>JAQLOL010000003.1:14108172-14132180 GCA_029783665.1 Naso thynnoides
CCTGTGCGTACATGTGTATGCGTGTGTGTGTGTGTGTGTGCTCTTTTGCGTGATAAAGTCTGCTAATCTCATTGCGTCTACGTTGGGTGGTCTCAAACAGTCTAGAGGAAATATTTACCTTTCTTATGTCCACGCTCTCTTGCTTCTGTGTTTTCCCTGCTTTATATTTGACGGCACAGTCCTTAAATCCACATTTCCTCCTGTCTTTTCAGGTACTGGACCTATCCATATGAACAGTGTCCAGTGCAGGGGGTCAGAGAAGTCCATCCTAGACTGCTACTACCAGGAAGTTCAGCCTTGGACATTTAAACACAGCCAGGATGCCTCAGTACGCTGTAACGTCCCTAAAACTGGCATAGAGAACACGGTATGAATATGACACCCTTAGAAGACATGCCATAGTCTTATCAGCTTTAGCTGACAGTGAATCGCTCATTTATTCCCTTCAATTCACTGGATTTCCAGGTGCGGCTCGCTGGTGGTAGAGTCCCATCAGAGGGCCGCGTAGAGGTGCTGATGGAGGTTGGAGGTCGTAAGCGCTGGGGCACCGTCTGTAGTGAGAACTGGGGCATCAATGAGGCCATGGTGGTGTGCAGACAGCTCGGCCTGGGTTTCGCCGCCAGCGCTCATCAGGTAAGGATCGCCAAGGCTCAGATTACTTTGAAATGTGTTCAGTTACTGTGTGCATATTACATGGCAGTTGTTGCAATTAGTAATGTAATACATTGGGACACTAAAAAATGTAATCTAATCTGATTACTTCTGTATCACGTTTGAATGGCTTCAATATCAAACATGGAACACATTGCACTTTGTGCTAAAAACAATGGATGCAACCTCAAAAACCTTGCTCTGTAAATATTTTGAGACATTTACAATGCAATAAAATGCATTTTGCATATTCTGCATTTGTAGTTGGTCAAAAAAAAAAAAAAAAAAAAAGCTTGCAAAAAAGTACTGGCCCGAACTTGCAGGGCTTCTGTGTGTATTCTGTAACATGTGGGATGCTGTTTCTTGAGTCAAACTTTTTGTTTAAGCTGCTTTTACATTAAAGGACACATGAAGGACTTTGCTGATAAACCCAAGAGCATGTTTTTAAAATCTCCCATTTTCTAAAAAACTAAAAGAAATAAAAACCATTTTACAACAAATGTATAAATGAAGTCACAAAGCCAAAAAAAAAAGCCTTATAAAAAATGTAATCAAGTCATTCCTGACGATGTTCTTCAAATGTAATTTTTCTTTTGTTTAGTCAAATGTGATCTAATTAAAATAATTATAGTTGCTTTTTATAGTAGCTTTCTTTATACAGTACATAATTTGAATCACATGAAATCATTTGCTGCTCAAAGCTGGTAACTCCTTTGACCAACGCTGTTCACAAAAGTGACAAGGTGGCAGTAAGCTTGTCATTTTGTTCTCTGATTGTAGTTCCCACCCTTAACCTGTGTAATCTGGGTAAGCTGACCTAACATACGCCCGGCAGCTTTTCAGGTCATCAAAGTCTAAAACTATTGGCATAATGTCTTGAATGAACAAACGTTGTGGCACTCCCACCTCTAAACTAATTAGTGTAATTTTGAAAATGTCAGACGAGAGTGGTCAGACTCATCATTCCTCCAAGATGTGTCAAAATCCCATCGGCAGTGTCTGAGTTATTGATGCAAGAACAAACAAAAGATGTTTAAACAAATGAAGACATGGAGGTAAATCCATAGTCACAGCCCCTGTAGTCACTGTGGTTGACATGAGCGATGATGCTGCTCACTGATAGAAAACCTGATGTCTTGTATTCCCACCCCCACGTCCTCTGTTTGACAGGAGACTTGGTACTGGTCCGGTGACCCAAATGCAGCAGAGGTGATTCTCAGTGGAACTCACTGTGTGGGCACAGAGCTTTCAATTCAACAGTGTCGTCGCAACAACCATGTCCACTGTCCTCGAGGGGGAGGGAATAAGGCAGCAGGGGTCAGCTGCTCAGACAGTAAGCAAGCCATCTTCCTGTAGCTTCCCATCTTTTTCTCTGGTTCTTAATCTGTTTGAGTCCTAACATGAACTTCTTACCTCTGACACAGCGGCACCTGACCTTGTTCTGGACGCTCAGCTGGTTCAGGAGACAGCCTACCTGGAAGACCGACCCCTCCACCTGCTGACCTGTGCCAATGAGGAGAACTGTCTGTCCTCGTCTGCTGCCAGGATGAACTGGCCTTATGGCCACCGACGCCTGCTGCGCTTCTCCTCCCGCATTATGAACCTGGGTCGGTCCGATTTCAGGCCCAAAGCAACAAGAGAGAGCTGGACGTGGCACCAGTGTCACAGGTAAAGAGAGTTTATTGAGGTGTTTCTCGAAATGTAAAAGAAAATCTGTTGTTATGCTTACTATTTGTGGGATTTTGCGGTTCCCATGGTGGGTAAGTGTTTTTCTTGGGGGAAAACTGTGGTTTAGAGTGTCTTGGACACCGCTACGCTGTGGTTTTTAGAGGCTGTCAAAAATACTCTGACAAACACCTGTTTCCTTGCAGAAAATTGCTGGTGCGTGCATTAATGACATAGCTCTCTCCATGTTGAGTAATTTGAGTTATATTTATTTTAATTGCATTCAATTGCTCCCAGGAAAAGTAAACACACTAATGTGTGATCTCCGCACCAGTGCACATAGGTTTGACGAGTGCTCTGCATGTAGCATTAAACATAAGAGCCTTTGTCTGTCATCAGACCTCCGCAGAATTCTGTCCATTAGTTGTAAATAAATGAAATATTTTCCTCAGGTCTGCTCTTAACACATTCCACCCTGCTTCTCTGTTTGCTTCACTCAGTAAGTTAGTTTCTTGTCAGATGACGAGAGCACTTTCAGGCCTGTCGTCACAAGAGAAGAAGGAGCCATTTGAAGGCTACAGTATCGGCTGTGTGACGTGTGTGCTTGTGAGTTACGGGTGGCCTGAAACAGTGTTGTCATCCCTCCAGATTCATTAGCCGCCCTGCAGCACGTGTCCGTGGAAATAACGGTTAAACCAAATACCGGTTACCAAAGGTCGAGTGTAATACAAAGGACAGGCCAGCCCGTGCATGGTTGAGTCCACCTCAGTTTGTTACGACAACACATCAGAGCTATGGGTGTGTTTTTCAAAGCCCTCCATTCACTCAGAATGAGTAAACAGCTCAACCAAGCTGGGCCTTAAACAAGCCTCTGTGAGAGGTGTTACGGTGACACCCTCGCTCATGTTCGAGCAGTGAGGTCATTAGGCTACAGGCCATAGAGAGCCAGTGTTCATTCCATGTAAAAGCACACACACATACATGCACACACACACACACACACACACACACACACACACACACACACACACACACACACTCTAACCAGGACTTACCCGTCTGTCATCGCAGGCACTATCACAGCATCGAGGTGTTCACGCATTACGATCTGCTGACTCTGAATGGCACGAGGATTGCAGAGGGACACAAGGCCAGTTTCTGTCTGGAGGACACGTACTGCCCCGATGGTAATGTGCAAAACTACTCATGAGTCCCACTAAAACACTCATTCCCATTAGTGGCAGGAAATTAATATCAATATTTCAGCTACAGCTATTTAGATTTTTACTTTGTGGTTAATGTATCAGATCACTGTTGTTGTTTGTTACCAAGAAGCTACAGGCTCTTAAAAATAACAAGGAGTGCCAAGCATTATATGGGCTTTGATGTTGTACTTGATTATGTTGGTGTATGTGTGTGTGTGTGTGTGTGTGTGTCTAGGACTCCAGAAGCGGTTTTCTTGCTATAACATGGGTGATCAGGGTATCTCTGTTGGCTGTTGGGATACGTATCGCCACGATATTGACTGTCAGTGGATCGACGTGACAGATGTGCGGCCAGGAGACTACATCTTCCAGGTCAGAAGTCATTTTATGTTCCTCTTATCTTACCTTCTGAAGAAATGGAAAACAGTGGGAAACAGCTGAACTGCTAATAGAGCTAACTAGCTAGTAGCTACAGCCAAAGAAGGCATAGTGAGCAGCAGTTTGCCGTTACTCTGGTGATATGCTGCCCCCCCTCCCATTTGTTTGGAGTAACCCTCAACATTTGACCATATCTTACACATTTTCCCTTTTAAGCTGGGGTTGGCAGCCTTTTTCGCGGTGTTGTTGGCCAAAAATTCCACAATAATCCTGAATTTTGTTTTGTTTTTTCATACAATGACAATAAAAAATCCTATCATATCTCATAATAACCTTTAAGCATATTGTTATTCAAGTAGTCTGAGAGAACACTAGACTTCAGCAACTCTCTTGGCTCTGTATTCAGGATTTAGAGAATGAGGACCATGACAGACAGTTTTCAGCCAATTAGGGCTGAATATGGGCAAGGACTTCACGATATGATACGCATCACGATACATGGGTCATGATACGGTTACATCACAATGTATTGTGATACAATGCACATTGCCATGTATTGTGATATTCCACAGAGTTCACTGAAAATGTCAAAACAGAACTGATAAACAAGTTGTTGTGTACGATCTGGGTAGTCTGTATACATCACATTATATTGATAATTCAACAAAAAAACTGGGTCTAAACAATTAGATTCAGAAGTTCCTTTTCTAATTTATTTGAACGCTATTGGCAAATTACATAACACACTGATGCGACTGCCATAACATCAAAATGAAAAATGAAATTTGAGCGCCCTTTAACTGGAAAAAAATTGAAAATATGAAAGTAAAGTGCACTTTTGTGTCACTGAACTTTAGGGCTGGATTTTGGCAAGGACTTCAAGATATGATATGATATATCATGATACAATACAGATGTCAAAAATACAAATATTTTGATATATTGCCATATCGGTTTTTCACAGCCAATCAGGGTTCTTTTCAGAGTGCATGTTCCTTTTGGCTGATCTAAAAAGCTCAATGCATATGTGCATTCCCTCCTTTAGTGAAAGCTCGATAAAATAGCAGACAAATAAGGAGGAGAAGCTGCTTTTCCAGCTTTAGCACCAACTGCAAACATGACAAAGCAACCCCTCGAAAAAGGAAATACGACATATCAAGACGATCATCTAAAAGAGAGAGCGACAACTGTCAAAGGACCATTCAGAGCAAAAACAGGGAAGGGAGGGGGCAGCGGAGTTGGTTCCTTAAGAGTCTCATGCTACAGCTAGCTTGATTTCCAGATGTTGCCTACCTCAGCTTTAAGGGAAAAAGATTTAGCTAATTAGTAAAAGGTCTACAAACCCTGAACGTGGACTTTGTCATGACTTCTTGGGGGTTTCTGTCTATTTCAGTAAAACCTCACGACCCACCTCAGCACAGTCATCACCTCAACCATTCCTCTGTCTGTTATTACTTTGACCAGGGTCCTTCAGTCGAGTCATTGTGGCTACAAGACCAAAACACATCAAGCACTCTATCTTCCCGTTATCCCCCATTTCCAGTTCAGACTACTGATCCTACCATTGTATACAGCGGTCCTCAGATCGCATGCTGCCTATTTCCTACCAGCTGTAGAAGACTGGTCTCAGAGTGATTCACTGTCTGATATTTACTGCTGTTATCCACTTTGTCTGAGAGGTCACTCTCAATCTCTGTAATTACACTTCTCTGCTCTCTTTTGAAGATGAATTTATTCAATTAACTAGTAAAAGATGTGACACAAACGTGCATGCTGACTGGATGTATTTAAAGCACGTTGAGTGGGTTGTAATTAAAAAGTAGTGCAACGAAGGAATGAATGATGGAGGACAGAAATGGAGAATTGGAGGAAGAACTGAAGGTGAAGATGACAGGGTCATTTAAGGAGAGTTACGCGGGGGAGAAAACCAAATTTCAGAGAGGAAAAGAGAGGAAAAAAAAGACAAAGTAAGCGAAGCAAGGAGTTAGTTATTCACCAAGGCTGCAGAATTGGAAAATCTTTTACAGCAGTTCTCCTTCTCTCTACTGTGTTCTTTCATCTATCTAGTAAAGTGCAGATGATGCCTGGATGTTCTGATGCTTGGCTTTGCAGACAGGTTCAGCAGGCCTTCCCTTGAACCACCCTCTGCTAATGAGACGTGCCAATTACCTAAATTAACTAGCCTCCTTTTAGTCAAACAGCAGCGAGTGCCCCTTTCCATTAGGAACGGCTAATTTGCCACCAAGGAAGTCCTCCTGCCCTGTTTTTATTTTTTATTGCCACTTTCTCACCGAGCAACACTTTCTGGCCGTGAACCAGCGCACTGCAAATGCCTCGTACATTCTGCTCCAACACTGTAATTTACCCCGAAAAATTAAGAGTGCGAGTTTTTGTGCTTTCACTAAGTTTTTTTTTAAGTGTAGTTCGCCTTTTTTCTCCCTGTAGCTGTTTGTAACATGTACTTAAAGTGGGTGTAGCATTTTACAGAGCAGCTATTAGAGTAAATGGCTTCTCAGTATTATAACCCAACCAGATTAAGAGAATGGTTGTATCAGCACTTATGTAGCTGCTTTGCAAATGACAGACTATTAGTACAGTGTTTTGCAGCACTCAGAATAAGACTGATTTCAGACTCGTAAACAAATGCACATTTACTCTATTGCAAAAGACTTCCACTTCATTCTAATTCAGTATTTTTACACTTAAAAGGAAAAGAAGGAAGTGCTGCATGGCTCTAAAAAAGTATTTTTTACAGTATTTTTTACTTCATAACTGCAGTATTTTGGTATGAGGAGCAGAGCAGATTTCTCCTTTAACTACATTGTGGTAAAACCACATTTCATGAACTTCAGCTGTAAAGTTGCGTAACATCTCATGCAGCTAGTTATCCTTTTTTGTGTGGGTAGAAGTGCCTTTGTTTCATGTTTCTATACAACTTGTAAAGTCTTTTACAATGGGCTTCCCTTAAAGTTGTATCACTATGTTCTGTGCTTTGCAGAACGTGTTTTACCGCTGCGTCATTCAGTCCATATGCTCTGCTGCAGAGTGAACTCATTCTGATGTTAAGTCCAGTACATGATGTATTTATCTTTCCAATTAGGAACACTGTATGGAAAAGTCATCCAGCTTTTTATAGATGAGAAACGGATTGACTATAAAAACAATGCCAGCCACGAGTGCTGTTTAATAACAGGCCCTCGAACAATTTTACATCCAACTGCACTTTATTGAAATGACTTTTTCAGCGTGAAGAGACATGACACTTACTACTTGTTTGACCGTGTGCCTGGCCAGCTGGAGATACAGTGTTACTGTAGAGGAAAAAGAGAACAACAAAGTGATAAACTCTGCCTGTTTTACTAATGAATGTTTGTTAGAAGGTCAGAAACATCTGCTTTGTTATTTGGGGTGTAAGGAAATATTGATACGTATCGATATCGCAATATTATGTTTCGCAATATCGTATCGCTTCTAAAAAACGTTGCTGTTTTTAATTAATAGTTTTCATGCAAAGATTTGTGGCATTGTTCTTTTGTGGTTTTTAAACCCTCTACAGCTATCGCACTAAAGCTATTACTATGGTATTTGGATTGTGCAAAAAAATACTTTTTTAACTCTGATTTTATATATGCTGTGGTATTTATACTACGACTGTTTTCTAAAATAAGATTTTAAAAAATTGCAGTATATCGTAATATCGTATTGTAACCCCTGTATCATGATATGTATCGTATTGCCAGATTCTTGCCAATACACAGCCCTGTTTGTTTTATTGAATTGGAGCATGTTGCCCACAGAGAATAATGTGATTGCGTCTTTTTGTAGGTGGAAGTGAACCCCTCTATGGACATGGCCGAGTCTGATTTTATGAACAACGTCATGAGATGTCGGTGCAAATATGACGGCCACAGAGCTTACATGTATGGATGTCATGCAGGTGAGGACAGAAAAGCTTTTTTCTCTTCCTCACTTTGTCTAAAGTTCTCCCCTCCGTAACTGATATTCATGCTCTTTTTGCCGTTACAGGTGATGCATACAGTGCAGAGATCGAAGACCTTTTCGAGCACCAGAGACAAATCACCAACAACTTTATTTAGCCCATCCCAGGGCCCAGAACGAAGGCCTTCCAGTGGGGCCCAAAGACTACTCAGGGTGGGCTGAGGTCGATGGCCCCAGGCCCTTGGGACCTTAGGACCCACAATAACAGACAACACACAAAATATGGCGCCTGTTCATCTCCTCGGCAGATGTGGATAAAATATTTATAAGAGCATCGCATCAAAACAGTGACCATTTCAGAGACTCCTTGACAACCAGAGTGGAACAGGTGCCAGACGGTTCGACATGTTTTTTTACTCTAGTTTACTAAGATGATATTGAATTTTGATTCAAACTACACAGATTTTTGTGAATGTGGATGACCAGTAACTTAAGTTAGTAATTCAAAACACATACACATTAAAAAAAACCCTTTGTGTTGTTTTAACCGATCTGTCTCAAAGACGACGAGAAAGCCAAAGCTGTTGCGAAATCTCATCCCCAAACTAAAAGATACCAAAGTCTGAGGAAAAATTAATAATTTTGAGTTTGTGTAATTTCTGTTGCAAAAGACTGTTTATCCACATGTAGAAAAAAAATACTACAATTGACTCTACAAGCATTATTTCACCAGAATTCTTTACTTACGGAATTAATTTGCAACTGTTGTGCTTTTAAATAACTTTAATATTGGTGCTCTTTAATATTACTGTATGTCATTATGTTAACCTCATTACTTTTCAGGTGAACAGTGTTCAATGCATTTTGGGTAGTTTTCTTTCACAGTTAATCAGATACTTTATTATTGCTTTAGTTTTGACAAATCATTGTTTTATAAAGTGTATTCATGCTACAAAGTTTTGTTTCTTATCAAGGTAAGAAGAGGTAAAATCATTTTTACGGAACAAAGCACTTTATTTTTAAAAACATCAGTATTCAAGTTTCGCCCCCAAACTTTTTTAAAATTAGCTACGAAATTGACTTTTCAGGGTGTTTCTCTAAAAATACTCTTTTGTGTTTTACATTTCAGAGAGTGACATATAAGGTTTGTGTTTAGTTTCATATACAATGTTCTATTTATGCTGTTATTTTATTTATTCATGGACTGTACACTCACACAGCATACTCAGTAACAATACTATTTTTTTCTTCAACTTGAGGTATATCAGGTATCATCATGGTATCAGCACATCCCCATTATGTAGATAAATAATAGTTGATTTATTTTATTTAAGATATTAAAACATCTGTAACTGTACAGTTTTCCTCCTCCAGCCTCTGATGGGAGGGAGAACTGGCCCGACAAAACCACAGTATTGTGGTTGGCAGGCAGGCAGGGTTTTGAAAGCATATAAAAAACCTTTTAATTACGTCTGTTTGGGTAAGACTTAAGGTTACGGTTAAGGTTAGGGCTATAGCATGTGCTTTATAAAGAAATGCCATGGAATTGTAACTTATGAAGTTAAGGAAAGAAAGATTTTGGATGTCCATTATAACACAAACGACATGAAAGATTCAGGGTTTTGTGGAGAGATTTAGTGAGGGAGAAACTGATTGGAAGAAAGAATGAAAGTAGGTTGGAAAGAAAGACGGGGATGAAGTTTGGAGAGCGACGTATGCAGACATACTCGCACGGTTTTTACTACCAGAGCTGCCTTTTTGTAGACAGCATGACTGAGACCACAAGCAAGCATTTTCAGCTCCCCAACGAAAACAACATGTTTGTCTGGGAGAAAAAATAAACTCCTCAATTCAAAGCTGCAACACAGTAAACAGTGGCCTTACTTTACTAAAGCTGGGCCTGCTGAAATTAACTTTTCAGCTCCACACCAAACAATGATGCAACTCAATTTTCTTTACGACATGAACATTGTGTTAATCATGTTGTTTTACAACATTAATTTGTTTGGTTTATTGTATGAGTGGTGAAACCTGTTAAATTGGTTTTCTAATGGACGGTTACACGCTGTGGAAAGGACACGTCATTAAGGCGATCGTAGACTTGATTTATTTCTCTAGCTGACTGTCCTTCTCCTCACTGGACCTTCATTATTTGGCGACTTAGAGAAAATTTGTAGCTTTTTAAGCAAACCTTTAACATTTTATTATCATGAACGCCCAGCCAAACTGTTGGAAATACTGTACAAATATAAGAAATTCCTCCTGAACCTCTAAAATGACTGTTTGCTGATGTGCTTTTCTGTTGTTTTTTGCTTGTGTACAGTTGCTTTTGACATATTACCACGGTCTGATATGTGTGTTATTTAAAATTATATATCAATACATAGTTTAAGTATGCTCACATTCACCACTTTCATCACTTTGCTGAGTTTGTACCCATGCTTCGGGCATAGCCCTGGGACATTGTTTTTCATGGCCAGTTATGCTTTTATTTTGTCTTTAAGCTGAGAGTGTGAGCTAAGTGGTGCTCATCTACAATCACATTCGCAGAAAGCTGTGCTCTCAGGGACTTTGAACTCATCTAAAGAGTAGAAATAACATGTCATTCGATATGATTTTGGTTGCTGATAGCTGTGATGCAAATGAACTACAACCATTTTTATTGTCAGCACTCTTACAAGGAACAATCTGTACCCACATGTTTACTTTGCAGGTAAAAATTTAAAGTATGAAGGTGATAGGGTTTATGTTTCTCCTGGAGGAAAGTCTGGATAACTGTGGATAGACACTGGCTGACTCAGAAGTAAATTCAGTTACAGAACAAATCACAAGCCATTCATTCATCATAACTGTGAATCAATAAAACTTCATCACATACTGAAACCGTCCTCTGCTCTCTGCCTTCTTCTTGCTTTTATTTCATGACACTGCAGAATGCTTGTTGATGAGAAGGCTGTTCGAATTCGAGTTTTCTCGATCAGGAAGCAGCGTTTTCCTTCCGCCTGTTTTGATACATGTGGGGAGATTTGATCTGTCCAAACAGGTTAGTCGAGCACAATGAGTTCTTAGTTTTTAGACATTTAAAGTCCAGACTAATATGGGAACTTTTGCAAGCTATTTTACAAGGCTTCCTCTAAATTGGTTAGCCTACCCTAAGACAGCCCTTTCAAGCTCTTATATTTAATCCTTTGCAAATACTGCCCCTCATGGGAACCGAGAAGTCGCCCAACCATTTCAGTAACAAAAATACACAAAGTGTCCAGGAATTAATGACTAAATTCAAGCATATCAAATCTGGTGGAGGTGGGTGGAGTAATCAGCCACGTCTGGAGAGGAAATTTACTGTTAAACAAAAGTCTGATTTGATCACTGCTGACATGTCCACCCAGAAAGAAAACAGCAGAGCTGTGAAGTGGTCACTCGCCAGGATGAAACAGCTGCTGGGCAAACAGGAAGGGAAGACTTGAAAGCAGAGCACCTGGGTTCTCACAGACGTTCAGCTTCCTTTCATGCCCTTTCAGCGTACCTTGTTCCTGTAAACATGCAAGTGCACACTTACTGTAAGCAAGTAAGGTGGACTTATTTCTTAACGTAGATCTCAAAATGGTTTCTTTATGTTCTGTGGAACGTTTTAACCTTTTAAAGTTCAAGTCAAAGATAAATCTGTTTGCTCCTTGTGCAGGTTCACTTATTGACTGCAAACATGTCACTACCATGGAAAGAGCATAAATGATCTCATCACACTGGCAGACATAGATGCAGACACCAGCATCTGGAACTTGCTTAGAGAGAATGTGATTTCGTTAACCAGAACTGGATTACATCTGTACAGGTGTGGACATGCATGGACCCATACGTCCAAGCTAATCCCAAGAGAACAGAAACACTCTGAGATGAATCAGAAAAGGAGAAAGAAAGCAACAAGGTTAAAATTAAAAAAAAAAAAAGCTAAGGCTATATGACCAAACTCCATTCATAAACACTTGACGGCGCAGGTCTCATTTTATCCTTACAGACCAACTTCCTGTTTGCCGCACGTGTTTTTATTCGGGAGGCCCCCTTTTGCCACCCCACCCTGACCTGATGGGGACCACAGACGGCTCCACAATGAGGACTGTGTGTGCTCCCTGAATGACAGACCTGTCCATACAAGCTATAAAGAATTCCCCCACACCCCATCACACACACACACACACACACATACAAACAACTGGACTGCATGACAGAATTTGTCTTTTGGAGGCAGCGTTCCATGGCTGATAAAGCAGACGGGTTTAAATGATGAAACTTCAGATTATTGAGCAGGAATGTTGTCGTTGCGCCACGAGCGCCACGTAGTAGCTTTGATAATAGAAACTGTCTGGCCCCCATGATGACTCGCTTTTTATCACGTTTGACGTGAGGTGCTGCTACCGTGTAATCTAAAATGCTGATGAGAAGGCTCATTAGAGTTTCCTTCCACTTGTAATCGATTTACCTGTTTTCATTATTTTACATGTGCGCAGAATGTGAGTGTGTTTCCATGTGCTAATGGATCATAAGCAGCACCTGCCTTACAGACTCTAACTCATCACCTGGGATTGTTAATATTTACTGATAGCGGTTATGCTTCCCTGAGTAATGAATGCATTTGCATAATTCTCCTATATCTTCTTGACTGAAAAACACATTATGAGGTACATTCAATTTCAGTGTCTGGCCCATTGAGAGTAAATGAATAGGCAGTGAGTTATAATGACTTACAGAAGCAAAGAGAGCGCTTTCAAATTAGTACACTGCTGTCTCTTAGGTGCTTGGATAATTTTATCTACTTCTCTATGTGCTTACTGTATTGTTTGAGCATTGTGTATGAGTTAATGCGTCTTTATGTGAGTGCAAGTGCTTGCGTGCACGTATACACCCCCCATCCCATCCCTCCCCACTCCAATCCTCTTCTCTCCACTACCAGATTTATTGCAAAACAGCCCTGTGAGAGAGTACACATGCTCTGCCCAGTCTCCGTACTGCACCCTGACAATTACTGCTATATATACCACTCCAAATGAGAGCCATGAACCGGAGTGATTATAGGGTGGAGCAGAAGCAAAGAAGGAGAGGGGGGAAAGAAAGAGTGAGGCGAGTTAAAAGAGAGAGAAGGGGAGAGAGTGAGGGAGAACGAAAAAAAGAAAGAAAGAAGGAAAGAAGGAAAGGAGAACGGCGACAGGAAGTACAAGTGGAAGTGACTGAGGTCTGCTGTAAATTGTATTGTGCATCTTTCATAAATCACAGTGTAGAAGCTGTGCTTTAGTCTGAAAAGCTTCCTTTTTAAAAATGGTGAAGATGAGATTAAAGGGAGGGGAAGCACGAAGGGAACGAGCAGGAAAAGTCAAGATGATGACCTCTGTCTGCATACCTCTCCTCAATAAATTACACAGGAAATCTTTGAATGAAGGAACACCTTATATGGGAGAGGTTACAATAACATTTGGTAAAGAAGTGCTGCCCTCTTCTGGAAGTGAGGGGAACCAAATAAATGGGATATGAATGAGAATTTGAAGTGGAGTAAAAAAGGGAGAATAGCATTTCCCCTCTAGAGGAGCTAAAAGGTAAATCAAATTGGATGTGTTTCAAATTGCATACTTTTGTTTTTTACATACAGTGCATACTAGTTGCCCTAACAAAGTACATACTGTTGCATGCAGTATGCATGCAGTATGCATGCAACTAGGACCAACTGCTTTGTCATGACAGTACGCTTTAAACTTCGACTCTGCTGCTCTACTATCCGTTGGTGCCTTAGCACAAAATATTGGAGAACAAAGGAAAGGAATGCAAATATAAAAGTTTACATTTGCACTCATTTGTGCACTTGGCTTTGTGCAGCAATACTATAGTCACACATTGCAGCACTCGTCATTCTTTCAATCAGCTGTCAAATGTTTGCGCTCTCTCTGTTTTTTTTCTACATTTGTGCAAAACACCATGACAGATGTGACATATTTTCTGCCGCGCAGAGGATTGCGGGTCGGAATGGCCAGAAAAGCATGCAGGCTTGCATACTGTAACATCTAACCGGATATAGTAGAACATCCTAGTACTTCTAGAATACTGTACTTCACACACACCATGTTTTGGGATATATTTAATCTTTTTCTGGTGTACCAAATAGTAGGGTAGTATGGGTGTTGGAATGCAGGGAGAGTCAGATTTTTTCTGTACCTCTTCTCCATTTCTCTCTCTCATCTCGCTGTCCAACTCTGACAGCCTGCTGTCAGTCACAGGTCTGCCCTGAACATGCCGCTGCCTCCACTCGGCTGTCTGACCACATCAGGCTGCCTAAAACAAGGCATCTAATGAAAAAAATGACAACATGGAAACTGATATCACAGCAAAAAAATTTGTGTGTATGATGTATTGAACTGCTTCATATAATGAATGCAGGTTGTTGCAGAGCTCAGGCCTTGGTGAGGAGCCATTTAATAAATACATCACTCTACCTTATGGGGTCATGAAACTGTAAGAAAAGTGTTGAACTGGGAAGTGTTGAGTAGAGCATGGCTGTTCTTTTAATCCCTCCTTCATGAGCGGAAACCATCCCTGTAGGGGGAAAAGCTGCAGGATCACATTACCCATGGACCAGTTTTCATTGCACAGAAGCCCACGCTCCGCCTCACTCCAGCGGCTCGCATAATTGGAAGCATCTTGGCATGAAGATAGAGTCAAGGTGGCATATCAATGGGTGTGTACTCCAAGGGCATGCAGATAAGAAAAGGCGGCTTCTCTTAACAGGCCGTGTCCATGATAGGGTCACGGGCCCTCCCTAAAAAGACAGCAGGCTGGGTGTTGACTCACATACAAATAGCTTTAGCTGATCAGTGGTGTGGAGCCTTGTAGTACAACTCACTCCCAGTGGTGCTCATCCCGAACACCAACAAAAAACTGTCGGTTACAGAGTGTTGTCTCATTATATATGCATGTGCAGCAGCAGGATGAAGAAACTGAGGGATGACATTTTTACAGAATGTCCCTTTGATAAATGTTTCAACACATTTTTCTATTTTCTGGAATGAGAGTCCAAGTGTATCCAAACTTTTGACTGGCTGTGCATATTTTGATATAGCATACACATGCAACATCTATTGCATAATTCAAAATGGTTTTTCATTTAATTATTATTCCATTGTTTTACATTACATTCAGTGTTGGGCGTAACTAATCACAAGTAATCTGACTACTGTAGTCAAATTACATTTTGCTATAATGCAGTAATGTGAGACATTACTCCTGCTAATGCGCTAATCACATTATAGTTACTAATTAAAACAATTATCTAGTTACTTTCATTGCTTTAAGTTCTTCAACTTTCCCTTTCCACAACTTTGCTGTTGGCTTTGTTGTATTAAAGAGCATAAGATGGAGATCTTGAGCAGAGGTGGAAAGTAACGAATTCCATTTACTTGCGTTGTTGTAATTGAGCAGTTTTTTGTGTACTTGTACTTTTTTAAAGTAGTTTTAAAAATCTGTAATTTACTTTTACTTAAGTAGGTTTTGTGTGAAATATTGCAGTTCACTACATTTTAAATCACATCCGTTTTGGAGTAAGAAAAAAACAAACAAACAAACATGTAGGCTAAATAAAAAAGGAAAAGAAAATCATGGCCCAGAAACAATTGCAGTGAATGATGTGCAGGAGAACAAACTCAGTACTCAAGTCCTTTTTTGACACTTTAACATTTACTTGTAAGTGAGTAATTTTGCAATATAACAGTACTTGTAGTTGAGTAAAAAAAAAATTCAGTACTCTTTCCACCTCTGATCTTGTTTTTATCCTTTGTTGTCCCTATTAGGAAAAAGGATTTGTGCTGATGTGGACATACATAAGCTTTAACTTTATAATGTTATTGGCAATTCAGTGACATCTCTGGTGATGTTACAAAGTGATGCAAAAGTAATGTAACTGTTGGTGTAACCAATTACCTTAAGCAATGAGTAAGTAAGTAAAGTAAGGCATTCCTTTTTCAAAAGTAACTAGTGATGTGTAATACATTATTTTTTGAGTAACTAACCTAACACTGATTACATCACATTGGTTTTTTTTGTTGTTGTCGTTGTTTTACATAGAAAGTTCAGTAACCAGGTTTATGTAAAACAATGAATGTGTACTAAATAATGCAATATTGTAATTGTGACCAGCTCTTAGTGATGCATTCTGTCAGCCATGCTGACTGGTCAGTTCCTCTTTCTGCCATCTACTGGCTCTTTCTCCGCTGAGAAACCCCCATCGCATCACAGCATCTCATCCTGCAACAGTATCCACTCCACTCTATTATATATGCCTCTCCAGAAGGAGGAGAAGAGTGGGACTTCTCCGCCTCCGCAAAAATAAAACCGTGTGCCAAGCCGCATTAACCCTGCTCCCTTATCGCCTCTCTGACTTGAGACATTTTATGAGTGGGAGTTGTCAGCCCCCCCTTAGACTCCGACAACAAGAAGTGGCATGCTTTAATGCACCGCTGCATCGCTGGTTCCACTGTTTACTAGACACCATTATCATTTAACTGCATGTACACTACAAAAGGTCACATTTTGAACTTCAATTTATCACATCTCATTATATGACATGCATAATGTTGCTTGAAAGCTCCTCCTGAGCTGGTTCCGGGTGAAACTGGGCAAAGTTGTGGTGAGGTTGCACATAAACACAGTCACGTGTACTCACCAAGGTGAGGCAAAAGACCTGCTGTGGCCTCTGCTGCCGGCTTAAACCAGCTTTCTGGAGTCTCTTTAAGTTTCTGCCCACACAAACACCGACCGCACTGGCCCTTGCTGTTTCTGAAATGGGCTTTTATGCTTACTGAGGAGAAAAAACTCAACAGTGTGCCGGGAATGTGTGCATTTTTGTAACACATGTCTAAATAAAAGTGCAAAATAATGTGAATGTATGTATTTTTAAAGCACTGGCATGCTGTACATTGGCCAACATGCTCCACCAGGAAATATTAATTTCATGCTCCTAAGTTTACCGTTTTAAATGTACCTTCTGCTTTTCAGTATGCAGCCACTGTTGCATGAATCAACATTTCAGCAACATCGCTCCAGCTTGCATCCGACTGCAGCATTAGTGTATGCAAAACCTCATAATCATGCCGTGGCTTTGGCCCCTTGTGGGTTTCTATAGCAGTGACTTAATTCTGCTCCACTAATCATAATAATTATAGATATTACAGTAGCCGTGGTAATTACTGTAGTGCAGTGGCTCCTATCCTTTAATGGATGCTTAAACAAACAGATTTCAGATAAGTTTGGGAAGAAAACTAATTTATGGTCTCTGAGGGGAGATCAATCAGGTGAAGGGTTGGGGTTGGGAGGGTGCAGTAGGGTGGGGTTTGGTAATTAATACAGAATGCAGTAAGAGATGGAACCTGGCTCTTCCTTTTTTTCAATTCTGCGTCCCTCTCATCCCTACATCCCTCCTGCTCTCTGTGCCTGTGCCACATTATTTATCTGCACTGTCACACCATTGTTGTGATTATGGATGTCACGCAGCCGTAAAGCGCTCCACGATCAATAGGCCTGAAATTAAACCAAAAAATGAATTTCCGCAGTGTCGGCCACATGCACTCCTGAACAGGAATTACCCTGCAGAAGGACGGCTGATTATCCCACTGAGGAGAGAGTGCCAGAGACACAAGAGGCGGGATAGTGCCTGACAGAGGCTGGCAGCGATGGGAGTCCTTGCAGGGACGGTTTTACTGCTTTTTTCCAGCAACAGACCGCAGAACACATGACACAGATGTTTAAACTTTGTTTTATGAGGCCTTCACACACAAACTAGGATAAGCTGACCTCGTATGACCATGGATCTGACTGGGCTGTGCATTCAATTTTGTCTTCTATGCAGCCAATATCACATATTAAAGCTTTAGAAAGAGGTTTTGTGTTGTGTTTAGTGCTAAATGTTGGTGACAAAATAAGTCGTGTTTGTTCATGATGACACAGGTCAGCTAAGGAGATGATGTAGTCATTTGTTTCACTCTGAGATCTATGCACTATCACTGTGGGCTTGATGAGATGACATCACAAAATTGCACAATAACTCTATCGTAAGGTCATTTGGATAATATTCTAGACGGGGAAACTTTGGTCGAGCGACAAGACGTTCAGAGATTAATAAGTGCAATGATTAAACAAATGTGAGGTTAAGGAGAAAGCTCATAAGAACTGTAGATGGAAGAGTGCTGCAGAAAACAGCATATTTGTTGAACAGATGCAGAAAAGGAAGTTTATTCTGTGAAGTTATGCTGTGGTCAGTTTTATGTACTATATGCTGACAGTTTGCAGCCTATTTAGAAAGCGACAAGCACAATATCCAGCCTGCAGCTCTCATAGTTTTAGGGCTGTCACACAGCATGTTTACATGCACACAAAATTTTGTTTTTTTATTGGGGTATTGAAGTATCTTGATAATGCTGCGACTCATGTAAACACCTTACCCCTGTGAGCATTACCTGATTGAGCAATTGTTCCAGTAATGAGAAACCCAAACAGGATAGCTGGGTTACATCTGTATTAACTGAAATATTCAGACATGTATACACCTTACCCTGCTAACTACCGGGGCATGCTTTTGTGCTTATGCTTGTGCGTGCAGTGACAAGGAAGAGAAAGACGGGCAGAGCTTACCTACTGCTAGCTTAGCTCAACCACTGGTAGTCAATGGAAAGTGCTAGCATGCCTTGTTTATTCACCACATTATTATTTTTAGACTTTATGTAATTTTAGAATCATGTATGTTTACTGTTGTTGTAAGAGACTGTTTACTTGCGAGCACACACCCTGCAGTTTATGTCTAGTGTCTTCATCCTGTCGCTCCCGTCTTCCGGCACAAAAAACATGAATTAGCAGAATTGTTTGCAACAGACAGGACGAAATTAGCTGCATCCTCAGCAAAAGCTAGCGGGGCAAAGCATGCGTACGTACTTTGGCTGGATAGCGGGTGCTACGGATGGTCATGTACAAGAATATGACCAGGGTATCGTTGGTCACTGTTCATGTAAACAGTTCTGTCTCTGGTCTGCATGCAAAGTAGTCAGTGTATCTACCAGTGTATCTGTCTTTGTTTTCTGTCCACACCTGCTGACACAGAGCCAGAGAGAGGAGACGGAGATGTCATGGGAAAATGTTTTCATGCTGTAAGATACCTTGTTTGCACCTTCCAGAATCTTTGCCTCTGCACATCCCTCCACCGGAGATAGATGCATCCTTTTGTTTCTCCCTTGTTTCCCTTGTCCCTCATTTGGAATCGATTTGCTATTAATGCCCGAGCATTGCAGAGGGAGGGGGGTGACAAGGGGTTGAGGTGGCTGCAGCTGCTTGACAGGCTTCTTCATCTCTGAAAAGGAAGTTTGGTTTACATCAGCCGTGGGGCGGGAACTGTCATCGTGAGACCTCAGGGCTAATGGGCTGGATTTATGTACTCCTCTCCTCCTCTCTGTGAGGACCAAAGTTGGAAGAAGCTGAAGTCACTGATCTCAGGTCTTTTTAGTGTTTTCCTCTATAGGTTAAGATGAAGGTTGTTCCTATGATAAGCAGTGAAATCTGGGCTTAAATTCAGGCACAGTTATGACTTTAATGCATTTATATAACACGGTCCAGCATTTCACCTAGAGTCATTTCTTTTCCTTTCCCCCCTAACTTGACATGTCAAGACAAATTTCATCCATCACTCTGAAAAGCCTGGTGCTGGGCAATAACCACAGTTTGGTTTTCAAATCAATTTGACAAATCCTCAGAGAATTGTAA
Source organism: Naso thynnoides (assembly GCA_029783665.1). Taxonomy (NCBI): domain Eukaryota; kingdom Metazoa; phylum Chordata; class Actinopteri; order Acanthuriformes; family Acanthuridae; genus Naso; species Naso thynnoides. Next base: position 14,127,792 of record JAQLOL010000003.1, read on the forward strand.
AACAGTCTTAGAGCAAATAATAGCCTGACACACCACATTAGCAGAAAAGACTCAAGCCTGTCCTCTAACTACGTAGCTCCTGGGTTTACAAAGAAACGCTGTGTTCTGTCACTTATGACATGGTGGTAAGATGTCGATAAAGGTTGGCATTTTGAACTCGCAAAGTACAGTGATACCTGGGAGCTCAATGCAGCCACCAGCTTTGTTTGAAGGTGAAGAACATCATGTGACTTGTGCCTTGATTTCAGGGTTGAAGTCAGAGGATACCAAAATAAGAAGGTGATTCTAGTAATTAACGCTCTCTGTGTAGAAGAACCTTATCACTATCAGTATCACCTGAAACTGAATAATATCAAGTGCACTGTCATTCTCTTTCTATTGCTTTCCTTTCCATCTCTTTCCTCCTCACTCCATCTCTCTCCCATCCTTGTGAGCATCGCAGAGACTGAACTCATTCTCAACTATTTATTTGCTTTATTTCCTGAGATCAGCTATACAGAACAAACACTATTAAGCCAGCCAATCAATAAGGGAACATCAGCACTGTAACCCCCCCACCCCCCACCCCCCTCTCTCGGCAAAATAGATTTATATCTTCTGCTGGAGCAACATAAATCACATATTCATACATTAAATTAAAAATGTGATTGATAGCAACGTGCGCTGTGTACAAACACTCACAATGTTAAAAAACAAATATTAGTTGGGGACTGTGGAGGGTGAAGTGAGACCAAATATTGTTTTTCGAGGGTAATTCTTCACAGTCTTGTGAGGATGTCCAAGTTCAGGAGATGAGTTGTTGCTTTAGGAAAAGGATATCTGACACTTGGCAAAATGTACTGTAGCTGGAAGCAATTATCAACATCTGAGCTCAAACATAAACTCAGTTTTACCAAACAGTTGTCAAGGAACACAAGCTCTAAAAGGCTAACTTGGGGTCCAAGAGACATTTATCTTGAGTTTAAAGATGCTGGTCAGCCTCCAGCCTCTATCCCCTGCATGTCATCCTGCAAGGGGTGAACTGCATGAAAAGAAACAGGTTCATTCACAAAGTGACACTTAATGGGATATATACAGATTGTGTCATGCATTACAGGGCCCAGTGGTTATAGGAGCATTCCAGAGGAGAGAGGCAGAGAAATATGGCAGCATCCATCAGAGACTCGGCCAGAGAGAAAAAGGTCCTGGAACAGAGAGAGAACGAGAGCTGGGGGTTGGGGGGCTGCCAAGGACATTTAAGAGAGCTGTCAGGGGAGGCTGATCTATGAAGGACCCTGTTGGCTAAACCTATATCCCAGCATGTACGTGTGTGTGAGTGTGTGTATGAGCACGCGGGGGAATCACGAGAGCAGCAACACCAACACATGGAGTAACGCATGCACTCAAACCCTGGAGACTAACGTACAGTAGAGTGCACAGGTTTAAAGATCAGAGCTGGAGCTCATCCACACAGAAAATCAAATGTTTTTTAATGTGAATTCTGAGCATGAAATGAAACGGGATATAAAAAAAAAAAACAGTCAGAGGGTAAACAACGAGAGACATACAGATCAACTGCAAAAAAGCACACAAAATAAAAAGTTGCAGTTAAGTTTGAAGTTGTATTTCTCATTACTGTGTCATGTATCAATGGCAAGTTTATGTGTGACACAACAAACCAGATTCAGAATGTGGCACATACATTTCCAAATGAAGCAAATGGAAGTCAAACGACAGGATATCAATATGAATTCATGTCTACAACAAAACTCCTTTTAAACCACAATAAACTGCAAATATAACCATCAGAACCAATTAAAAAGCCCATAGCACAAAGTAGCCTTAAGCTGTGGCAGAAAATGCGATTCACTTCCAAATTTCTTCTAGTGGCTGATCCAACTCACATTCTTTATTTAAGAGTTCCAGCTCTTACCGTCTGGTGGAAAAGTCAGAGTTCCCAGGAACAGGATGAAATGTTCTAAACATTCATTCCTGCCTCTGTCCATTAGGCTTCTCAACACCAACATGTAAATGGCCATGTAGTGCAATATGTCACCATCTGTATGATACATATGAGGGTTACGAGGTATGCTGACATATGTGCAATATGTTGACTCGTGGGTAATATGTATAGGGGTTGTGCAGTATGTTGACGTGCAATATGCTGACGTCCCAATATGTATAAAGGTTGTGCAATATGTTAACAATTGTGCAATATGTATAGGGGTTGTGCATCATGTTTTCATTTTTACAAACTTTTATAGGTGTACGTAAGCATGTTGTTTTCATACACATGTTTATGATGTTTATTTCCTGTGGAACTGCAGAAGGGACTGAATGAGGGACAAATTTCCCTACAGAGACAATAAAGTAGGCTTATATGTTATGTTATGTTATGTTATGTTATGTTATGTTATGTTATGTTATGTTATGTTATGTTATGTTATGTTATGTTATGTGAGCGCAAACAATAACCTGATAGAGGCATACCACTTCTGATAATATTTCATAAGTGACAATCAAATAGAGCCTGAGATTGTCAGTCCCTCATGCCAAAGTCTTAAATAAGATATCTCAATATTTATAGACGTGTATATTGTATACTTTACAATATACTGTATATATGTGTGTGTGAGTTTGTTCTTTTATGTCAATATTTGGGGATAAATGTAAGAATAAGCATATATTTATTGTACTGAATGCAATGTTTTCATGTAAGACGACAGCATTTGCAGTCTTTGATGCCCCTCATGGCACAATAAAGATTTAAGACTAAGCAGATAAGATTAATCAAATGGAGTTTGAGTCTGTCTGTGTTGTGTCTCGAAGTGCGTCACGAATTGCTTGAACACTCTATTAATACATCATTAACTACTGATTATAGAAAGGATAATCCGTACAAATTGTGTTATTCTGTCAATCATTGCATGAGCCGCTTATTGTTAAAAGTTAAAAATGTGCTCTGACTTTGTGCTATTTAAGAGGATGGGTGTGTGTATTCTTCGAATAGCACAAACTGAAAAACTACATTGGATTTAGCAGATTTACTAAACATTGCTCCAGGAGGCTGGCTCTTCCTCGGTTGTATCTGAGGTAACCGAGCAGCAGCAGCAGTGAATCAGTGGGACTCTGTATGTAGCCGGCAGGCCTGTTAGCCAGAGGAGTGAACGGCAGGCAACTGTGCCAGAGGGGACGCGGCTTTGGGACCATTACTAAAGCTTAATGATATGAGAAGTGTTCTCCTATCCACCGCGGAGGGGATTCATCACGATGCTGTAGCACTATACATCTTTCAACAGCCCTTAAAGAGGAACAGGGACATTTCTTCATGCTGTAGTAAAGAAAAAAAAAAGCCCCCTCCCTTTCCCATTCTTCCCATGAGCTTTCCACACTCCTCATCTTCACTCAGAGAAGCTCTATTTTAAGATCATTGCCTCTAAGAGGGGGTGGGAGGGGGGCACGACCTTGGCAACGCGTGAGGGTGAAGTTAGGTTGTGGGAAGCGCTGGGTGAGTGTGCGTAGCCGATGCAGACAGTCACAAACCACAACATCTTGTCTGGGATTTGTCCCAGTGTGGCCCATGGGAAGGAATACAATTCACTTTTCCGCCTCAAAGTCACACTACACACTGTCACTAGCTTCAGCTGAGTGCTGATATATGTCTCTTTGTCCCCTCATAAATAAAAACACTCTGGTCTCCGCTGTGAGTGACTGTAGATCAGGGAGTAAATAGCTGAAGGTATCATGCACCGCAGTATGTCAAGCCTGGAGGATTTTCTCTTTCTTCCAGCCCTTTACATTTTGCGACTGTGTCAGGGAGTTCTGCAACCTGTAAATCAAATGGGGCAGATAAACTGCAACCCAAGAGCAATCGAAATAATTAAAAGCAGTGTTGACTTTGGGTCTTTAACTTAATTTTATAGCCTGGAAGCAATATGCAGTAATCACAGCGTGGAGGAGCTGAACGTTTGTGTCCTGGTATTTGCATTGTTTGAGTCACTGCCACCTGCCTGCAGATTTACACCAGTAGATCACAGACAATAACAGTAAAGACAGAAAGGCACTGGTTTATGACTTCAGCACTTTCAGTTTGAAGCCTTCCAGCACCAGTGAGTTTAAATTATGGTGGGAGACGTCCTTGGGATGTGAACATCTCATTTCACCAGGCTGTGCGCAACCACACACACACGTATACGTACACAACTCATTTCATTGGGGGTCTCTGGGAGGCTGGACTCAGTGGAGCATGACATAAGAATTATACATCTGGCAGCAGTAAACCTGCAAACTTTCTCTCTCTCTCTCTCTCTCTCTCTCTCTCTCTCTCTCTCACACACACACACACACACACACACGCAGGCCATCAGAGATGTCAAACCACCATAAAAGGCTTGTGGGGGCGTTGCCGAG
>JAQLOL010000003.1:14137305-14149519 GCA_029783665.1 Naso thynnoides
ATGTAGAGAATTAGCAACAAGGGCATGTGTTGCAGTCTGCAAGTGTGCAACTTGAAGTTTTTATTTGATTTTCATTCGCATCGACTGCCAGGGCCGGTATGTGCTGGAGTCCAGTCGAAGAAGGTTTCTCGTGAATAGTGTTGTTCTCTGTTCCATTGTTCTCTTTTGTTGAGACGTATACCACTGCTGCACTTTTGCTGAGCACATTAAATGTTTGGCAGATTAATTTGAGAGAGGAAGGAACAGCATGTTGCCAGCCAACTTGAAATTCAGGCTGTTGCAAACAGTGTGTTTCTCCCTGTAGGTGAGGATGTTGTTGTCGCTGGTTTTATTCCTGCCTGCTGTCTCCTCGGCTCAGCGATCGGAGCCCATGTTCTCAGCCATAACCAAGACCGTCCTTCCTCCCGACTACGACAACAACCCCACCCAGCTCAACTACGGTGTGGCCGTCACTGATGTGGATGGAGACGGAGACTTAGAGATGTTTGTCGCTGGGTGAGAAAGAGGGAGGCAGGCTGTGTAAAACAGTATCATGTCCCCACAGCTACCTTAATCTTCAATACCTTATGTGTAGCAAGCGCTCTAATTTGTTTTAATTGTACACAATTAGAGCATATAATTAACTGTTGAGTTATATCTAACTTTAAATCAGATGCTAAAGTAAAAGTGCAGTGTCATTTGCCAAGCTAAAGGTTGAAGACAAAGGCAAAAGACTAAAAGCTGAGAGATAGTTAGGGTGCCCTGAGGCTCACTCAGCTGATGAAAATGGATGTGATTGAATAGAGCGCCAACGATGGGAACAGTTTGGCAAGCCTGCCTATATCCAGTGAAGCAGTAATAAATTTGCCCGTGCTTAACAGAATATAGATGGAGGAAAATGACCCTGCGTAGTAAAGGCATTTAGCCAAGACATCCAATTCAGCAGGTATCCTGGACAGGAGGGCATCACGAAAACTTTTAAGTGTTATACAGCAATAATTACTGGATGCTTAATTTAATCTGCACCCTGAAGCAAATCTAGAATACGTTGTGAACATCAGGTTATAGGTACGCTCAATATAAAAACCTTACAACTTCTCATTGCAGAAAAATAAAGTGGCTCTTAGTGATTTAGATTCCTGCTGACAGTCTTATGTAATGAAGATGCAACAACTTTCCATCTGTGTCCGCTCTGACAGCTACAACGGCCCAAACCTGGTGCTAAAGTACGACAAGGAGAAGAGAGGGCTTGTCAACATCGCTGTTGACAACCGCAGCTCCCCGTTCTACGCCCTGAGAGACCGTCAAGGCAACGCCATCGGGGTGACAGCGTGTGACATCGATGGAGATGGCCGGGAGGAGATTTATGTCCTCAACACCAACAACGCCTTCTCTGGTACAGTACAATCACAGATACACTATGAGCACGCACTCACACTTCTTTTCTTGTGCAGAGACAAAGCAGGAGAATGCAGATATTAAGCTTATCTCATCTAAGTCCTCATCAGATAACAGCTAAGGTTTGTGCTGCTATTAATCAGTCTGAGAGCTATAGAGGTACACACTGCCAAAACTGCAACGCCTCACCCCTGTTATTATTCTTTATAAAAATGATCGAGGTCACTTGCAGCCGCAGCAATCATGCTCTTCTGTTTCCAGTCACCCACGGTTCTTGCATTGCATAACACCTCTTCACCCTCCGCACAATCTTTGCCTCGCTTGAACTCTGCGTCTCTCCACATGAAGGTCGGGCAACATATTCTGACAAGCTGTTTAAGTTCCGCAATGGACGCTTCGAGGATCTGCTGAATGATGACATTAACGAACACAGAGATGTAGCCAACCGTATGGCTGGGCGCTCAGTGGCCTGTGTGGACAGAAAGGTATTCTGCACACACACAAACACTCACACAAACACACACAAAGTGGAGTATATGCAGATCCAAACCACACACACAAACTCCCCAGAGTGTCTTCTGCGTACATGCATGGGTGCTTCTGTTTGTTTACCAGTGATAACTCATGCACTGCCTACGCCGCCCTTCTCAGCATGTGCTATGACAGTTCATTTGGGGGAATGGTGTGCCATTTTCTCTCTTCTGTCCATCGCACCAGTGTAATTACAGAAGCCAGGGCTCGTTTGTTTTATAGAACATCGTACGAGGGGAGGAGTGATGACTGCACACTGCTGCTTTCTGCCTGTAGCATTTTCTCTTTCTCTCCGTCCCTTTCCCATTGTTTTCCTCCTTCTTTCCACATCCTTTACTCCCTTTCTTTCGTCTCTCTGACTGACACGCTCACATTCTCTCTTTGTCTCTTATCTCGCTCACATGCGTACAGTTTTCACTTCCAATCAGGAGACGGGATAAAGAAAGTAATAGTAGGAAGGGGACAGTAGGGATTACAATAGATTTTTTTTTTTACTAACCACAGTCCCATCTCAGTGAGCACTGATAGGTTGTGCAGCTGCAAAACCGATTGGAAAGATATCTGCCTTTAATGGCATAATGCTTTTAGAGGAAGCCAAAGCCCTGATGTGTGCTCTTTCATGCCCGTTTCACCAGATCAAGAGAGAGAGAGAGAGAATACATTTTCAATTTGCTAAGTTTGATTAGAACACATTTGGAACAATGGCAGAAGGTTACTGAGGCCAAAATCAAAGCATGTTGTATGGTTGGTTAGCCAGCTTGTTTCCTCATAAATAGAGTGTTATCGCTCAGGAAAAAAGAGAGATAATTAGTCATCCAACTGCTTCATCCCTCCCAGTCTCCTTGAAAGTGACGTTCCATCATTAGTCTTACACAAACTGATGAAGTTGACATATTGAGGATTCTCACACTGAACTGATGGATTGGTTCTCTTTGCGTTGGCAGGAAGAATGGAGCTTCTGCACATAAGTGGCTTTTTAAAGCCAGAACAATTGAAATACCCTTTGAAAAAAAAAAGCCCACATACGTATCCTTTAAAGCAAAATTAAATGAGAGATGGGATTTCATTCAGTGGTAGCTGTAAAGACTGATGTAAAGGGCATGCAGTCACATCTCCGTGCAGCAGCATACACAGTGCAGGCGGGCATGTCACACTTTTCACAATGCCAATCCCACTGACAGAAATTAGCCTTGGGTGAAGACTTATTGAAAAATCGTTGACTTTTAAGTTTGTTAAGTAACTGCCAGTGGCCTTCGGGTCTTTCGTTGTAGCTCATTCTCATTTTGTTGGAGTGTGTGTGTGCATGTGTGTGTGCAAGTGCAACCCTCTCCTCCCGCATCAACAGGCCGTAATGTGATGCTTCATGACATTTATGTCGACTAGACTCATTTACTTTTCTTGTCTCGTGAAAATACAGCGGAGTTAACACAAATGGTGGAATGCACGCGTGTGTTTGCATACGTGAATGTGTTTGTATTGATTGAAATATGTTAGGCCTGGTGGGAAAGCTCATTGGAATGGAGTGTGTAGTCTATTAGCGTGGTTCCGTCTGTGAGTTTGTGTCTGCAGGGACTCTGACTGATAATGGAGTGTGAAATTAATCTCCAAAGGGAGGCAGAGGAAGGAGGGTGGTGGGAGAGGCTGAGGAAAAGGGGGTTAAGGGTGGGAAACAAGGTAAAGGGAGATGAAGCAGAGACAAAAGGCTTGATTGGGAGAAGGTAATAACATTCACAAAGAAGAAAAAAGAATAGAAAAGATGGTTAAAAATAGCCCAGTCCATCCCATAAAACCACAATCTATTATAGTTGATTTTTTTTATAATACAATGTATCAAAACGCAATGTAAAGATAATGTGAAAATGTGAAAAGGGTCGATCGTATGTGACCCCGGAGCGAATTATCACCTGAATCTGTGCCCCCTCTCAAACTTTTCAGAGCTTTATAATTAGTTACAGCTCATTGTTTAGCTGTTTGGCTACAATTTTACACTATTACAGTGTTGTTTTTGGCAGCTGTTTCAGCTATAAAACGCCATAAAAACACTGTGTGCTACCTGCCCAGCGTCAAACGGCAAATAGAGACCAGCTGGTGAGTTTACTGGAGCGTTTAGCAGCTCAAGAGCTGGATTTTCCCCTCAGAAGTTGGTAGAAACCAAAACAGAGCTAAAAGAAAATAAATATTGGACTTTTTATTTTCACTGGATGGACACAAACCTGCATCCTTATGCTGAAATGCATAAAAAAGCAACTATTTACAAACAAGTTCAAGCTGGCGCCCAGACCAGAGACTCCACCCACTCACTCCACTGAGTGGACTTGATTCTCTTGATCTGGCATTGCCTCCACTTTGAGTGATTCTCAGAGAGAGTGGGTTAGATTTTCTCTAACCCTTCCTCATCCCTTACAAACACAAGCAGGGGGGACTGTGGAATGTGTGTGGAAAGAAGTCTGGCTAAGTGAGACAACTGAAACCCAAAAACGTCCGCAAGCTTGTTGTTCTGTTGTGTTGTGATTGAGATTCTTGAGCCACCATGCATTGTGGTAAGACACAAATAAACATTTTTTGCTTGAAATCACATCACATTATCACTGTGAGTAGACACAGGACCAACAGAGGCACTTCCTGCCCCTCACAGCCAAGGATAGACACTGTCTCCAAAAAGCAGAATTGCACAAAGCATCTGTACAAACAGACAGGTGGCAGCTTCTTTTTCACATGTAGGCCAAATTCAGCATTTTTAAAAACTCATATCAAAGATGCCACTGGTCCTGAAGCGTGGCATTGTCGGCTGAAATGTTGAATATTTCTCAACAGATAGCTTAGTCCCACCTGTGTCTCATCACACCCAGTGCTCATTGGATAATTGCTTTGTCAACCGGGAGAATCACAATTTCACAGCACAATGCCCAACCAAGAGAATCAAATTCACTCAGTGGAGCAGGCAGAGTCTCTGGGCCCAGGCCAAACAAGTTCCCCAAATCAACTTAAAAGGTCATACTATGTCAATGTTGTGTCCACAATGTGTTTCTGCCGCCCCCAAGTGGCCCAAAAATTTGTTATTGCAGCTTTAAATAAAAGAAAACATGTGTGGCGAGTCTTTTTTTTAATTTTATTTTTCTATTTTAAAGATTGGCAAACCAGGAACCAACAGACTTGAGAGCTGCAGACAAAAATGGAAGTTGGAAAGTATTAAAAGGCACACTCACATATTTCTGGATTTGGTCTTTAATTAGTCCTATTGTTTAAAGGGTCAGTTAATTTTTTCATTATTTATATTATCAAGATCCCAATCATGTCCCTCGTCCCTAGATTTCTGCGTCCCCTCCATTATAATGTTGGTAAATTAGTTACGCTGGTTAAACTTACATATCTGCAGCAATGTGTCTGAAACAGTTTATTACATTATTGTAGTGGAAAGGGTTACCATCAAAAACGACAGGGTGCTGCTGAATTGTTAAAAAAGCTATTTTTAAATACTGTGAGCATCAAAAATTTTCATTCTTGTTTGTATGTACAGTTAACTAACCATTTAAGAGCTTTGCTAAATCCTCAAAATATTCTGTATGTACTCAAATGCAGCCACACACGCCCATTCTGGCTTCTCACCATTCTAAGTGTATTCAAAAAACAAGCACAGTACATGAATACATAATTAATAAATGTAACTTTTTTTTTGTTTTCAGGGCACGGGTCGTTATGCTATCTACATAGCGAACTATGCCAGTGGCAACGTGGGTCCTCATGCTCTCATAGAAATGGATGAGGTAGCGAGTGACCTTTCTCAAGGCGTAGTCGCCCTCTCCAACGTGGCAGAGCAAGCCGGGGTCAGCAAGTTAACCGGTAGGTTTGACAAAATCACTACCTGTGTGTGACGCACACCTACGCTTTTAGATCATTCAGCACCACTGGACCTTCAGCCTGATTTATACAGACATCTGTGGAGGAGCATGTGCTTGTTGTGCTTGTCTGAAATATAAGACTTCAGCGAGGGGAGCTGGAGAAGTGCCAGGTGAGAAGAAGAAAGAGAACATGATGAGTGTAAGTGTGAGAGAGGAATGAGAGGGCTGGAGAGAGAGGGAGAGAAGTGTTTGTGGGCTCTTTTGGCCCCGTCAGCTGTTTACTGCAAGTCAAAGTCACGGGGAAGCAAAGGGCGACACGAGCATACATCAGACCTGCTCAACAGCCCAGAGATGGCATCTATCACAGCCTAGTGTGGTTCCCCAAGACCTCTGAAACTGAGACTATGCAGACAGTGCAATGTGTCTGTGCAGCCAGTGAGAGTAAGTCTGATCAAAGCATCACTACACACACCAGAAAGGGAAACACAGGTTGTATTTTCTGCAGAAGTTAAATGTTTTTACTGTAGACAGGCAATAGAATAAAACCTGACATGCAAAAGCAGCAAGCAAGAAGTCTGTATCGTCTGAGAACCTGTATAATCATGCACAAGGAGCAGATATAAGACATTTTGGCAATTTTACATCCTTTATAGTAAGAACTAGATTCTAAGGGCGCACACACATTTGGCCCTTTTGTCCCGTACCCTACCGTACCAAAGCATGAATGTCCCCTTCTTCTCTCCCCTGCTGGCCGCCACTCACATTGCTCCAGTCTAACCAGGCCTGAGCACGCCTGAGTTACATGATCTATGGAGTGTGACCAGTATTTTTACCCACATTTTTTCATCTTGTAATAACCTTATTCAATCGTTCTCTGGTATCAGTGATCTGAGAGACTCTCTCAGATTTTCCCACTGTTCTTATCCAGCCTTTGTATGCTGCTGTCTGCCTGAGTTTAAGGTGAATCCTCCACAAGCAGTCACAGCGATGTCGGTGCTTCCTGCCTGTGCTTGTGCACGTGCATCCGCACTGTGCTGAAGCCCACCCCTTCCAACTGTGCCAGGGCTGACAAAGCATGCCGTGCTTGGACACGGGATGACACACTCTCAGCAGTCAAAAAAAAAAAAAAAAAAAAAAGAAGAGAACTTTGGGGTTCAAAAGTGCCTAGGCACAGTATGAATCGCCTAGTATGCTTGTCAGATGTAACAGGTTTAAATTTTCATTTCATTCCATCTACAATAATTCTAATTTATACCATAAACTCTGGCTCTTATTTGCAGCAGCATTTATCTCATTGACCATTTACCGTGCATTCTGTTCACTCACACTATTGTTTCAAAAGTAAAATGTGTTTGTGTTGTTTTTAAGGATGCCTTGCTGCAAAAGCATCTGCCCTTGTGAGATGATAAAGCTCTTAACTAAACAGAGCAAAGGGAGTATTCTGATTAGAGGTGCCATTTAAATGCTATTGAATGGATGATCTCAAGATTAATTATTTACCTCCAAAATTCATGGTGACACCTCAGCTCATGTCCTCTGCTTGGATCAACACTTCACTTAACCCTGTGATGGATTCCTGCTTCGGTGTAGAAGAGGAGGACAATAAATGCCAAAATGAACAATTTCATCATGATCTGTTTCTTCGATAATAGAGATCATATCAGGTGAAAAATGCTGCCTCTCTGACACTTTATTGTAACCACTGAAAAGTCCTTGACGCTGATGTCCAAGTAAGTTTTGGAAATGGGCGACGACTTTGCATTTGAGCGGAACAGAATCAATCTTCATCATCTGTGATCCTTTCGCATGCAGGATGTCATCTCAGCCACCGGGAGGGGGTGCAGAGTGGGCCGGCCCAGAGTGGCTGTGAATGATGTACAGTGGATGGCTTTGTCACCAAACCGCCGTTAATCAGAGCAGAGGGACAGTCAGTGAAGTTGTATATCTAATGGTTACATATCTCTGGAGAGACATTAGTGTTTTATGGCCATAGGGGGCGAGTGATATTTGTCTGGACTGATGGAGCAGCCCAGTAAATCAGAGTCCTGAAACACAGCACTGACTCTGCATACTGGAAGGGCAATCAAAGCCCTTTCAACTCCATAATTAGACTCCGCTGGCCTCAGATGAGACACTTTACACAGGCACTTTACAGAGAGTCATTGGAAAATCCTGTGGTGATATTGAGATTGTTGCACGGTCACCCTGAGCTTTTCATAAGGAGAAAATTACTGTTAGTTTTTGGTTAATGCAAAAGATTCCCAGTGTGTGTTTCTGTATTTGTGCTCGTGTCTTGGTGTGTTTACGTGTGTGTAGCCCATCAGAGTCAGTGTCTGTGTCAGCAGAAAGACCTGTCCTGCTTGGAGGAAATGGCGCGTGAAGACAGTAATGATTCCTCGCATTTCACTTTTCTTATGAAGCTGATCTCTCTCCCTCTGTTCTTGTTGTTCTCTCAGCTATCCTGCTTCCTTTTTTCTGTCTAAATTTATCTGTTTGCACTCTTTTTAACTGCCTGATTCACTCTTTCCACTGTGCCTCATCTCTGTCTCTGCTTGTTCAGGAGGGCGAGGTGTTGTGGTGGGCCCCATTGTCAGTCAAAGTCTGTCTGATGTGTTTTGTGACAATGAGTACGGACCCAACTTCCTCTTCAGGAACAACGGAGATGGAACTTTCACTGATGTGGCACAGCAGTCTGGTGAGAGGAACGTGCAGTTTAAAACATCATAGCCTTGTAGATCAATTCACGTGAATCTGTGTATGAGTGTATTACCATATCTCTGTAGGTGTGGAGGACCCCATGCAGCACGGCAGAGGCGTTGCTCTGGCAGACTTCAACCGTGATGGAAAGACAGACATCGTCTACGGGAACTGGAATGGACCTCATCGCCTCTACATACAGCTGAACAACCGCAAACAGAAGTTCAAGGTGGGTCAAAATGTGTTTCCTGGGCTTTTAACAACTCTGTTTACACACAAATGCCAACAGTTACCCAAAAACTTATTGTATCAGTGCTGGTTTTAAGGTCTTACTATGTTTCCAGCAAACTAATCAGAAGGGTATGTACTTGTTCCAAATGTTTGCACTTGAATGGACGGTGAAAAGACATAATAAAAGGGGATATAACTGGTAAATGGACTGCATTTATATAGAGCTTTTCTAGCTTTTCGAGCTTTTCTTCTGATTACCCAAGGGGCCTAACAACGCAAGTCAGCATTTAACCATTCTTATGCCAACAGCTGGAGGCTTCTCTACATTGCCATCAGGAACTCATGCACACACATTCACACACCAACTGAGCAGCCAGCAGAAGCAATTTGAGGTTAAGTGTCTTGCTCAAGGACATTTTGATTGCAGATTGGAGACGTCAGGGATCGAACCACTGACCCTTTGATAAATAGACAACCTCTAGAGCTATGGCTGCACACACTTTGTGTTTGTATGTTTTGCATTAAGAGTTAAAGCTGGATTTGGTAACCTCGGGGTTACCAATTTGGAAAAAATGTCATAATACCCACAGCCGATAGACAGCTGTTAGTAATGACGTTGTCTGACAGTATTGATTCTGGAGAGAGAGGCAGAAGAGAGAACCACAACCCTGCTGTAAAACTGTCCTAAAATGGGAGGGTTTTATCTGGCCACTGTGATTCATGATTGATAAAAATCCTGTCGCTCCCCGTTCTATTTGCCCAATCAGTGACGCTCTCTGTACTCTCTGTCAAAATTTGCTGGTCTACACTGCGCTTTGTAGCGCAGCTCAAGCTGAGATGAACCAGTTTACTCCGCTGCAACTTTCCCTGCAACCATTTCGCCTTGGTTCAAACTGGACAAAAACAGAGAGTGACAACAAGTGAAATAAAGAAATAGCTGGTGCCAAAGGCTGCAGTGAAGTTGTTTCCAACGAGTCTCATCCTAAAGCTAACATTAGCTTGCTACCTCGTTAGCAGAAGTTACCTACTGCAACTTTTAAAAGGACAGAGTGTTTTTACCTTGAATTTATGGCCATTTATACAGGAAGTGGAGATATTTGCTGGTTGTTGCTTTTGTCAAGTTACAAAAAGAATCACAGTGGCCAGATAAAACTCTCCCATATGAGCTGTGCTGCAATATACGTGTAATGGTATCTTACCACATAGTTAAGTCTCAGTTTTAGTTTGGTCTGTTCTTTTGCAGGGAAGATTCAACAGTCTTTGTGCTGAACGATTCTCCCATCAGACTATCACACACTGCAAATGATGTAGGACAGTTTTACAGCAGGGTTGTGGTTCTCTCTTCTGCCTCTCTCTCCAGAATCAATTACTAATGAACAAGCAGCATGAAGACAGAAAGTCTCAGCATTAACCGTGTGAATCACAGAGTAATCTATGCTAACGGATGGCTAGTGAATTAGCACTCTTCAGTGCTGGCCCCGTTGAGATCAAATGGGATTTAAAGCAGGACAGACGCTGATTTACTGAATCGACAACTACAGACAAGTCCTTTGAGACAGCCAGCAGTGTACATGTGTTCGTGTAGTACAGTTAAGGGCGACAAAGACAGAGACGAGCGCTGCTGCGTGTAAAGCTGCGGAGGTTTCGAGCTCGGTGATCTATCTGCGAGCACCTGCGGCCGCATCTATTACCACAGAGATAAACGTCACGGGAGACATCTTTATAGGGGTCAAATGAGGGGTTAATGTGTGATGCTTAGCCCAGAGACAATTCCATCAGTGACACATGCACACACCAGTGCACACACACACACACACACACACACACACACAGTGCTTTGGTATACACAGTCACACAGAAGACAAATTGAATTAGCCAGCAGATGTTTTTTTTTAAACTCAAGATTGTTAAATCAAGAGCCAACAACAGATATAAGAGTCTTTTCTCCACACACACTGGCACTCCTGCTAGCTGTGTTGACCTTTGGCTTGCATAATGAAGGTGTTGTATCACCCCAGTAAACCGCTAATTAAATTGGGCTGAAACAGCAGCTTGCCTGCGTAGTGGAAAGTGCCGATTAGGCCTGTTTGTGCTTTAATTAAAATCTATTGCCCAGGTTTTCCTGTTAAAAGGTTTAACACACAGGCAAAAACACACCAACAGTCAGATGTATTCAAAGAGAAGAAAGAAGTCCCAGGTACACAGATGCATATAATTACATATATACACAACATTACTCCAAAACATTATATATAACTAAAACAGCCTAACCTTAATTACATTCTAATAATAATGGGCAAAATGATTTATCCTGTAAGGGTTAGGGTTATTTCTGCTATTATTTAAAAAAAGAAAAAAGTTATAAAACATCGTAGTAAAAACTTCAATTGCACAATTTGACAAAAAAAAGTAAATATGCTATTTAGATCATCAAATTTATATTATTATTTCCCGTCATATGAAGTATGCAAAAGTTGGAAATTATTACCTTCAATTTTACGACTTTCTAAATATAAAGCCATAGCCTACTTTCTCAAGCTCTCTTGCTCTTTTCCTCTCAGTCGCATACTTCTTTGCTCCTAATTTGTTTTTTAAGAGTCCCTTTTTTCCTTATGGCGTATTATTCATCCACCTCGTAATACAGTAAATTTAGAACGGTCCCTCCCTTCCTCATGGCCTGTTTGCCATCTCCTCTCCTTCACCTGAGAAGCAGAAGGTCACTGTTCGCCCTCCCCCCACTGACTTTATGAGCCTTATAATTAAAACAGAGAGTAAATACTGGAGGGAGTGAAGGGCCGCTCCATAACTCTTCCCCGACTTATCACTGGGGCGAGGAGATATCCGTTACTTTCGCGTGCAAAAAGTCCTTTGCTGATGAGACTTTTTTGAGCGAGAGAGCTGCGGTCTACTTTTCTGGTGCCAGAGGATGTAAAACGGACCTTTGTTCTTATCTTCAGGCTTCAGATGAAACTGAAGGTGACTCACAGTCAGGTGACCAATCAGTGTCTCACTCAAGGACTGGATTATTGATGGACATGTTGGCTGTAATAGAGATTGAACTCATGACCTTCATGTTATGAAATAGTCTCTCTAATCACTGGCTCAGCTTGCACCACACATGTTGGACTGAACCCATGTAGCATGCGAACTGCTTTATCAGCAGTTTCAAGTAATACCACTCATTTTTACTCCACTTGTTAACAAGAGAATCTGTTTATACATTAGACTCTCTTTGGTTTCAGTTCACTTTTCAAGCAAACCGCATCTTTTTCTGCAGATTTTCTGCAATGATGTACTGTCACATGCAAGTTACTTAACCCTTGAGTACTAACTAATTTAACATTTGAATCTTAAACAAGCCCGAATTTGCAATAGCTGCAACCAGCAGCTAAAAATGTAACTGTTGTCTTGGGCATCACATGTTATTTCAATGTTTAATCCTGTCTTTACTGTTCATTTGGAGAGAAGAAAAGTGAAGAAATAAAATAGTGCAGCGATGCCTCCCGCAAGAGTCAGTGACAAATGGTTGATGAGTAATC
>JAQLOL010000003.1:14205147-14217073 GCA_029783665.1 Naso thynnoides
TGTTAAATCCTGCTGTGAGGTTCATTTTAACATGAGGCGCTCTGAGGACTGACTCACTCTTGCAAACAGCCTCAAGTTGCCATTTGAGGAACTGCAGTTTTTTGCACTCACAGCGTGCCTTCATTTTTCATCTCCAGATGTTGCCGCTTGGTTTATCCCTTTTCCTTAGAGCAACATTAATATTTAGAGCTGTGGTTTGGGTGTTTGTTGAAACAATAGTTCAGATAAATAGAAACTTAATCAGTGATTGATTATTTGATACAAAATATCTGCAACTCCTTTTTCATGCTTCAGCGTTTGGGAAACGAGCAACACGAAAAGAGCAAAACTTGAGACTAATAACGGAAAGAACGGAAGGCCTCGTATTTTTCTATTATCTGGGCAAAAATGCTGAAGGAACTTAATATATCCAACAGGACTGTTTTTGCCTGTTTTTAATAAACGGCCGTCTTCTGTTTCAGCGCCACAATTAATGTTCTAACGATTTAATCAATACATACATTCTGAACAATTAAAAGGAAACAGTGCCTCAGTTTTGAGTAGAAACACTAGAGCATGAGAGTCAAGAATTTTGAATACTTTGTTTGACCAATCAGCACATTTTAATGTTATCAAGTTTACTTTGAAAGGAATCTGGGCTGGTAGATTTGGACTTTTCCTGTACACCTGCACCAGTTTTCACAAAGTCATTAAAACTGATGGAAAATCCAACAGTTGAACCCTCAACGTCTCATCTAAGAGGACAGGAAAAAACTGAAGATGACAAGCACAAAAACAGCAACTCTCTCAACAGCTTGCGGGCTTTTAAAAATGAAATAATGAACACCAGCAGCACTCCCTGTTGGGAGGTGAATGTCAGGCCTCATTACACACACACACACAAGCTTGTGTGCACATATGAATGAAAGAACAGGAACACAACAACGCACACTTGAACAGCCGCGAGGACTCACACAGACACAAAGGGTTTGTATTATCTCTGGTACTTGGAAGCAGCCGCACAGAACAGGAGCATGCCCACTTCTTCCCAGAACTGCTGGCTACTTTATTGAAGCTTAATCAGAGGAGCTGAAGTGTGTGAGTGTGTGAGAGCGACAGCAGAGACAGACAGGAGGACAGACATGCACATTAACATTTCTGGTAATTTCAGTCATTTCTAAATCACTGTAGAAACAAGACTAATCCACCAGAAAACTTCATCATTTGAACAAATATGAAACATGTTGTAGGGGAACAGAAAGGAAAAGCATGGAAGAGGAAGGAGAGGATAATGTCTTCAGCATGTAGTTAAAGTTCTGTCTCCTCTGACACTGTGTCTTTCTCTCCCTGGAGTGTGCTTTTGAGAGATAGAGATATTCCTTTCCCCGCGATTCTCGGCATGTGCTGCCTCTCCCTTTCTATCTCCCCAGCCATCTCGCTGTCTTCTGTTGCTTTGAAGTGCTTTGTGCTTTCCACACTCAGACCTTCCTGTTATGTGCTGAGCGCTGGCCTCGGTCTGACAGGGAAGGGCCAAAAGCAGCTAAACAGCAGAGTGTGTGTGCCTTCCAGTGTTTGTAGTCTGATCACCAATTTCCAAGCCTCTCTGCGTCTAGCTACACCCTTTAAAGTCTTCTTATGTCCCTCCTTTTTATTCCTGTATTATCTGAAAAGTGTATCTTTTATTTTCTGGGATAGCTCTGTTATGGTGATACATAAACCTGGCTGCTTGGTGCCACGGAATACCCATCGAGGTGCAGGAGGTGGCCCCGGACCAGATCACAGAATTTCTTGGCTCAGGTACCTTTAATCAACCACTTGTTTTCCAAACTGTAAGCACGAGCCCGGATTATTTTTAGAGCCCACCTGGGTCTTCCACTCAGGAAATTACACCTTCTCCTGTTCTCTGACTCAAAGGAACATGAGCTCGAACTGTCCTCCAAATGTCCCATCACCTCCCAACAGTGATGGAGACAAACTAGCACGCTCGTCAGCCGTCAGCAGGAATCTATTTGACATTTTCGGGGGTAGCAAAGGAAGGGAAAAGAGAGGTGAGACCACAGCGGGAGTGAGAGGGTGAGAGCAGAAAGGAAGGGAACTCAAGTCAGGAGGAGACAGATTTGAGCAATAACGTTTTGGCAACGCAGCGTCAGCGTCCACATGTTCGAGAAACTGGTTTGCATTTTTTGGAAAAGAGTGGCAGGATAATGCGCAGAGACTGTGGGATGGTTCGGCTGGAGGAGCCAACGTTGGGACTATTTCATCTGGAAGCACAGACACAGAGAGACCTTAATAAATTTGTCTGGGATCTTGCAGAATATGAAGAGAGGTTATTGAATGTGGCTCTGCAGCAGTGCAGGGGTTCACACGGTGCCAAGATTCCACTTTGAAAGCTCTGCAGCGAAAGGATGAGGTTTTATAGAAGGAAACGCTCGGTTTCCAGCAGCGATGATCAATCTAATCATTGAAGCTTCCCAGACGGCTGTCAAGATCAAACTGTCTTTTTCATTTTGTCAGACGAAAAACAAGAAAGGAAACAAACTCAACTCACATTCAAAATTATTGCTGCTTCATCTCCAGGCAGAAGAGTTTTAGTCTTATGTTTTTATGTCTTTATTTGTGACTCAACATAATTTTTTTTGTAAAAACAGGACAAAGTGGTTACTGTGTGTTCATGGCTCCACATCACCAAGGTTAATATATGATACATCCCATCCAATGGAAACAATTAGCGCTGCAAGAGAGCTGTACATACAGGATGACAGGAGTCAGGTTCAGGAAGGGAGGATTCAGTTTTTTGGAAATTATAACTGTGCAATGGCACAAAGTGTAACCAGACTGCAACAGCAATCAGTACAGAGACCCCAGGAGACGCATACAGAGACAGAGACAATCACAGAAAGAAGGGGTCAGGGATGAAGGTGAAGACAATGATCAAAAGAGAGATGCGGATGAACAGAAAGTGGATCTGAAGGCACCCAGTGAGGACCTGAATAAATGGTTTGAGGCAAGCCGCTGTCTTGTGATTTAGAGCCTGTCCTCATATCTGCTGTCCCGGGAAGGACACTTGTACTGTCACCAAAAAAGAAAGAGAGACCCAAAGGATACAGCGTCTAATAGCTCCTCCTTGTAGATGAAACTGAAACCATTCCCCATCTGGACGGATTTAGATTAATTACATTAAGTACCGAGTTTAGCCGGCTAATCTAAAATGACACTGCACAGAGAAACAGTGAGACAGAGGGACAGATTTTTAAACTTTTGTCTGCTAAATGCCAACAGTGACCCAATAAAAGCTGTACTGTAATTCCATCCAAAACCAGCTTATATTGTGCGATCTTTGGCGCCTGGTCGAGTCTGCTGCAGATGGAACCACAGCAGCTCAGGCTGTTTTCTCACCTCGCTCAGACAGGTCTGTTTACAACCAGCTCACACACATCAGAGCCTGCAGCTTGATTCTACACACTCTGCAGAGAAACACTGGCCTTCACAACTGCATGGGCTCAAGGACAAAACATCATAAAATATGCGTTATTTGGGTCATGTTTTGTAACCAAGCTAAATTGTTTTCCTTATTTACTACTGTAGTGGTTTCTCTTCGTTTCTACTACTTATTCAGGTCACCCATGATGGAGATCAAACGGTTAAGGAACATAAAAAGTCAGTGTATCTGTCTGTAAGAAAAATTCTGCATGTGCCCATAACAAAAACACTCATCTGACAGGGAGCAGAATAAGGCACAGGACATAGTGCAGTGTAAAATCAGAAACCAAAAAATGTACAAGATAATTGAATATAATTTATTCAGAAAGTTGTGTGTAGCAACAGTTTATACACTACAAACAGTCTTTCAAAGATAAATTACATGCAGAAAATTTCTCCAACAGAAAGTGGATTACCGGACAATTTCACAAACTGGACAGGAAGGCTACAGAACGTATTGGTGCAGAAAAACTTTTTGATTGGTTTTGTTTAATTTTTGTCAGTTTTGACAACAACAAACCTTTGAATAAGGTTTTACTTTTGCATTTACTGTTTTTTGCCCATTTGTGGGCAGTGGCAGCAAGATGTGAAAACACTGTTGACGTATTAGCTGTGTCCCAATTCAGGGACTGCAGACGCCGAATACGGTGGCCCGTGAAGACCCACGAAGGCCCAAAAAGGCAACAGCCGAATCAACGCTTCTGCTAAATAAGCTGATCTGGTCTACAGAGTATTTCCTGTTTTTGTCACCAGCTGTTCCTTGTGTCAGTGTGCACTGCTCCTTTCACATAGCAACAACGACGCAGCAGTTAACTTATGTGCATGTACATAAAGAGACAGAAATTTTGTTTATTTCAAACTTAAATTTAAAAACATAACCCCTTACTGCCACTGCGTCATCTGTTCTGTTCTCTTTAAAAAAATAAAAACATCGACGGCGCCCAGTGATTTTTCAGATATTTGAAGGAGCCGACAAAATGGGACAGCCTTCATCGCGCTGCTGTGACATGATCGGTCTACAAAAACACCCGTCGGAGGATGCAGCCCAAGAATTGGGACACACCCCTTGTGTCCTGTTGCCTAGCAACCAATATGGCACTTAACTTACGTGCATGTAAAGAAGGAGCTAGATAACGAAATTTAGAGCCGTATCCTTTACTTAGCGTTGCTGCTTCATTTGGTATGTTCACTTGAAAAAAAAAAATCAAAGGTGCACAATGAATCTTGGGATATGTTGGACGTCGAAGGATCCATCAACCGGGTTCCTTCACAGCAGGGGATTTGTCGGCCACATTGGAAGGAGCCAACAAAATGGGACAGCCTTCATTGTGCTTCTGTGACGCAATGAACTATTTTGGGCCTATAAATACCCAAATGAAAAAGTCTGTAACAGAACATCACAAGGCCAGAATGCACGTCAAAGAGTTAGTGGATAATCAAATTAATCAAACAATGTATAGGCCGTCCAAAACAAGAAAAGTGTTAATATTTAAGTCTTCATAAGCTGTGTTTAGCCGTCTTAAATACTTGAAGTGGATCTGGACAGGTTTAAGTTACTGTTACAAAACTGTTACAAAACAGCATTTTCATTCACTTGTTTCTGGCCACCTGATAAATGTGAATCCAATCATAATTTTCTTTTAGGCTTGCTTTGCCAGCTCCTAAAGGAATATATCTGGTTCTTTTGCTGCTAAATGCTGCTCTGTGTTCAGCAGACAGACACCGACTGTGTCTGATTGGTACTGAGCAGGTAGTGTACAGGCGGTTTTAAGAGTTATTTCACTGAAAGTAGCGGCCTGTTGAGTCAGAACAGGGGTGCGATCAGAGAGGTGAGAATGAATAGAAACAATATGTGACAGACAGCCTAGCAATGAGTTGAAACACTATAAGGCTCAATGAAGACAAGCAAAGCTGCAGATTCAAGTGACAATTCTCCTCAAAAATAGCTCAAATATATTTTTTCTACTTGTCATGTTATTTTTACAGTATTTTTTTAAGTTTGTTGTTGTTGTTGTGGCTAACATGCCTTCCCAAAATATTTATAATCACTTCTTTTTAATAAAAACAAATCGAAAGACAACCCACTATCTTCAAGACGGAGGAGGTGGACGTTTAGAAATGTTCAGTTGTTTCTGGGTTTTTGGATTTATTCCTGTGGCACTCTATTTGGCCTCTAAAATAAGCAAAACTACAGCTAGAGTTAGACTTGATAGAGTTAGACTTTATCAACTTTAAACATCCTTGCAAATGAAAAAGGATGTCAGGTGCATCTATTCATCTTCTGACAACCAGGTCCAACCTTTTTTTGTGCTCTTGAGAGAAATTTCTTAAAGTGTTAGTTGGAAATATAATAAATAGCTGTTTTCCCTGTCGTTTTTTTTTAGCATTTCTGGTAAAACCATCTCCTGTAGGTAACTATGACAGAAGTACCTGTATTAATTCACATGAGGCAGGTGCTAGGTCGTTGAGTGGAAAGTTTGAGAACACCTGGAGTATTTTATTGCTTTTTCATGCTCAACACAACAGCTATTGGGCATGTAAAAAGGACCTCTCCACGTTACTAAATTCACTTAAGGATCATCTGAACGGTGCAATAATGTTTCAAGTTCTCCATGTTACACATTTTTGCACCTGTGAAATTGGTTGGGTTGGTGTAGATTACCTTGAATGGGACCTCAGTGAGCAGAGCAGCAGGCACTGCCCTGGAGGCGGCCCAACACATGCCTGTCTAATGGCCGTGATATGTGAGTGGGACAGAGCACGCTCCGCACACTGCGCCTCATTGATGAAGACGGGAAGATTTTCCTCTGACCAGGCATGGAATAGCCAGGTGGTCTGCCCTTGACATTTTTCATCCGTGCAAACTGGTATGTGTGGGGTAATGTGCATGAGAGACACACACACACACACACAGACACAGTGAGCAAGTGAGGGAGAGGAGAGAATTATGCTTTTGCTATTCCAGAGTTTGTGTTGTCCAAAACCAGCATAGGTGTTTGGTAACCAGACTGGAAGAGGACAGACGAAGCGGTTTGGAACAGTCGCCTCGCTGCCAATGTGAGCCTGCTGTTCTTCCATTAACACAGTACAGTAGCATGTCTGCCCACTGGATGAGTGAAAAGCACCATTGTACTTAACAATTAACCAGTTTGTTCTTACCTTCATTTATCTGGGCAGGGTGTGTTCTTGTCTTATGCAATATGTCACATTCTTTTAGTCATGCAGCGTTTACTTGTACCTCCCAACCATCTGTGGCTGCAGACCACTAAGAGCTGCAATTATGTGCTTTGCTCAAGGACTTCTAAAATATACAGCAGGTTCTACAGTAGGCAAGAATATTAGTGATGGTTTAATCCCAGTTTAGGTCCCCCACCATGCATGAAAAATGTGCATTTAATATTATTTTTTTAATATGATTTCATATTTTCATTTTAGTTATTCTGCAGTCCTCAAAGGGTGCTAACGAAACATACCAGTGTTACTACATGTCATTGTCCTTTGTCAACATCAGTCACATCAGCTACATAAACCTTACCTATATTTCCCTAAACACCTTTATCTATGAGATATCATGCTTGTTTACATTGTGTCCACATTCGATAAATGCTGCAGACAGTACCTGAAAATGTGTGACAACGTAAGTTAGGGAAGAAGGTCTATGCTAAAATCCTTCTTCACGCTAATATTTGAGTTTGGAAGGCTGCACATGGATCTATTTTTCCAGGCGTAATAGTTTACTGCTTTACAGTTTACTGCTCTCCACAGTTGTGCCATAAAATGAAGCATTTCCACCTTCATCCACATCTTCATCATATTCATAGTCACCTATGTTGTCAAGTTTTTGTTAAGCTGAGCAGTTTCTCAATAAATTCTGGCTTTGTCATTGTCGCTCCCTTGTTAAACAGTCCAATCAGAGCCAGTGAGAAAATATTTGGGCCAATGACATGCAGCAATGTTCCTTTGTGTGGAGGGTGCTTGTTTCTGAGCCATGCATACACCTGCTTTTGTATATCTATAACCCAATGTTAGTGGATATCTCCACCAAGGACAACTGGAACACTCAGAACAGAAAAAACTGAACCCAGAAACTGCTTCTGGTGTGGGAAACAGTGTTGAATTTATATCAAAATTCCAATTCAAATGTCTCATATGTGACTAATGCAGCGATTTTTGATCCAATATACACAGATGCTCTCTTTAGAAGGGTGAATTACAAATAGCACATAGCAACTTTCACGTGTCCTATAATGTTTCTAGATCCTGTTTCAACATGAATGGCAGTGAATGGGGTTTAAAGATACAGTCTGACATCTACCCAAGTATATGCATGGTTGATTTTAATAACATCTGTAGACGATTGGAGCGATCTTTACTACTCATAAAAAGTCAAAAATAGTCTGACATGGTCCTTTAATGAGTTTAAAATCACCAAAGACAAATAACTATATAATTTAAATAATGATATAGATGTAGTGTGTAATTAACATTTGTTTAATGTTTATACACAAGTACAAATGCTCCCTAGGCGTTACATATCAACACAGTTTTCAACACAGCAATAATAAACAGTTTTAGCTGTTTATTTAAACGGGTTGCACTTCCAGATTTTGATGACACCTTGTGCTAATTATTGTGAGTTGATTTTGACAAAAGTATCAAATAGAATTGCTATGACAGGTGGTTTCAATACAGAATAATCAAAGATTTAAGCTAGTTTTGCATAAAGAATAAAACAGGATAGCTGAAATGATTTCAAAATTTGGCTTATATTTTCTATTTAATTGAGCTTCATATCATTTGCGTGTTGAACTTGAATGACCCTGAGTGCAGTCACAATGTCCATAAAGTTGATTATAGGAGAACATCATCAATTTTTATTGCGATGGCACCATAAAAAGAGCTTTTATTCTTTTGTTGTGTAAGAATTGTTCCCGTTGATAAATGTAGATGGTCGTGGAAATAACCTTGAGTGGTTGTTTGTACAGAGGATGCACAATTTAATTTAAAAAATACCCGTAAAACAGAGCAGGACAAAAGTTGAAACATGCAGTTGTACAATGTCACTGGTCTGGACAATGTAGCTGACAATTTCCAGCATGAAGTCACAGCTGTCTAAGAAGCATTTGTTTATTGAGTCTTATCTGAGCCAGCTTGTTAAATCACATTTATTTCAGCCATCGTCTTTGTTATATCAGATGCATTTAGATTGTGTCTCTCAACTGTTGTAGCTCACGTAGAAAGAGACTGTATGTGCAGGTTCAAGGTGCAAAACAGACTATAAGTCTCAGCAAATCTACTTTAAAAAACTGTGAAAGAATTGACTTTTAGTTGGCCAGCAAATATGAACTAAAAGCTTTAATATAATGACTGCTGAAGGCTGACATAAATGCCAAGACCTTTTCTCCCATCAGCCAAAAATGTTATCGTGCGATCTCTCGCTGAGATATGGAAAGTTCTTCCCTGTTTGTTGAAACTGCTATCTCTCTATTTCACAACAGAGGTGAGGTCTGATCCTTAACTGATGACCTCGGCCCTTACAGAGATGAGCGCAGAGGGCATGTGAACGTGCACGCACACGCACGCGCACACACACACACACCTACACACACACTCATTCATGTTTGTACTGCTATACTTGTGAGGACACTCACTGACGTAATGCATTTCCTAGCACCTAATCCTAACTTTAACCATAAAAACTGAATGCCTAAACCTTACCTTAACCTTAACCTAAACCTAATTCTAACCCTAAAACCAAGTCTTGACCCTCAAAAAGCCCTTTAAAGGCCTGTCAGAAAGTGAGGACCAGCCAAAATGTCCTCACTCTCCAAAAAGGGTCCTCACTTCCATGGTGTAAAACTCAAAAGACTAAAAATTGGTTCTCACAAAGATAGCTGTACATAGGCGCGCACACACACACACACACACACACACGCACGCACAAATCACACACATAAACAATAAGATGAGGAGATAGCGTGAAGAGGAAAAATGGCTTC
Organism: Naso thynnoides; assembly: GCA_029783665.1. NCBI lineage: Eukaryota > Metazoa > Chordata > Actinopteri > Acanthuriformes > Acanthuridae > Naso > Naso thynnoides. The sequence goes on from JAQLOL010000003.1 coordinate 14,214,606, forward strand.
TCACTGTGTTTGCTGACATATTTGGGATTACGCGCTGAAAGACGAGCAGATGAACCTTCGCGCACATGCAAACACAGAAGCACAGAAACAGATCAAGTGACGGGAAAGTGCTTAACAATGAAGTCTGCAGCTCATAAATCACAGCAGATCTTGCAGTTCTGGTCTAAATACACAACTCGTTCACACTTGGGTTCACATTACAAACAGTGACACTTGGAACAACACCAAGCTCGCTGTGAGCACAGTGCCAAAACACTCGGCACAGTGTACAGTAGCTCTCACACGGGTTGAGAGTCAAACAGACGGGGTCAAAGAGGAACCTGGTGAGCTTCAAAAGGAGTTGACATCCTTTTCTTTAAGAAAACAGCGTCTCAGAGAGCCCCACATTTATTTATTCTACATATCCAATTATATGAAAGTAGCTGGAATCGTTGGTGCTCAGCTGGACCTGCGGTTTGTTTCAGCAAACTTTAAGTTAATCCTCCTCCAAAAGAAACTACATCACAGTTCAGTAAGATTTCAGTGCTCCCAAACTAATAAAAACTCCACTTTGAAGTGTTCCTATTCCATTTTCTTAAAAATATACAGATGAAGTGGTATAAACGTCACAGGGGGAAAGTGACTCTTAACTCTGTCCAGCTTGTAACAAAGTTAGTGAAAATCAGTCAATAAGAGTTTCAGGTTCGTGAGGAGAGTCGACTAAAATGTGCCACAGCTTTCCTGTGCCATTGTTCTCTTCACCTCTTTCACCTCCCCTCGTTTTCTCCTCCGCAATCTCATTTTTTGTCACATTAGCTGACTATGCAGTTCAGCAGCACTTACTTTACGTGCATCAGTCTGCACACTTGGATGAAATCAACTTCCTAAGAGCAAATATTTGGCGTATGCACTTGAAAAGAGCTGACTGATGAGGCTGGAGCTGACACTTCCAAACCCAGTGTGAGGAAACATGTTTTCTTATGTTGGGGATGTTGAACTGGATATGCAAGCATCCTCACGCTGACACACACGTACCGAATGTGTGAATTTTAGCACCAAGGCAAGAAGTTTTATCCAAAATGCTGACGTAAATGGTCATCTCTGGCTGGATTTACAGTAAAAGTCTGCCGGAGGTGTGCCGCTTCTTGTGTTTATAGATGTGTGCACTTGATATTGGCCACACACACATGCACACACATACTTAAGAAAAGCCCTCGCTCCAGTTTGGGTGTCCCTTTCTCCTCTCTGTCTCTTTACATTGGGTTCCATGACGGTGATCTGGTCAAAGCGACTTTACAAAGACTCAGATGGAGGGAAGCTGGAGCCAGTTGTGAGACTTTAAGTTGACAGTGAAGGGAGGTGTGTGCTTGTGTTTGTGTGTGTGTGTGTGTGTGTGTGTGTGTGTGTGTGTGTGTGTGTGTGTGTGTGTGTGTGTGTGAGACAAGGATGGCAGAGGGAGGATTGCCACACGTTTTTGTGTTTGAATGTACCTTCTGACCCCATGTGGAACCCTGACGTCTAAAGAAGAAGCATCCGACCCGGCAATAAAAATAACAGAGAGAGAGAGGTGAAGATGAAGAGAAAAAAAGCAATATATTGAATAAAAAAACACAGCGGCTCATAGTGAATCAGTGCACAGGAGGGTCAAAGACAGGAAAGAGCAAAAACACATGTCAGCATACCTCTTGAATGCTGCCCAGCATGACAGGCATCTACGGCTGCAGCACAATGTGACTGTGTGGTGCTAAAGTCTTCCAACATCATTTCAACACATTTCAACAAGTATGTGCAATAGCCCTCCCGCCAACACACACACGCGCACGCACGCACACACACAATACGACGACGTCTTTCCTGGCCCCAGTGAACGAGCTGAACCGAGGCAGAAATCAGCCCCACCGTACAAGCCTGATATTTCCTGGTGTCCTTGTGCAAGTCTGCGACATTCTCGGCAGGCTAAAGCTCTCAGCTGATTTATTTTGTTTGTTTGTGTTACTGTGGACTGACTGACCCTGCTAACGTTGTTTGCAAACAAGCAGGATAAGGATAATTACACAACAAGCCTTAATTGCTCATGCTGCATTTCAGAGCCTGCATTTTAGAGATAATACCGCTTAGTTTGAGGGGACACAGCAATCTTCAATGAAAAATGTATCTCTTAAAAGGGAAAAGCGGAACGGTGGAGGCTTCCGTTAATGTTTTTCCACCTTGAATTCATCCTGAACTGATGATTCTCTAATGAAGTACAGAGAAATGCAGATAAAACCTGAGCCCTACTGCGGTTTACTCACTATTAAACTGCTGCTTTTACAGAATAAAATTATTGGATTAATTAAAAACTCCAAATAATTCATCTTGTGGTATTATTGCAGTGGCTTTTTTGATGGTTATGCTTCTACCGCAGTTTGCATTTACAGTCTCTGTGTGTGTGTGTGTGTGTGTGTGTGTGTGTGTGTGTGTGTGTGTGTGTGTGTGTGTGGGTGGGGGTG
>JAQLOL010000003.1:14229723-14242043 GCA_029783665.1 Naso thynnoides
CTTCTTTGCTCATAGAGATAAAGTAATAAGTCTTGGGCTTAAGATTTTTTTCATTGCAGTTTCTTTGTGTCAGTTTTGTTTTCAAACCATATGCTCACTTAAATCCTATGTTGAAAACAGTCAAATTGAACACAGACATGAACAAGCCATACAGATTAATTTTTGAACTGGTCCCTCAGCCACCATAACCCTTTTCTTCTCATATATTACTAAATTAATTTAACAGCTTTCAGTCCCTAATGTCCGTTCAACACCTTTTTCTCAACTTTCTACTCTCCAGTACACCAGTTTCACCACAGTAATGACCCACACACCGAGTCTGAACATAATTATTCCATTATTTCTGCTCATTGAGCGCTTGGCTCATCTGACTCCACAGCAGCTGAATGTCTGCCTGCATGAACTCTTGCTCCAGTCTTTACAGTTAATGATATACTGCTCTCCATTTTCTCTGGTCGTAAGATTTTGAGCACTGAACTAGAAATGGTGACAAAAACTCATAACCTTGAGAGACTCATGAAGAGCATGGCTTACGTTTCTGAATAGATTAGCGATAAAAGTGTGATTGAAAATGAAATGTGGCTGGACCAGTGCAGAAAACCATATTTCTACACTGAAGTGTCCCGCAGAGAAAACGTCTGCACTCTTAAAGAAACCAAGTTTCGTAATCTTTTTTCTGGCAATTCCCCACACCTACAAAACGGCCTTAATATACAGAACATGGCCCATTGTAAATCATAAATTAGGCTCATAAACAGCCAAGACATCACATCCAAAAACAACAACAAAATATGTCTTCTTGCTCATTACTCACACTGTGAGCTACAGCCAAAACATAGGCTCATCCCTGTTATTAATCATGACTTTACCAAATTACAGATATTTGTGTAATTAATTTCAGGATTGCATCTCTCAGTCTTCCAACATGAGGGTGTTTCAGGGATCAGAGGGCAACGAAAAAATTCTTTCTGTTCATTACAAATGAAACAAGATTACATGTGAAAGCAGATAGCCAGCAACGCACACACACATTTTATTGGTTATTAATGTATGTGACTGTGTGAGACATGAGGATGAGTCGAGGAGTCAAGATAACCATGACGTATGGATCTGGAGATCAAGGCAAGAATGACTCTTCAGTGTTATTCTATAGGGCGCTGGCTGATTGCAGCTTGATCTCACGCCACGTGAATGTTGTTGCCTATTTATCTTTGGACAGTGTTCGCCCTCAGAGCATTTTTTGTGTTTTGTTACAGTCCAAACTTTTCATGTCCGATCAATCTGTGTTCCTCGTTCCATCTGGCAGCGTGGCACAAAATGACAAAAGTAGAAACGAAAGGGGGAGAGAAGTGAGTCTGGCAGGGCGGACATGAAGCGGATTCCGGGTTTTAGGGGAGGTTGCTTGCTTTACGAAAACCTGTTTCTCCTCAAAATGACGGCTCCCTTCTTTCTCCTTTTCTTTCCATCTGCTTCTGCGCCCCTCCGCCCCGTCTGCTCACTTTAAAGAAAGTGAGTTTGTTTAAAGACGTGGGCACAGCTTGTCACAGGGATACTGGCCAGGCCGCACATGTGGGCCCCGCTGCATCACTTATGACTGAGGATAAGTGGGCATTCAGAGTGACGCAGGGAGGGAAATTGTTTTATCCTTCCTATCTTTACTGAGCACACACATATATTAATGTGAATGTATTTATTCACAGAGTAAACACACGTTTATTCAGAAATAAAAACACATGCCGTCAGTGAAGGAGCTGCATGTGAATTGAGACACAGATGAGAGGCAACTTAACACACATTCCTTCTTCAGCATGCTATCACTTCGTATGTACTGTGTATGTATCAGAGTGTACTAAGGCATGTTTATGCAACCATAGACAAGCAGCTGAGAGGTGAAATGGCCATCTTCCAACACACTCGGGCACATAGCGATGCTTCATACCGCCCGCGCTCCTCTGCCCAGCCCATGATTAATTTCACCTGTCAAAACGTTCACCCAGAGAATTCCTCTCTCAAACGCTTGGCAGTTCAATTTTCGTCTCTCACATGTAAAAATATGAATTTATAAACATGGAGCTCGACGGGAGATACAAGTCAGTACTTTATTAGGTTGATAAAGTGTAACTGAGCTCCACATAAACTGAAAGAAGATATCTGTTCTGGATTTTTGTTTTAAAAAGACACGACTAAGTCCAAAGTACGCAAAATATCCCAAGAGGAGCATGAGACACAAATACTGATTACATCCGACAACACGGTGCCCACGTAAGCAATTGTGGTGCCATTTGGACACATAGTCATCACCAGACCTCAAGCTGATTAGCCTGAAAATGAGGACTTGAGACTCGACTTCGGGTGTTTTCACACCTGTAGTTTGGTTCACTGGGTTCGAATCAGTGGACAAGTTGCAACTTATTTGCATTTTTTTTAACTGTTGGACCATATTGTTGTCTGTCCAAATATCAGGGAGGCAACGTATCCCACTGCTGCTCCAGGTCAACCCTCCCCATGGAAAACTGCTAGCTGTTTGTTTACAAAGTCATCTTCAGCCCATAATGCACAGCACACCCTGGCTACGGGAGCTGGTCAAGTCCAAAAATGCACAGTTCTTCTGCAGCTCAAGATCGGGTCACGTTCAAGTCATAAACGAGCCATATCAGAGCCGTTGTGGTCTGCACCCGAGTTCCATTACTGTGTTCACACAAGCCCAAACAAACTGCACTCAGTCCCAAAAAACTCGTTTGGGTCGCACTTAAAACTGTATATGTCAAACGGCTCTTAGACTTGAGTGCTGTGAGACTTCAGCTGAACTCCCTTAATACTTGACTTGAGCAAAAACATTTGGGTCTCAAGATTTAACTGGAAATCATCCAAAAAATAAAATTAGACAGCACCTGGCAGGCCTTGCAGAGCCACACAGCTTGTAGATTTTTAAAAATTATTTGGTCTTTGCATAGAACAGTTAAACTCAAGCGGTGTTAACAGGGCTGAAAAAATAGTCAACGTGTAGGTGCCAACAAATGCGGTTCCTAAAATGGCCACTTGAAGCTGGCTCCAAAATTGAGTCAGTCTCTTTCTATTTGTGACAACTGTAAACTTTAGTGGGTATATTTTACTAAAACTCAATTTGAAATATATTAAAGCCTAAACTTATGAATAATTAAGGGGATGGCTGCCTAGCGTCAGCAACCAGGCTTCATTCAGCACCAACCAGGCTCCACCTCTTTGCCCAATTTTGGATTTACCAGGAGTCGGTGACTGAGCAACCACACTGAACTTCTTTCCAATACTATGGATGACTAAAGGAGACTACATCCATGTTTTACACAGTGTATGGTTTCACCTAGTTGGGAAAGGAAAGTGTGTAAATGCCATGTGGTCAGCATTCAGACATCCGATCTGACTTATGATTTCCCTGTAAAGACTTCACCATAAACGACTAAAGGTTTGACTTGAACTTGCTTCAAACGACTTTAATTTTAACTCCAAAAACATGTCCTCTTTTCTTTTATGGGTTTTCCCCGAGTCAGACACACAAACACACTCACACACACACACACAGGATGTAGTTTTATACGCTGCACGGGAGTTTAAATGATGATACTCAGGAGAGGTATAAAATAGCTGCTTCTCTGGCAGAGCAGCGTTGGTCCTGCAGAAAGACAAAAAGTCACAGCTGCTCGAAGTATAAGGGAACAAGGGATGAGATACATAAACAGTTTCCGGGTATTACAGAGTAAAGTTATGAAGTTAAAATATCTTTCCCTCTCTTCTCTCTCAGCCCTCAAGATGAAAATCAAGGAGGTGAAGAAGGAGAAGGGTGACAGGAAGCTGATCGCAGCACAAAAGAAGAAAAAAGTGTTGAAGCAGGGTGTGCTGAGGAAGAAGGATTTGAAGAAACTGACCCTGTACATCAAGAACGGCGCCAACTGCCCGTGCTCCCAGCTGGACAACCTGGGCTCCAACTTTCTCATCATGGGCCGCAAAGTGGACCAGCAGCTGCTGCTCATGTCCATTCACAAGTGGGACAAGAAGAGCAAGGAGCTCAAGTTTGCCGTCAAGTACATGAAGTCCCATCAGTGTCCGACCTACCACACCGTCTTCCAGTGACGTTGCTTGCTGTGCTGATCGCTCCCCACATTCCACCCTGTTTCACATAGATCCAAATTCTCCTTTTAATAATACCTCCCTGAACCCCAGATCCCTGCAAAAAACTGTTACGAGCCCAACACATAGTCCTACAAGGGGCAGCCAAGCTTTTATGTTCTCAGCTTTAAAACTGAATCAGATCTGCTTTAATGAATCAGATATACTCACATTAAAGAAAGAGAAAAAAGCCGCACACTCTGCAGCTCCTTCTGGAAAAAAACAAAAACAAAACAAAACTGAAAAAAAAAACAGATTTTTTTTAACAATAGCGTGGGTATCATTTTATTTCCCAAAGAAAAACAGACATTTCCCCCAATCTAATAGAATCTTCCTTAACAATTCTACTTTCCTCTTCTGATATAGTACAACCAATCATTTGTATGATATTTTTTTACAGCAACTTTATCAATTAAACAGCAGCATAAAGATATAGGAACCTAAAGATTTGAGGTAACTATTTGAAAGGAAAAGATGATTGATAATGTGATGGTTAGAGAGGAAAGAATGGAGAGGAAGCTGAGGTGAAGGTGGGATTTGTTTCAGTGTAAAAAGAGCGGAGAGAAAAATATGCTACGTTGTCTGTGGGCTGTGCACACACACACTTGCACAAAGCTCCCGGGAACGACATCAAAGCAGAGAAATGTAGATGATCCACTTAAATGTATGTTTTAATAATGTAAAAAGTAGATCATTCAGATGAATACTAGATGATTAGAAAACACTTTTTTTCTTTTATCCCTGCTGGGACAGAAGACCGATGGAAAGACACAGACTGACGGACTGGATGCTGCTTCCACTGACTTTGTACAGCATCGTGTTTCGTGGCCTGAAGGAGGGAAACTTGAATATTTTTGGCTTTTTCAATCCAAGTGAGAAGGAGCAGAAGGCAGAGAAGACATCTTTCTGAAAAACAAGTGGAGAATAAAAGAGAAAGAAAGAGAAATAAAGAGACTCTGGACAGAACCAACAATGTTGGGTTGATAAGTCTCTGGTACTCACTATTTTTCACTATCACTATGTTTCTCTTTTTGTACTTTTGAATTTGCTTCAGTTAAACGTATATTGTATAAAAGCAGAAATCATGCATACCGGCATAGCACCTGAACTCAATGTCCTCATAGCAATAAAGGAAGAAAATTTAACTTTGACAATATTTTCTAATCAGTTAACCTGTAAGTAGTTCTGTTACTGAATACATCTTTGTTTTACAAAAAAGTAAATGAATAAAATATATTTGAAATTTTTATACAGAATATTTCTTTGAAATGTGCCATTTCTTTATCAATATTTAGCTTATATACACTCCTTACTCACCTTAACAAAGTGTTTCAGAAAACACATAAGTGCATTTTTTACACACACTAATATTAGAAATGTATTAACTCATTTGATTCCAAACAGATTCCAAACTCTCATTGGTCTGTGTAACACTTAATATTTAAATTTTCTAAAAATAAAACAAAAGTTATACAAATTCTACAAATTAATCTGTGCTTTCAAAGTATGATTTGAGATTAATTAATTTAAATACTTATTAACTCCATTTTCAATTTTTTGTTTGTTTGTTTAACAGCCCAGCAATTTAATTTAGCACTGAACTGATTAACAATATAATACAATTTTAAACAATTTAATCAACTAAAATTTTCCAAACAATGAAACTGAGCAAAGTGTTACATGGACTTGATCTAAGTTGCAGATTTTCCAAAAACATGTGGGTTCATGAAGGATTATATGATTGCACATGGCCTCTCTTGCACCTTCATTTCTCCTTTCAAAGGGAATAATATAGTGGAACTTTAATTACACACCATACCATGCCAAAATCTTCCAGATCCACACTGAGCTCTCAGCTTTACTCAAAGCCTAGGCTCAAACCACCACTGTTTAATGTTAAAGAGTAAAAGGGTGACGCAGACAGACAGCAGGCTGCAGTGCAACCGACCATCTTTATCAAAACCATCCAGAGCTTAATCACTCCAGACGCACACATCACTAATTTACTGCACTGAAAAGAATTTGGCATCTTTGCTCTCCAGAACGCAAGATGGATTAGTCGTGACACTGCACAATGTTTATTGCCTCCTGCCCATTTTTCCCAAAATGTGCAGACTTTTTGGAGGCCCTTCGAAGCATGAACGCCAGTGAAGTGATGACCTATTTCCAGCTGATTGTAGAGATAGTGCACGCTGTGTCTCTGGACTGTGGAGGACAGGAACAGGAGGGGGACCGGGCTAATGGATAGGACAGTGCAGGACAGGACCAGACCTCAAAACCAGCCACTTCTCTGTGAGCGATCAAACACGGCAAACACCAAGCTAGAAAACTTAAATTCCATATGGGCAGGAAAGCGCTTGTTGGAAGGTGCAGTGACCTCCTTTGGAACTGAATCCGATCTCATGCTGCAGATTACATATAACGATGAGCAGCTTTCATAAAACAAGATGTAGAACTGAGAGGTGAGGCGGGACGAGGGACGGAGTGAACATGAAAAAGGAGATGGAGGAGAAACTTGGCTGGCTCCCACAGACACCCATCAGCACCTCCTTAAAGGTCACTTAGTGTACATAGTTAATAAGGGCCTGATGAGGGACCAGTGACACGCAAAGACACACGCACACACAGTATACGCAGGAGACACACATGCTGGGAAAAATATGACGGGAAGCTCCCATTGTCTCACTTTCCTTGAATCGGGTTTCATTTCAAACATTTCCATCAGTACATGAGCTACAACAGTGATTAGATGCAGAGGAGTAGTGCACACACACTGCTTCAATAACAAGAACAAACTCAATTACATATTTAATGTGTTTAGCAAGACTGTGGGTAAACAACAACACAATATGTCACTGCTTTGTGAGTCAGAGCGGCGGGGAAAGGGCGGCGGTCTTCAGCGATGTGTCACTCGCTCTCTGTAGTGACATTAAGACGGAGGTAAGGGGACAACGTCTGCGGACTTCATGCATTTCTGTGCAGGTTTGTCAAACAAATATCGGTCATGTGACGTGTGTGTCACTCACATTCTGTTGTTCTTATTCTTGGTTGTTGGTGATGTTGTTGTTGTTGTCAGGCACTTGGTGATTGAATGTCTGTCTTTGATTGTAATGTCTTTTCTGTTGTGGTTGTTTGTCTGACAGTTGCCGCAGACACAAAGACAATTTCCCAAAAGACAATAAACAAACACACACACACACTCTCTCCCTCTCTCTCTCACACACCCGCATACACACACACAGTAGATGAATGGCCTCATTGTCTGCTTTTATTGCAGTGTGCTGATAAGCAGCACCTTTTCCCACAATTGAATAGTGGCCGTCTGGCTGGCTGTCACCTGCATGTACACACACTCACACACGTACACACACACACCTGAGCACATCATCTCAACAAGTCAAACACACTATAGATTCCCGGAGTTAATGTTGTTACTTGCTTTGTCATTAAACACACTTTTCCTCAACCACCCACTTGTTCTACTGGAGTTGGCGATGTTCTGCGTTGTGGCATTTCCCTTCATGTGTTATGATTAAACCCAGAGACATGGGTGTGATCCACTTACAACATGTTGTTCACTATTGGAGAAAATATTTTCCTTGCATTATCAAGTTCATTTGGGGAATGAGCTAAAGAAGCTTGAACGCATGCAATGTGAATCAGATTGTCGGTATATTTTTATACACACTGACACCGTGGCTGTAAAACGCTGATGCAGATGCAGATGCCGAAGTCTTTATCAATTGAGGTTTTATTTGATTTCCTTATAAGTTATGGACAATGAAAGAACAAGAAACATCCAATGATCCAATATTCAATATTAGATTTTCTAACTGCACTCCTGGTGAGATCATTACAGAGAAATTGTGAGTCTGGAAGGAAGCCCTTGCTTGATTCTTGGCGACTGACAAAAAAAAGTCGACATTTACTGTGATGTTTTGAACTTCATTGACTTTGGACAATGTATTTTGCATTGGCAACAAGTTGCATTTTTTCTTATAACAAGTAAAAAGGCTGAAATTGTTACCAGTTCAGTTATAAAAACAAGGCAGATTTAAAAGATCACTTTACTAGTTTTTAAATAATGCTACTTTAACAAGACAAGCTAGAATAAACAACATTCAGTTACATTTTTCATCCTCTTTAATAAAATGTTAAAGCAGAAAACACACACACAAACACACACACAAACACAGACACACACACACAGACACACACACACACACACGTTAATTAGATGTGACTAGTCCACCTCAACAAAAAGAGACCATTATATAATGTTCTGGAAAGTCAGAAGAATTTCTTTGAGTTGCTGCATGCCTCTCTCTACCCACCACACAAGACACCATTAAAACAGCATTAGAGGGTAAGCCCCACATCCTTCTGGTCTGCACCACCAGACCACCTGTCTGCAGGAAGGAAGGACAGGCTGAGTCGTGCATTCGTTTAAGAAGACAACGAGAAACGGTGGAAACGGCAGCACATGGGCAAGGAACTGTACTGGCTCTGAGCTTTGGCTTGCCTCACTGACTAAAATGCATTAAAGATGTTGCTATTTCTTGTGTGTGTGTGTGTGTGTTTGTGAGTGTGTTTGTTGATGTGCATGCCATGTAGACTCCCTTTAAGAGGCCCTGAGCAAGCCAGGGAATCATTTTCCACCCATAATAAAGTCAGAGTGAGCAGGCAGCTTTTCACACATAACACCGCTCTTATTTGAATACTTGTTTGAGCTAAAGAACCAGTTTGGGCTAGGTAAGAATGAATATAAATGACAAAGTGAGATCCATTTGACAATGCCTGTGCATTTTTTTTTACTCAGTGGCTTCACCCTCATTTGTCAGAGTTGATTTATTGGACACCTAATCTGATGGGAGTGAAAACAACAGCTGGGCTAATGTGTGAACAGTTTTACTATGATATTAATAGTTCTGCATGCTCACATTTTTACTTGTCATTTTTTGTGTCTTACATCAAAGTAAATCAAGGTGCACTTTAACACGCCTTTGTTTATGTTAAAGTTGCAGTAGGTAACTTCTGCTAACAAGCTAGCAAGCTATTGTTAGCTGTAGCATGAGCACGACTCGTTGGGAAGGAAATCCGCTGCGGTCCCCCCTCCCTGTTTTCGCTCTGGCTCATGTTTTATTTTGTTTATTTTCTCTCTCTCTTTTAAGTCCAGTTGGAACTGAGACCAAACGGTTGCAGGGAAAGTTGCAGTGGAGTAAACTGGTCCGTCTCAGCTCGAGCTCGAGCCGACTGATGATGTCGCTTACAGACACACTGTTGTCCGCAGAGGCGAGTCAGAGCTTAAGGCACAAACAGCTAATCAACTCGTACCAACATCACCTGTTGCTAAGAAGCGCAGCTAGACCAGCCAATCAGGACAGAGAGTACAGAAAGCATCACCGATCAGGCCAATAGAATGAGAGCAACAGGATTCTTACCGATCCTGAATACAGAGGCATGGGAAAATCTCTCAGACCATATCACTTACTAAAAGCTGTCTATGGGTATTATAATATTTTTTATTAGATAGAACACAAAAAGTTATTGACACTTACCCCAAAGTTACCAAATGCAGCTTTACACGATATATCTACACCTTTGTTAGTCCTGATAAGCAATCTAATTACATTTATCTTGCTTTCCCTGTAGTAGATGCAAATCTAAGAAAACTCTACTCCATAACTATCAGAATAAGAGTCAGTCTACATAAACACACGACTGACTGGCATAGAAGGACTATAAGGAAGACATAAGTTTCATTGTTCATCATAAAAACTCTCTCTCTCACCCACGCAGAACATCCAATGGTTTCACTGATCACAGATCAGATAAACGCTTTAACAGGACTTTGACCGCAGGTGTTAAAATCAGCTGATGGAGTTGCTTCCTTCTTGTTACTTTAATTTCAAAGAGAAGATGGATCATATCATCTGTCAGTATAAGGGGGGCAAAACCCAAGCGACTTAATGGAGCTAGGATGTGTGTTTAAAGCTGGAGTAGGCAATTTATCTTTGGTGTCACTGGGCAAAAATTCCATAATAACCTTTCAGCATATTGTCAGTCAGGTGGTCTGAAAGAACACCTCACTTCTGCACCGCACTGCACCTTGGCACTGTATTCAGGCTAGAAAATGAAGACTGTGACGAGGTATTTTTGGCCATTCACAGGTCATTTACGAGAGCGTGTCCCTACTGCTGAGAGCAATTTACTCCGCTGCAACTTTCCTTTTAATTCTTTCGTCTCGTCATGAATCTTTGGTGTAAACTGGCCTTAAAAAGAGAGCGTCAACAAACGAAATTAAGCGAGCCAGAGCAAAAACAGGGAGGGAAGGTGCAGCAGAGTTGCTTCCTTAGAGGTCTCATGCTGCAGCTAGATGTTGTCTTCCATAGCGTTCAGTAGATGCATATATCTAGGAGAACTTGGAGACTCAATTAATTGACACCTTTTTTCAAAACATCTGGCATGCATCTCAAACCACCTCATAAGATGAAGACAGACAGGTAATACACACTGTGATACAGAGTGCAGAAAAGTTTTCAGCCTGACTGCTCCAACCAACACTGAGCAGTTGAATTTCAGCCACTCTTTAATGCTTCTTGGCTGCTTCTGCACTGAAGATGCACAGAGTGGCTAAATGGGGAAGGAGGCATAAGTGACGGTCAAATTGTTGCCTATCCTCCAGTGAGTACTAATCTGTCCCCCACACTGAGTGAGTGACACATGACACTGTGACCAATTACATTCAGAGGCTGTCAGCCGGCCCGTTGCACTGAGATGATAAAGTTAGAACCACACACACACACACACATACACACGCACATCAACACCAACCTAGGGAAAAAAGGGCAGGGGGACAGAGGAGGTTAAGGGAAAGAATGAGAAGGGGAGAAGGGACTGGATATGAAAACACCCAAGCTGCTCTCAAGGGACTTTTGGCTCTCGGAAACAATCACATTGCCTCAGTGTTTCCTCTGCAGTGGAAAATGAATAAATTAATAGGTGGAGTACGAGGCCTCCCATGGGCAGGGTCCTGAAGCCATCTGTGAAGGCCATCAGTGCGTCCCAAACCTGCTGTTTCCCCACTGAACCAACATGTCAGTGCCGAGATTTACAGCTCCACGAAACGCGTGCACACACACTCACACACACATACACACACAAACACAAACACACACCCACGCTCAGACACCTTTGCACACACAGACATCAAAGAGGCTGTACTGATACTGAAGGTGCATCCAGGTTTATTCATGCAGAAGCATGCCAGGATGAAAAAGCAATACAAAACAAACATTGGCACAAATACATGTGTGGAAACAAGGGTTCATAGTCTTCACACACCCACGTGCACGAGCACACGCTCGGCTGGCGCGGAGATTTACACTCGTTTGGAAAGACAAGCATTAGCCAATAAATAAATCTGTTTCCCTTGAGACTTGTTGACCCCCCCCTCTCTCTGTCTGTCACACACGCAGCAGCAGAGGTCAAGGTCAGGCAGGGATGAGCGGAAGGTCAGAGGGAGGTTAGTGTGTTGGTGTGTGTATGTATGCAGGCTGATAAAACCTTGCAGAGAGTCAAAGACCTCCTCTGTGGCTGCTAATCCACAGCATCCATGTTTTGGCAGTCAGGTCGTGAACTGTGACCTCATCGCACCCTGAGAGAGGAGGCGGTCTCGTCAGGTGGGACAGTGGCCACTAATTGACATAATCTCCTGTCTCCTCCTTGTCAAGCTCTTTTCAAACAGAGCAGGGTAATCAGTGTGGCTCAGGGAGTGTGTGTGTGTGTGTTTGGGTGACTTTCTGCTCTTGTTGGACGGAGAATTGTTGGCTCTGCCATAAAGGTTCCACAAAGCCCTGAAGAACTGAACACGATGGGTTCTTCAAAGATAAACAGATTGACTGTTTATGGTGCTGAATGGTTTTTACTCATTTTACTTTGAGATAAACTCAATGCAGTCAAGACTAGTGGTGTATGCAGAGTAGCATGTAGAGACAAAGGATTGAAAACAAAGACTTGAGCCCCTAAGAAGTCTGGAACAATCGACGAGATGCTAAAATGCAGATCTGATCAGGCAAACTGTTGGGAGGATTGTGCAGTGTGTTGTAGCCCAAGACTTGCAAAACTGAAATGTGTGTTACTGGCAAAAGGATTTAGTGCAAAGAGGAAGGGAGAAA
>JAQLOL010000003.1:14242143-14260499 GCA_029783665.1 Naso thynnoides
TCTCTGCAAATAATTTTTAAAAAGGAGGAAAAGACATAGTTTGTATTCTAGTGCATCTAAATCTTTAAAGGCAAACACACACATTGTTAGGAACTTGCTGTGAGTAATATTTCATGAGAGGTTCTCTCCAAGAAAGCTGCAAATTTAGACAATCAACATTCCAAGTGTATTCACACCACTGCAGTTTTTTATTCCTCTGTAATGTAAGGACAAAAGACAAAATCAAGTTGTGTGTCTTCCTCTTGATTTTTGTAGCCAACAATTCATTCTGTTTTACACCCTCAGTGCAGTAACTGTTTTAGTTTATTTATTTAGTTTAGTTTATTTAATTTATCAACAGGACAATGTGCAATAACACTGATCATTTACAAGAAATGAAAAGACGGTTACACCAGATTCAGCAGGACACTAATTTCCATCTATAGTCCTACACTTAACAAAGTCACATTACATACAATTACAGCACAAGAAATGCAGAAACCCAGATCAACAAAGGACAATGAGTAAACACTGGGCAGCACACCATTTTTAAAGTGACAAATTAAAGGAACTGATTTCTTACACAAAAGAGGCAGAGTACACACTGTACAATACACAATTCAGTATGGTACCAATTGCTATATTTTAAAGTGCCCAGGTTAGTTTTGTTAAATCATTTATTTCTCAGATCTATTGACTGAGCTTCAATAGTAAAAATGCCAGAAAAATGCCTGTCACAACAACTCAGAGTCCAAGCTGACATCTTCAAATTGCTAATTTTGTTAGATTGTAAATTTTTTTTCGTTTGAATCACCAAATATTTGACATTTGTATGGTTTTAACATATGTGACACTTTGACAGAAAAGCTGTTTAAACCAACTTGAGTGTTTTTATCTTAATGGACCTTGTCAGGCATTATTTAAGCCATCTTTCAGCTTTGCTTGAACCTGTTTTTCCCTTCATCGCTGCCTCTCAACCCTCTGCACCTCTTTAGCCCCGGGCCAACAGACCCTCACTCCTCTCATCATTTATTTACTCCTCCCTGCCCCGATGACAAGCTGTGGTTCATCCTTTACTCACCATCACTCTAAGACAATAACTTTTATTCTTTGTTTTCACTGCTCATTGTTTCATTAGGTTTCATTGTCAGGTTTGGCTTATTATAAATCCTAGAATATCATCACTTTAGCTAAGATAGAAAAACACACATTTGTTTTGTGATGACAGGACTGATGATACTCCTCACAGTTGGATACATCCACAGCCTTCAATTAGCAAACCCTTTAAAAAATTATTTATTTGCTTGGCACAGAAGCTGGAATGATGTGATTACTTCTGGTCTTTCAGGATGACAAAACATAGAAAATGAGATTTTAATGATTTGGCCGAAGCACTGCTCTATAACTCAAGTGATGACGCAGGATTTCTCCAAAATGTGTTAAGAATTTTGAACATGCAAGTGATGCAGAAAGTCTGAAAAGAATTTTTACAACAAAGCCCTCTCCAATAAATATTCATACAAATCTGCCATAACTGAATACTTAAATGTTCCTCACCGGCATTTGTCCTTGGTGCGAATACACACAGCACAGACTTAATCATCTGATTCTTTTCCATGAGCTGATTGCTCGCCCAAAAAACAGCCTGTACTTTCCCCTGCTGCCTAAAACAATAACCCCACCAAATGCGGCTCCACCAAGCCAGAGCAATCGCTCTTCAGCGTTTGAAGTGTTTATGGACATTAATGATCCAACATTTCAAAAGAGCAGCACATGTTTGGCATAGCGGAGCACTTGGGCAAGGGGAGAAAGCATGTTTCAACGGAAAATGTTTCATCTGAAGAGTTGTGTTGTTTTATAGTGTGGGATGTGAGGGTTGTGTGGTCTGCGTTCTGCAAGTACCCCTGGGATATCCGACTGCAGACGCATCTGAGACAGGCGATGAAAAACAGGTGTTTCAGCAGAAGTAAGAGCATCTTGGCTGTGAATACAGATGTCAGATGTACAGATGTCCTGCTATGCTCCTGTCAGGCATGTCTGCTCGTTCAGGTGATATATAGTGCAGAGCTGCAACTAACAAATGCCGCGTTTTCACCATCGATCAGCCTGCAGTTTTTATCTTCATTGATTGAAGTTATTTGGTCAATTACACTTATGAAAATGCAGATAAATGATGCCTTCAAATTGCTTATTTTCTCTGACCAACAGTCTAAAACTTAAATAGATCCGACTTGCAATGATATACAACAGAAAGAGCAAAAAAATTATCATACTGAAAAAGCTGAAACTATTTTGTCCCAAAAAATGACTAGAATCTAGGAAACCACGGACATAAGAAGGAGGTGAAATGAGAGAATATGTCGTAATATGTCTTCACTTGTTTGTGTTCTGCACTTTGTCTGTTATTGCAATAATTATATGTTTTTGTGTTTTATGCGGCAGCCTGTATTGCCAAGACAAATTTCCCCAGGGATGAATAAAGAATTCTAAGATCTTAAATCTTTACTTATTATTAAAAAGCTGTCAATTTGTACTCTGCTAATCTTTTCAGTTCTAATACAGTGAAATACAATAAACACACAAAAAAACCACAAACATTTTTTCACATTGTAAGCAGTAATCTGCTGAGTCATAAACTTACAGAAAGGGAATCAAAAACAATTTTGAAAAACTATAAATTATTTAAACCCACACTATGGAGTCCCTGCCAAAAGAGGGCCTTCAAACAAAACAATAAAAAACAAAAGATGCACTTTGATGACCTTGTGAAGTAGCGTGGGATCATGGAAACTGTTTATTTCACTGTCAAACAGCCAACATTGCAGACGAAAGTCTATCTGACTGACTCAGATGGAAATGATGACAAATAAGGTGATGTATTAAAATTGTATTCACGTCACATTTACCGGTAGTCATGTTTGCTGACTTCTTTTCTCACTCTCTGCATAATGAAACATAGTTATCTTGAATAAATTTCACAAATTTCTCTGAGTTTGAACTACGTTGAAAAAACTTGGAATAAAGAACTCAACATTACTAAATTGGTAACAACCGTAAAATTGTTTGTAGAAGTTTTAGTGCAGACATGTTACATATTTTAAGCCATTCATCAAGCAAAAATAAGGGCTGAATTTCTCGTTTTTATTTTATTTTTTTTCTGTCGTTTTAAGTTTGAGATCTTTGTAACCTGACAAAGATGTCACCTCCTGGGACCCTGAGATATTGTGATGGCATTTTTCATTGTTTTCCAACATTTTTAGAATCGATTAATCAACGCTACCTTCAAAAAATTAATCGCTTATGACAATAAAAGACAAAGACATTAAGGAGGCAGACAGGAAAACAGATACAAGCAGCACACGGCACGGGGGGGGGGACTGCTCTGGATTCTACCACAGAGATCCTGTGTGAGATCCTGTGACTGTCAAGCGAGGCCGAGCCAGATGTAAATGATTTACGCTGCCTTTTTTTTGGGCTCTCCACTCAGCTTACATGATTTTGGAAACTTGTGATCCTTGTGAACATGGAGTAAAGGAAGGGAATGAACCCTGCTCACTATCTGCCATAGATGGAGTGTTTCTCACATGTCCTGCATACTGATCTCTGGCCAAGACAAGCACAAGGTCGGCCAGTTCAGCTGAGCGATCCTCCATCCATCCGATCTCCTTTTACTCCGTGGGTGCCTCTGTCCAGATCTTTATTTTCTTTCCTCTCTCTGTCACTATCTTTTTTTTTTTTTTTAATCTCATCTGAATCATTAACTCTAATCTGTTTTATCTCTACATCACCGTGTTGGTATTTGTATGTCTATCTCCAAGATCAGAATTTAAGGGACGACAAACAAAAGGAAGACCTTTAAGTGAGACAGAGAGGACATGTTTCACCTAAGATCAGTCAGCTTCCGTGAGTCCACACTAAAACTATGCGAGAGACGGAGCTTTTGTTTCAAACATGTAAAAGTCACAAAACTGCCTGTTTGTGAATGCATATTTTGGGCTTAATTATAACCAAAATATAGCATGTTAGACAATAAAATACACAAACGGAGAAGATGGAAAGTACACACCCTGACCTCTTGGCTTGCATGTTTCAGTGATGACGCACTTTTACACTTGCGGGCTATTTATCGCATCAGATCGCCACCTTCATTACCAGAAACCATTTGATTGAGGAATGGTGTGAAACAACCGAAAACCCAGTTCACATGTGATAAAAGCACACCAGATGAAACTAATATGCTAAAACAGGCCCTCAGCATGTCTGTGTTTTATGTGCTGATACGCTCAAGGCAAAAGCAGCTGAAAGCACTTAAATCAATCATATAATAATGAAGTCATCGCTCTGCAGATTGCTTAAATAACTTAAATGATATGCAAAAGCATTGAAGTCGGCACATGGTGACAGAGTTGGTTTGGACAGCATATCAGGATGAGAAAAAACTCTTTGACTTCTCCAATATTTTGTGATCTCACTTAACTCACCATGCAGCACTTAAACGAACACAGTGTTCCCAGGTTTTCTGGTATCATATCATGCTGTTGTGCCTTCAGGTGGGTCAGGATAAAGCTAAATTGGCAGCGGGGATTTTTGCAGCTCATATACAATGAAAAGGTGAGGCCCCAGAGGTCAGGTACCGTATATGAATGTGTCTTTTCTTGATGACCGTGTCTCCTTTTTTGCTCCTTTAATACATATTTCATTTAGCTGCACGGTTCAGATACTCTCTCCCTCTGAGTGTCTGCACCCGTGCTCCTCCTCTTCTTCCTCGGAGGGATGAAGTATTTGTTTAGGCAGACTCAGTGAGATCACAGTCACTGAGAGGGAGCAGCATTACACTGCATTTTAATTACACTGAGCCTCACAGTGTACATTACAATGGATCAAACGTGCCCCATTACCTGCAACACATGTGCTACTGCTGCGGGGGATTCTGGAGAACAGAGCAGGTTTATTTACAGTATCATGCGGAGGGAAAATAAACAGTAAAACAGTCTCAAAAGTGCAGCAAACAACTTTCTAAGTAAAGAACGGGTAACTTTTGAACAAGTTCAAGTGGCAGAGAAAGTTTTTACAGTACATAAGAGAAAAGGGTCTGCTTTTAGATGGAGCACCATGTGTATTTGTGCTTTTCTAAAGGGCTTACAAGGTGTTATGAGCCCGAGGGATCATAGGATCAACATAACCAAGGAATCTTTTTTTAAAAGCTATACAACAGAGTTAATCCTCACACTTGCATAATGCATATTTGCGTATGAAGCTTCTGAGGAGGTCCTTTTGTACGGTGTTTTAACAGATCCTTTGACAAAACAATCATAAAACATGTACAAATCCAGATTAAGTGTAAAAAGTTAGCATTCCATTACGGCAGTTTAGGGTTAGGGTTAGGGTTAGGGGTTAGGGGTTAGGGTCATTCATGTTTGTTGCCTGCATGCTTTTGTCAGAAAAAAATGGTGTAACTGTCCTTAAGCCTAGAGATGTTTTTTTTTCCTAATCATAGGCTACATCCACATTGCTACGTTGGAGCCATTGTGTCCTCACTAACCCGGGATCTTAGACGGAGCACTTTGGAGACAATCGAGTCCACATTTTATTTCAAAGACTCGTAGAGATGTGTGGCATCTCGTTATGGACAGGCACAGATGGAGGGGTTTGGAAACGCTCGCACAGATACCCTCAGTGATTGGTCACACCCAAGTCATGTGACTGCTTTATGTAAGAAAACAAGCCTGCATGTATCATGCATGTATGTTTCCGTGAGTTTCAACTAGCTGGTGTTATTTCGACATGGATAAAGAATTACAGGTGTTGCTGACCTTGTTGTCTCTACCAGCAGCTGTTGTGCAATTAAATTCAGCATTTTATATTTTATCATCATGTTGTCGCTGCAAGTTATACCAGTGGTTCACAAAGTGGGGGTCGCAAGACACGGGGGGTTGTGAGATGCCTTCCAAAGCACAGATTAGAGTCTTTGTTATATTCTGACACAAATTACTTTAAAATACTATTGTGGCTGTTAAGCTGTTGCTCTTTTGTGTTTCCATAGGCTTTATAGTGAGTGTGTGTGGCTGTGCATAACGTTATGTGCCACCTCCAAGGTCAGTGGGGGTCCCCAGTCTCTGGTGTCGTTATTTTGGGGGTCCTGGGCTGAAAAGATTGGGAACCACGGAGTTAGACCACAGTGCTTTGGAGTTATTTACTGCAAACACCTTGAAGTAAAGCAACCACTTGCTAATTCCACAGACTAGATAACAGAAAGGAGAAACATTATTTAAATGAACAGGTGCTGTGTGGTGTTAAGTGGTCATGTGATATGTATGTAGTTGGCTCGAGAGTAGAGCAGCTACGGAGCTTACACCAAACATAGAGATGAGGAGCGTCTTTGATTCAAGACTGTGTCTTAAAGTCAAAACGCAGTAATGTGGACTCAGTCATAGTATTCTTCTTATTAAATAATCTGCACATCTGTTTATCTTGAGAAATTAAAAAGTATTTGAATAGGCAAAGCACGAGGCTGTCAGGATTCAGAGTGCACATCATGTCCCACTGTGAGGAAAAGCAGTGTCATCCTCTGGTCAGTGCAGTCGAGTGAGTGAGTGATGATGAAACTCTTGGACATTTTGACCTTCAGCTATCTAAGAGAGCTCCCCTGGCTCCTTCATCACACTCTACACAACCTCTGTCTCAGCCTGTCAGCACCAGCTTATAAAGAAAGAGCTGTCACTGGCTGACAGCACATGCAAACATACACACATCTGCAGACACGCACCTTGGTGCGAGAGACGAGCAGCTAGCTCAGCAGTTGCAGAGTGGATATCTGTGGCTACAGCTGAATGGCATCATTTTTCAAGTGGAACACTTGCTTTGGTACATTATGGTTGGCAGAAACAAAGGGACATTCCTGGGCTATGAATGAGCACTGCAAATAAAAGAGGACAGTGTTTTATTCTGTCTGGAGAACCACCACCCCATCACCTCGTGCCCTCTTGTCCTGTATTGTCCCTTAGACCCTTTTCCTGGAAGCGCGTCCCCCGCCTAACAGACATTCATAAACTAGCCCCCATCCAACCTTTCATCCGTCTGTCTGTGGGCATTGTCCAGTAAGTCTCTGTTTATTCACCAGCCTGCCCCTTGCTGAATGTGTCATCAGCGTCACACAGGGCACCAATCCTTTGCCTGGAAGGCATGGTGTTGAGTTTTAATCCGCACGAACACTCACCACTGAAATATTCAGATGCTGGACCCGACTCTTAAAATGTCACTGCCATGAGAAGCTTCTTTTATGTTTTTGGATACTCTGTATGCTCGACAGTTATTGTGAATTTAATTTGACAGTAAACTGAGATAAATTCAAACATGAATGAGGATATGATCTTTGTCCAGTTCGTTTCTTTACTGGATCAGGAAATATAAAAAATCCAAAAACTCCTGCACTTAACAGTAAAAAGATGCAGCACAACGAAACAAGATAAGAGTAAGACTGCACAGTGTGCTAAAAGGTACAGTGAAACAGAATATTTAGTACTCGATTCTCTCTGCATGTAAATAATTAGGGCCGTCAAAGTTTATGTGTTAATAATGTGTTAACCCAAATTCATTTTAACACCATTCATTTTTTCAATGTACGATTAGCACGCAGACGTTCTGGCCCTCGGCCTGCCCTGTAGTTTGGGATATCAGGAATCAATGCAGCCACCATCATAGACATACATACCAGATACACAACTTAAGATAAAAAGCTAAAGTGGAGGAGTGCGTTTATATTCTGGACAGTATTTGTTGTAGTCTGTATTATACTGGGACATTTTTATAAGGTTACCAGTGAGTCTTAGCGGTGATGGCGACTTGACCTGCTCCATGTTAGCGCTGGCAAGTTGCAGTCAGCTGTTAGCTTCCAGGTTAGCTCCATTAGCACTCTGTACCTCACTCAAACAACTCTGTTTTTTGACATCATGTTGTAGTCTATATTATACCGGGACACTATTATAGCGTGGTCTACTCCCAAATGTAGAGTGAGTGTTTAATATGACACTTAATGCCTAATAGCTAATAAGACGTGAAGACGGGACTAAAGGGGCTGTTGACAACAACAGACTGAACATAGCAGAGCACCATGTGCTCTATCAAAACATATCCAGTTTTTTTTTTATTGTGTTTTGGATTGATGCAATAACAATAAACATACATTTGCATAAAGCAAGCTTATTTGTCCACCCTCATGTTAATACTGTTAAAAATTTGAAAAACATCCCTTTAAGGTACATTTAGAACTGAAACAAAAAAAGTGTGATTAATTTGTAATTCATGGTGAGTTAATCATGGAAATCATGCAATTATTTGTGATTAAATATTTTAATCAATTGACAGCGCTAAAATGAATACATGCAGAATGTGTTTGAGATATCAGTAAGTGACCAGAAAGAGAAGAAAGAATTATGAGAACAAATCCTCTGCATGCATCCACAGTACATGAGCCTTAACACTGTTGAAATGACTGAGAAACTGATGACAGCCTAACCAAACACAACAATCCTTTTTTATGCATTTAGCTGCTTGTGAAAACTGTGGTGGGCTTTTTTTTGCTATCTGACAAACAAGTTGTGTGTGTTGACAATAGAGGCCGGTGTGTGTATACGTGTGTATCCTCAGGTCACAGCTTGGAAAGCTCTGTGGTCTTTCAGAGCCTTGACGCCCCTCACCTTCTCCTCTCTCTGCCGTTTCACTCTCTGTGGACCTACTGCTGGCAGCTTTGTTGATGCAGAGGGACGTGTCAACAAATCAACGGCTTCCGATGCCAAGCTCATCAAACAACGCTCAAACTGTGCTGCATTGGCTCATCCACACATGCACAGATATAGACAGGGAGTATGCACAAATACGTAGGCCACATACCTGCAGCACAAACACATACATGCGCTTGTGCACGCCTGTAATTGACCTCACGGTTGCACCTGAAACACGAGGGTTTCTCACTGATGTGTGTGCATTTTGTTCACCTAATACAGTCACTCAGTTCACAGCTAGCAGCTTGGCGGCTACCTGATTTAATTTTTCAAAAGCTCAGAATAGATTTTTACAGGTTTTCCTCCATGCCAAAGTAAACAGCAACACATTTTCACATCAACAACAGGGGCTCTGAGAGTCAGATCAGCCGGAGACGGCGCCCCAGAAGAGGCCAGAGCTCGATCAATTAGTTCTTTTTAAACACAAATTGAAAATGTTTCTCTTAATTGTCTGATTCTCTGACTGCTTTGCTTTACAAAATGTAAATTGTAGGGCTGTCAGCGTTAACACGTTAATCGCTATCGATTAAAAGGGTGCGATGAACACAGTTATTTTTCAATTGTGTGCTGCTATTTTGTCCCTTCGACGCACCCTTAGTCAAGCCACTGTTGCGTTTTCCTGCTCTCTAGAAGAAAGACAAAATCATGCTTCTCAAAGGCTCGTTTTTTTACTTTTTGTTATTTGCCTTCCTCTGCAGTTCTAGACAAGAAGATAGATACTATTCTTTCGACTGTGCACGCAGTAACAACGAAGAGACGGGCAGAGCTCGCCCACCACTAATTAGCTTAGCTCAAATACTGGTAGTCAGTAGAAGTGCTAGCCTGTCTCCGCCTAAAGTCATCAGATAAACTTTCCAACAACCCTAAACGATCCTGTGTGCTTGTCGTGACATGCGTGTTATTTTTAGACTCAGATTTGCACTTAATGTAATTTTAGAATCAAACACATATCAAAAGTAAACTGCAGGGCATGTGCAAAACGCAGCAGATGTGCTTGTAATAAGGTCAACAAAACAAATTGTCTGTTGAAAAATTAAAATAACATATAGTGCTAATCTGAGTCTAAAGGGTATGCAAGAGACATACAGCAGTTGGCATTTGATTGCCGGTCAAGTTACACTGGTAAGAATTGCTTTACGTTGTTAAGAACTTTAGAATTGTTGTGAAATGCGAAATACTGGAATTTAGAGAATGTGAATAAAATGCAATTAATTGCCATTAACTATTAACATTCTGCAATGAATCACAATTTAAAATAATAATCGTTTGACAGCCCTAGCAAATTCTTGTACAGCAAAAAGCCTACAGCCGGAGGAACAGCAGCAGCATACTCCCACATGACAACCCCTCTAATAATGTGGCATATAAATGTCCGATGCATTTAATCAGCAGGTCGCACATGTAACCACTCGTGCTTTATTAGCAGAGCCAGCTGTTTAAAGAGAGCTTCCAACAACTAACTTTTTTTCCCCAAAGGATTAAAAACTTACCCCTCACTTACATAAGAGGACTTACAAAGAAAATGTATGTTTGCAGCATCTGCTAACAGGGTGGAAGGGATATGCCTGTACCATGAAAGGCCAGTAATGATAAAGGCCTGTTGCGGGTGAAAATCTGGGTCATGTCTTTGTCAAAGTAACTACAGGGGAGACAGATGTGTGCGTTCAGTGAAACAAAGACAGAATGTTTGCAATAATTCACCTTGTCTCTCCAGAAAATGATGGCTTTATTGGCTACCTGTCGACAAGCAACGTCTTTAGCGGAGATATCGTATCAGAGAGGGGCATTTGTGTGTGTGGGGGGTGGGGGGGTTTGTTTGTGTGTGTTACCACCGGTCATGGTCAATGACAAATAGCAATCAATTAGGGTGTGTGCTGACGTTTCTGGGTAAAGGTTCTTTCTCCCTGACAAGGTCAAATACATCAGACAAATGCACGGCGTGCAAAAACAAACGCACAAGAAGAATAAATGAGTCAAGGAGGAAATGCCTCTTATTTTCTGAAATTTGTGGCTGAAATATTAAAGACCCTCAAGTGAGAACGTATTTTGGGCTAACCTTGAAGACTAGCCTGTGCTGTGTCACCTGTGTGTGTGCATGTGTGTGTGAGTAAGAGCAGGGGCCTCTCTGAGCACTAATGACAGCTGATGATAGGCCGAGAAGAACAGCTCTATGACTGATGAAAGCTGCTGCGACGCTGAGGCAGGTCAGATTGTGGCGGGGTGGACCACGACCCACAGAAGATAACACTAATGACACGGCTATTTCACCATTTAACGCTTGCTTGGCCAAAACGCTGACAATGAGCTCGGCTGCTAAAATAAAACCTGAGACCCTGAAAAAGTCTTCTCTAAACAAACTTCTTGTTAAAAGGGCTGGAATTCTATGAGATTAGCCAATTTTAATCAACAAAACCTGAGAATGTTTTCTGCCAAACGTTGTGGTTCATTTAGTTTCGAATATTTAAGATTTAAAGCCAAGTCTTCAGGGGCTGTGAAGGCAGCTCCAGCAGCAGTTTTCAAGTGGAGAGTATGTTTTTCTGACATGTTATGGGTTAAATCCACTGACTTCTTACAGGTCATGGGAAATACCAATAAATGCAAAAGCAATCTGTTTGATCCTATTTGAGGCCGGAGTTTGACGAGAGCGGTTGCCTGCAGGACGACATTGGTCGCGTCCATTGGGCCCCGGTGGTCACTAAAACATTTTGATGGCCATAGAAATGATGTGAACCTCATGCCAGTCACATCACATCTTAACACTCATTAAATGGGACGTTTTGGATTGGCGCCTGAAGCGGCGCTTTTCACAATCTATCAACAGCAATTAGAAACCCAATAATGTAATCTCTCATGGAAGAACGCTGTCATTTCCTTCCAGCAGAGCTGCACACACTCATGGAGTAAGACGCCAGAGTTCAAACTGTTCCGATAGCTCAGGAGGGCCAACACAGTAATAAAGCTTAATATTTGCTCTACTTTGCATTTTGGCTACTTGTACAGCACTTGGTTTTAATAGTGCAGCTTATAAAAATATTTATTTGAGCGCCCAAATTAGTTGGACCTACTCTTATAAGCCAGAAAATACTTAAACTCTTGAGGCATGATGCAGGACAGCTGAAACAAGGCTGTGACTGATGATGGCTGACTTCATCAACAAAGAACTTCAAAGGCCGGCCGAGTCTCTACTGTATAGCCTCAGGCGGACTACTCATCAATCCGGAGACAGCGCTGAGGTGGTGCTATACATCCAGTAGATAGCATCATACATCAAACAAACTCTGGAAATACTAGCCTGCTCTTCAGCTGCAGCAGAAAGCTTTCTGGTTTAAGCCCACACATGGCCTCACGTGGAGAGCACACGTAGACTGCTTGAATGTACTAAGAATTTGCTGTGGTTTTTATTTTATTTTATTTTTTTAAACTGTGGACTTTCAGCATTACAATCAGTTTTACAATCTCACCTCACAAACATCAAACTGCACCTACATAATAGCTTTAAACTCATGTTTCTGAGGTAAAGTAAAGTGAAATTTGATCACTGATCTTTATTAAATTCAAAGGTTTCCATGGAAGGAGTTTATAATGGTGAACAGCAGCTATGGACGGTCATAATGGGCAATAGAAAAATAACTGCTTTTCCCAAGATTTTGAGACATACTTCTGATGCCACATTAGCAGCCTGAACTGCACTGTATTTTAATTGAGGCTGCAACCAACTATTTTCATTATTGATTAATCTGCCGATTATTTTTACCATTAATCGATTAATCGTTTATTCAATGAAAGGTCAAAAAAGTGTGAAAAATGCTCATCCAAATTTCCCAGAGCCCATTGTGACATTTTCAAATGGCTTCGTTTGTCCAAACAACAGCCCAAAACACCAAGACTCCTTTTTTATTATCATAAATGATACAAAAAGCAGCAAATTGTCACATTTAAGAGGCTAAACCGGTAATCCTTTTTACTTTGGATTTGGAAAATGACTGAAACAATTAATTGATTATTCAAATAATTCTTGCAGCTCTAATTCATTACGTCCATCCTCTATGTGCTCATCTCAGCACTTAACAAATAGTCCCCCTTGATTTTTTTTCTTTTTCCCTCTTTAATTATTAATCTGTCTTTAATTTTCAAATGTCAAATGTGCACCTGGTGCTGCTCGACTTGGGAAAAAAAAAAGTGAAATATTCAATTATCCCATATCTCAATTTGTATTTACCCACTCATTCCACTGCTGAATAGTTGCAGAGTACGTCAGAAGGGGGTAAATGCTACACCCAAAAACTGTCTTAGTCCTGGTGGTCATTCTTTTACTCAGTTACACCTGATAAGAGCAGAGGCTGATCTGTCACATCTTATCCAATGTTATTTAAAAAAAAACTAAACTTCTGCAATGTGTGTTTTTCTGTGTGTGTGGCTGTGGATGTGGGGAGACAGAGATCAGTTATAGATAGAAGAGACATGGAGCTGATTGGAGGCACGGAGCTGCACACTCCAACCACACTAATCTTTCTTCAGACTCATTACTAAGTGAAATACAGCCTGGCTATTACTGTCCATACTGAGCGCACTGTGTACAGTAGGTGACAGCATACAGATGCTCTGTTGATACAGTATACACAGACAGCAGACACATCCTGTATGTATTACAGAGGACATGGCACCAGGGAGCCCACACGCCACACACAGAGTCTTCAGACTGCAGGCTGACATCCAAAGGAGCCTCAACAGTGAAATAATGTAATTTCAGCCTAACTGTCCAGCGTAAGCACAAACAATTCAGTCATATCCTGCACAGATGCAAACAAATAAAGGAAGAGGAAGAGCAGCACATTAAGTATCTGATGCTGTCATTACAGTTACGCCTTTCTGGCGGCAGTATTACACCAGTCCACTAAAACTTTTACATTTACAGTAGAATAAATAAAATGAGCAGTAAAAGTGATGCAGGGAGTGAGGTATTTGATTGCAGAATTTTGAAAGGAGCAACAGTCAGAAGTAACAGGCAAAGGAGTGAAAGTGGGCAAAAAGTGTAGAGGAGTGAGGAAGAAAGGGAAGGGGGGGCAAGTGACCAAACAGAGGAGAAACAGGGGGGAGAAGGGCAACGTCTGAGTGTAGGAGACCCAGGAATGTTAATCCTCTTTGTATGTCTCCCAGCAATGATTAAACTTTTATAATATCAGGCATGACGAGAAAAAACGGGTCATAAATGGGTCAACTGTGGGAGAGGAGGAAAACACAGGGCAAAGCCAGTGGTTACGCTCACAGCAGTACAGCTTTAAAATCACACGATGCTAAGCCACAAACAAGTCAGTCTCACTGCCTGCAGGCATTCATGTTCAGCTACAGCACCGAGGCCTGTTTTTAGTTAGTATGTCCCAGCTACACTGGACTGGGTGTACATCAGCGGTAAAGTGGACATGCATATTTGCACCCTAAATTAAACCAAGCTACACTGAACTGCCGTCATGCTGGCACGGTAATTCATTAACCACAATAGCTGCGGCCACGTGACATGAAATACATCACGCCTGCTGCTACTGTGTGAAAATGGGCCGAGGAGTTGGCAGGCTGAGTGAAGGAGTCGCAGAGAACCACTTAGCAGCTACGCTAAGCTAATCAGAGGTGAGAGGTCAGCGCCAAACTGTGTGTGCTTAACCCCTGTCCTTCCTGGAAAACTGCGCTCTCAGGAGGAGGATGAAGAGATGACGAGCACACATTTTCCACAGCTCGGGAATCCCTGGGGCTCTGGGGACTCGATGTATCCCTCTTTTTCTCTTCATTTTTTTCCCCCCTCACAGTCTCTCTTTCCCCCTGCTCTCACCACTTTCAATGAGCTGCATCATTACCAGCAGATTTAAAGACAAGGAGGCGAAGAGCAAATGCGGGGAAAGTGAGGGGGGCACGGGTGCGTTAAGGGGGGCATGTTTGTGTCTGTTACGCACTGGTGTCAGCAGGGAGACAGATTGGAGAAGTATTTCCTTGCCTGTCAGAGGAAAAGGTCCTCTCACAGGAGGGCTCAGACATCATAAATCCTCTGTGATTCTTTCCATGCCCCTCTCGCTCGCTCCACTCTCTCGCTATATGTCTCTCTCCGAGCCCAAATTCTAGTTGTCGTGTCGAAAACAATCTGATTCATAATTTCCCCCGAGTGGCTCTGTGAATTAGCCTTTCCACAGCCTAGCAAGCCTCACTTTCACATGGTCTCTATTCATCAGTCTGCGGCCGGTTGCGCTCATTCTAAACCTGCACTGACCTCCAGGCTCGTCCAGCCACACTGGACTGCGTCCACTGATACTTCATTAAGCTCAAACGGTGCCAACTATCTCCATGTTTCTGTCATGTATTACCATGTTAAATACTGTATTCGAGTCCTGTTTTATGGGGGCTTTATTGTGAAATAGCCTAGACACCCATACACCCACTTCTGCTCTTTCACACGCTCTCACTTGGCTCTATATATATTCTCCCATCAAACGCAGTGCAGCCCTGATCATTAACATTCTTACATTGAAGGGCAGTTTTATCACTCCAACCACACGAAGGAGCTGCTGCCTTTGAAGTTGAGTTATAGTCAGCATCGGCTCGACGTTCATGCTAACTGCACCTCTATCTGCAGGATGTCTGACTGCTAATATCAAAAAATAACTCTGACACTGTGTGGACTCCATCCAACAAGGATTAGCAAAAGAACGGCTGAATTTATATTATTTAAGAGAGAGAGAGCCACTGTGTGTCTGCTGAGTGTCTGATTTACACCCTCACCTCTGGATTGGTTCACTCATCGGGCCTCTCACGTTCCTCAGATTCTTTGCTGGATGGGGGAAACCCACTGCAAAAAGTCCTCCTGCAAAAGACACAATAAACAAGTGGTGCTCACACTTATACATAAGACAAAATAAGAAACTAAATAAATAAAAACTTTATCTGAAGAGATACAAGAGTGCCAGGCAGTATTTATTTATACTGCACATGACTGCCCTCTTCTGGTGTTAGTTCTTTAAAAATAATTCTAAAGGGTGAATTAATGCCTTTTCATCCACCATGAGGAAGGGCATTTTGCATGTTGTTATCACTGCTATTTATTACAATTTATACAATATCATGTTTGCTTTAGAGTTTACACAACTGCTAGTTTAGATTCCGGTAAGGGGAAAGTCAGTGATAGGTAGCTGCAGATTGTTTGTCAAATCATAATCAAGTTGTTCAAGGTTTGCTGCAATGAGGTGCCACAGGAGATAAATTCACTCTTTATTTAAATCGAAATTCAACTGAGAGCAAGCTGTCATTTGCAGTGATGCTGAGAATAAACATCACATTAAAAAGTGCAGAAAGTTAATGCAAGATAAGGGTAAAAACACATGAATACAATGGCCAAAACACTTAAAGGACAAATTTGGAAATCACATTTAAAACAATGACATTTAAAATGGAACGCAGAATATGTTAGAAACAGCTGCAGATTGTGAAATGATTATTGGTGATCAAGGATCTAAACTGACCAAGAGACACCAGTGTACTGAATTTTATGGTGGATTGTAAGCTGTTCCAACTTCCAAGTTTTGGGAGCAGAAAAGCTAAAAGCTAAAAGCTAAAAGCTAAAAGCTAAAAGCTAAAAGCTAAAAGCGGCCTTCTCAAGTTTCATACAAACTCCACGGACATCAAGAGTAAGCCAGTCACTAGAAGATTGTGGTAAGATTCAGAGGACCAAATCAATAAAGAGATATAGGATGGGAGGTCACTGATGGTCACTGATAGGTTTTAGGTTTTACAAGAGGAAAGACATCAACTGAGTTCATCTTATTAAATGCAGCCCAGTGGCTCCAAAAGCTCTTTAGGCTCTCAAAAGGATCGAGCAGCTGCTGCTCTAACTGCAGAAATTCTGCAGGCATCAGAGACTCACCAGCTTATAAACAGAGCTGGGCATCCTAAAAATCCATTTTCCAGTGAGCCTGTAACATGCAACAGGGCAGCGCTCCGCACATCTGTGCTGTTGTTCCACTCTCAACAGGAAATCTTTTGAATTTTAAAATTTTGTTCTCCTTCCTGCCGTCGGAGGGCAAAGAGCTGATTTAGAAAAACACAAGATTTCTATTAGAATAACAGAACTCTGCTGTAGGCTACAGTGCTTTGGAATACTTAAATAGGAAAAAACATCGCAGCTGCTGCGTTACACAGAGCACAGTTATGTTTAAGGGATGATGAAGGACTTAATTAAGAAATGTGCATGTGATGTCATGTCACTGACACCTCAGGTGTACATAAAAAGGTCAGGTGCTGTAAATAAGTGCTGGTCTTCTGTTTGGACTTACTGCCCTTTGGTTTCCCCCTCAAGCCCCCTGCCTTATTTGACTTCCTCCCCTCTCAGGTGCCTGCAGAAGCAGAGAGGGTCCCATGTGTTGGCTCATCTGTCCCCTGACACACATTCCCTAAACAAGCACTCTCCAAAACACTGCTGGTTGCCATGGCAGTGCTACTGGCCTGAGTAAATAAGAGAGAGGGGAAATAATGTCTTTAGAGGAGGGGAGCGGGGCAGTATAGTGTGTGTATGTGTGTGCGTGCTAATGTACTGTCGCCATGGGAGAGCTGGCTGGCAGAATCATTATGGTCTGTGCAAACACATACTGACGTCTCGACGTAAGTCAGCCCTGCCACACACGAACATGCACACACAGATATACATTGAAGCAGAACACACACACGTTCATTTTGTCCGTGTCCACAGCAAATGTTCACACAGGTGATGTCAGTCTTCTGCAGATGTTCACTTCTTGCCACTGTAGCAGAGCCACATGTGCTCATTACTCTAATTGCATATTTCCTCGTGTTTGTTTACAGAATAGCAACTTGTAGATCTGAAATCGACCACGTCTAGTGTCTCTGACTCTTCATCTTGTTTAGTCTGACACGCAAAGGTAGGCATGTTTAGTCTGGTTCATTATTATCGTTTAACATAAGAGGAGCTCCGAGCGTTCAGTTGCTCTTAAACAGGTTATGAGTCAGCATCAGGTAATGACTAATTACATTGCACCTAAACAAAGACACACTCATGCACAGAGCAACACATTGTATTTCGACACTGATGCTGAAATTTCGGATGCTGAGCTCATTTGTTAGGAAATAATCATGCGGGTGAAGTAGCACACAGAGGCAAATTCACACACACACAAACACACACATTTGTTCTTCTATTCTTATGAAGTCCTTTATCAGGAAAGTTGATAGTGTAGTTGTAATGTAGTTGGGACCATGGTTGGAAAGTAACACATTATTTAGTAATGCATTACAGTGATTTTATTACTTTTCCTAGTGACTAGTGCAGGAAGGGATTACAATTGCCAAAACAGTAATTATATTACAGTTACTGATCCAAGTAAGGCTGCATTACTCAGTGTTAGAGAGTAACTGGGTACACGTAACAAAAATAGGTAATTTAATTACAAAAGAATGTAACTGTAATCAGTTATGGTTACTGAGAAAGAATGTGAAATTAAATTACAGTTACTTGTGTTAAAAATGTTAATGATTTCAAAGGGGATTACATCTAAATAATTTCTAATAGGCTGTATGTTTAATAACATTCATTTTGTTGCTTTG
>JAQLOL010000003.1:14268894-14282140 GCA_029783665.1 Naso thynnoides
TTCCAAGAGCCCAAAGTGACATCTTCAAATTGTGTCTTTCCCTCCAGCTAAAAGTCCAAAAAACAAAAAACTCGTCATTTACTGTCATAAATGACAAGCAAAAACTGCAAATCCTTATATTTAAGAAGCCGCTTAGAAAATGACTAAACCAGTTATCGATAATTAAAATAGCTGGTGACTAATGTTCTTTCGATAAGATATTCTTTCACAACTCTCCAAATAATTTGCTCCTCACACGTCAACCACTTGACAGACTCTCATGCATATTCCAATGCAGCAGGTGTTGTTAGTGTAAAAATACAGCTCCAGACATCTGATGACAAGTATCGCGTGTTTGTACAGTATAGAGCTGACGTAGTTCTGTCTGCAGCCTCACTTTAAATCATGTTCACAGTAAAGCAGTTGGAGGTCACACAAAGTCACTTTCGTCTCTGATTTATGGATTCGTCATAATGAAAAAAGATTGAAAGATTAAAGATAATGACTTAACAGGCTAACTGATAACTGGCAGAGTTTGCATTAATGCATTCACATGCTTAAAGAAGAAATGCCTCTCTATTCACTGAAGAGTAGGGCTGTATGTTTGAGTTGCTTTAATGAGCATGAATAATAAAGGAAGACAACATTAACCACAAGGGTAAATAAGTGCTGCAGTCAATGCTGTAAATATCAATTGCGCGTCTGTCCTCGCTCTTTCTTCCTCGTCAGGTGTTCTGGGTGGTGACAAGATCACATTAGTTTTGATTTAGCTGCTTCTGTACACGTTAGTGTCAGCTGTCCTCTATATATGGCTGTTTGTAAGTGATCTGAGCTGTAAGCGTAAGAGTTGCTGATGCTCCTGAAATCAAATCTCTATCTCTGGATTACCCCTCACCTGTTACCAATAAACACTTTATTGGACTGAGCAGGGACCCATATTTATGCATATCCCCGTGGTTCTGTCGCTCAGGGCATTCACATGCGCCTCACAAACTCAGGCACCATTTGTGGCCCAGTGGTCCAGCTCTATTTCTGTGTCTGTGACCTGTTGGGGACAAACAAAGGCATATCCGCTCTGTAAATACTTTTGGGACCATGGTTCTTGG
The DNA here is from genome assembly GCA_029783665.1 of Naso thynnoides. Taxonomy (NCBI): domain Eukaryota; kingdom Metazoa; phylum Chordata; class Actinopteri; order Acanthuriformes; family Acanthuridae; genus Naso; species Naso thynnoides. The sequence goes on from JAQLOL010000003.1 coordinate 14,269,980, forward strand.
AGCTAGCCTTACTTCTTTTTTTTTTTTTTTTCCCTTCCAAGCATAATGGGCAACCCAGCCGGCTCGGGCTCGCTACCAACTGGCAGTGCCGCAGGCTGCCCCTGGACCTTGGAGTCGGATCAAGCAGACTGGGCCAGAATCCGAGCAGCCAAAACCCAACAGATGCACCACACTGAAGCCGACATCACAAAACCAGGAGACTAACATTTGAAATGTTCTCCCTCGCACATTAACACACACATATTCACATCTAATTATAAACACTCCCTCGGCTCTGGAGGTGGCGGATGAGTGGAAATAAAATCTAATATATCAGTTTAATCTCTGGTGATTTCTCTTTGCCATGCCGTGTGTGTTTCTACGTGGCTTTATTTTTCCACCGAAAGCTCCATTTGTAATAGAGTAGATGAGAGTCCTGCCAGCGCTGTATGAGTCACGGACGGCCAATGGTAACAGTAGTTTTATCACTAACTCTAACAATATTATGAGTAATATTTTAAGACTGTGTTTGCAAAAAGCATTTATTTTATGCTGGTATTCAGGAGCTTTAGTATGCTTTGTGATTTATTAATAATTCAACGCATCCTCAAGAATTTTTTCCCTGTCAGCATGTGTGCGTCTGAAACATTTACACCACCGTGTTACACTTAAACTATTTATTAAGATCACAGCGACGAAATAATTCCAGGTGGATAAGCAGCACCTCAAGTCTCTGTGATCCAGATCCACGACAATGATTCTCACCGCGTGGAAAATGGGGTCAAATTAATTCAGAGAAATCAATGATTAATTTACAAACTTAATAGATGGTTTAATGAGTGGATCAAATGTCTAGGGAGAATAAAATGTCATCCTGCTCAGCTGAGGTCGTCATCCAGGAGGAGCCTCCATGTGGCAACTGTTTAAAATTTCAGTGGTGGCTCTTATAATATTGGCTCATGCGACACATCTGTCACTGTCAAATATCAAAGTCTGAATCAAATCCCTGTTTTTTCGTGTCTGTCTCCATCCCTGCCTGCAAGACTATACAACATCTGATCAATGCTTTAGTGCTGATGTCTTTAGACAGCAGTGTGCTCTGCCTGTGAGATGTTGAGAGAGAATATACAAGGGATGAATAATATTATCTGGACAATATTGGTATCAGCAGATATAGGCTTTAAAATTACTTGGATAGTGGCTAGCACGACTCCATGTGTCACATGTGTCCTGTGGACACACGTTATGTTTACTGACTTTGTCATTTGTAAAACAGGTTAAATTTGTCCTGGTTGTGGGCATTGTTATGATTGTCTCAGGGAGAGCATCATCCAGTTTTACATAGCGTGTATTTTACTTGTTTTGTTTAAAAGTAATTGTCATAAATAAATGATGTTTTACATAATGTAAGTTCAAGTATTTTTTTATTTTGCATAAGGAATGAATATTACATAATTTTTTTTTAAGCTTTGTATTTTATACCTGCATTTGCTGGTGGGCCAACACAGAAAGAGTATTAATATTAATAATAATACTGGATTTAAATTCCACTACAAAGGAGATTTGATGATCTCTGCAGTTAAGTGTGGGGAAAAATGTACATATATATCTGTATCGATTATCGGCCAAATGAGTTGTAAAATATCGGCCTATCAGATATGGATATCAGCCAGAAATCCAATATGTGCATCTAGAATACACATATACACATGCAGAAGTTCTGATGCTCTTGTTTTTATTTGAACTCACCTCCTTTCTGAGCAGTGCTCTATAACTTCACTGCAGCTCTCTAGAAGTGGATTAGTTTGGGCTTGTAAAGCTTCGAGAACTAGCATTGATCTTACAGTTTAATGAGAAATAACATAGGACAGACCCCTGCACCATTCCTGCCTCCCACTCTCTCACTCTCCGAGCGCTGTCTAACAAATTAACACACACACTTCCTCTTTTTTACACCAGCGCACCTGCAAAATCACAAGGGCTATAAATTCCACTGTCGTGCAGCCATGTCAGCTGGCATCAGCGTTAAAAGGGATGCATTTTACTCAGGAGTATTACCCAAAGGCTAAATTGCATGTTACGCTAGGAGGACCAACTTTACTGTCGAGACAAAAAGAAAAGGAAAGGTCGCACAAAGTTACACATACGCACACACACACACAGAGGCGCATCCTGCCCTCTTTCTCCAGACCAGCACTGGCACTATACGTCCTCAGGCCTGCCTCGGCTGGTGGTTTGATAAATTGGCCCTTTCATCTCGTCTATGTGCATTGTGTCAGTTTGTTCTTGTGTATGTGGTTCTGCGAGTGCATGCTTCTGTGTGTGTGTGTGTGTGTGTGTGTGTGTGCGCGCGTGCGTGTCTGCCTGGGTACATTGTCTGAGCTGTGAAGTGTTTGGCTTTCTCACTGAAGGCTGCTGTCACAGCCTTTGAAAGCGTGTAATAGGCGCTCATTCTGCCAGAATGAATACACATCCATACACTAGCGAGAAAATGTGGCATTTCAAAAAGACTTGGGATAATCGAACAGAAAAATTATAAAAAGGGGCATAGCAATGTCATTCTTTTCAGTGAGCTCCAAATGTAGTGCATAGGATTGCTTTGGGAAGAGTTTGTGGACCACAGTGAATTAATGGCATTTTTTGATAGATTAAGGGTGGTTACTGTTTGTTGTGCAAAGCCTTCTGGTGCCAAACGTGGGGTTTCCGTGAGTCGTCTTGTTTTGATTGGGATTCAAAGGCAACTGTTTGTTTACTCATTTTTCGTAGAAATACTTCCCCCTGAAATGTGGGTCTATTTGAAGCCATTTGCTCTGGCTGAGATGATGATTTGTAGATTCCGCCAGTTTTGACAGGAGCGTCCTCTATTTCAGTGGGTTTGGGTTTTGAATCGTAATTATGATCATATTGTAGCTTCTATGCTAACGAGTCACCAGCTCGCATCAGGTCCACGGTGTAGCATCAACATGGCTGCAGAAGAATGCAGTATGAAGATGACAAATTGAAAATGCAGTATACTACTTTTACATTCAAACATTCCAAATACTGAGTGTGGAAAGATGGACACTTTAATGAACACCTCAATGAACACCATACTGGTGACGTTTGGAAATGGCGGGAGGGGGTTGCCAGGGGTTTCCTTGTACCACCGACCTGGTGACTGCAAATGTTACTGTGTTGTACAGATGTAAGTTATACATGTTTTTGCACTAAACACCACTATGTATATATACTGTTGTCAGAAAGTCGCCATCAGTTATTTTTTTGTTGGGTTCGTAATGATTTGGTACCATTAGCATCCGCCAGCTACCTAACATGCTCTGGCTACGGTGGCACATTTTAATCAGGCATTGACGTTTTGGTGTGCATACGGTTTACGTGTGATATATTTGCATTTTTACTGTAGAACATTCTTCGGTATTTAAAAAAGTTTAAAAAAGAAGTAGAAGAAGAAAAAGAGATGGATTTTTTTTTTTTTTTAATCAAAACACGTCACTTTCGATAAGTGCAAAAGAGCACTGCGCACTTTGGGACAACCCTAGACTGTTGAGATTAGTGCCTCACACAATAAGTGTACTGCATTAAAGTGTACTGCATTGAAGTATAAGTATGCCATTCTGGAACACAGCTTAAGTCAAGAAAAGGAGGAAAATGGCCATCATATATTCCCTGTGCCCCATGTGTTGTCTCGTCTGACTAACAGCCAAAAGCCTAAGGGCATTCAATGAACAATGTACACTGTCATAAAACTGACAAAAGCAACCAATTCTAATAATTGACTTAAATGTTCAATACCGTCATATGTTTGGCCCCATTTGTCAGCACGCCGGTAGGCTGTAAATGGACTGCACTTATTGTAAACAGGGCTGTTCTACCTCAACACACAAAGTGCTTTGCAATTTGCCGCTTATTCACCCATTCACACACACAGTCACACACCATTTAAGCCGCTGACCTCACCATCTGGAGGAACTTGGGAAACCATCAACTCTGCAATTAGCAGACAGCCCGCTCTACCTCCAGAGACACAGCCGCCACAATAAAAATCTTACTTAGAAAATTAATTGTGCAGTTGATTCAAATGTTGAAGAAAAATTCTACAGAGTAATTATTAATCTAAATCTCTGCAGGAATGTCATAGAAATCCCTTTCCAGGACGCTTTCCTGCCTTCAATCAAACGCATGCCAAAAGGTTCAGAACTCATCAAAACTAGCACACAGCCTTTTAAAACACCAAGTAGATTGTGCCCTTTGCAACAGGTTGCATCATGTGTGGTCACAAAAAAAAGATATTTTCCCATTTTAATCTCTGTTAAAGTGAAGTTGGCAGAATTTCAAGAGGTCTGAAGAGGTCAAACTCGGCGTATTACAAGAAAAAAAATAAGAGTGGAGGAAATTTGTTTTGCAGAAATATTCTCTCTCACTTAATTTGTCCTCTCGCCACCCCTCGGATTTATCTGGCTGATTGGAAAACAGAAGGCAGGACAGAACTTGTGCAAAAAAATTTTGCACCACAATACCCTCCAACTTAAAAGGTATTGGAGTGTGGCAAAGTGACTGTAGCACACCTGAGCAGCATCAACACTTAATCAGGACACTGCTGCGCTGTGGAGACGGAAGGCTCCATCAATACACGATGAATTTGGGCGCTCTTTCTGCCTCTCGGTTCATTTTTATGTAAGATGATATGAATGTGGGCGCTCTGTGCGGAGACCTACTCACTCGACCAGTGCTCCCACTCACTCCCTCTCCAAATCCAGCATTCACTGTGTTCACTATCACACAGGCTACACACACACACACGCGGGCGCACACACACACGCGCGCTGTGTGAGCCGAGAGCGCTTTCTGTCTTTCATTCATCCCGGCCAACGCCGCTCGCACTTTCTTCCTCTCCTCTTTTCTCCGCCACCTCACGCCGGAATTGCTCACTTTGTTTTGGTTTGCCGTCCGCGGTGCCTTTCGGTCGGAGTAGTAGTGGATGATATCAACAAGAGCGGCGTTTCTTCTCACCTCCGCGAGCCACGGACGAGCATCACGACGGCGAGCAGCAGCAGAGGAGGGTTTTTGTTGTTGTTGTTGTTTTTGAGGGGACGGCGTGATTTTTTTTTTTTTTTTTTAAGAAATAAACAAAACATCTGTATGAAACAGCAGCGTGACCGCGGACTCGCCACCTGCCGAGACCCCGGCTGCGTTTTGAAGGGATTTTACTGCACAGGTGTGTAAAAGGATTAAAAGCAGCCAGTTGGCGGATGGTTGTCGGTTTCGTGGAGAGGAGTCGCTGCCTCTGCGCAAGGTGAGTGATGGACTCCGAGCTGAAAGGGAGACACTGACTGTCGAGTTTGTTCAACAGATGAATTATTGACCAGCACTGACCTCGTATATTGACGTCTGGAGGATCATAGTTTCAAGAGGCTTCTGTGGGATTCCTGCTGGGATGTTGAGTGTCGGTAGTTTGAAGCCACCTCTGCAAACTTTGTGATATCTAAACCGGAGGCATGCATTGATCCACATTTCCCAATTTAGCCAGCAGAGCTGCTGCTTTATATTTAAGTTTCCCTACAATGTTGTTAGACATTCCTAATCAAAACAGAACTTTGACTCATATTTAATTCAAATCCTTTTTTTTTTATCCATAACATGCAGAATACAGTGAAAAAATGTCCATGACAGTATTCCAGAGTTTGAGGTGACTGATCTCTAAACACGTTGTGCACAGACATTCAGTTTGCAGTGGCCGTTAAAACGGAACAGCAGCTCATCCTGGCAGAAAACGCGAAACCAGAGACTAGTTGATGCTTCAGCTAAATTGATTAATGAATTGTTAAATTAGTTGCAGATGAAATTTCCATTCAAATAATTTACAGATCATTTCAGCCTTTATTAATTTAGGAAAGTTGGCGGCTGGTTACAGTTTGTACAAGCTGCTGCGATGATTTCTAAACTTTTCCCAACAGTTCAAATCCAAGCCCTCCCATCCTTCAGTAATGACTTTCCCTGAAATATGAAATTGAGCCACATGACAGATACAGTATGGATTAGTTCTTTTACGTGCTGCATCCAGTTCCACTGGCTCCTATCCATCTCATTGAGAGCCCTCTCATTGCATGCATTTGTCAGAGAGGAAGAATGTCTAGTCAGCCTCATACTGGGTGTCTGAGGCAGGATGATGCCGCTTATGGCCTTACACAGCACCCGCCTGCCTGTCACCAGGGCTGGACACACACACACACACACACACACACACACACACACACAACATGCACACATTGTGATGAGGTGTCAAACTAACAATTTAATACATTTCTGTCATCACATGCAGCATTCATTTCTCTGTTAAGGGCATTTTATTCACCTCAAACGACTCTCGCTGCAGCCTCTGACTTTTCATGTCATTTGTGTTGCACTGTTTGTTTTTCCACATGTAGCTCAACCGTCTGAGCTGAGCGGAGACTTCATGCTCTGTTCACATGCAGTTATTGATCAGCATGCGCCGACTTCTACCGTACTTCAGGTTACTGCAGCAACAAGGTGTCCCAGAGCTATAATGAAGATGCATTTTACTTATTAGAGCTGCAAGCGTGAATGATTGTTAATCTAACAGTAATCAGTGGTTGATCTGGTCTTTTAAATGTCAGAAATGTGTGAAACATGCCCAAAGATTCCCAGAAAACAAGATGCCTCGCTCAAACAGCAGTTCTAAAGAGCTCAAAATGTTGGTTTATTTATTTTATTCTCCTCTTTTTCATCTCGTGATAATTAACTGAATACCTCAGAGTAATAAAGTGTCACACAATAAGACATTTGAGGAAGTCTTCAGGAAACTGATGGACATTTTTTACTAGTTGCTGACATGACACAGATCTGACAATTAGTCAGTTAGCCAAGAAAATGATTGGCACATTGCACAGTGACAAATATCACTGACTGCAGCCAAAATACTAACAAGTTCAGATCATCATTAAGCCAATAAAAAGCAGGAAATCCCATTCAGGAGGCTTGAACCAGCAAACTTTGAGCATTTTCCTTGAAAATTATCTTTGCAACCAGTGCTCGAAATACCCTGTGAAGTCTTACAAATAGGCTAGTCAGACGATGGACCAGGATGAATGTTAGCTGCGGCAGCCGAACCAGCCTCCGTCCCTACAGTTTGGTTGTCGCGGTTAATTTTTTTGGAAGTAAATCCAAAGTTGGTCGGAAAGCAGCTTTGTTTCCGCTTTGCCATGTTTAGTCGATGAGTGAGCCAGTATTGAAGCAGAAAATAATTTCATTGCTCTGTAGACAGGTGGAATGTGGAGAGTGCGAACTTTTGCAATAGCACCACCCAATGGAAGGTGGCATTACCAGAAACAACCAGGTAACCAAGGAAACAACCCAATAATTTAGTCATACTTCTGAATAAAAGTTTAGCTACTTAAATTAAAGAATGAATTCTCGACAATGTACGCCTTTGAAAGATTTTGGTTTTTTGACGACTGCAAGCAAAAAATCCTTTTTTTTCCTTTTTTAAAGCTTTTTCCTGAGACCCCCTAGAAGTTTGGAGTTGAGGCTTGCGAGGGGTCTGACCTGTCAGTAAAGGGGTCTCGTCTCGCCTGTATTTCACACCGTGTTTACAACTAATCAGTTATCCAAAATTTTGCTCAGTACAATTCTGTAATTCGACTCATTGGTTTAGCTCCACACTGTATTCCATTTAGTCATAACTGAGAATGATGTGGGGATTTTTAGTTAGTTTGTTTGTTTCAGTGTGTCGTCCCCTCGAAGATTTGTAAATGGCGTGGTGGTAAAACTGACGTTGCAGATAGAAATATAAATGGAACAGCTCGTATTTATGCAGTGTAGAGCTAATGAGTTAATGCTAGTGAAGATTTAAGAGAGAGGCAAAAAAAAGTAAGCGAGTTAATCAGCATGTGCACAGTGTGGAACATACTGTATGCAGTGTAGCTCTCGCCAGCTCTGAGCCATCTAGAAGTACAGCAGCCCATTTCATTCCCCTCATTCTGTCTCTCGTGAGGTGCTGAGCTGCATCTGGGGGAGAATCTGATTAACCGACTGGCATAATTTACCGCGGTCCTGAAGGAATAAACAGAGAAGCGATGTTGTTCTTGAAAAGTGCCTGCTTTCCTTCTATACATACAAATAAAGCACTCGCACACACAAAGGAAAACACAAACAAACACACACACACACACACACACACACACCGTCTAAGAGCAATAATTGAGGCAGTGATGCTGCTGCAAAGTAGCTGCTGCTTCCTTTCCTTTTTTAATAGGACAGAGATTGATTGAGCGAGTGCACGTGTGTGTGTGCTTGCGTGTTTGTGTGCACAGGCGTGCAGTTGCTCTAGTTTCTTTAAGATTGATATAGCAACGTATGTAGGTGTGTGTCTTCGTGTGTGTGCGTGTGTGTGTGTGCGTGTATGTTTTCCTCTAGGAGTGCTCCTTAGCAACAGGCAGCACATTATCTTCAAATATCTTTTTCTCGCTCATCGTATACTGTGACCTTTCTCTTGGCTGCGTGCATGCATGCGAGTGCGTGCACGTATGCATCTGCATGTATTTGTGTACGTGTGTGTGTGTGTTTGTGTCCATGTACATCAGTCTGTGGGCCATTTGACCTTTCTTAGTGTACAGTCATTAATAGCTGGATAATAACTAATATGGAGCCGCCCACTGCGCCTGTCTACACCAACACGATATTGAACTGTCTCATAGCAGTATCAGTGCAGTTCCAACCTTTTCCAAAGAGCTTTTTGACGTCCTTTTTTCTTTCAAACAAAGCAGATATCATCACAATTGTACAGTATTGATAACGATTTGGCACGCTTTGAACAAGTGGCAGTTTATTATTTTTAGGTTATTTATGTATCTCTCAGTGGGAACGAGAGAGACATCTTTGATATATATCTTGACACGGTTGTCGTGTTATGTTAATATCAGCGTTGGACTAATAACTGGTTGCATATTTCATATCCGGGAATAGCAGACAGAGCTCTTTAGAAATCAATTTTCTTTTGCTCCATCACCATGTTCGGAAACTGGGCTGCTGCCAGATAGTGAGGGAACGAGGGAAGGAGAGGACGATATTGTGGGTGCATTAGTGAATGAGGGGGGAAAAAATCCTTATCACATGCAGAACTCATTCTGTTACGTCTTTGACTTTGTCTGAATAAGTTATTCACTTTCTCAAAAATTTCAGCAACATTCTTACAAACGTGCTCTCACAAGGAGACGAGGTGAGAAGCAAAGGCTCTAGATCGCAGCTCCCAGCTTACTATTTATACGTGCTAGGTGCTGCAAGGTCATGCCCTATTTAGCCCATGCCAGTGTGTGTATCGAGTGAGTGCATGTGTGTGTGTGTGATGTCACAGCATGCAGTCGCTCATATCAATAGCATATTCCTTTGTGTGCACGTTTGTTTTGCCATAATTTTCACAGTATGTTTTGAGGTTTATGCGCCTGCCTTCTGTGGCATGTGGAGATTATGTAAGATATATAACAAATGTGCTGTCTTCTCATTTTCAATTCCCTTATCAAACTCGTACTCATGTTTAGAAAACATACAGTATTACATTCTGTGAATCAAATGGCAAGGGAGGCATTATGTGAATGAAAAAGGCAGTTGTTTGTTTGTAGGGGGTGTGTGGGTGATAAGAGTATTTCAGAGTGACTCGACTCTCATTCTTAGGTGTTTTTGTTTGTGTTTTCATATTCAGACTTTTTTTCTCTTTCAGTCTTATTTGTTTCACTATTATTGAACAGCTCCAAGTCTGGCACCCTCTTTCAGGTTGCTGTCAACATGGACTTTATTCCCCTGGTTTGATCATTTGACTATAGATTGGTATAATCAATGCCATTGATTGCTTCCCTGCGTTTGTAGCTCTAATTTGCTGGGAGCACTGCTCTCTAACACACACTCAAGGGCCAAGACAGCTCTAATAGTTGAACCCAAAAGCTAAAATCAATCCTTAATGTACACTTTCTTCGAGAACAGAACTAGCAGTAAACTGAACACACAAAAATCTCTACAGTGTGAAAGTTAAATGTAACTGTTTAGGGTTGTTCCGATACAGATGCAAGTATCGTAAATCCCTCCAACACCAGCTAAAATGATGCATCAAGTATCGGTAAGTATGCAAGTCCGTGCACCGACAGATACCACCTGATATGAGAAACAGGACCCCGTTACTTACCATCAAGGTTCTGTAGACCTGAACGCAACTCGAGTTTTTTACGGCACAACAGCCAACATCCACGAACAGCAAGAAACATCAATAGCATCAGATCCATATAGGCCCAGCAGTATACAGCTGTTAAAAAAATAATCTGTTATCTTAATTCATTATCTGTTCTCCTTTGGAGGGTAGCTGGGGAGCTGGAGCCAATCCCAGCTAACACTGGGCGAGGGCGGGGTAAACACTGTACAAGCCGCCCATTCATCACAGGGCTGACAAATAGACGAACAACCATTCGCGCTCATGTTCACACCTACAGGCGATTTAGAGTCATCAATTAACCTGCATGTCTTTGGACTGTGGGAGGAAGTCGACAGGGTTGGGAGGGTTACCTTGGAAATGTAATAGGTTACAGATTACTAGTTATCCTATTTAAATTGTGATCAATTATGTAACTATTTCAATTACTTTATCAAAGTAACACAACTTATTACAGTCGATTACTTTTATACGTTCCTAACAATTGTTTTCAACTGTTAACCCTTCTCAAATGTTTAAATAGACGGAAGGTAGCCAAAGCCTTTTCTATGTTATTTAATATGACTGCTTACAGTTACTGTATGGGCTACATACCTGCAGATGATCAGTCAGGTTTTACAACAGCATTTTATCAGCCGGGAGCACTCTTATGTTCGAACCCTTTTCTGATTTCTGAATAAAGTGATTTTTAAATTTTCAGCACTGGAACTTGTTTTTATCAGTAGACAGAATAAATTAAACGGTAGACGTGGGGCGCTGCAAATTCAAACAGAAGAACTAGTCAGAAGCATCAGAATAGTATCACACTTAACTGCAACACTTAACGGCCTGGACTGGAAATGACTAAAGAAGGCATTGTGCACCTCAAAACCAAGCAAAGCAACAAAACGAATCTTATTCCATATGTAGCTTAAGCTTTTTACAGTAAATATTAAGATATAACCCCTCCTATGTAATCATTTACATTTTCATAAGTAACTGTAATTAAATGACTTTTTTTTTACTCAGTAACTGTAACAGATTTTACTTACATTTATTATGTAATTAAATTATGTATGTCCGTTATGTGTGACAAGTTACTCCCCAACACTGGACGCCAGAGTGCCTGGAGGGAACCCACGCAGACACGGAGAGAACATGTAAACTCCACACAGACAGGTCCTACCGCAGCCGGGTATCAAACCCAGGACCTTTTTGGCAGTGGCATTACATTGGTACAGAGTCAGCCAAAGTCAAAATTGAGGATCAGAATTGACATCGGGATTGAAAAAATGGTATCTTAACGTCTCTGATCATCTGCCTGAATTCAGCCCAACCTCGACTTGTGTAATTACTGCAGCAAGTTACACAGTACGTTAATCAAGAGTGTATTTGTAGGAGTTCATAGAAACACTGTGAAAGAACACATTGCTCTCACACACTTCCTTTAAAAAGGTGTGGTAGTGAGCAGTTTTTTACCTCCAGCTTATTCCGAAGATCCCTGCAGGCATTTAGTCAAGCAAACATACGCAGACACTGACAGACACTCAAACACAGACACACACACATATATATAATAGGAGTGCTGTGATTGACAGATGATACGACAAGGATATTTGTGTGCATGTCCCCTCATCACCGAAATGCTTCTGCATCTCTCAGGCGTATTGTACTGAAACTATTTATAAACCTGCTTTAAAAAAATCACCAGACTTGCCGTAACATTCGTTTGGTTGAGCCTTTTGTTCCACAGAACAAGGAGCTTATTTTACTAACTAGTAAGAGGGAAACTGTCATAATGCTAATTAGCTGTTTTCAGTCATATCAGTTCAATAAAAAGACAAAGAGAGAGCCAAGTGAGAGATGATGAGAGATATGGAGAGAGGACGGTCATTACGAAGTATTATTCAGCTCCTTTCTCTGCAGTTTTTTTTCACTTATTGCAATTTTATGCCTGGTTTCTTTTACACTTCCTATATCTTTTGAATGT
>JAQLOL010000003.1:14288724-14304830 GCA_029783665.1 Naso thynnoides
AGAGAAATCCTCTTTTTAATCCCAGAAGTTTAGAAAACTAACTACTGCTCCCAGTAAACGACTTCAGATCAGCACAGAATGTTGAAACTTCAGCTGTTTATTCCTACAGAAACTCTGAACCCGACACTCCTGTTGGTTTAATCATCAGCAGCGGCTTGCCAGCGGCTTTCCCTCTGCTTCGCCCGTCCTGCCCACACCTTACTCTAAGCCTTTCAGTACCCAGATAGCCAGTGCAATTGAATATTGATCGAGAATCTCAGTTTCCATGTCGTAAAAGAAGCTTCTGTTTCACACTATTCTTTATTGTCCTTAAACTTTTATGTGTTTAATAACTACGATTAAGGAAAATCCTAACAATTTGCATTCTTATATAGAACCCGTCACTTATGGTAAAAAGCCAGATGTGATGAACTGGCGACTCGTCCAGGGTGAACCCCACCCTCCCCCAACGTCAACTGGGATTGACTTCAGCCCCACGTGACCTTGCAAAAAGAAGAGCGGTTACAGAAAATGAGTGAATGAATGACAGCTGATTTGACATTAGCTTCCACTCAGACATATCATCTTATTATAGAGTAAATTTCTTTACTTGTTTTAGTACACATTTCCGTCATCATTGATCACATAGTTTCCAGGACCTCTATTTGCATCCAAGTAAAAAATAAGATGCAAGTTTTGCTGCAGCTCTAGAATGCCAATCTAGAAACCCTGAAATAAAAGATGAAGAAAGGATGACTGAAGTTTAAGGCACCTGATAGTAAATGTAACACCTGCCTGTTTGTGAAGTTGCAGAAAATTTGGTTCTCATAACATACAGTGAGTATCCATCACTTCAGTCTGATATTGAGGGAATAAAACTTCTTTTCCATTAAGGTCTCTCAACTGATGTAGCATGAAGAAATCACGTTGAATGCACCAATTAACCCCCCCCCCCTGTCTCCCTCTCTTTCCTCACCGTCTATCTCTCCATCTCTTCATTTTTTTTAGGCCTGCCATTTCATTAATCTCCCCAACAGATTGCCTCCATTAATTAGCCTACATCTCCCATCTTGCATGTAATAATCAGAGGTAATGGAGATATTAGCCAGATAAGAATATTCCTGCAGTCACACTCACTTTTAATTAGCCACAAGATTAAAAGACAGACTTGCTCCTGCCTGGCTGACATCCAGACAGACAGCACAACATCTTTTGCACCACAAAAGTCCGAGAGGACACGAACGCTGCGGCAGATATAACATGTCAGTTCATACTCATGGGACACCTCACACAGTGGAAGTAATAATGCGTCAGTGCCTCTGCAGAAAAAGTTAACAGCTCTTCATCAGTGATATTTTAGACTGAATATTAAACCTCACTGAGGCATGTAATGTATTTATGTTAAATGTATCTGCAGTGCCTTTTTAATTTTAACGCACAGGGGTACCTTTAACAAGATAATTGAGAAAGTGTCGGTGCAGCATGTCTGTAGTTGTTTTGAAGGTCCAGGTTGCACTAAACAGACAAGCAGAACAGACAGGGGTAATTACCAGTAGTCTGTTTAAGTGTGTGTGCACTCATGTGTGTGCATGGAAGTGTTGAGTGAGTGAATTTGCTAAAGGTAATTACACTCTGTGGATTAAACAAGACAACTCTCTGTTGCTGCTTTGTGCTGCAGTGCAGATTTAATGTGATATTGCGATTCTCAGGATGGAGACCCCATTTTCCCAGAGTTCCTCGAGCTGACCTCGTCTGTGTGTCCTGCACTATGAAACCTTTTTACCCCAACAAGTGCCCTGTGCTGTTGCTTCAGTGGGGCAAGGAGCTCATCCAGTTTAATGGTCGATTTTCCCTGCAGACCCGTTACTACCCCCAGCCCTGACAGAACAGTGCCGACAGGGCCTACATGATGAAGAGAATAGAAAATTGAACACAAGACCCCAGAGCACATCATTAAACCATTTTCTATTACTGCACTCACTATAAAAGTGAAAGAAAACACAGCTGCCAGGTTGTTAAGAACCCAGAGCCGCAGCTCTCAGTGGGATACTCGGGTCTCTGTGGTTTTACTGGTTGGACAATCACAGCACCGACAAGGTTTTAAGACACCGTTTCTCACCAGGGAATCTTATTGGAGACCTTTTAACAGTTTACTTTAGAGACTATAATCCTCACCAAACTTGCTCTATTCTGTTCAGTTTCCTGCCAGTGTTCAGATTTTTTTTATAGTTTAGAAAGTGGTCCAGTTTTTGTTAAAGGAGAAGTTTAGTTTTTTTGCACATTCAGCTTCATATGAAGGATATTTATGATCATATAAAATGTTCTAAAGCATTACTATGATGAACGGTGCAGTCCTGACAACTGGGCCGTGTTGCTGACGTCACTGCCTGCTGAAAACAACTGAGGTGCATAGGCACTGCGACAATCCATCAAAAAACACAATAACACTTGTTTTAAACACGAGAAACTCGCCATCGTTTTCAGCTAGCGGCGACATCAGCAACGAGCTCCAAGCTCTCAGGACTGCGCTGTTCATCATAATCATGCTTTAGAACATTTTATATGATGGTAAATATCCTTAATATAAGGCTTATTGTCCAAATTTTAAACTTTTCCTTTAACTTAAAAAGTGAATGTTAACATCCAAAACTTCAGAAAGAGGTTATTTAAGGAAAGTCAAGTGATTTCTCTAGTGCAAGTGCACAAAAACTGTTATGAGTGAAGCCACAGAGTGGAGCTTGAACTGAAGACAGACTACAGAGTTAAAGTGATGAAAATCTTGCACAAAAAGGCAAAACATGGCTTCTTTGCTTTGCTCTTTGTTTTATACATTCATGCCAAATCATGATTTCAGTGAGAGTGAGAAAAGAGAGATGAAAAAACCCCTTAAACTTCAACTGCTTCTCCTTATCTCCAACTCAGAGAGCCAAGAAATAGTCGATGCAGATGGCGACGGTATTTGGTGCAAGATGGCCAGGAAGCTAAAAACTCAAGTTTTTTAAATATTCTTAAACCTTTAAGCCTTAAAGCCTTTGAACCATTGTTCATGTTTAATTTGCATAATGGAAGGCAGACGTGAAAAAGTTTCTAACAACCACTCCACCCATAATCAAAGGGTAATGTTGAATTTTATTCTTCCATAGTTATTTTTTCGTCCAGTGTTCTTATGCTATTATATATGATTGTACATCACAAACACACTGCTGACAAAATGTGATGGTGGTCAAATAAACCACCAGCCATGCATTATAACGTTTGAAGAGGACGATCTTGACCAACCACAGTAATCTTTCTTGTTTCTAAACTGTTTTTGTGTTTCTAAATGATTCCAAAAATTCAAATATTTATTTATCAGTTTATTGCTGAGTAAAATGCAGGAATTGGAGGCAGAGCCTCAGGCTATTGTTTCCAAGACCGAAGCCTAAATCATCCATGAGTGGATGTTCTGACAGAGAGGATCAACATATTTTGGCCTGAACTGTCACGATGAATTTGTCATTCTGAAAAGGAAGGAAAAAAAAAATCCCAAAACAAATGAGATACGTGCAGTCTCATGCACCTCACACACACACTGCAAGGTTCACTGATATTTTATTCCGTTCTGCATTTTAATCATATTCATGTTTGCGTATGTTTGGGCGTGTGTGTTTGTGTAGTCTCAGATGAAGATGAAGTCTGCGGGCGTCGTGGATGGAGGCTTATTCACTGAGAGCTATTGTAACATCTGCAATGCCCAGCTCATCTCCGAGTCCCAGCGCACCGCTCACTATGAGGTGAGTCCGTCACTGCTCACACACAAATGTTCGCACAAAAACAAAGAAGAAGCAGGAATGTTTTGATGCATCGATCACTGCAATGACAGGCAGATTCCTGCACTGTACACTTTGTATCAGCCTTATTTGTACCAATTTGTGTTTGTGCTGTTCGAAACGGTGCTCATCCATTATACATAGACTTAATGCAGCATAGTAATGTTAGTATCGTGCACGCAAACACACACACACACACACTTTTTGTTTTAATTTTGTCTACCTCTCAGCAGACTTCCTGAGAGTAAATTAATGAATGGCCATTAAATAATCAGCCTGGTGCATCATTTAACTAGCGTGTTTGTGTGTGTATGCATGTGCGCCTGCATCCATGTACTGCATTGAGGTCGTCCTTGATTACAAGACGCAACTGGGATTAACAAGCAGACTAATGAGGACAAGGCCCTTATCTGGAGAATTAAACAAGTACAACGACAGTGTTTATGTGTCTGCACACATGTGTACCAACCACATTCACTTGAAAGTAATCTTTTTGTGTCTCTCGAACAAAGTCTGATGAAGACGCACAGCCTCGAGTTGTGCAGACAAATGGATGAGATGATTCAGACTGTGTCCTCAGTGTCACCCTTTACAGAAGGCCTCTGCTGAGGTCAGTAGATCAAAAGACTAGACAAATTATTGAAGGTAGGAGCTTTAGGCTTTTGTGATTTAATAAGCATAGCCAGAAAGGAAAGGAAAACTTCACTTGCATAGCATGTTTAATGCACAGGTTAACTTAAAGTGCGTTACAGAAGAAACAGGGACAAGAACAACAAGAGGCTGAAGGAAGGAGCATTAATTTGGGAATAAATTATGAGGATTCCAGCATCAAAAAGGGTGACCTGGAGTCTTTGGTTGCCTCAGAGATTTAATACAGTTGTGTAGGCGGACACTTTATTGTTCTCATGTATCTTGCCATCTGGAAAACAAATATGAAGGTCTGGAACACAGCATGTGAGCGGAGCTGAGCGGTAAAAATCTCCACTCATCGCTTGCGCAGCAGTTTTTTCCTGCCGCTTAGTCGCTCAAAGACCTCATCCTCACCCCGCTTCACTGAAATTGCTCACCGCTTATCTATACTCTTTTTCTTACATGATGTTATTTTCACCTGTTAAAGGAACGGGAATAATACACCTGTGTGACCTCTCAGTTTCCTCAAGTTCTTTGTGAAGTCCATCAAGCTGCAGCCGAAAGCAGGGGACATAAAATAGCGTGGGTGGGTGGCGTATATTGTGCAATACACAGGTGCACTCTGGCTCGGGCATGCTTCCGTCTCGTGGTGTGAGCGGCACTGGCGCAAATTTGGAGCGGGATACGCAGCAATGCTCCCGCTTGCTTCTCAGTCCAAATCGTTACCCTCAGCTCTTCCCTCATGCTCTGGTCCAGAGGGTAAAAGTTATTGCCAGAAAAACCAGGTAAATAACTTTTGTGCAACAGCTACGCATAAACTAACGCATACACATGGAGAGCATTTAAGGGAGACAAACTTACCAAACTGCTCCAGAATCAGATGGACAACTAACCTACTATTGTACCTCAGCCCCGAAAAGATTCAGTACACTGTTGTTGTTCACTACTGTCTGATAAAGTAACAAAGTAGTGAGGTTACTTTGTCCTGAAGCTGTGCAGTTATCATTCTCACATTTACACAAACACACGCAGATGCTGCAGACACTTTTTAAAGTTGTCCTGTGCCCTGTCTGTCTCCTCCAACTTGATTTGTCACTGGGAAAAACAGAGACGGAAGAGACATGCATAGTCCATTAGAGGAGGGTGAGCACTGAGGGTCATTGCAAGGTAACCATGGTGACACCAGGTCCTGCTTTTAGCCCATATCCCAGAGCAATCTACTGCATGACCATTTATATACCTATAAAAACAAGCCTACACCCAGACACACACACACACACACACACACACACACACACAGCAAAGCACTGACAAAATGCATTAAAGCAGTCTGACAAGTGAGGAGGCATGTGAGGTGGAGGAGGCGGCTTTCTTGTCCCAGCGGCAGAGGATCCAATCTGAGCACGGGGGCAGCAAGTACAGTGTCTTGCTGTTGAGCAGCACTGGTATAGATTTGAACTTACAAGTTCATTTTCATCCACAAAACTCAATTCCACAGCTCATGTGGATTAAACAGTGAAGTGATTCCCCCACAAGTAGTTCTATGTCTGGATAAAGACATCAGAGCAAATAGTCTCAATCTGATTTAAGGGAACATACCAGTCAATGTTTGACTTCTCATTAGCAGAGACCGCCCCTATCTTCTACAAATGTTAAAATTTTCCCATGTGTACTTGAGCAGATCTCAGACAGCATTTTTAAACCTGATTCACTGCCATTTATGTTGAAACAGAGTGTAGGAACAGGAAAGGACACGTTAAAGCTGCTAAAAAGAACATTTGTAAAGAACATTATTTGGTCAAAAATCGTATTTGATCAAAAACTTCTAAACAAGAGAGAAGGGGAAATTTATTTTTCTTGGAAAAAGAGTTCTTTACAAGTCCTGCCTTCCTGGCTTGAATATTAACGTGAAGTAGGGTGACCAGGTCAGAATGGGTGAAAGTTGAGAGAGTGGAGTTCAGGGTGGGCGTGGTCACGTTGATCATGTTGGCAATTAACAGTAAAATACATGACAGACAAATTTATAATACACTTTACCCTATAATTATCTTTCTTCATAAATGCACAATGACTGTGTTATAACATTGCAAAACACTTCATTTGCAGCAGTAATCCACTGGTACTGTACCCAACTCCTTGTGGTACCTGCAGTAATGTTTCTGCTTTTTGTCTGGATGTTCACCAGGTCCCGTTGTAGGCGCAAGATGTGCTCAGCCTGCCTGTTGGGCTGGGACACTGGCCTCCATGTCAGCGCCGGATGGTTTAATTTCCCTAGATAATTTTTTAAAAGTTAACAACGTCATAACATCACCCTTATCAGTTATCGTGGCAATACTGGGGGTGCTACATACTGGTGGTTAGTCAGATCCACCTTCACTGTGGAGCGCTTTGAGTATCGTAAGTGATAGAAAAGCGCTGTATAAATCCAATCAATCAGTCAATCAATCGATCAGTCAGCTAAAAAATAAACAACAGTCATAGTTCATGTAGGAAACAAACTGCAGCAGCCAATACAGAGCCAGCTTGTGGGTGACACCAATAAAATGACTCACAACAATCAGTAGTTAATGTTTTATTAGGGTTTATCTAGTCCAAATTATGGTTTAGTTTAATTTTTTGTGACAATTAGGATGTGATTCAGGATCAGGACACATGCTTGTAATTCAGGACTGTCCCAAATTTTTCAGTATGTCTGGTTACCCTAGCGTAGCGTGAAGAAGGATTTTGACACAGATGCTACTTTTAGCCAGGGTGGGAAAGGTCACTTTGGAAATGTAATAGGTTACAGGTACTAGTCACCCTATTTAAAATAAAATAAGTGATGTAACTATTTCAATTAGGCCTACTTTAAAGTAATGTATGTAACTTATTACATTTGATTACTTTTCTTAATATGTAACAAATGTTTCCGACTGTTAACCATTTTCAAATGTTTAAACCAGGCAGTGTTAATGGCACACATAGGACTCTGCAAATTCAACCAAAGAATCAATCAAAAGCATCAGAAAAGCATCAAACTTTACTAAACAACACTGACTGAAAATAAAAAAGAAGGCACTGTGCACATCAAAACATGCAAAGCAACAAAATGAATATTATTCAACATATAGCTGAAGCTTTTTACAGAAAATATGTAACCTCCTTCGTAATCATTATCATTTTCATAAGTAACTGTAATTTAATGACACATTTTTTCTAAGTATTTGTAACTGATTACAGTTACATTTATTTTATAATTAAATTACATAATTTTGTTTCATGAAACTAATTACTTCCCAACACTGTTTTTATCTAATGTTGTCACACATTTTAGGTACTGTCTGTAACATTTACTGAACATGGACACAATGTAAACAAACGCAGTATCTCATAGAGATAAAGTCATATTGGGGAAAATGCGTGTGGTTTGTGTAACCTATGTGGTCAGTGTTGACAAAGAGCAGTGACATGTAATAACACTTGTATGGTCCTTTAATGACCTCCATCTCTCATTAGTCAACTTTTTCCTCCCTTAATGCTTTTCACAGTCACAGTCGTGACTTGTATCTCTGCACTCTGTTGTACATTAATGAGTGTTGAACCGTACATGTGTGAGTAAAAATATACAGCTCCTGGAAAACTGCACCTGCAGTTATAAATACAGTAATAATAGATGTTGCACTGCATAGCAGAGAGTAGTGAGGGTCAGAGCATGCCAATAAAATACTATGTATGGTTTTAGACAGCTGTGTCAACCTTGTACACAAACACACAGAACTGTCTCAACACATACACATGTGCTAATCTTTAGCCTGCAGTGTGTGCAGTGATTTTTATTGTTCTGCATTAAAGCGACAGTTAGCAGCTTCAAGGTCAACTCACTGTCCTTTTATATAAACACTACTGTATTTTTTTTTTTAGCTTATTACAGCTAAGTCAGGTGGGGCAACAACAATGCAGCAATAAAAAAAAGAATAAGCTGCATAAAAACCATCAACAACACAGTTATGTGCTTTAACCATCTTTTGACTAAAAGTTTGAATATCAAGCAGACTTACTACAATATTTTATCTGCTCTTTTTCTAAAATATTAACATCCCCCTAATAACTTTTTCAGTCAATAGTTTCATAAAGAGACTCCTGCAGTTTTTTTAAGAACCAGACTAACATAATTTAGATTTTACTGGAATTTGATGAATCCAAATGATTCCCTCACATCCTTCTGCACTTTAGGGTGCCAGTGTTAACAGGTGATAAAAAGAGTCCTGGCACCACCTCCGCTGCCCCACATCTTACTCAGGGCTCACGGAGAGCTCAGGCTCGCCAGGGCCATTAGTCACCCAGCCGGGGACAAAATGTCTGCTAGCATCATCAGCTGAAACAGAGATAAGAGCTAGGAGGGAGTTGCTAAGGTGGAGTGACAGCCATTGATTTTTTTCCACTTGACTTCCTTGATAAAATAAATCTCAGTTCACTGGCTGATGCTCTTTCTCTCTTTCTCTCTTTCTCTCAGAGTAAGAAACATGCCAACAAGGTTCGTCTGTTTTACATGCTTCACCCTGAAGATGGAGGACCACCGTCCAAGAGACTGAGGCCAGATAACCCAGTATGCTCTCACTGTGTGTGTGTGTGTGTGTGTGTGTGTTTCTGTCTGTGTTGCATAACATACAACTTTAATAAGATTTGCTCTTCTAACAGCAGGATTTAAGATTCATTAGTGAAGTAAATGACTCAAAGATTGGCCTGTTTTTCTGTGAAATGACAAACTGAAGTAACTGTGAGGATGTGTGTGTGTGTGTGTGTGGGTGTGTGTGTGCGTGTGCGTGTGTGTGGGTGTGGAAGGACTATTATTAGCATGCTAAATGTGTGAATTTGCAGCGTGTTTTTATGTCCTGTGTGTCGATAACAAAAACCTGAGTTGATTCGCCTCAGCCTAATCCTTTACTAGGCCTGTCCGCGCTAAAGCTCGGCCATTGCAGCCAAGTGCTTATGTGAATATTCGTTTGATCTGTTGTGTGCAGTTGTTATGCTGTAATTCTCCCGAGAGAGTTTGTGCCTTCGCTGTGGTGTTTCTGGTAAGATTTAGTCCGGGCAGACGCCACAAAGCTGCTCTATATCTGACTACAGCAGGCCATGGCTAGGGAGGTCAGTGCATTACCGATGTTTGTGTGCATCTGTGTGTGCGTGTGCCGTTGGTGGGCCATTGTGTCTATGTATTTACAGGCCTGTTCTGCATTTATAGATTGCTGGGGTTGCATTTGCATCCACAGTGGATTGTTGGGGCTTGAACTTGACGCACAACTGCTATTTTGCAGTTGATTAAATTTTTGCTTCGAGTTTGTGAGTCGTGTGTGTGTGTGTGTGTGTGTGCGTATGAGTAGAATTGTGAAAGTAATAGACTATTGTTAGGAGGAAGCATTACTGTAGCACATTGTGTACCCCATTTATCCAGCAAGCCTACAAGTCCCATTAAAAACCTACGGTACACATTCTGAGGACACAGATGGTGAAAATTTAAAGATTTTCAAACTAACTGACAAATCGAGCTGTGGAAGACAGACAGAGAGGGAGAGAGAGGGTAGAGAAAAAGAAGAGTAGAGGAGGAGCACCTCCTAGAACCGTGCCATGTCACAGCCAAAACCCCGGGCCAAAGTGCAAGGCCAATTAGCTCGATACAGCAATTACCCTCTCTCCTCCGCTGACAGGGACTGCACAACAAAAACAAAGGAACTAAAATGTTTGCAAATACCGGTGGTAAAAATGCAAAGTTTGAAACCCTAATGATTAATGTTTGGGTCCATCAACAAACATCTTCAGAGGAAACAGATTAAGGATCAAAATCATTAATCTGGCAGAGCTGAAGGATAAAGGAGGATCTGGATTAACAAATTTCAAACATTAAAATTCCAAAATGATCAAGAGGGGTAGGAGTAATCGGTTTTGGTCACGTCTTTGCAGACTAATAGGGAGCATGCAGCAGCACTGAATTACTGCTTTAGACCACGTGTGTTGATGTATTGATGCTTTTTGATGGTTTGTGTAACATTCACTTGGTCTTTTCGTTTTTTACTGACCAGAACCTCCAAATGTCCATAGAAATGTTTGTCCCCTCAGAGCAGACATATGTCACATGTAGCCTGTCTGCATCCTCACACCGTTTCCTTCATCCATGTTCATCCAAGGTTTCTATGAATAACTATTATGTAAGGCTACATTTTGAGATGAATTATAGAAGATCCCGTAATTACTCTTTATTTTTCATCTCATGCCAAAATGAGATCAATGCTGAATTGGGAGACAATGGCTGTGTGATGCTTGAAAGCACGTTTATATGAGGTTTTTACAGCTGATTTTCCAAGGCGAAGTGAAAAGCTGGCCAACAGAGAGAAGCAGTGATCACTTAAAAATAGCGTAGCACACAATTAGAAAGTCTCTCCTTGAAAGCATATAAGTGTTGCAATCATTTGCACGCAATAGAAGCAACAGAAATATTTGTGCAAAGAATGTAAAACAGAGCTTGGAAGAAGTTTCCATGCTTAATTTTTTTTGATAATCACTGCATGAGGATGGTGTGAATGTTGGATTGTCAGTGTCAGAAACTTGAAGAAATGATCATACTCTTGTTTTGATATTGAAATGGTGTGTGAATGATCAGACAAGCAGTTCTAATGAAGCGTATCTGCAGCTTGAGTCCAGTGATCACAAAAACAACAAATAGCCTCCACAAACATGTAAACGTCAGATAATAACACGCACAAACTCAGTACATTTACGATGTTGGAGAAAATTGATTCATTGTGTTAGTCTGGTGAAAATCTGACCTTTACAATGCATGTAAACATGTTAGTCCGACTGAAATGATACTAAATCGAATTTCTCAAAGTCGAGCTAACACACCCAGATAATGCAATTGGGAGTGGCATTACTCCTGCATGTATACACCTCAACTGGACCCGACCTGCCCAAGCGTTCTGCGCGTGATCGATAGTCCCTGCAGCACTTCTTTGACCCGGAACTCAAACAGCATAAATTTGTAGAAGAAAGTCCGTAAGAAAACAAGAATCCTGTAAGAGGGAGTTGCATCAATTTGGATCAAAAGTAAAGCATAGATACGAAGTATTCAGAGCTGTAAAGTTGTCCATATTTTCACTGTTCAACATGGATCTCGCTAGTCGCTTGCTAACTTATTTGTAGCTTGTTTGGCTAACCGGAAGAAGGTCCAGTAGCAACCAGCTGAACGGGTCATATTGCCGTCCAACGTAGAGGAGTCGGATGAGAAATCAATTCTCCCTCAGCGCAAGTATACTGAGACAAGGACAGTAGTCCAATTAAATGGCCTAATTGAGCTAGAACTGTAGCTTGAGTTCACTGTGCACGTAAATGTACTGAGTGACTCATTTTATTCTGTAAGACTCTTAAAAAGCTTCTTTTTTTACCCAGCTAGTTGGACAGTGTTTCTTAACACAAGGTGTAAAAAGGTGAAACACGTGGGCCATTATACACACACTCATGAAGTGTGAGCATGTCACATGGGCTCACCAACACACTCACACATACTGTAGAAATATACACACCTGCGTCTCCATCTGTCTCCCTAAGTGAATAAGACGTGACTCAGCCCTTCCTGGCTCTCACCTCATATGGGACACTGAATGCTCACAAATAAACGACATACACACACAAACACACACACACACACCCTCACCTCATCTGGCGTACTGTAATGCACCGTGAGCGCCATAGCCAGCACTCTGTTCATAACCTTTCAAACTGCGACGTGACATTGATTATCTGACAGTACTGAAAAAGTGATGTAAGACAGAGCAGATTCTGAAGAGATGAAATTCTCACCATTCAATTTGGGATAAATTTTGCTTCTTTTATAACTTTCATTGTTTTTTTTTTTGGTCTCCCAGGGGGAGTTTTGTACATCTTTCTTCTGCACTTCATTTTAGTGTTTTTCCCCTCTGTTCTCCCACTGATTGACATGGTGCAGTCCGGTGGGAACAGCAGAAAAGGATTTTTCGCAGAGTGAATCAAATGCCAGCCTCTACCCAGTAGAAAATGCCATGCCTTGAGGTTTGTGTGTTTCTGTGTAGGTAAAAGTGTTTGTCACAGAACAAACAGTGAAAGTAGGTCATAAAGGTGCTCCCAGATGAAAGGGGAGGAGACTTTATTCTTTCTTCTTCCCTTTTCTCCACCCAGCTCTTCTCTCCATTTGAGCTGTCTTCCATTTGCGCAAAAGGACCGGCGATAACAAAAGCTTTTTTTTTCATGCGTTTTATTCTCCTCTAATGCTATATTTGCACCGTGGCTCCTTTCAATTTACACTTTCAGCACTTCTTCAAACTCCAAATGAGAGCGTCTGTTTTCCTGTGCTGCTCCATGTGTATATTTAGCAATGTTTCCCACAGCGCATCGACACAGAGCAGTAGGAGAAGTAAGGAGGAGCAGAGAGAAAGCACAACAGAAGGAAAGGAAGATTAACACAGCTAATTAGGAGTCTATTGTTAGGTGCATGAGCGGGATGAAGCCACCCAAACACAAAATATTCAGCGATACAGACGTCACTGTCAGGCCCACATGCAGCATGTGCACACACAAACAGAAACACTCTCGGCAATTAGGTCGCATGCAAATCAGTTCTCAACAGATGCGTGAGGTGCGACAGGTAGACAGTGAGGGAAAAAATACAGAGAGGAATATTGAAATGAGCGACAGTGGGGATGTGGAAATCAAAAGTGAAGGAACGGAAAGGTTGATGACTTCCAGCAGAGACAGACAACGGAGGCAAAACACTGAGTCAAAGATGCTGTTTATTGTTTAAAGTGGTTCAGCAGAGTGGCAGCCGTAATAAGCTGACAATTATTCATATGTCAGTCATCCACACGCATGTTTGAGATTATTTAAAACTTTCCCCGTGCCGTCTCTAAATCCCCGTTGTTACATCTGTCATTGAGCGACAGAGTTTGCATCGCCTCCCTCCCTCACGTAGATGCTTCTTTTGTTTTGCAGTCGCGTCTCAATCGACTGCTTCTTTTACTTTTCAGTATATTTTGACAGACAAGACCACTGCCAGGCTGCCACAGAGAGTCAGCTCAACCTCTTCGTCCTGAGTCAAAAACCACACAGTTGTGGGACATTAGTTCACTGCAGTTGATTTTCCTCCTGTTACAACAAGATTTGGGTAGAATAAGATCTCAGTAGAGCCGCCCATTGGGAAGGAAAACGTAGACAAAGTAGGCAGGGTTGAGAGAGAGAACAATAGGATGAGAGGCAGAGGAGACAAAAGGAGGAGCAGAAAGTAGACATTAGGGAAGACAAGAATGAGGAGAGATGGTGATGAGGGAGAGAGGAAAATTAAGGTAAGGAGGATGAAGGGAGTAAGGGAGGAAAAACTACTCCAGAGGAGAGGAGAAGAAGAGAGGAGAACTGGCTTCATGGGCAATGTGTCTCCCATGATACAACCATGAATAATGATCATGGGATAAATATAGATAGGCTGTTTTCACTTTACATACCAACACACTCACACCAGCAGAAATATGCACACACTGCCTTTCAACAATGCTTCATGCGCCAATAAAACACAATCAAATGAAATTGTACCAACTGAGAAGAAGAGGTAAAGTGAGTTAGTAATGGAGATGGGTGGGGGGTGGGGGGGGTGGGGGGTCTGGGACAGTTCAGAGAAAGCCTTTAACATGATCACAGCAGGGACAGACACAGAGGAGGAGAGGAGGCGAGGCTGGAGAGGAGGGGTGGGAGAGGAGGGGGGTGGCAAGGGCCTGCCAATACAGATAAATATTTCATCCCACAACACACAGAGTCACTGAGACCGGTGCCCAGAGGGGGAGGGGGTTGGGGGGTGCAGGCAGGCGTGAGGGAGGGAGAGCGAGGAAAAGGCTGCGAGTGGAGGGAAGGCAGAAAGTCAAAAAGCAGGAGAGGAGGAGAGTGAGAGGAAAGAAAGGGGGAGAGAAGAAGAAGAAAAGAGAAAGAGAGAGACGGAACAGCTGAGAGACAAAGCTGAGCCTGGAAGGTAAAGGTGTCCTTAGCTCTCACATCCACTGTGTGTGATGCTAACCAGGGCTGACACAAGTCATACACACACACACACACACACACACAGATATGGTGTTGCAGACACTTTACTGTCATTGTCCCCTCTCTTATAGAGACGAAGGTTTCTCCTTCAACTTGACTTGAAACCTGGACCAGACAGAGCACTGGTGTGAAAAGAAAGATAGAAAGATTCGAATAAAAAGAAATACAGAAAAGATACTGCAAACAAATAGAGTTCAGAGTAGGCAGAGGCAGAGAGGACAAAAATGTGGAAGAACAAACAGAAGGTTCAGTGTGAGCAGCGAGCAGAAGAAAAAATGGAGAATGTAAATGCTACACCGAAAATGTGAATTATTGGTACTCTTAGAGGATACAAACATTTTTGATCTATTGCTTGTTTTCATTTTAATGCGGTGCCTGTTTTTATTCACACATTTAAATATGTGGGCGAAACATCACACTCATATTTGATCAAGTGAGATCTCACTCCAAAACGATGTGTGTCAATACACTGCTGTAACGGCCTCCTCTGGCTGCAGGGATTTGCTCCCATTCATCCACAAGGTCAGGCATCGATGTTGGATAATAAGGACCAGCTCACACACCCTCCTAATTTATCCCAAATGCACTGGACGGGGTTGAGATCAGGTATTTGTGTTCCATGCAGGGTGGCACCGCTCTCCCCAAACTGTTGTCACAAAGTTGGATGCACACTGTAGCTGTAAAGGAGTTTACCTCTGCAGTGATTTAGGGTGGATGCAGTTTTTGCACCATTTTGATTTTCTAATTAATTTTTAAGAACTAGGCTAAAGAGGGATAATGGTTCATTAAGTGCAATGTCTTTTCTCCGTATCATCTTGTACTTAACACCTGCACTCTGTCTTTTAATGCCCCCTGCTCTGCCAGCAAGCTTTGGTCTTGCAAACCCAGGCAAAAAACTGCCTAAAATTAGAGCTGCAGTGATTAATCAAAAAATCAATTCATCAATAAAAAAAAAATTAATTGCCCACTATTTTGATAATTGATTTATCGTTTTAGTCGTTTTGTAAATTTAAAAAAAAACAAAAAAATTGCTGATTTAACCTCTTACTGTAAATGTGAGGATTTCTGCTTCTCTGTCCTTCACAATACTAAATGTGGAGTCTTTGTGTTTTGTGCTGTTTTTTGGACAAAACAAGCAATTTGAAGATGTCGCGTTAGGCTCTGGGAAATTTAGATTTTGGCATTTCGTGGAATAAACAGTCAGTAGATTAATCATAAAAATAATCAGCATATTAATCCATAATGAAAATAATCATTATTTGCAGCCCTAATGAGGATACACTGTTATGCTTGTTTTTCTGTAAATTGGTGAATAAATTTCAATAACATAATTAGTACTATTTTCCATGAGGTCTACCCTTTTAAAGAGTTATGAATTGTTTGTAAATTAGGTCTTTTTTTTTAAAGCCCCATGAGTCATTAATAAATAATAAAACAAAACAATAAGGCGCCCTTTTGCCAGTTATAAATGTTAGTAACTAAGTAGTAAATGGTCACAAAAATGGGATGCAAAGAAACATTGAGATTTGATGGGGAGAGGATCAACTCGTTAAAAAAAAAATAAATAAATAAAAAAAAAAAAAGTAATAAAATTTGCATTTCAGA
>JAQLOL010000003.1:14310379-14328259 GCA_029783665.1 Naso thynnoides
GTTAGCATGAGCAAAGACAAAGATAAAAAAGATAAAGCAGAAGGGTTCAGAACATAGATGTGAGTAGTCAGTCAGGCTGAAGCGCTTGCAGGCTGGTCACACATCGCTGACGTCTTCTGCTGACCCTGATCTTTGTGCCACAGATGTGGCTGAAAGCAATCTGTCTGCTCTTTGCTCTCCGTCTCAATCAGTATGATCTCAATCTGGAGCTTTTCAGTGCATCTTGAGGTTTCTTCGATGTATCAACAGAGGTAGGGAACCTTCGGCCTCTGGGCTTTATACGGCCTACAAGACAGTTCGATCTAAGAGGCAATTCAGAAACACAAGAAAATTCTCTAAAAATCTTGCACTTACTTTTTCTGCAATAAACAGACTGAAAAAAAATAACATAAATACTGATACTAGACTAACACGTCTTTTCCAAGTGGTTCCTAAACATATCACATACATTGCAATAATGCATCATCAAAGAGATCTGATCTCTGATGTTTGTGGTTGGACTAAAAGGTGAGCCAGTGTGCCTAAGTTATCGTGATGGGGCGCGTTAGCATCGACAAAATCTTGTATATCATCACAGTTTTGCGTGTGTTAAACTGGAGAAGTTGTAAGGGCAAATGCACTTGGATTAAATCATTGCTCTTCAGTTGGCCAACAACCAGTTTTTACAAGACCACGTTTTGTCTTGAGCGAGCTAATAGCTGATAGGCTGAAACCTCATTCTAAAATTTGACTGACCCAGGTGACCCAAGTCTGATTTTCTTCCTCTCATGTGGCACAGATTGGATGTGTATTATAAACATCTAAGCAGAAAAAAAGCTCATGGAATCGGAAATGTGGAATGTGGAAATAAAATGTGGAAATAAATCTGAAATGAATCTGATATCTGTCAATGCTCTGTGAAATTAGTGAACAGATCAGATATTCCCTTTAATTGTGAGTTGCACATCATTGAAAATGGGATGATTCTGCAAAACGCATGTACAAAGAATTCTACTGAAAACAAAATGGGGAAAGTGCAACTGAGGACAAGGGCTAAAAAGACAGGTAACGATCTTTGTAGCCAGTGTAGGTACCAGATCGACCTGCTAGATTGGCTTGAGTGATTGTGATTACAGAAAATGTAATGCATTAAGATTGGCTTGACAGCGATCTCACATTGTGATTGGTTATTGTTTTCAGCACCCAGTCTGTTCTGCACATGCGCAAGCAGTCCACCAACTTGGACTGCAAGAGAAAAAAAAACACTTTTGAAATGACTGTTTCATCTGCTAATAGCATGTTAACACAAAATTACAACATTTGTATTAGCATGCTAGCACACTATTTGTAATGAGCACATTAGCATACTAACACAGTCATTGTCATTTTAATAAACCAATGCTTTCTTGTCCCTTTACGATGAAGGACTTTGTAATGTTAATGTTCATGTTTTTGTCAACACAATAACAGAGTCACATTCGGTAATGTCTGTAGCAAGCTCAGCACACGCTCTCCAGTGTTAATTACACAAGTGTGTGTGTGAAACGCACATGATATTTGTACGTATTGTTTCTTCATTGTGCAGTTGGTACAACCGTATTATGGTAACAATAATATGACAACGATGTGTTAAAGATCATCGTATTTCATCGACAAAAACACAGTTATGGTCAGAGACGGATCACGATTTGGGTTAAAAAAAATTCACTCTCATGAGATCTTTTGTGGGTTTATGCATTACGTCCTCTGTGAGCGCAGGATCCCGAGCTGATCTGGCAGGCCGAGCACATCTGGTACTTACAAAGGCACTATAGCCCTGTGGCCGGCTATTGGTTTACTTTAGTTTTAGTTTTGTGGATCAGGGCCTTGTTGCCACAGCGGAGCTGCTAGAACTGAGCAAATTTAAATCTTCCAGTGTGAGTGAGTGTCGCTCACTTTGTCTCAAAGAATTCATGGAGATGTAGGAAAAACCTGTCGTGATCCGTCAAATAAAGCAGCTGTTATTTGGCCTTCATGGTGAACATTAACAAGTACCTCTCAGAGCTGAATGTCAAGTTCCAGTGTCTCAACCAGCTTCTCATCTGTCTGCTTTTAAATGTGAAATCATTTAAAGTGAATTTAAAGCCATGGCAAATGCAACTGAAAAGAGGCAACACTTTGCATTTTCCTACTTTGCAAGCACAAAAATTCTGCTATTACATCTAAATATGCTGGTTAGTGTGCAAAACTATCAGGAAAATCAGGTGAGAGGTTTTAGGACAGTAAATCAGGCAACAGGAACTAACCATACTTGCTTCGCTGTTTAATATGAGACAGGCACATGTGTCTGATAAGCTGCAACCTACAGATTGACCTAAACCTGGAAACCTAACTACAGAAAGCATCATCATTATCACCATCTGACATCAGACACCTTGCCAAAGAGAGGCAGTTTTAGTCATTGCATTAGAGGTTAGTGTGATGTATGTGTTTAATGATTCAGTATGGACCTCGAAGGATGTTATAAAAACTGAAATGGCCCTAGATGGGAAAATGTTCCCATCCACTGTCACAAAGGGAGAGTGTGTGCATCTGAATTGGAATCTAATGTCATTTTCATGTTAATGTAATTTCAAAAAAATTCATTTCATGTCATTTTTGCATTAAAACTCCATTTACATTTGAATTAATGTTAATATACTGCCTCACTCCCCTCTGTCTATTCTCCCATTTCCTTTCTGCAACACCTAACCCCTCACCTATCTGCTCTCTTTTTTCCCCAGACTCATCTCCTTCCACTCCGGTACTCACGGATCCCGCCACGTGCCCTCCTCCCCCAGCCCTCCCCTGGCCAATGGCAGTGGTTGGCGGCAACGGCGGAAGAGAGGCGGGGAAGTACTGCTGCCTGTGTGGGGCCTGGTTCAACAACCCGCTGATGGCCCAGCAACACTACGAGGGCAAGAAGCACCGCAGGAACGCAGCCAGAGCGCGCCTCCTGGAGCAGCTAGCGGGCAGCCTGGATGCCACGGAGAGCACAGGTCAGCCTCTTGGCCCTGAGCCCCCATGCAAGTGATAAGTGAAGGGCAGGAGGGGTGTCGCGACTTTTACGAGGAAAGATGATAAGGGGGAGATCACATTCGAGATCTGTGGCAGGGAGGGTGGACTTCTGAAATGTTCATATGCCTTTCAATGTGGTGTGCATTTCACAGATATTACATGGAGGTAAGCCACACCAGTTACTCACTGATAAAATTAGCACCATTACTGTAAAGATCGGCTTATAGCCTTTCAAACATGCGTTCACAACTGACAAACTGTTGTTTGTGTCCTTGAAGCAAATGTGTTTCCATTAATCCGCCTCCCTTTCATCAACACCCTTTACTGTTTACATATAATAAACAATAATGTCCCACAGATGGTCGGACTACCTTCTTCTAATTAAATTTAGATGCAGAGATATAAAGTTTTTATAGTTCTGCGAGAGGGCCATCAGAATCTATAAACTTTCCCGAATTTAAGAGGCACTCCATCACATTTATATTTTAAAGTGTGTCTGTGAAGTTCGCCTGCTTCGATGTCATTTATTCCTCTGAAGGAACTTTGTCAGAAATGTGGATAATGTCAGTCACATTCTCATTCACTCAGTCAGATTTGGAGGCTTTGTTTTATTTAGAAAGCCTGTGTTGCAGTTTGACAGACATGGGTCAAGTCGTGTGGGTCCAACAAACAAATAAGCTCTCGAGTTGCATCGTTGTAATGGCAGCGCTTTTGGAGCATTACTCGCACAAGAGACACCGGGGACTAAATCTGGATCGCTCAGCTAAATCAACTCATGCTTTTTTAATCAGTCCCCAACTTTGTAATGCAAATGTAAATACAAACTAAATCACTTGAGTACTCTTTGAAAGGTGTTTACTGGATGAATAATGATAAGCGTTGGACTGTAAGCCAGCAGAAATGAAGGCGATATGTCATCCATCATTCCAAGCAAATATTTGTCCCCTCCGTAATTAACTGCGAATCTCAGCCCAAGTGAAAGTTTCACACATCTTATTCATCATGTGTTTGCCAGTCTAACCTTTCCATCGCGGTGATTCGGGGTCACAGTAAACTCATGTTACAGCATAGCTTCCACACTTGTTAGTGCAAGTATCTCAGTGTGTAAAACTGTCAGAAAGTGATGGGAATACCGTCTCATGTTGCATTAAACTCAGGCTGATAAATAGCAACACATTACACACTAGAATTTCTGATGAGATCTGAAACAGGAGTCCCACTGATCAGTCAATCAGGAACTTAAGCTACAATTAAACTGAAATTATTTCTTGCTTCTTATTAATACGTTATACTGAGATCAAATTACATTCACAATACAGCCCTGGGTTTTAATTACTGTGTGTTTCTCTCCCCCCTTCCTTCCTCCCCTCTCCCACGCAAACACTTCCACGCACCAATGTAGCAGTAAGAGGACACTGATTCACATGCTCACACACGCATTTCTGCCAGAAGGCTATTCTAATGAAATTATTAATAGTATTTGGCACAGAAAGTGCTTTTTCCTTTTCTGGTTCCCGGGAGTGATATTGTCCAACATTATCCTGCTGCAGCACGCGGCCCGGCATGCACAGGAGTGCCACACAACACCTCTATCGCACACACACGCACACACATGCAAATCCGAAAGCTGTGCCGTTCGCTTTGTGCTCCAGGTGCCATGACACAAAGCATCATCTCAAGAAGCCAATCATATTAAAAGCATGAGTCATGTTGCCGCCTACACTGGCTCAGAGGCTTTAAGAGGTGTCAGGTTGGATATCGTCCTCACTCCACACACTGTGACCCAGATCCCACAACCTCAGCTGTTTTGGGGGGAGATTTTGACTCCAAATCTCAGCACGTAAATACTGAGTGTATTTAAAACTGTAAATATATAACACATGTATGTAAAAGTCAGATTGTCCTTGTTTAATCCAAGATAATTGCCCTCAGCGACAAGTGACGCTTCACTGCCGAATCTATTACCCGTCTTCTTTTCAAGGGCAGTCGGTCTAAGATTTCCAAGAGAGCTCGCCGCTGACGTGATTTATTACATGTGCCATCAATCAAGTGTTTGTTCCAGTGTCTTTAGTCTGAAGTACTTTGTTCGGCACAACAAGACTCCATCGTCTATCGTTTCTCCTCAGTTGGACATGTTGCCGATGGTGCAAGATTCTCATATCTGATTGGTTTTTCTCATCACTTCAGGTGTTAAGTCACAGGTGTGCTTGGTGTAATCTCAGAGGGAGGGCCGAACGCGAGGCGGCAGCTGAGAAAAGGGAGGGAGACAGAGAGAGAGAGGAGGGGGGAGAAATGAGGGATTTGGTCTCAGCCGAGTGCAGATTTATCTCGACCGTTTTCCCCTCTCTCTCCCTTTGTGGAGCTGTTTTCTTTTTACAGTCTTTTTATCTTTTTCACAGCCTCCTTCCTGCTGCTGTACTCGGTCTTGTGTCCTTGTTTGTTGTTGCTGAGGTTGTTTTGTGTGCAAATGTGTGTGTGTACACCACTGGAGGCTCTGATCTCTCGTCATGTTTCATCTGTCATCCTCATTAACTCCCCACGAGGCACAGGTGAATTATTTACACACCAATATTTCTTCTGTCTCCAAACTACAGCAACAGAGCCTCCCTCGCTGTATTGTTTGGTTATGTCCCATTGATGACACTGACCTTTTCGTGCACTAGCATATTCTTTCTTTGTTACTCCTTGTACCTTCTGTCCTCGCTTGCACATTCTCAAGACCGAAGCATATCATGAAATCCCCATGACATTTATATTGACGTTGTTTCTCACTCTTGGATTTTTTGGGTGTAATTGTGCAGACGGGGCACAGGGGAACATGCCGTTATTTTCCACAGCTAGGTTGTAGACAAAACCCTTGGAGATGGATTGCAGAGGTGGACAGGACAGTTGCAGTGGGGGCGGCTACTGACGAGGGATGTAGCCCGCCTGACTCAGCTTTGTCTTTACATAAATCACGACGGGGGTAGAAGCCCCTCAAGACAGAGCCGCCGCACTGTCTCTTCTCTCTGGAGACTCGATAGGGAATTAGAGCCAGTGAGATAAGCGTCTAGGACTGGAGTGTGTGTGTGTGTGTGTGTCTGTGTGTGTGTCTGTGTGTGAACCCAAGAGAGGGTGAAGTACCAAAGCAGAGAAAATAGTGTGTAATTGATGACTGTGCCTGAGTTGGGAGACAGAGCTGACCTCCTCTCCCACGGGACAGCATGCACTGTGACACAGTCACACAAGCAAGCTTACATACATGCTCACATAAACAAGATATCGTCTGCAGATCCACATACACAACAAAAAGCACAAAGCCCATCTGTGTATCAAAACTGAAGCATCCGTAACAAACACTTAATATAACATCCAACTCTTAGACGTGTTTGCTCATTTACTTAACCTTCATCCCCTCCTAAGGATTTCTGAAGGTTTATCGTCTAAATTATTTTTGGGTTCTTGATCTGTCCCTCCCGGGTTTTCTTTTTGTATTTTTTAAAATGCTTTCAAAATAGTGAGCCAAAAACCCTGGAGGAATGTGTCCACATGCGGCCTGGGGTGGGAACAAAGAATGCGCCTTGACTGAAAGCTGGTCAAGGGAGGAACAAGGCAGATTTTTTTTTATTCAGGGGAGGTTCCTTAGTGTTGTAGTTCTGGAGACTTTTCTCAAGACCACTTTTTGAAGGTCTAGGTCTCATCTCGGAATTAAAACATTTTGACTCGGTCTCTGACTTCGGTCTTGGTCTCGGACATCGCAGACTTGGGATTTTTAATCTAGAAGAACATAATGACTGTGGTTAGATGTTAAACTTTCTCCTTCAAATGCAGCCAATAATGTAAGCCATTTGTAATTTGATTTTTTTGATTCATCCAAGTTTGGCTTCCTTACTCACAGAGAATTCATTAGCAAAACAACATATAAGAAAAAACAGTGGTCAGAGTGCAGGTTCTGCAAGGCAGTGCTTACTGAGACGGCTGGGATAATATTACATTTCTATCGCCACCTTGCTCAGGGTTCCTCAGTGGTGGAATATGGGTGGGGCAAGCAGTTCCCTTCACTTTCTCCACCTAGATTAATCCTGCTGTAAAATTGCACTGAATACAATATTTTTATTTGTTCATATATTTAAAGTTAATTTGTAGAGGAACAAGTATGCACTTTAGCAGTGGCCAATTCCATACATAACAGCATTTATAGCGTAAGATGTACTTGCAGTGCCCTTTCCTTGATTAAATACATCCAGTAAACCTCAGCAACAAGTAAGAGAAAGTGAAAACATAGAATTTACTGTCTTTACATACTGTACCATAAAATCACAAAACTCAGCAAGAAAATAAAGACATTAAGTAAAGAAGTTGCAAAATATTACACAAGCAAGCACCATAAAACTGATCATCCATTACCACATGACAATACTTCCCTTAAAAACCGATTCCAGTATCTGCTTTTCATGCAGCTTACACTTTGTTTTCGCTGCCTTTGTGCTGATCTGTGAGGTAAAATTACTGTTTGTGTCAGTGCAGCCTGGTGGCTTTGAGGAGAGCGATATAATAGCAGTTTCTGTTTAGGTGGGAGGTGTTACCAACTCGTCCGTTTGTTTTGATCTGAGATGCAGCAGTGGAACAGTTGTTGTTAGTGAATGTCGTGTAGAACCTTAAGGAGATATAAATTGGTGTGATGAGACAAAGAACAAACAACACAAACTAATGAGCTGATCTAGAAAAATGTAAAACAATCTTAAGGTTTTTTTATTTAAAAAGTAGTTCATATATATAGTAGCTTTGTTTGTTTAATGGCCAATAATATAATAATTCTTCATATAAAAACAGATGGTCTTTCCAATCACTGACACATTCACTGTAAAATTAATTAGTCTCCCTTAAAGTCCTTTAAAGTTTGTTGCTTGGTGAAATTCCACTTGGATTCAATCTGCCCGCTACTCAACCCTGTTCTGCTGTAGTATTTGTGATACAATATATTCCCGTGAGACGGACTGTCAAGCCTTTGCTGCAGACTGTTGGTTTGATTGTATCTCGCTGGGCTTCTTTTTGGATCCAGTCCCTTTATAATATTACAAAGCACATAATAAATGAATGGTGTGCCATGGCACACGGGCTCGGAGGTAGTAAGAACGCTGCAAATTATGATCCTGCCTCTATGGTGAATAAAATTATAGATGAATACCTTACAGTGAGATTCCCAGTTGCAGCTGTCCCATAGGAAGGAGGTGGGAAATCTACCATGGAATTATCCATATGTTACTTGATGTTCAGCAGCGGCTGCACACTTGCTTAAGGCTCATTTCCACCACATGCATCCCCAAACCATCCCATCAGTTAAACAATAATGTTCACCCAACAGTAGACTTGACATTTATGAGGGCTGACCACTTCCTGCAAACCCTTTGAGGTTAACAAATAAAAGGAGCTGCAGTTTGAGCCCGGAAAAGCTTCCTAATGAAACAAAACTTGAATATCATGCTCCACATGGGTCATTTATGCTGCTTGAGCTGCGGCTAAGTTAAATATATATTAGATTCAGATACTGCAGGAAGATGTTTAATTTCTCTGCAACAAGGCTTTTGAGAGAGAACATAATTTTCTCTCTCATTACATTTTTGACACACATTTAGGCGTCCACGTACCAGGGTGCCAGCAATGCCAGAAGACTCTGTGCATTAAATGACAGCAACAAACGGCTCCACACCCACTGCGTTAGCTCATCTCACCCCCTCTTTTCTGTCTCCCTGGCATATCTTCTTGTGTAATTAACAAGGCTTAGAACACCCTCACAAATACTGCTCATGCTCACAAAAAATACACATTCACAACCCTGCGCTGCATGCTGTCACTTTCTCTGCACACACACACTCCCTGCACGTAATTAACATGGATTAGGGCACAGTGTTTTCTTATGCCAGATCTGCAAAGCAGTGTGTGTGCATGCAGCCGTGTGTGTGTGTGTGTGTGTGTGTGTGTGTGAGCACATTTTCTGGCACAGACACGACTGCAGCATACTGTGCATCAGTGCTACATGGTCAGGCGGTGGGGAGGTGACATCAATCAGACTAAAAGCAGGGAAGCTTCCTGTGTGTGTCTGTGTGTGTGCATTAAACACAGTGTACATAAGAAAAGACCTCGCTGTGTAATCCTTGCAGCAGTATAGAATTACGGGGAACAGAAAAGGGAAGGAGAATGAGAGACTTATCATGCCTCTCTTTTCCAAATTATCTCCTCTCCAATTAATAGCCTTTTCATTAACAGAGAACAGAAGTAATGACATTTTGGCAGAAGAGGATGTACTATCTCTCTTTTTTCCCTCCTTCACACACACAGACTTAGTTATTAGCTTTTAATAGATGCAAAATATCAACATTTAAGCCAAGACAGTGCTTACTCCAGGCAACTAATTCTGGCTTGTCTTTCTTGTAAATGGCTGCTTGTCCTTAATCACCCCCGAAACAGACGGAGCGACTCCAAGACAACGGGGAGTAGATACGCCACATTATGCAGCTGCAGCTCGGTATAAATGACCTCCCACTACTGCTAACTATATTACAACTTCATCTCCCCACATACTTCACCAATTACCACCACGGAAGGTCAATAGGTGATGAAATACACAGACACTTCATAAATCTCAAGAACAGTTATGACAGGAGAGGAAAGGGCACCAACACACAAGCAAGCATCAGCCGATTTCAGTCACCACGCCCAGAATTACACATTCACTGCCTTCACATGAAGTGAAAATAAAAAAAGCAGACAGGGAGGGGTGGAGCGTGGACAGACTGGGCTTCAAGCAATTTATTTTTGACTGTCTTATCACACAATTCTGAAGCGTCAAGGTTGTTCAGCTTTGATCTTTGCAAAGTTCTGCAGTGATGGCGCGGCAGTGTGCAAAATGTGAGAAAACAAAAATAGCACGTCACTGCTTGTCTGACAGAGAATACACAGCCAATTATGTGCTGCTGCTGATTGCCCGTCCTCATCGACAGAGAGGACGCTTCCTCTCGTGAAAGAAAAGAGAAAGTTATCACGAGTGTAAGAGGACGGTTTTTGGAGGTGGATGCACCCACCATGTTTTCTCCTGTGATCATTAAACCCCGGCATACATTTTTCATCACCACTGCAGTGTGACAACTCATTATCCTTACCATGTCTCCATCTCCCTCTTCTTTTTATACACATCTTATTTTTCTCTCCGGAAATTTCCTCTTTTCACTCGTTCGTCTACCTAATCCTCCGCCCATCTCTCCTCACCCCGCTCCGTCAATATCTTCATCCTCATCCATCTATTTTTGGGTGTTCATCTCGACCACCTGCAAACCCTCTAATTAGTTCACATCTGTGTCTGAGCCCGCCATCTCGAGCACGTATTCACCAACACAATGCAAATGTACGTGTGTGCTCAGACATACGCAGTGCTACACATGTACACGACATACTGCACTGTTCTCTTCTCGCCCTGAGTGTCCCGATTCTTCTCACCAAGTTCAAGTTCATGTCTCCAAAGTACATTCACACACTTACGCACGCAGGCACTAGGAAGACGGCAGAGATCCAAGGATCTCAAAATGTAACTGGCTTTCTACTAATGATTAGTCTAATCAAATCTTGCTAGATGCACTCTAATTAGGAAAATTACCCTGCACTGCAGAGCATAAAAAGTAAGTCTTTTATTTGGTGTCCATTCAAATTCTTATTGTTACCAAAGCAGGCTTTACTACTACTGCCACTGCTGCTGATAATGGTGATGATGGCGGTTTAAACGTGTAAAGTATTTTTATAAGCTATCCTCCTTTTTTTTTAAAGTGTCCTTACAAGAACCAGTGGCGGATGAAATATTTAGATCGTTTACTTAAGCAAAAGTATCAATACTGCACAAATGATAGTGAAGTTTCAATACTACTTAATACTATTACTATTAGTTTAGTAAAAGTATATTAGTATCACCTAAAGTATCAAAAGTTTAGCTTAAGATGTAGAAGGATTTCTAATTCAAAATCACAAGATTTGGAGATGAATGAGTTTCAGTGGATAGTAATGAAAATGTAATCTGAAATATTTGCCTCTGAGATCTAGTGAAAACGAGTAGTAAAACTCTGTAGAACTAAGTTTTTAGCTCTTACAAAATCAATGGGGGAAAAAAATTGTACTGATGTATCTAATATATGAATTTAAGGGATTTCAGTCAGGCATCGTGATGTATTATATAATTGTCTTGCAATATACTGTATCAAGTATTGTGGGCCACGTATCGCATATTGTAATGCATCGTGAGTTATCCTGTGATTCTCATTCCTAGTTGAGGTTCCTAATTGCATTCCACCACTGACAGGAACCTCTGTGCCTGTGTTTGTGTCTCTCCAGGGCTGCGCAGTAGTTATTCGTGCAGTGTCTGCAGTGTGGTCCTCAACTCCATCGAGCAGTACCATGCACACCTCCAGGGCTCCAAGCACCAGAACAAGTGAGTACAACGACTTGGTGTGCAAAAAGCACGGTAGACAGATGGATGGTTAATCACATCCTTAAAAAAAAGAGAGACTGGATATTTTTCAGAAAAAGGGCAATAGCAGTATTCATGCATTATTGTGTGCAGCTTTGTGTCTTTCATTTTTCAAGCAACTTACCTTCACATGTGCAAATGAGAGCAATAAATACTGTTGGAAAATGTGATCCCTTATCTCCACTTGTACAATTCATACTCTCAGACTATAAAAACACAATGACATAAGCAATTTCAGTGAGAGACAGAACAGGGAGATGATGGGATGCCATCAGGGGGAAGCGACGTTGACAGGCTATTTACCTGCAAATGTGGCCTTTAATGTCACATAACCACTGCCACTGTGATTGTCTGCTTATGTGAATTTTGTTGAAAAACAAAGCTACCCAGGTAAAAATCTGCCCTGCAAACAAATAAGTGAACAGGGTGAGTAAGATCTGAAGTAAAAACTTCACACAGACACACAGACAGTGTGGACAAAAGTCCACGACAGAGGGAATTAAACGCACGAACAGTATGGATATATTTTACTGGAGTCAGCAACGACAATGCTGACTATCCTTAAGTGCCATCAAACAGGAGACAATGTGATCAATTCATCAAATACAAACACGATTAAGATCGTCAGCAGAATTATGCTGTCAGTCACTGCCAGACCAGACGGGAAAGAAATCCTTCAATCAGCTGAAGCTCCCATTGACCACACCAATTATTTTAATACATCACAAGGCAAGCTAACTTATATTGCAGAGAAACAAATGTTGGCAGAGTTAAATGTTGACATTTAGATCTAATTTAACGTATACCATATATTTCCCAAAATTTAGTTCGAACCACTCCATGTTTGCATTGTGTATTCTATTATTTATTTTAATTATCTGAAATTTATATCTAAAAAACAGCATTATTAAGTCGGATTTTATATATATATATATATATGTAAATACAGACATGTATAATTTTAATTATTATACCATGACACACTGATATTGATCAATGTAGACAGAAATGAATGTGATCATATTTTTGCCACATCCCTCAGCCTGATAAACATAGAAGCTGTGTGAAGTGGAGCAGACGGAGGCTGCATGATGGAAACAGGGTTATTTACAACAGAGAATAAAAATCGCACAATGAGGTTTGATCATTTTCATTACTTACTTTAGAAAATGAAATCACAGTCAGTGTGAGGAAACTATATCCACCAGCAGGAAGACGGTGTGATAAAACACGTTTCACATTTCATGCATTTACCATGAGATGGCTGTAGGCATGACTATAGGCTGTGTTGTGCTGTGTGTGTGTGTGCGTGTGTGCGTGTGTCAGCATATGTGCATGTATGCGCCTCTTTGTATTTAAAACGATAAAATGGAAATTGAGTGTGTTTTGAATGGAGTGTTTGTCAGATAAAAGGTTGCTTGAGGATACAACTTTGTTGATGCGACTGTTTCTTCTTTCCTTGTTTTTTTGGGGAGTTGAGGCACTTCAGCTGAAATGTCTGTATTTATCCAGCCTAGAGCATGACTTGTCTGGGCTGCACACACCAAACTTTTGCAAACAAGTTAACTCTTCGACAGAGAGTCGTGGGTGTAGTGAGGAAAACAACAGCAAGGTCGAGAGAGACTGAGTGAGACCAAAACAGAAAGTAAATAATACAGGAGATTTAGTTTTGGTTGAGGGTAAATTCTAAATGCTTATATCCACTGCTTCTTATTATTTTATTACACTAATCATTATTTATGCTCTGCTAGTAACGTAGACAATACAATGTGCCATATATGGTAGAGACAAGTATAGTTATTATATTTTTCTCCTGTATGTTCTCATGTCGAGTTTCTGTTTTCAAAACATAACAGTTGACTGATAGACTGACTTGGATCCTGTGCAAACCTTCTAGAAACTATGGTTATTAATATCAAGAAACATTCATAATATTTAATATCAAGAAAAAAACTCACTGTGGCTGAGTAGTGTTTTTGCCTTGGAAAGTTCCTAAATGAGTAAAATGACACAAAAATAGTTTGCAGTCTTTATAATGTCGAGTAGAATTCTCTTGAAGCTTCAAAAATGCGTTTTAAATCTTCCCTTCTTATCTCCTTCAGCACGCGGAACACTGGACCAGTCTTTGCGAAAGGAGAGGTCGTAATGCTGTCACACAACTCCTTGCAGCAGCAACATTTAAAGTAACCCCACCATTCAGAGTCAGCCGTTGCATAATTAATTCAGCCTAGAGTAAGTGTAGCTTGGCTCTCTTAGCACTGTAGCTGTCTCCTTGACCTCATAAGTTTTTACATCAAGTTCAGAGTAAAGTATTTAGGAGGAGACACATAGCATGTAATTTTTCTGACTTGTAGCAGGGGTGGAAAGAGTACCAAAAAAATCTGCTGGAGTAGAAGTACTGTTAACTTGATGAAATAGGACTAATATTTAAGTAGAAGTAAAATTACCAGTGTAAAAATGTACTCAAGTTAAAGTAAAAAGTAGCTAATTTAAAATGTACTCAGTAAAAGTTACTTATTTACTTTTCTGGGGGTCACGGGGGGTTGTAATCTCTGTCCGTCTTCATCCCGCTCCATGTCTGCACAAAAATGTCCTTTGCTGTCCGGGTGTGTGCGACTGACTGTTGTTCACCTTCTGGCGCTGCAGTTAGTCAGCCAGAGCCAATCAGATGGACAGTTACTGGCACGCAGTCGCAGCACCAGTTCATAGAAAACTTGGAGGAACTGTCTCAGCATTTTTAATTTATTTATTTATTTATTTATTTTGCTCAGCGACAGATGTGATTTAAAATGTGTGAAATACAATACTCCCGACAAAACATACTTAAGTAAAAGTAAAATTACAGATTTAAAAATAAAAAATTTAAAAAGTACAAGTACACAAAAAAACTACTCGATTTTAGTAATGTGAGTATATGTAATTAGTTACTTTCCACCTCTTTCCACCACAATCAGCTACAGCTGCTCTTGAAACAAGCTGATTTGTATTGAAAATATTTGAAATTATCTCCCTTTATCTGTAGATTTTACTAAGTTTTAAGAGCATCTGTTGGACTCGATTAAAGGTGGAGTCAGCACAATTCGTTCACTGCGGCTAGTAAACACAACATTCAAATTGGGCCCCTCCTCCTGATCTCACTTGTACCTACGTTACACATTTGTTTTAATGGAGAAGTGGATCATTTAGCAAGCTATCAAGCTACCTGCCGATGATGGGCAACAGAAAGTCCCACAGACAGCAGGCCAACTCCTTGTCGCTCCTCATCGTCCTTATTGCTCCAAAGCTGGTAAAAGTCACGAGATTCACTCTCAGTCCGGAATGAGCTTTATCTGCTTTCCCTTTTGTCTCACTTGGACTGAATTTCCTTTTCTTTATCGCTATGTCCACATCTATGTTTTTCTTCAGGTGAGTGGCGTTCAGTCGCTGTACTCCACTGTGCTCCATACCTCACCTGTGCACTGTCATTGGCTGGGGGAAACACACCACTCCACACCCAGGTTCATCCTGAGCAGCTCCACCATCAGCCAAAACATGCTAAAATATCAAAATACAGGCAGAGGACAGTGTGTCTGCATGCACAGTCACTACCACACATGTATAGGGGCCCAGACGTGATGATTGAGCAGCATGACTTTTGTACAAGTCTAAATTTTTTAGGACAATCCTACTGACTCCGCCTTTGAAGACTAATTAATTTGTATTAAATTCCTGAAATACATAAGAGTTAACACTGAAGAACTGAAGAACAAGATGTGCATTACCCGTTCCCAAAGCTAAAGGTGACGTAGTGAGGATAAAATTGTAGAAGGGCTCAAAACCTCACAGTCAAAAACATTAAAGTGAATGTTTAGCCCAAAACCCAGCAGTCAAACCTACTTCTCTCTTCCCTGGAGTGAGTTATCTGTCCATGCAGAGAGATTTTGGATTTATGGAGATCAAAGCACCAAAAATGACATTCAGACTGAAAGGTTACTTGATGTTCTACACAGAAGCTGATGGTTTCTTTCTCAGCATGGAAATATATTTGACAGTTGTACTTTAGTAGAAAGTTCTCAGCACAACTTCCTGACAAGGTTCGGAAATTACCATGAGTCGCCTCATCATTATGTTTGGAGAGTGATGCACTTGAGTAGGAGGAAAATTTGTGGTGTTTTTTGGACGGACTTCAGCTCACAGAAATGATGTTTGCAGAAGGCCATTAACTGCTACATCCCACTAAGCAATATGCTGAACACCTCATACGGCTCTTTGCTCACTGTCAGTCAGCCTGGATATGAGTGTCAGCTAAACTCCAAAAAAATTTTTTGAGAAGTATTAGGTGTCTGCACAGACGCTGTAAATCAAGGGGAAAATGGCGGCTCATAACTTTCTCCTGACAGGTTTTCTGTCGTAAAGCG
The DNA here is from genome assembly GCA_029783665.1 of Naso thynnoides. NCBI lineage: Eukaryota > Metazoa > Chordata > Actinopteri > Acanthuriformes > Acanthuridae > Naso > Naso thynnoides. Next base: position 14,326,283 of record JAQLOL010000003.1, read on the forward strand.
GAAAAAGAGGGCAGACACACTTTATGAGTGAGAAAGAGGGTAAGCAAGACTGATCGACACAAGGGAGACACTGTGAACGCCAGACACAGAGAAACAGAGGGGATGAGAGATGCAGGGACTAAAAGACAAATCATGTTTGAGACAGATGCAAAACAGACAAAAAATGACATAGAGATGGAAAAAGACTTGAATAAAATTGATGTGAAGTGACACACAGACATGTAGATATGTAGTAATACAGACAGAAACGGGATATACATGAGACAGAAAGGCGCAAGGAGCAGGAGAAAGTAAATTGACCTGAGAGGTGAAGCCAGAGAGATAAGGGAGCGAACACCGAGTCAAACCCAGTGTTGCTGACAGCTGCAGTGTTTTGTTGCTTTGGATGGACAGACGGCAGTGAGAGACAGGTACTGCTGAGATTTACAGGGGAAGTACTGATAGGTCACTGGATATACATGGAGAAAGTACCTCATCCACCTTAACAGACAGGATTACAGGAAGTGGTCTGGAGTGGAGAAAGTTTGGTGGAGGAGTGTGCAAAACTGAGCATGAGAGCCGAGGAATTTACTCAGGATTGTTCACAAGGAGGGAGAGGATATAATCCTGACTTTTCGTACAGCACAATGAGAGTTTGGTGACGATTTATTAGAGAAGTTTTGGTAAGGTAAGGTACAGTAGAGGATCCCATGATGCCTTTGTGGGTCAAACTGGACTATCAGATGGTTTACTGAAAAGACGGGAGCGTTTTGTGATTGTGAGACCGCAGTCAAGTTAAAAAAAGAACTCTACAGCCCGAGATCATTTTCCACTCCAAGCTGAAACCACTAAAGTCTCAAAGACTTTTCTCAAGAGCTCATATTTCTCAGTTTCCTTGTCAACAGATTTTCACCCAGACTTCTTTAAAGAAGCCATTTGGCATGAACTTGCTTACACTGATACTTTCTGTGCCTACACATCGAAAAGTTCTTGCATTTTCAGCACAGAAGTTTAAAATAAACAAGTTCTGTCTCTGATTTGCACATAGCTGAGTGTGTGCATTCATTGCAAATGGTATAAAAATGGTGATTTAACTCTGAATCCAATTTTTACCCGGTTGTTTGTATTATTGTTCCTAAGAAATCTAATATTCATCAGTTTTGTATCAATTCTGACTTTTAAAAAAATTAGAAAATAATGCTTCTTTGAGTGTATTGTGAATGGTACAGCACTTTATGATGTTCAGGATGACGCATGTTGTGGCTGATCACGTGTGACCCTCAACAAATAGTTCTGTTTTTCTATATAGTTCAACAGCTGAATGGTCATTAAGCTTGGAAATTGCATTAATTTGTAAGGCTACAGTGCTATTGATTGTGTGTAATTCCCTTATGTGGCTTCTGCAGGCTTGCAGGACTTACAGTGCGCATAAAGTGTGAAGACGTCCGTGAGAGAGCCCTCAAAGCACAAGCAATTTTACAGTGCGACAGACCTGAGCCCTTGCAGACTTATTGCGAAACCTGTGCTGAATTCTGTTAAGTCAGTGAGAGTGAACACTGGTTCTGGAAGTAAGTCTTGCCAGCTCTGTTGCACTGATGCATCGATCCTCTGGGAAACATAAAACAAGACCGAAGGTTCCACCTCATCGACCTCACTTCCTCTTCCTTCACCCAGTCACTCAGGTGAAACACAATACGGGTACATGAGTGTGTGTGTTATTGAGACCGCTTTAGGCTGCGTCTCTCCCACTTACATTCCCATTCCTACCTCAGTGTGCATTGCATCTTGGTCTTTGCAACGGAGTGCAGGAAGGCCTGATATGATAGAAAATAATGTTTCTGTCTCACTGCATTGTGCAGCACTTTCTGCAAAGTGTCACTTTTCTGCTGACATGAGACCTGAGACCCACTCATGCGCACGCACACACATACACATACACATACACACACACACACACACACACACACACACACACACACACACACACACACACACACT
>JAQLOL010000003.1:14328359-14354048 GCA_029783665.1 Naso thynnoides
TGTTATTAAGAAGACAGCAAACAGATAACCGGTGTCGTCTGGCCGCAGTCCATAACCACACACACACACACACACACACACACACACACACACACACACACACACACACTCTGGCTGCAACACAAGTATGAGACTCGACAAAATCTAAAGCGCAGCAAGTTCAGAAATAAGAGGAAATAAGTGCCCGTGAATGAGGGCTGTGTGTTTTTGTCTCTGTGTGCACAAGTGTTTGGTTATTTTTGCAGCACATAGCAGTACAAACGTTTTTACCAAGTCTACTTCCTTGAAGAACAAGAGGTCTGATTACTGAGTGCTGTGCTGCGCAAATGTGACTTATAGTTGTGTTTAGCTCTGTGTAAATTTGCGTTCATAGGCGTAAATGTGGAATACTGCGTGAGGCTTTCGAGATTGTTCTCTTTATGCAGTATCGCTATCTGGGTTGCAAAGGGACGCACATTCCTTTACCCCAACTTTGAGCAAGTGTACGTGTGTACGTGTGTATGTGTGTGTGAGTTTAGATGTATTTTTGTGGGTCATTTGTGTGTTTTTTACACTCAGGATGAGCTTTGGTTTGTGTAAGGAGCTTTACGCAGGAGACGAAAGCATGGCTGACAGCGGCAGAGGATTAGCTCTCACCGAAGAAACATCCATGAAAACTGTGTGTGTATCTACCTCTGTTTGTTTGTTCGTGTGTGTGTGTTGTGTGTGTGTGTGTGTGATGTTTGGCATTAGGAATGTGTCATCATGAAACAACAACGGATTTCTCTATCCTTTAAACAGCTGGATGCAGCTGTCTGCCAGCTCTCCTTATCTGTGCTGTGCATCTGCTTTGTTCGCTGTCAGCTGCAGGTCATTCGAAACCACATAGACTCCACATAGTCGCTCCAGACTGGCTGCTGTAATTGGACCTGCGCAGGAAGATAACAGCAGAGATACAACTAGATGAATTTGGCAGATTATTTTTGCAGTTTACAGCATGTAACCTGTAATTAAGCCAATGCACTTAGCTGGCCAGCAGACTGGGACACAAGTGGGCAGCAGGACAGAACCGACCCGGTTAACTTTAAATTCCTGTGTTGGATCTTGTATTTCGTTTTCCTAAAGAGTGAAAATTAAACAATGAGCACATGGCTGTCAGCAGGCCAGAGTTTAGCCCTACAGATGTGTGAAAATCTGGCTATAGCTCTGATGATGTCTCTTCCCAGCTGTGACCGCTCGCCTACATGCTGTACATACAGCAGGTTCGTGCTGATGTGCTGATGGATGCAGCTTTCACACCATGAAAAGTTTGTGTTAAGGCCCCTTTGTTTCATCATATTTAGGCTTGCTTGTTTGTTTGTTTGTTTTTAAGTTTTGTTTTCATTGAAGTGAGAGAAAGTAATAAAAATAAATAAACCAACAACTCTGAGTGTTATTTTGTGCGGTAGCACTAATTGGATGCGAGATTTCTATTTGTTTACCCTCATGTTACTGTTTTACACAACTTGAATATTTGTATATAAATAATGGATCACTTATTTTGCTGTTTTCATGTATTATTAATAACAAAGGCAAGATATAATTCCCCTTATTTTGGTTATTAAAGAGTTGTTATAAGGACATGCAAAACTCAGCAAAGTATCTTGTATCATGTATTATAGCTTGTACCATTGTAACGTATGGTGTTGTATTGCAAAAGGCTAGATGATGATCTACAGACTTTCATTTCGTTGTGTATCCTTGTGTTGTTTAAGGATCAGTGTTGGGCAAGTTACTCAGGAAGTTTAATTACTTACTTATACTGATTACTTCTTTAAAAAGTAATCAAAATTACTGATTACTTTGTATCAGAGTTATTATGTTACCAGTTTACTTTCGTCACCCTCCTCCCCTTCCTAAAAAGTGCCATACAACCTGTTCAGCCAGCAACTGAATCCACTTTATTTGAATGAAATACAGGAATCTACGATCAGCCAAACTGCATAACAGCAAACAAAGCATCCTCCCAAACCTGATGGTACTCACAGTGTGTAGATATTCGGGTGGTGGTATATCACAGGTGGTGTTTTCCCTGTTTCTAGATCCGGGGTGGCGGGGCAGGGACAGGACGACAAGTTTTACTTTGTCATGCTGCTGTGTCAGATGCTTCATCAAATTTGATGTTTTTTTTTTTTTTTTAACAGTTACAAAAGTTTTGCTTGCCGTCTTTGCATCTGTAACTGAGTCAAACTCAAAATAACAACAATACTTCCAGCTACTGAATGCTTACCTCTCATCCATGCTACTTTTTGACTGGTAGCTGACTTGACCTCGTTCAGCCCGTGCACACGTCATAGCGCATAAACGTAATCTAAAGCAATAATAGGACAAAGAAAACAAACAAAAAAAATGATGTAGCACAGTAACTACTTGGATTAGTGACTGTAATATAATTGCTATTCTCTCACCCTGGAGGTGGACTGGCAGGACATAGGGTTTACCCTTTCTGGGCTTCTGTGTGTGTTTTTAACTGATCCCGTCGCATGAAGCTGGTCAGGTGAGAAATGATAAAAGTATTTAGAGTGAGAAATGTTCATTTTTTTAGCCTATCGTATCATGTTGACTGGGTGCAGCTTCTTATTGCATTGGGCAGCTGCAGCCTATTAACCTCTTTACCTTGGAAGAATGGATACTAGATATGGATGTGGTGAATTCTTGTCGCTTTTTACCTGCAAGCAACTCTATCGCTCGCTCTCTTAGTTGACTAATTAAAATGCAACAGTGGCAACACAGCTGTTAATAATCACTAATTGGACAAGATAGAAGAAGATTCAGCCAGACTGGACAAGAGCAGCTCTACTAAAAACAGAAGAGTCTGTCCTTTGTGTAAAAAAAAAAAAAAAAAAACGTGCATAGCATGCATGCCAGGTGTAACTTTGTAATGACATACTACGGAAGCTGCTGAATTTGTTTACTTCCTGTTGCTGCTAAACAGAGCCAAAAATTACAGAAATTTGTCCGTAGTTTGACTTCTTAAATGATGCTATGAACACTGGAATTCACCTCCATCATATTAGACTTGCTTTGGGTGGAGTTCTTAATCAGAGTTTGGTTGTGGCAATTGAGAAATCCATTGACTTGCACCAGATTTTAGCATTAGCTTAGTCACCACTATCACAGACTTTTCGTATCTCAAGTTTTCACAGACAGTGTTGTGCTAACGCTGGGGTTTCTGGGGGCGAGACTTATGTGGCATTAGCCCTTGTTTTGGAAAATGTAAAGCCTTATTTTACTTGTTACTGGGAAGTAAGCAGTAATAAAATTACAGTTACACATTACTGCCCAACACTGATAAGGATGCATGCAACACCGTATACTCTGTATATTCATCATATCAAATGTGAGTGGCAGCAACTATGGTGTGCCTTTAAGGTTTGTTTGTTTGTTTGCAATGTGCCTCATCTGGTCCAGAAAGCATTTCTGTGGTGCATTTGCTTTTTGTATATCTGCAAATATTGTGAAATTTATATCTGCGTTTGGGCATACTGAATTAAGCTCCAATATGTAGGTGTTTCTCAGTCTAGTTCAACATTGTTGCTGTGAATGCTCAGCAGTCTGAGCCAGAAAAGTGCTGTTAGCTCACAGTCACAGTGCAGAATATCCTCGAGGTTATGATGGCTTTTATGCAGCCAGTTTTTTCTCAAAGTAAACATGTAGTAAAACAAAAATTAAATAAATAAATAAAGGCAGAATGGTGCAGGAACAGGCACTAATTAGCCCCATGAGTCCACAGGAGCGAACAAAGCAACCAGTAAAGCTCAGTTTATTTGATGAGAACTGTCAGCACGGTTGTATCTCTGACCGATGACGCTGCGTTGCTTTAACTACCCGTGTAATATTATTTATGTTCACATCGCTCGCTGCGGCTGTGTGGCCTTTGCTTCCTGGGCGTTTTTTTGTTATACAACTCTGACCTCTAACCTGCCTTTATGTGCATTTATGCGCATAGCGTGTGCTTGGACATGAGTGTGTGTGTGTGTGTGTGTGTGTTTGTGGGTATGATGTTGATGCTGATTTTAACGCAGGCCCCAAGGGTATGATGGTGAGGTCGGGGACAATCCATTTAGCCTACTCACCCTGGTAATTATTCAGCATCAGTATCACAGAGGACACATACACACAAACTGCAAAACAACCTAATGCACATTCAAGAGGGACGGCACAGAGAAAAAGAGGGTGGCAGCCAGTGTGTGAGGGATTACAGTGCTTAGTGTAAAGTAACTCTGAATGCAAATGGTTGAGCTATCGACCTGCTAATAGAGCAGGCCTGCTGTGTGTGTGTGTGTGTGTGTGTGTGTGTGTGTGTCAGGGTCTGAGTGTGTGAGTGTGTATCCTCTTTTTGCTTGAGGCAAGGTGAAAGGTTAATTCAGGACTGACGCTGGTGAGCCCTTTTCTCACATGCCTCTTCTGTCACACTTGAACACACACACACACACACACACACACACACACACACACATTCTCATGCCTAAGGCTCTCATCATCTCCCCGAAAGACTCTTGTTCTTTTCTTCCATCACACCTCCCGCCAAAAATCACACACACACTGTTTACACCCACATATCTTGCTTTGTGTTGGGGAGAGGGAGTTAGGTTGGGTGGGGGGGTCAAGCTGGAGTCATGACTCACAGCTCTCCTTCACTCCTTCAGGCAGCTGCCGCTGCCGTTACCTGGCATGCACACACACACACGCAGAGTGCCAAGGTGACCTTCACATCCTCATTAGCACTTCTCTCGGACACGGAGGCGCTCGCTCTGCTCTCCCTCTCACACATCCTCAACCTCGTATCTCTCACATCCCACATGTGTGGTCATGGGAGAGATTAGTGGATTAGTCCGTTAACAACCGCCTTCACTCGCAGACCGTGACCTGTTTTTTACCCCATCCCTGCACTGCACTTTCTCTGCCTCTGTCACCTTTTCCTGACGTTTTCTTACTGTATCTCACACTGTACCGCCATGCTCAGACAGTGGCTTCATTCAGCTACTGATAATGGTATGCCTGGAGATATGCAAACTGTTAGGGTACAAATATGTGAAACCTGGTGTATATTCAGGGTATCAATATGCGTGTGTACTGTGTGCTTCGTGACAAACATACAGAGCTGGAGCCAAAGGCAACATTATGAAGTCTTTCCTCTGCTGCAAGTTCTGAGACAATTAGTCAATTAATTGATAAGTTGAATGACAGAAAATACTCAGCAGCATTTTTAACAGTCTTTTAATGTACTTCATCATTCGTCAAACGAAAATAGCTGACAGTTACTGACTGGAGGTTTCAAAACGCAAAGAACTGCTGCATTTCAAACAAAAGATTTAGATGAAGAGATCCCTCTTAGGCATTTAGAGCTAATTTTTCAAACTTTAGCTATGGTTCCTAACCTGATAGTGCACAGTGGAAGATAAGAATATCAGCCCAGTCATATTATTTAAGAGAGATAAAATTAATCAAAAACAGCTCTGATAAATTTTCAAAATTACACATGTCCATTTAGGGCTGGGCAATATATCAATATTGTATCGTATCACGATATGAGACAAGATATCGCGACAGATTTTGGTTACTGTTATATCGTGATATGGCGTAATTGCTGTTATTCCTGGCTAAAAAGCCTCCATTGCAGTAAAGTGGTGTGGTTTTCTGAACTCAGGCTGTTCTTGCTGTTCTTTTATTTACCTTTACCCACTTAAATACATCACAAATGATTATTTATCAGAAAATGTCACTTGGTTAATATTTTGTGAAATCACCAACAGTCATCCTTACACACTGTCTCAGTATTGAGGTATTTGGTCGAAAATATCATGATATTTACTCATTTTATCACCTTAGCCACTTCCACCACTTAGAATGCACAACAAGTCGTCAGTCACAGCCTACATGATCAATAATTATTGATATCTATTGATATGAAACTTCACTATCATGATAGATTTTTCAGCTGTCGTGCCCGGGTCTATATCCGTATTCAAGAGAAATTCAAATCATTCTCTGGCTGTAGCTTCTCCAAAATGAGCCGTACTTGTATGTGGAAGTACAGTATGTTTGTTGAAGGTGGTCAGGAACAAATACTGCATTCTGCACCAATACTATGTTTTATGCAGTACACATTTAGGATATGTACAATGTACTAATAATAATATAGCTGCAAGACTGATTTATTTCTATCTGCCTTGCAACTTTCTGTTTCCCCTCATATTAGCATTGTCTGGTTCTTCATCTATCTTTACCCCTCGTCGTTGTCACTCTTCCCTCTCCTCTTAGCTGCTACCTGTCCCCTCCCAGAGAACTATAAAGGCACCCAGAGTCGTGCCCTCTCACTCCTCAGAGAGTCTGAAGTTCTAGATGAGTCTTGACAGAGCCGACAGGGTTTAGAGGCCACTGTTTTAACAACCATTATCGGGATAGGTGCTGACAGCCCGGGTGCCTGTGCATCCCTCCCCCTCTCTTTCTCTTCCTGTCTCAGAGTTGAAGTGTGAGTTTGGGACAAAGCTCCAATTAGGACTCTGTGAGGGAATGGCAGTTTAACAAGGACTGTGATGAAAATGGTGGAGTTTGTTGTGCCGTTAGAGGGACGTGTCTTCATTTCAGGCTCAGCGACGGCCAACGAGACAAACATCTTATTTTCTATGTGCATTTGATTGTTTGTGTCACTGAACATAAATGCAAATGAAAAAAGTTCAAAAAATTCAACGTGACAGAAAGTTAAAACACTCCTCAAACTGACATGAGGAACAGTTATACAAAAAGGCGCAGAGATGAAAGAGGTTTTGTATCACTTTTTGTTGTGACACACAGGTAGTTGAATAATCGGAACAAACCTTGAATATAAATTTTAATTTTGTCATTTCACTTTCACTTAAGAAGATCAGCCGCAGGATTACTGAAGACTTTGCAGCCTTTCAATTTCCCCATCCTATCAGGGTGTCCAAATAAATTTCATGAAAAAATATTGCCTACTCAATAAGGTGTGTGTTGCTCCACATAAGCTTCAACTCCAACTTATCTCTTTGTTTTTAATTAAATGTGGCATATCTGCCTCCAGAGTTGCTTTGTTTCACTGCGATAAAGCTACAGAATGCAGCCACGGTGCCTGTCATCATGAAAAACAATCAGCAGCTCGAGATAAAGACCAAATCCACAGTAATTATTGCACCTTAAACATGAAGGTTTACGCTCACATCTTTCTCATTTGTTTTAATTTGGGGAACAGCCAGATAGAAGGCATAATAGATGGCTGTAATCATAAGAAGATTGTGAAACAGGATTATTGGTTAATGCCTCACATGCAGACAGAGAGCTGACATTCCCGGTAAAAGGGAATCCTTTTCAGTGCAGCAGAGGCATAAAAGCAACGCAGGGTTACAGTGCTACATGTCTTGATTCATTACCAATGAGGACTTTGTTTATTTTCCGATCTGCGCTATATTAAGAATGGCACGAAACGCTGATTTACAGGTACATTAGATTACCTCCTAGAGACCGAGCATGGCAGAAACAGAATCTCTCTCCCCCCGTCGGCTTGATGTTCCCCGTGGTTAAAGAGCGCTGTCTTGTCGGATCTGCTTGTGTCTGAGACAAAACAAGGCTAACAAATTCTTTCCTGTGTTTTGTTTTCAGCCTGAAGCAACACCAGCAGTAAGCCACAGAGACAGGCCACTCTGGAGAGAAGACGAGATTATTGGAATAAACAACTTCGGAAAAGAGGACTTGTGTCAGAGACTGAAGAGTATGAGATAGTAGTGCCGAGTACCTTCAGTGTGAGTGCGTGTGTGTGTGTGTGCGCGTGTGTGCGTGTGTGGGCAACCATGCATGCTTCTGCAGTATGCATGTGTGGGTCATTTGTGAAAGTGTTTATTTCTACCTGTGATCTAAAGATGTATCTCTGAGATTTATTTAGCACCTAAGTGTTAGATCTGAATTTTTCGACACCGGCAGCCGTCAGCAGACTCGCGGCTGCATATTGCCATATAAGTCCTCTGTGAACAACAATCCTAGAATTGAACTGATGTCAGTGCGTTGCCCAGAGTGGTAATAACCGTTACAATGATCGTCATGGCAGTGATAACACTGTAACTCTGTAACTAGACGTCTCCCAAGTGCTCTGACAGTGATCCAAGTTTGAACACGGTGTTCTGTCTTTACATGCACTTCATTCACGGTAACTGTGGACTCACACCAAAAGCTTCCAATACACCTGTGGGTGCTCAGGTCACTGCCAGCCCCTCTCGCAGTCGCTGGCAGAGTGCGGGACATTTAAGCAGCGCTGCAGACATTACGTTCGGCTGTGATCATCATTTCTGATTTATTTTAACTACTGTATTAATTTTTAAAAGCAATATGTGATTCACCTAGCTTAACTGGCACATGGTTGGCTTTTATTTGTGTGGGTTTACATTTTGTGGCGGATGTAATTTCTTACCAGATATCGCAACTACTTCCGCCACCTTCTTTCAGGCATCTGTGTCACGGTAGACGGAACAGTGACGCATCACACAGCTCCAGAAAAACCGCAGGCTGCAATAATTTTTTTCACTTCAGTTGTGGAGGATCAGAAAGAACTTAGAACTAGAAACTTTTAACTTGGGCTGCAACTAACGATTACTTTCATAATCGATGTCATAAAAGTATGAAGAATGCTTATAATAAATTCCCAGAGCCCAATGTCACATTTTCAGATTGTTTCTTTTGTACAAATAACAGCACAAAACACAAAGGCTCGTTATTATCATAAATGATACAAAAAAGCAGCAAAATCTCACATTGAAGAGGCTAAACAAGGCAATTGTTTTTATTTTTTAACTAATCAGTTATCAAACTAGTTGACGATTCATTTACTATCAATGGTTTTATTCCTTGCAGCTCTACTTTTCATCCCAATCTGCTATTGGCTGCTGCTTCAGTGTTGCTGCTGCTAATTTGCGTAAAGTTAAGCAGAGCTCAACTTTTAAATCAACGCCTGTGGTCGCTCAGGTCGCTGCCATCACGCTGCTTGCTGCAGACGCATCGGCATGAACGGCAGCCTGAGGCCTCTGACGCTCATGAAGCTTCTGGTGTGAGCCCACGTTAACGCTGATGGTGGCACATTCATGGCTCACTGTCCGACCACTTGAGACCTCCTCAGGCCCAGACTTTCAAATCCAAGGACGAGAAAACTCCCAATGACCTCAGCCATTACAGACTGCATGAATATCCATTATTTCAAAACGAAGTACTTTTGGTTTGAATCTGTGTTGTCTAAAGTATAGTGGGTTGATGTCATTTGTTTTTCAAATGGTGGATGTGTCATATTGAAACCCATCTTTTCATATATTCCATATAATCCAAACATGGACATGGAGCTTGGCTACAGTGCAAAGGGCAGTGAAGGAAAGCAGCACAAAGACTTTTGAACTCCTGCTCTGAAGTGAGGGGCCTGTACAACTTGGTGAATCATCTACTGTTGAAAACATTCCCACAGCACTGAATACTGATGTCAGATACTGGAGGCGACAAAAAATTCTCCTCTCTGTTGAGACGGGCGACATGTAGATAATATTTTTTTTTTCTGTTGCTATGACGAGAGAAAATAACTTTCCCAGTTCATGTAGCAGCCAATGTACAATACAACTGGGAGGTATTTCAATGCATGCAAAATGTAAAGCGTTGCATTCACTTGCCTTTTTGAAACCTATTGCTTGCGCGTTTTGGCAATAGCGCTGCTTTCTAGTGATAGCTTCGTAATGCATTACTGCACATGCTTGTACCTGAAAGAGGTCATCTTTTAGCACTGAAATGGCTTCTTTTCAACATCTAAGTTATTCATCCAAAAAGGAAAAGCATTTTTCTACCTAGAAATTAGACCAGTCATCGCTGTATAACACCCTTCATCTGTAGTATCTTCAAAGTGTCTGTAGAGTGAGTTTCAACAAAGGTCTGTAGCATCACATGATGAGCGAAGAGAAGACATGCTCCACTTTCCTGCAGGCGCTGAGCTCGGCCCTGGGCAGTGTTTCTCTGTGAGCTGGGGAAAGGACTGAAAAAGCACCGCATTCAAAGCTCAGCTCTCCTCTGTGTGTTCTGGTGGGTTCAAGCTCTTTTTTGGGGGTGTAAAACACAAATTATTTTGTGCTTTGTTCATTTCATGGTGGAGAGAGTGAACTGTGAATGACCTGATTAAAAAAGTGTTTTTCCTCTGCAGACATATAGATGAACAATGGTTTATGCAATTACACTGTAACATTAGAACCACACAATGTGGGCTTGAGGTGAAATAGTTTAACTAAGCAAAAAAAAAAAGTGGTTTATGTAAATAAGTGGAGTTTGTGTTTTGAGAAGTATATGAGTTTTGTATTCATAGTGTTTATCTACACTGAGCTGCAGGGTGAAAATGGAAAAGTGTTTCTAATGGATATTATTGAAAATTACAAATATTCTGGCACTGAAATGGGAATTTACTGTCTTCTGGTGGCTCACGTTTTGTATGAATAACCAACAGTGAAACTGAAGTCATTTTGAGCAAAGGAGTCAGTGATGATGGACCAAAACCCGGCATGATGACAGCAGTTTTCATGAGGATGACCACAGTCGTCCCCTCCGAGATACATCTGATATGTGACTGCTTTTGCCAGTGGATTAAAAAAAAAAAACAGCCAAAACAACAAGCAGGACCTTACGCTGCTGGATTTAAAGTGACGTCTAAAACCACAAAGTCCTTCGGTTTCAGCAATGCTGCACGAAAAGCAAAACCAAGAAGTCATTTGGCGTTTTTGTTGTGCATCAGACTGTGTCAATGACTATTTACACTGACTCCTTCCTCTCCAGCACTGGTGTATTCACAATAGAAGTGGTGTCTGTGTGTGCCATCACGTCACAGTGTGTAGGGGATGATTGTGCCATGAGTCACATATTTTAGCAGATATTACATAATATATGACAGAGATGTATCTATGGGTAGAAATTCTGTGATATGATGCTTGCGGGTGGGTGGTGTATGTGAAGCCGTCAGCTGCTCTGGCAGTGGGAGCTTCGCTGTGAGCTGTGTACTGAGAGCACATTTGTAAAACACACCTGATGATGAATACAATGAAGACAACAAGTATATCTATTTTCTCTTGCAAAACTCAGACCTGCGTTTTTCTTTTCCTGTTTGTTGGCAGCACCATGACGACGTGTGAAATTCGCTGTAACTGGGAGCGATCATCTGTTACCACATATGCACAACCTCGAGCTCACAGCATCACCCACACAACAATATTTCAATGATTTATTTATTAATTAATCTCCTCTTACTTTTAATGTTTATATCACTCTTCCTTACTTCCCCCGCAGTGAAAATATTGCACGACTTTATAGGCTACGCCACATAAACAAGAGTTATGAAATGCTGATTATGAGCTACAGAAATACACTGATGTCACTAAAAACAAATTTGGACAACTTTATGTTGCCAGATGTGAATGTGGAACCATATTTTTTTAGATCGAAAGCAATGTGTGACAAAATATTGAGGTAGCCTATGTGGTAATGATAAATGACTTAAGACCCTCTAAGAGTCCAGTTTAGGATTTATAGGGATCTATATCTAGAATATGGAAGAAAATGAATAGAATATTCCCAAATATGTTTTAATTTGTGTATAATCACCTAAAAATAAGTTGTGTGTGTGTTTTTATTACCATAAAATGAGCCTTTTACATCCACAGAGGAAGCAGGTCCTTTCCCATGGAGTCCGCCATATTGCACCGCACGTTTCTACCGTAGCCCAGAATGGACAAACAATATACTGGCTCTAAAGAGGGTTTTCACATTTTTCATGAGTTTTGGCCAATGTTTCTACTTCTACACACTTGTAGGGAGACTGTGGCAGCATATTCATTTCGGTGCAATCTGCAAATTCACCACTAAATGATACTAAATCCTACATATTGGAGCTTAAAATTTGATTATTAAGATAGATTTTAAAAAGATAAGCCTCTATTTATCCTACAATGGTTAAAAATTTCAGTGTTGGCAGCAGCAAAAAGTTACACGAAAAAAAGTAACAATCCACACAGAGCACAGATAAAGTAGTTAAACAGAAGTATATACAAATAACAAATAAGTCTATAAAAATTATAAACTTGTAAAAGTTGCAAAGTTAAAGCTGTAGTTGGTACCTTTGGGGTAAACATCAACAACATTTTTGTTTTCTATTTGGAAAAGACGTCATAAAACCCATAAACAGTTATTGGTAAGTGACGTGGTTTGAAAGTATCATGAGATCTGTGTTTTCCCATCATGCCTCTGTATTCAGGATTAGTAAAAATCCTATCCCTGTTGTTCTGTTTGCTCAATCAGTGATGCTCTCTGTATACTCTCCTGATTGGCTGGTCTACACTGTGCCTCTTAGCGACAGGTGACGTTGGTACGAGCTGAATAGCTGTTCGTGCCTTAAGCTCTGACTCGTCTCTGCCGACAACAGAGTGTCTGCAAGCCACAACATCGGTTGGCTCAAGCTCAAGCTGAGACGGACCAGTTTACTTCCCTGCAACTTTGCCTGCAACCACTTCATTTTGATTTAAACTCGACTTAAAAGAGAGAGCAACAACAAATGAAATAAAACTTGAGCCGGGGAAAAACAGGGAGGGAACGCTGCAGCGGAGTTGTTTCCCAACAAGTCTTACACTACGGCTGATGTTAGCTGTTAGCAAAAGTTACCAACTGTAGCTTTAAATATAACAGTGTAAACAGTGGGTGGTGCAAAATGTTGCCTATGAGTACTGAATATTTCACATTTAAACAGACCTCTGTTAAACTGTATATTAAGCACCAGGAAAGCTACTTCACACAGAATGGGAAATATATAGGTAATCAATAACAGAGGATACTGTTTAAGCTGGCATCTAGTAACTAAACTGATAACAAGGATCAGTCATTCTGATCAGTCTGAATCAGCTCTAAGCAATTATGATATACTTGCAACCTTAGAAAAAAAAAATGATATAAGTAGCATTCTGAGCAGGATATTTTCCATGTTTGTGGCTGACAAATCACCTCAAACATATTCAGTCCACACGCTGGTGCCAAACTGCTAATGATCTTGAGTGCGCTGATGCATCATTCATGATTTAACGTATAGCACATCAAACATTCCTGTTTCTTTATGTCCACTGCAGGCGCTCTCATCTGCGCCATAACCCTACACTACAGGTTCACAGCTCACATAGACACTCAGACAGGAGCTGTTCCTGTCAGAGCACTGGAGTATCTTATACACACGCACATTATATACACTTTCACCATGCTGACATCTCATCATTAATTCATACAAAAAGGAGGAAACACATGAAATGTGAAAAGCACAGAGCTGTGATCTGAACTGTTTGTGTGTGTTCTGCGGACGTGTGGCGAATGAAAAAAGCAGATGGTGAAAGATAAGGTGGAAAACAGACAATTTGTTCTGACCAAACAATTACAGTAGCTTCAAGGTTGAGTCCTCTCAAAGTTTCCATAGTAACATTTCTATACCTGCAAGAAGTGTTAAAAGAAAGGCAGAAAGTTTGAGAAGAGCATCACAAAAACAAAGTCAGGCCTCCTTGAGAACTTGTTGCAATAGATGAGCTTAATAAGCGCCCAATTTCCAACATGAGCACAGTTTAACTGAGCTGCCAGTCCTCCCCAGCGGAGCAAAGTGTTTATCATCCCTTTTGTCATTTCCTTGGATGCTAACCACATTTGTTATTTACAAGGAACAGTGCAGCAAAAGCATGAGAAAACAAGTGCAATGGGGAGAGAGAAGAGAAAATGACAGGAGAGAGAGGAAATCAGTGCGAATGGGGGATGCTGTGCACCCTTAATGGCACGCTGTAGTCAACAGGAGATGAGCTAAATAAAACATTAAAGCTGGTATTATGTCATTTCCACTGTGCCTTCCAACCTCTGCGTACCATAAGTCAGTGGGTGTGAGAATACTAAGCCACCACACCACTTAGCCCATATAGGCCATGTTGTCTTAGCTCATCCATATTCATGACCCCCTAACTGTAACCCCATGTTCTGCAGGAATGTGTTTCTGCAACGGTGATCTCTCTACTGTAGGTACGGTTCATAGCTCGGCTTCTTGAACTCTTTCATTCGAAATGTAGTGTGGCTCGGCCTCACCATGGAGCGTGCACTGAATTAGTGGTGGTAATTGGTTGTATAATTGTTCCACACCACATGAGGGATCAGTGAGTCACGGTAATGGCACCCGGAGAACCAGCAGATTGAAAGTTAGAGTTTCCTCTGTGTGACCCCAAACAAACGCATCATTATTAGAAGCATTTGTTGGAAATGTCAAGATGGAGATCTGTCATGGGTTGACATTTCAAAGGACGAGTGAGGCAAAGGGGTCAGACCAAGCAAAATCCTCTCTGGAGAAGGCAGTGGAGTGACAGTTTCATTACTGTACAGCTCTCAATGAGTGTGAAGCTACTGTAAACACTGACTCACCCCTCCTGAAAACTGAGCTTTCAGGGGAGAAACAATGCTAGCTGTAAATATTTTTGAACTTCTCTCTGATTCAATTGTTCTTTCATTGAGTAATAACAATGCCTGCCTGATGGAAAAGGTCACACTGATGATGTAGGTGTGTGGAGTGGGATATTAATTTATAAAAAATACTTACAATGATAACAAAGAACAAGGACAGACAACAAGCTCTGCGGAGGTTTTCTTTTTGTCCTCAGATTCACAAACAGAGCAATTTAAGCTGTTTTGAAAACAGCGTTCCACAAATCAGAGACTGCACGTTTAGAGGTTAGGCTTCTCTCACTTCATCTGTCACATTTTGCATGTGCATGCTCCTAACTGGCTTTTTCTGTCAGCGGTGGGGATGTGACCCCAGACAGCCCAGCAGCAACAGATTTCCACTCCGCCGCTCTGCTCCGTGCAGCAGGCTGCTCACTGTCGAGCCTGTCAGAGCTTCCCTGTCAAAAATCATTGTCGCCATCACAATATTAAGCCCCACAGCCCCTGCTGGCATTTTAGACAGTGGATCACAGGCGGGTGGGTGACAGAGCCAGACACATATGCAGCATACAGCACTGAATGCATCTGCATCAACACCACAGCACTAGCGGTGCTAATTGTTTAAGACAGAGATGGGATGTTCGACAGCAGCAATCTAACATCTCTGCAGAAACCTGTCCAGGCTGATTTAGTCGTGCAGGGTTACAGGCTTACCTCAGACCTGGCAAACATTAACTGCACTGTTTCCTATACATTCATTTATATGCAGCGGCCAGCCAGAATACCATTGTGTCCGCCACATATTGATTTTCGATTCTTGCAACAGCGTGCCCACTCTCTCTCTCTCTCTCTCACACACACACAAGTAATACATTTCCCATTCAGACATGACTTGGGCAGGCCGCCCCAGTCTCTTAACAGCCACCAAGCGTATTTAGCAGCCCTAATTTAATCTAATTTTTTATCTACCCAGGAGAACGATGCCACCTGCAATCGATCAACTAGTGGACAATCACCCTTCACTTAACCCGAACGTACATAAATACACAGACACTTTCTGGTATTACATCCTGTGAATACACTGAGTGCGGTGCATCCTCTTCTGTTTAATGTAGTCCTGCTGCATTGTTGCATTTGCAAGTCAGCATGGTCAGCATGGCATGGTGGCTTAGTGGTTAGCACTGTTGCTTTACAGCAAGAAGGTCCTGTGTTTGATTCCCAGCTGGGGCAGAGCCTTTCTATGTGGAGTTTGTATGTTCTCCCCATGTTCACTTGGGTTCCCCCCACCATCAAAAACATGTATGTTAGGTCTACATCCAGTCAGAACACTTGACCGAGGTACTGGCTTAAAATCTGGAGCTGTGGCTGCCCACTGCACCTCAGGGTTGGGTTAAATGTAGAGTCCAAATCTCACTGTATGCTGTATATGTGACCAATAAAGTATTTTTAAGTACCTCCAATTTAATTTATGATTTCTAAGTGGTGCTGTGAACAGACGCTAACCATAATGTCACTGGACACAATTGCAATTATAGCAACAAAATGTGTGACGTGGTGGTGGGCAAAACATTTAATTTGGGTGGTCGCTGGATCTCAAATGACCTCAAATTACAACTTAACAGTGTAGTAATGTGTTTTATTGCAGGCAAGAAATAAGCAGTGCAGTAAAATCATAATTTATGTCCGTCTGCACTGTTTGACAGTTTGATCGGAGTTTCACAAGCTGGTTAAATTGCATTGGTACTACCAATGAGTGCAGCCAAACATCTGATGCGTCTTTTCAAATCTGGACCAGTAACCTTCCTGTCAGTCATCTTATCAAACATATCAGAAACGGCTGTAATTTGTCAGACGCTGTGCAGATCAGGTGGGAGTCTGTATGAATGGGATTGGGAGGCAAAGCAATCTGCCAGAGAGAATAGACCACGAGTTCAAAAGATTCATCCTATTCCTAGGATAGAATTCATCTGATGGAGACCATAAACTTATCAGTTTCATGGCAGTGTATTCAAAATTTGATACTTCAGTCTGTAATTCCTCCAGTCAAGCCGCTAGCTTGACAAAAAAAAAGGTTTTAAAAAATACTATCTAATCACATTATTCGGAGTTATTTAATATCTAATCTCTTGCATCAAACTAAAATCTTATAAGAGGTGCAACTGCATTTGTTGTCAAGTCAGACAAGAGTCAAGATGCAACAGTTGACCAACTGATTTGAGTGATTCATACATCAATTTGCAGTCCAGCTGTGTTCAAGGTCAAATGAGACAAAGCTTAGTAAGCCAAATACTGTATTTATGCAGATGGCCTTATTGTAAATTTGTGTCGTATCTGCTTGTGTGACCAAAGCCAAAAGTTACATAATAACAAAATTATATCATGAGCAACCCTGACAGAGTACTCCAGTATTTTTAAGCACGTTATAAGCTCCTTTAAACAAGGCTGGAGCTCCAGTCAAGCAGAGACATTGTTTTGGCTGCTGCTTTAATCCAAATCTGTCACTTGCTGTTTTTCAAATGAGGAGGCTTTGCCAAGTGCCAGTAAAAAGCATTTTGCTGTTTCTGCTCCCCAACTGGCCAGAGACGCTTTAATTAAAACTCTGATCTGACACATTCACTGTTACAGCCCCTGACTGCACACGTGTACACTCAGAGGCGTGTGTGTGCATATGTGTGTTTTTATATGAGGGTAGCATTACTGTGAACTAACATTTCGAGCAGATGTCTGTACTTGGTGCACATACAGGTGGATTTTTTTGCATATTTATGTATGTATGTAAATTCAAGTGTGTTTGTGCTGAGATTTATGTAAGTGTTTTGGCAAATGGTGTTTGCAATGTGCATGCGCCCTAAAAAATTCATTACAAGATGCACGCTCTATCTAAAATCTATTTCACCATCTGGAGACTTGCATGAAAGATCTTGTTCATTCAAAGCAAGGAAGCCATTCACTTTAAATAAAATGGGGCATCTTTAGAACTGCAGCAACTTACCTTTTTATACAAAAAAACAGCACTGAACTTCATTGTCTACCCACTTATTTAACTGTTAAAGATGCTTCTTAACTCCATTCTAGTTTCCATATTCTGACTTACACAAAACAAAACATGTCTTGAACAAACTGACTGAATGGGTCATTTCCAATTAACTCCAAAAAACAAACAAAAAAAAATTACCATTGGAGAGTACCAGTGACAGGGGTATATGACAACATTCTTTCTCACCACATGGTTATCATTATGAAATGGCTGTAGTTTGGCTTAGGCCACAAAACTTTTTGGTCATGTCAAGAAAAAGATCATAGTTTGGGTTATAGTAAGTAAAGACTGTTAGGTTCATGATAGTATACACAGTTGAATTTGGTTTCTGCATTTAACCCATCCCTGAGGAGCAGAGGGCAGCCACGGCCCAGCGCCTGGGGACCAACTCCAGATCTTAGCCAGTACCTCAGTCAAGGGTACTGACTGGAGATACACCTGCAGTAACATACGTGTTTTGACGGTTGGGAAAACTGAAGCACCCCTGGGGGAAACCCACACAAGAACACGAGGGGAGAGTGCAAACTCCACACAGAGAGGCCCTGATCCAGCTGGGAATCAAACCCAGGACTTTGTCACTATGAGGCAACCTACCTCATAGCTACCCTACCTGCCTGCAATGTTAGTTAAGCAGGTTAAAATAATAGTGTTGGCTCTTGAACAGCAATGTCCTGGTAAAAAGTCCTGTGTTTGTTTGACACATCCATTCATCCCATCCAAGGGCGTAAATCTCAAGGGGGGCACAGGGGGCATGTCTCTACCCTCCAGATCAGTCCCCCCCCGCCCCCCCCGCCCCCAATTATATGGTTTCAAATAACTTTATTATATAGTATAATATATGATATGATTTTAATATCATAGTAATTTGCACTGAAAGCACTTGTGCTGATTATAAAAGCGATCAAAAGATGAAGTCCACACTCCATACATGCCTCAGAGTGGTTTAGTCCATAGCAGTGTTTAGTGCTTGTGCTTCTGGTGAAGGCAAACAGCTCTGATTGTGCGAGGAGTGAGAGAGTGTGCTCTGAATGTGAAGTAAAAGATAACGGTTATAGTTTAGACAGAAAA
This sequence comes from Naso thynnoides, assembly GCA_029783665.1. Classification (NCBI taxonomy): domain Eukaryota; kingdom Metazoa; phylum Chordata; class Actinopteri; order Acanthuriformes; family Acanthuridae; genus Naso; species Naso thynnoides. The sequence goes on from JAQLOL010000003.1 coordinate 14,346,952, forward strand.
AAGGTTCAATTAAAGGGGGGATTTGGACACTGGAGGCTAACACAAGTAGTTAGCTATCTAGCTTTTCAATACACAAATAAATGCTAGAGTTAGCCAGTTTTCCTACTTTACTACTCAATAATTGTAGCTAGCTAAAGCTAATGTTTGTCTTAGCTGACATTAGCTAACTAGTGTTGGTGTTATGCATCTATGTAATGCCAGTGACTGAAGGACACTGAGGGTCAACACTGTAAGACAAGTTGTAAAGAAAAGTAAAGGGGAGGGGCGGCAGCAGAGAGGCTGACTGAGGATAATGCATACACAGCATCACACATTCAAGAAGAGTATCAGTGCCAGTGCCTTAATTAAAAACAACCTCCACATAATTAACACATCTGTCCTTGGTGCCCTCCCCCAACACTGAAATCAGATTTTCGCCCCGATCCTGCCTTTCTCTGTACCGTCTCCCTTGCTTTTTCACTATATCACCTGACTTTCTTTGTTTCTGTGCCCTTGTTACAATTGCTACTATCAACAGAGGTTCCCGCCCAGCAATAAACATAAATATGAGTTGTAGTACCTTGAACACATATGGGCCATTTTTCTAGAGAACGATGGAGTGCAGGAAGGATAGAGGGATGTCCCAAAATACCTACACTCCTCAAAACTCAGCATAAACTGGGCCAGTGAGATGGCATTGGCCCTAATACTGTATGTATCTGGGCCTCGACTCAGGAGGGGGGACAGACAGTGTAATAAGTCTGTCAGCTGACGGCTACATCTGATGGTTTCCCCCCCTGTGACTGCTGTCATCTCAACATCCTGCTGCCAGGCTGCAGAGCGCACCCCAAACCAGGGATCTAAATCTGAGAGCAGCATCACACATAGGCACACATACATGCACAGACTGTCTGTCTGCAGCTGAAATTAGGTTGTCAAGCAGACAGGCAGCTCAAGTGCTTTGTCTCTCTGTCAACAGTCCCTCATGTCCATTTCTAATAAATGAAGAATCAGTATTCACCATTGTGGAACCAACTGTGCAATCACTATCATTTTACATTTGACATGAAGTCAGCATTTATTTTATTTACTTTTTATATCTGATCTTTTTTTTTTTTTTTTTACATGTTGGAGATACCGTGGCTATAAAACCACATTTTGGGGGGTTTTTTTGGGGGGGGGACTCACAGGTGCTTGTTCACTCACTGCTTTTAAGCTCCATTTAGTTTACACATTTTGACCTAAATATAGCTTTCAGCCTTCATCCTACTGACAAGATTGCAGTGACTGTGCATCAAATCCAGACTATGCTGTTCAGTTGGTACCAAATACTAATCTTTTTAGTTTATTGTTTTAGCTTTTATGGAGGAAATGTATGCATCCTATCACATTATGTTAAGGAGGAGACTCCAATCAAACTGTGTGTGTCCTTTTGTGTTGTGGATTAGACTTAAGAAAAGGCAAATGTTTTTCCATAAACATAAAATTTGAGCTTTTAATTTTTCTGATCCTTTTGGAGCTTTCTCACCACTAATTTGTCTTAATCTTTCAGACATAAGCTGCTGCTCCATTTCCAGTCTTAATTGCAATGTGGGAGAATAGTGTCAATCAAGACCACACTCATCAAAATGAGTATGCATACTAACGTGTTTAAGTACACTTAATTATGTCAGTTTTTATATGTTAACACATTAAACACATAAAGATGTCTGGCTAAAATTAAGTTGCACTGTGCAAGTAGGACACAGCTCCCCTCAGATAAAACATGTGGGTGACTTCAGAGATGCTTCATCTATGTTGAAGTATTGTAGACTTTGTTAAAATGATCCACATGCTGCATTTACCTAATGATGATTATACTTGTGCACAGCTGTCTGGGTGTCAGATAAAAACTGATTCTTGAGCAGAAACACCAAGAAACTACAATTTCAATTAAGAGTTTCAGTTAAGCAGAAAATTACTTTACAATGCTGAACACAGATCAAATAAAAGTTTGCATGGTAACAGAACAAGGCGCCTAATTTTTCAATGTATCAGCACTGTGTGTGGGAAAGAAAGAAAAAAAATGGGATAGTCAGGAAGAGGAATAGAGGCCTATTAAAATACCATAAATATAAAACACTCCTTCCAAAGCCCCTCAAATTTCTTACTTTGAATACAGTGCAGCCAGTCAGTATGACAGTGACACATTTCCTATTGTTCTGGCTTTTGTCCTCCAGCACATTACATTTAAAAGTTTAAGAAAAAACTTTGGTATTAAGTGCTGACTTTCAGCTTTAAGGGTGCTGAACGATGTAGAAATTGCAGATGTTTAATACCGTTTCTGTCTTTTTCTCTTCATCTCACTTTTAATTGAGGATGGCAGTGATCCTATAAACATGCTCGAGGTTTTATGGCTGAACTCAACCAATCAGACCTCAAACTTACTGGAATACAGGACATATGTGTATAGGAACTACTTTTTGTTGGCAGGCGTAGTAACTAAGAAGTCACACTCAAGTTAAAAAAGTAGTTTATTGAAGAAACAACAATAACAGTTGTGCTTCTGTTCTTACTCAAGTATATTTTAGAGACAGTAATTGACTTTCTACTCCAGTACATTTCTCAAATTTCTCTGTTACGACAACTCTGGTGTAGTATTAAGTCTTTCAACCCAAATGTGATAATGACAGAGAAAAATGCTACTTTATGCCATTTATCTCATGGCTATAGCAGTCTGTTTTAAATCAGAGTTTTAAATCAAAATTTCTAATTTAATATTATCAGGTATAAATTAATGGTAAAACGGAAAGTAACATGTACTTTGAATTATTGAGCAGCTAATACACTTTTTTTTTACCCTGACTTGATATAGTTTCTCAAATGGTGTTTTTAACTTTCACTTGAGTCACTTTCAGGAGTGAATTCATCTTATCTGAATATAGATTTTCAGAGATTTTCATTAAGCTACGCCCTGCTGATTGTGGGAAAGGCGATTAGCTTTGATTCTATCTGGTTATTAGAGAATGTATGAGGGTGGCAAGTTGCACTAGTTCTCGTAGTTATGAAACTTTCTCCATCGATGGTCGCAAATTGCAACCTAATGATTGCAGTGTGGAGCCCTGAGTGAAGACGAATGCACTACAAGCTTGTAATAGGATAGCAAATGTCTTTTACTGTCTATGCTTTGTATGTAGAGTCTCATTCACTGCAAAGGATTTGCCTCCGAAACTGATCACTTCATGCTTATTTAAATCTGATGCTCTAAAACTGAAAGATTGCATATTAAAAGGGCAATTATTGCACATGAAGTGAATGTCAACACACTAAATTAAAGCTAAGAGTCTGCACTTTAAGCTCAGAGTACAGTTGTGTCAGTCTTTATCTGAGTTTCTGGAGCACTGAGTCTCACAAAGAAAGTGTGTCAGTGTCTCTACAGCTTAAGGGCTGCACTGTAACTCACTTACGCTGCCACTGGAGCAACAATGAAAGTTTTCTCTGGAGCACCATAACAAATTTAGTAAAATAAATCATTATAGTGACTCCGTATAAAGCCCTTTAATGTATGGTTCATGTGTTGAAGGTTGCATGAAATGAATAATTAAACACTGAAATGAATGAACACCACTCACCCTCTAACGATACATAACCTTTCTCCTCTTTAAAGTAGAATATCAGTGGGTCTTGGCTGTGATCAGCCAGTGTTGTATGTGTGAATTGAATGAGACTTGGTATAATGCGGAGCCATTAGAACACTGAAATGCACTTAGCCTTCATTAGTGGAGGAAAAAGTGGGAAATGACTGCACGGCAAGCGGGCTCATCTTCTGTGCTGGTAAATGCAAAAGGCCGTGGAGCTAAGTGGGTTGAGCTCCCCATGAGGAGAGATATATAATCTTTTAGGTCACAAAGCAGAGGGAGGCTGTCACCATGGTCACTATGGGATGGAAAAAAATACTGCAAGGGTTTGAATGCACTGCTAATATATCTCAAATCCCTTGGGTGGATGATGTCATTCCCAAAATCTGTGGCTGTTTTGATGTCCGTGTGAAGGCAGTTGACAGTTTGCACGTGTGAGTCATCACGTCTTGCATGTCAACACATTAAACCAAACCAAAAACAAAGATGCCGATTCTGTTCTTGTGCTAAAGCAACTGAAAACAAATCTATTGAACAAGATTACCTTGACGAGTTTGCTGAAGATTGTCTTCTTTAAATGATAACTGACGAGTAAAAACTCGCAGAATGGTAAACATATTGTTCATGCACCAGCGACTGTGCTCCTGTCATCAGATATATACTCACATAACACACACAAACTCACACACACACACTCCATGACAGCTGCCATCTTTCTGAATAAAAAGACCCTCGCAGACTAAATCTGGTTGCAGCTTACAGGCTTTATAACCTTACTGTACAAAGCTGCAACAAGGTCACCTTCAACAACAGCTGCATCGGAGTTGAACTGATATTCATGTGTGCGTGGTTTGAAATTCTCCTGTAAAACAAAAAAGCATTAATGCAACTTCTCACCACCATTTGTATCATAACAATTATACCACAGCTCATCAAGTACAACACATTGATGTGATTGCATCCTCTTCCCTGCACACAAAGGACTAATTGCAAGCATCTTTTGCCAATCAGGCTTTTGATTTAAAGATCACTGTTTGACAACAAGCAGTAACCAGATGCATTCATCTGAAAAGGAAATTAGAGGCTCGTTAGCCTGGCTTCGCCTGGAACTCTGCGCGAAACAACTCCGTTGCAAACACAGCCTCCCATCAACTTCTCAGGCACAGCATACTTTAGATTCTGAACACAGGCTTGTGAGAGATTGCATCACAACGGCGTATGTGACAGGTGACAGCGCAGCAGAGACGCAGAGGCTGGTGGCTGGATGGGGACAGCAGAGGAACTGTTACTGATTGGACCGTTTTTCCTGTGGCTACTAATGGTAGCAGAGAGCTAGCGTGATAAAGAGGAAAGTATGTTTTTGCATTTCAGTTTCAGGCACACGCAGGTTTTCTATTAGATGACAGATGACACGCTTCACACCCTGCACACTGCAGATATCACTCAGCGCAGCCCCTCCATCCTCCGCCCTCCCTCCTCCCTAACCTCTTCCATCTGGCTACTGCCTCATCCCAATTTTACTCTGCCCACCTCCAACACCCACAACCCACCACCCACCACATACATCCCCACATTGTCTATTTTTCTGTCAGCCTGTCTTCTTTTCCAGCATCAAAGCTCTAGCCAGGTATGTTAATGAAGTTAATCGGATTGTCGCCTGCGGGGAAGCAGCACAACTTTCACAAAGTTCCCAGTTAATTTTACCTTAATTCAATCAGCCGTCGCCTGTCTTCCTGCATTTTGGGTGTGTGCGCATGTGCATGGAAGGACCATGGGGTGTGTGAGTGCTCGTGGTTGTGTCAATGTGTTTGGACGTGTTCTTCTCCCTGAGCCGCATTACCAGCAGTTTGGCAGAAATTAGCCATAATCATATTAGCCGCTCTCCCTCCTCGTCTGCCGCGAGCATAAATGTGGGACTGAAATAGCACCAAGTTTCTTTCCCAGTTATCTCATGCCTGTGATCAACTCTCCCAACAAAGACAGCAGCTTAAGTGTTTATATAGACCACTCCTAAGCGCTGACAAAGACACTCTGAAAGCAACACCATTTAATGCCACAGAATTGCCACTCAAGCAGCTGAAATCACAAATGCGATGACCTTGTGTCGGATTGTCACTGTGGCCGATCTGTAATGCCATGGACCAGGTGTCAGAGGTTAGTGGCATGACAGCGGCATTAGCTCCAACATGCTGCCATGCTTTGCTAAGAGGCAACTGTTTCAAGGATCATGGGGCCCAGAGAAAAGGGGTGACACATATTTTACTCGCCCACAAGTCACCAACACATCCACACTGCATACCGTTGTCCCACCATGGTCCTTGACCTCGAGGCCTTGGTCCCCGCTGTGCGGGTGTGTTTGGACATGACTGAGGTAGTTCACTAGGTGCCACAGATTTTACGAGCACTAGCAGGTCTCTCCATATTTATTCTATCCTGACAGTGACCTTGCTGTGCTGTCTCCACAGTGTCTCCACCCCCTAAGTCTAAATGCCAGTGCTGTCAATCAAACAGGAGCCTCACCTCCCCCAGCACAACCCCAGGGACTATTCTAATGAGGTGCACGTTGGCATCAGGAGACAAAATGCTGCCTGAAAGACAGTTTCAAACAAGAGTTGTCATTACCGTGTTTGTGGAGAGGAAGTAGGGAGACATGATAGCAACTTTAGTCTAGAGCTGTTCAGCGGATGAGCAAAAAGGTTGTTTTCTTCCCCCTGTAGTAGTGCAAAGCAAAGGCTGAATACGGTTGGAAAATATCTGATGCAATACCTAAATTTTAATCATTGTCTCAACACAAGCTGCTTTGATCTCCTCCCTGCAGGTACAAGTGTGCAATACTTGATGTTCTGAATACAGTACGATCAACCATCCATATCAAACCTGCATACAGCAGGAAGCATTTGTCTCAGCCGTCCACTTGCACCATGCAAAGTTTAATTTGTTGTCACTTTGTCTCCCCTAAGACTCCATTACTGCTGCCAAATGTTGTTAGAAGAAACCTGGCATGAGTGTGTCTTTGTGGATCTGCAGCAACAAACAGTGAGACAGCACAGAGTAAGCTTCCAGGAATTAATGGTCACAATGGTATTCTCAACACACACACTTACACACACTCACACACACACACCTTCCTTCACAGCAGTCTGACACAGACAATCAAAGAGGATTTAGTATTGTGGTGTCAAATCTGCTCTTCTATTTCCGCTTTCTCTGATCTTTCCACACACTCACACATACTCATGCAGCTCCAATGCTTGCTTACAAACACACACACACACACACACAGAGGAATGCACTACATACTGCATCTTAAAGGTGGTCGATCAAACATTTAATTTTCCTCCAGTGCTGACAAAGGCCTCTCACCAAGACAGGCTGCTTTTATCGACTGGCGTCCAGAGGGTCCCGGCAGCCATTATAGCAGCAATGAGTGACTGGCCCAGTCAATAGACTTTCTATTAGTGAACTGCTCTCTCAGCCTCATGCCAGCACACACAATGAGAG
>JAQLOL010000003.1:14408686-14425092 GCA_029783665.1 Naso thynnoides
ATAACGATGTTAGGGAGTAAGAAAATTCTGATATCTGATATATTGGCCAATATTCTATATATAATATTTTGAATGTGGTTATCAACTATGTGTGTCAAAGATATGTAATGGAGGCAGGATATCTAACCTTTTTTTTTCAAGCATCATTGCACCAAAACAGTAAACGCTTCACTTATTACCAATTAAATAAGGGGACGCCCTCTGCTGGACAAATTATGTGATTACACCATTTTAAATCACTAGACCAAGTATTTTTTCAGCCTTGAAAAACAGTTTTATTATCAACACTTATCAGAGAATTAATATGCCAACACCAAAATATACTGATATATCCGCAGTAGGCCGATATCAGCCGATAATATTTGTAAACTGATATATGGATCGGGCCCTAGTCTATATGTTGAATTATATTTATTTTGTTGCTTTGCATGTTTTGATATGCACAATGCCTCCTTTTGCCATGTCCAGTCTAGGTCGATTATGACAGTTTAACCTCATTCTGATGCTTTTGATTGGTTCTCTTGTTTGAATTTGCAGCGCACATACAAATAACACTGCCTGGTTTAAATATTTGAAAATGGTTAACAAATTAAAACATTCATTAAAAATTTAGAAAAGTAATCAGAAAGTAATAAAAATGTACTTCCTTTGATAAAGTTATTGAAATAGTTACATTACTTAGGCTACTACACTTTAAATAGGGTAACTTGTAATCTGTAACCTATTACATTTCCAAAGTAACCTTAACACCCCTGCACACACCTCTGGGGGAAACTGCTCCATGGGGAGAGACATCAGCAGATGAGCGGCTGTGGATGCATCCGGCAGGCCGGCAGAGGAGGAGCAGGCTTTGAATTACAGGCCGCCCCCTCTCCATCACCCAGCCCCCCAACACAGACGCTACATTCAACAGAGGAAACGGAAAAGACGAAACACACAAGAAGGTTTTTCATTTCAAAACCCCGGGGCTGTGGAAAGAACAGAGAGTTCCTTTTTTCTACCTATACTTGTTCACTTTTGGCCTCATTGTTAGACCACAAACCCTGCCTCCCCGCTCCTTCCTTCCACTTTTTGCCCATCTTTTTCCAGCTGTTTGCAGCTGGCAGAAAGCACCCGCCCTGTTCGCGGAAAAAAGGGACTGAGAGTGACCGGAGGAGGAGAGCGATGCCACCCCAACCTCCCCAGCAGCAGGTGAGGGAGAATATCCTGAAGTTCCTCAAGAGTTTTTTGGGAATCATCCGGATCTTCCAGATTATATTCGGAGCCGGACTTTGGGTCTCCATCGCCGCCAACAAATACGAGGGACCGGTCCACTTCGTCCTGTTCGTCGCGGTCCTCTTCTGGCTCCTCACCCTCGACCTTTTCTTCCTCACCCTCCTGGACAAGCAGGACCTCGTGCCGCTGTTGGGAGGCGAGCGCTGGTTGGCCACCAACCTGGCGCACGACGTGGCCGCCGCCGTGCTCTACCTGCCGGCCATCGGAATCATGATCTTCAAGACGGATAGTTACTCCTTCTGCACCCTGGAGCAGTACAAGCACGTCTGTCTGTACAAGGTCTACCTGACGGCCGCCGTGTTCGCCTGCCTGTGCTGCCTGGCTTACCTCCTGTCGGTTATTTATGGGGCGTGCAGGAAATGCAGGGGCGAACAAACGGTCATCTGATGGGACTGAGGAGGGGGTGATGGCGGGGGGGAGGGGGGGGGGCTTTGAGGGGGGGTATTCACAGCAAGATGAGGAATAGTTCACTTCACTGTAATTTAACTCAACAGCTACTCTAATCGCAGATTTATCTCTATTCTCTCCCCAGAATAATCCAATAGTCCCGATCACCAGTGTTTTCATGAAGCAGCTCCTGCTACACAAGGATGCAAGGATGGGACTCTGATTGGAAATGTGTTGTGAGGGTGAAATATTGTCCCCTCCCATTAAGGCCGAGTGGCATGTGTTTGTAGTTGTAGTTAAGGCCGAGCCTCCACCTCTTAAACTCATTTCCCAGTAAATGAATGGATTCTTCCATACTAAAGAGTCATTATAATAGGCCTGTTTCTGTGTGGACTTGTCATGGTGTGTTAGCAGTAGCCTATATTCAGTGTTAAGTTTACAATACAATAGCCTTAATATATGTTGTACCTGTCCATCTAAAACCTCTCACAGTTGTTTTCTTTTTGTTACTTTTTTAAAAGTATATATATTTTTATGCGTTTTTGTATGACAGCAAACGATCCTGAGCAGTTACCAAAGTTTGATGGACTAAAACTTGTGGACGTCTTTTTGGCCGGCTCTGTTTTTTGTTTCGTCTGACTCAAGTGCCTTCTGTCAGAATGCTGTATGCTCAACAAGTTTCAAAAACAACAAGAAGCTCGAAATGCGGATGTGATTGGTGCTACGATGTGTGTATGCTGAACAAAACTATTCCTTAAGTGTTCACTATGTAAAGCCAAAGAGCAAAAAGAGTACAAATAAAGACCAGTGAGTGAGAGCCGGTGAGATGTTTTCCTTGGTCATCATATTGGTACAAAGAACATTTAGACAAACTGTTGTTTCGTAAAATGCTTTTTTAATTTTGTTTGAGTACATTGAGTGAAATTTAGAGCAAGGGCCAGGCTACGTGAATGTATTGTGTTGTGTTTTCGTGGCTTTTCCCAAATGGAACACAGATTTTGAGGGATGGGTGACGGAAGACCTCAGGAACTTCCTTTTGGGAGATAAAAGCCTTTGCTAATCAGCAGGGATCTTGCCACTGGACCACATGAAAGACACAGATCCTGAGACCTATCTCACACATGCACACACACAGACAGAGTGTAATGCCTAGGCTGTATGCTAGAGAAAATGGGTGTGTTGTATGAGAGTTATCTTCCTGAAAAAAACAATGAATGTGTAAAAATTTTGAAAGAGGCTTGTTCTTGGCGGAACAGTGTGTTGGGGTTCTGGAGGTGGGCTAACATTCAGCCAATGAAAACGGAGCCAGGCTGTGGAAGATGATTCAATGTCTCATCTATTCAAATCAGCATTCTTCAAACATGCTGCAGACAAGTTGCCTAAGATGCTTTCATGCACTCAGCAAGAAAGCACCAGTGCTACATGTGAACAGCTGTGTAATTTCCAGGCAGATTTATACTTAGACTTTGCACACTTGCTGGTGCAGTGCATGACAAAGGCTGCAAATAATTGAAACACAAACATGCTGTTCTCCTTTTTGGGCACGACTCTTTCCGGCTAAATGCGATGAGTTTTACTTGGAGAGGAGCGTCGGAGATAAAATGCTGCATTGTCACAGCTCCAGATTCACATGAGGAATGAAAACAAAGGCAACAAAAATGCAGAGATTAGACTCGTGCTCTGAAAGCCTCAGCAACACAGTAAATGAAAGTAATACAAGTGGAAGATAATCTATGCAGGGAAAGAGTGTCTTGTGCTTGCTCTTGTTACATGATTCATAGCAGTCAAGAGGCTCTAAAAACTGACCATATAAAGTAAGAAACTGATCAGACTGCAATCAGGGAAACCAAAACTCTTCACCTAATTTGTTTGCACTTGCATCTTAAATCATGCTGTAAAAGCAAAAGTGTAGTCTATCATCCTCTGGGTCAATTCTATGCAATGCAACCTGGAAAAAATCTGTGTATATGTGTGTGTTGAGGTGACATCTGTGGCCAGAGGTGCAGGAGTGGAAGGGTTAACGTTAACCAGCTGCAGCACCGGCATATAAATCTAGCCCTTCTAAAGGAGGAAAAGAGCCCCCCCTCCTCATCCCACCCAGCCTCTCCCCCTCAGAGATTTCCACAGAAGTGTTGTCCTGTCCACGTGTCAGCGCCTGTGGAAACACACTGTTGTGTACAACCAAATGGAGGCAGTACACAACAGGCCCGTGTGCTGCATAAACAAAGCACTGAATCCAGGCTTTAGTTTGATATTGGGAGTAACCATGGTGAGCTGCTGAAGCTTTTGGATGACTCACAACTGAAGCGCATGTTGACAAGAATGGCCAAAAAAGGATTCTCCTACGGCGGCCATGAAGGGCCAATCAAATTCACAAAATGAAAACACAATTGCAAAAAGTGAAAAACAACAACAAATCACAAAACACAATCATAAAATAGGAAACACAACCGGAAAAACCAAAAACACAACAACAAACAAATTTAACACAACAACAAAAATGATTAATTCATGACCAGACAAATGTACAATTTAGCTTTCAATAATTAATTAGAAACAAAGTTTTCCTTTTTGTGGTTATGTTTTTTTTAAATGTGTTTTTGTTTTGCAATCGTGTAATCCTATTGGCAGTTATGTTCTGTGATTTGTTGTTGTGTTTTACTTTTTGCAATTGTAGTTTCATTTTGTGATGGTGATTGGCACTTCAGGGCCACCGTATTCTCCTCATTTAACCTGACAATTTTTTTTAACTGACCACATGAAAGGCTCCTTTTGATTACATAGCTCACATTTTATAGACGTCACATCTTTCAGAGCTTTGTGTCTGAGCCTATTTTTGAATTTTATCCATAAACATCACATCCATGTCCAAACAAATAATTTTTGTAATGACAGGTAATAACACACATTTGGAATCAGCATTAGAAGGGTGTGGGCACCACAAGAGTGAGGTTGTTGTATTTCTTTCCAGCTTCACAGACAGCAAAGAAAACCTAGACGACTTGGTGTAAGGACTTCTAGAGCCAGCCACTTTTCTGGAGTGCCAGCTCTGTGATATTTAGGTTGGCCACTCAACCAAAGAGACATTTCCTGTATTGCGCTCCCCCACCCATCTGCAAGAAAACAACCATCCAATAGTCATCATAACCGCTTCAAATGGTTCCTCTGGCACTCTTTGAAAGGACAGAGTCATGCAGGCTGCTGACATCAAGTAACTAAGAAACTGATGAACACTTTCCTGCCAGAAAATCCAGAAGTGACCTCAGAAGTCTAAATTGATAACAATGACATGACTGTGACTCATGTCTACATTGAAATCACTGGTGAGGTAACCATAGAGTAATGGTAAGTATGTCTCGAGTCCCTCCCAGTAAAATTCAGAAAAACCTGAAAATTGCAAAAATGCATCTTTTTCTCTCCCATGTCCTGAAGAGCATCGATGGAATGGACAGGAAACACGTCTATTTCACCAGATCACATCATCGCCAAAACATGTTCAATTCAGGTGTTCCTTCTGAATTAATTTGTACAAACCTCCCAATCATACACTGGTTTGTTGCTTTAAGAGCTTATTTGATACAAAATGGTGAAAAAAAAAATCAATTCACATAGGAATAGATTCTCATTTTCTAAGATTCAAGACCAATTCGCAAATCCTAAAAATCCCTTTTTAGCTATGTGTTTTTTTTTAAATTGGCTGGCTGATAAATATTTTTGGTCGATCAACTTGATACAACTTGAACTTGTTGTTGAATTTACTGAGAATTTAAAACTCTTACAGCTTCTTTGTCAAAAAGTTTTGTTTGTGTAAGTTTAGCATAAATAAACGTCACTATCCAAGGTTTGTCTTTGCGTGTTTACTTTTTAGCAATTTCCAGTTTAATACGTAAAAAAAATTCCATAACTCTATACAATCTTACTTTGTTTTCATGCCATAATTTGCAATTCAACAGATTGAAGTAGATTCTGAAATAAACACCCTACACACCGAATCAGGAATCGATTTTGAATCAGAAATTGTTTTGAATCGGGAATCGATTTTGAATTGAATTGCAACCTTAAGAATCAAAATTGAATCAAATCGTTAGATACTGAAAGATTCACACCCCTAAAATCCACAAATTCACATAACTGACAATTCACAAAACAAAAAATTAAAGAGAATATAGTAATCCCATTCTTAAAGGATGGCTTGACTTTTTTTCATGTCTACCATAAAACAATACTGGGATTACTGGAAGGGTCTGGTCGCTGTAATCTATCTTCCCATCAGTAACAGTTATGAAGATAAGAGATCTGTTCCCAACCATTCCAGAGAAAACATCCGCAGTCCTTGTGCTTGAAATTGCTTTCATTTCTGCCAAAGTTAATATGAGTTAGATCAAGTGGGTAATTTCCAAAATCATGGGCTTTTTAGCATAGTACTTCCTCTTTTTGTTACTATTCCTCTATCAAAGCTCGGCAAAGGGAGATTTTGCAATAAAAACGACTTTATGTCCGGAAGATGGTCACTTGATTTGACCAACTGCTGAAGCCTCATATTTTACTTCAGCTGAAATAGGAATACATTTTCTGCACATAGCAAGGGCTGTTGAGTTAGTTCCCAAAATATTCACTTTGGTAATATCTTAGAAAGGAAGGAATATCAAGAGAACTAAAAACCCTCTGGCTGCACAAATGAGAACGACAGTATTAACAGACTTGAAAAATGTGAACCTGTCCTTTAAAAACACAAACACTGACACTTAAAAACTTACATTCACTTTGTTTTTACTGTGCACATGAGCTTTATTTTTGTATGACTTTCTCGCAGACTGCTGGTGTTTCACAGAGTTTGCTGAACCAGGTGTGAATACTTGGTTACAATCCACTCAGCAGCTTCCCAGGCTTAAAAGAGCCCCACATTTTTAACCCACCCAAGTTCTGGGTGGGTAAATCTCAGTGGATGTGCTCTGTCCTATCCAAGTGTCTCTGCCTCTTTTTTGCACTGCTGTGAGTCTTTCTTTCCCGTCTTATTGTGGGAGGCTGCATGTGCGCACACGAAACATGAAAACACAGACACACGCACACAGCAGCGCCCCGTTAACCACACTTTCATCAGATACTGCTGAGATGCACATTCCTCTGCAGAGGAGAGGGAGCGAGGAGCTGGGAAAACAGATGGAGATTGACAGGACAAGTGAATGGTCTGAAAGAGACGGGGTGGGGGGTGGGGGGGTGCTGAACCTACAGATCCAGGCAGGAATCTGAGATTGACATTTCCTGTCTGTGTAAGGCATGAATCGGCACAGTGTTCCAGGCTTGTCGGCCTTGTAGACTGCCTCTGTCACCCGCCAGTTTATAGTTTCCTTACATGGTGAGTGAGGTTACTGATTCCACATCTGTTACTGCAGCTTTTGCCCACATTATACTTCTGAATGGGCACAGTGTTCATGTGTTGCGTGAGGGCAATGGCAGCCAGTGATGGGAAATGATGCTATTTATAGAGCCGTGAAAATACCACTGCTTCCTTCATTCTGCCAGTCTTTTTGGCTAAGATGTTGACAGAACGTTACAGAGTGAATGAGTCTGAGAAAGTTAGAGAAGAAGGGAGGGGGAGAGTTTTTTGGTTAAATGTAGTAATTTCCTGTCTGACATTTACCGTGTTTGGGCATGAGCTAAAAAACCTGTGTTAGCAACACCTCCTTCACCATCACCTGTAATTTTGGCCTCACTAAAACAGAGTTTAAGAGGCAGTTAGTTTTCCATCACTGCAGTCCAGGGTAAGGAAAACCCTTCATCGCTGCTTCACTAATGCCGTGTTGTGGACACACACTGGCAAATGAAACAAACATTCCTTCCATTTGTTCCTGATAATCGCGCACATGGCTCAGAACTGTTTCCCAGCATCACTTTTCCCACAGTTCACACACAGAAGTCCAAATTCTCTCTGTTGCATCACACTACTGCTGAAAGAAAAAAAACAGCACATTTAAAAGAAGATTCTCTCTTTAAATTAAAAACATATTCTCTCTGTTCCTATCTGGTTATGAAATGAGCAAATATGTCTACGACCATGACATAGGAAAATATATACTTGCATTATTTGATATGCTTATATTCTTTCACTGCACTGTCAAAATTAAACTTAATAGTTTTGTTGCAACAGCAGAAAATAAAACCAAAATTAAAAAGTCCAATATCCTGAAGAAATATGGTTCTCATGATATCTTAATGTATGGAATCACAGACTACCTCATCACTCCTGACTAAAAGATTGTAAACATTGATTTAATTTACCCACTAGGAGGCGTTATAGGGCTTAACAAAACATTGTTTTTAACAGTTTCAGTTTGGTTTATGAAAGTTGCCTGAAGTTTGTTTGCTTATTTGCCTTCTGAACACATCTGTTAACAGTGAACATTTAATTCCCTGCTCTTACATCACGTATTCTCCTTGATGCAACGTAGTCAGAACTTATGCAGAAGACGACAGAGAGCCGTGCAATCATCTGTTACCTGGCCTGCATAAAAGAAGACGAGTTTCAAAACCAAAACAAGAAAATGTGCATCTTTTCACTGAACAGAAGAAATACACAAGCAGAATTGCTTGTTTTCAAATGTACAAGAAAGGCTAAAACTTTTTTTTCTTTCAGCTACAGTGTTTCATTATGAAGCCACTACAAGGCCATTATGTCACATGAAGCAGTGGCATAAATTATAAATGAGTGTTTTAAAAAAAAAAAAAAAAAGCATATTCTGCATAATGGTGACTGGTATTGTTCTGGTATCGTGCATGCTGTCTCACTGTCATAACTCTGTGAGACACTTGAATAGAACAGAGCCAATGTTAGTCGCCAGCAACTTGTGCTTTTTCAAGGACAAGTCAAAATGCCAACTCCAAAAAAATGCCATAAAGTTCATCAAAAGCCTTTTAAATTCAGTGTAAGTGGCTACAAACATTTGAAAAGAGTTGCAAAAAAAGAGAGATTGTTTTACAATTTTGTAAAGTTCCCATGCATGTGACCATTTTTCTGTGGAAGCTACCATATCAGCGCTTGTAAGAAAAAAAAATCTCTTTTCTTTTGCGCTGGAGCTGCTATTTACCACGTATAAATCAACAAGAACACATACAGCCTAGAGCAGAATAAGAAAGTGACACCATGCAGTCAGTAGACTCCAGCAAACCAAGAACAACAACAACAAAGCATCGTGGAAAAACAGTCAACCATTATGAGATGGTTGGAAAGGAGAGGATGCAGTAAATTCAGCAGTCCTCACTGTAAGCCATGTTTGAGAGCAGTGCACAAGAAGCGGCGCTGCAAATATACAATTTCACTGTAGGCCCACATGCACAATTTCAAATCTTTGCATATGCAGAAAAAAAAGGAACCACAAATCTGAGAACTGTTCTTTCCTTTCATTACTGATGTCTGATCATAAATCTGAATCAGCTCTTAGTCATTTGCTATATTGGTGCTTTAAACTTGTTATACTTATTCGGCAATAATGACTACAGCAGATATGTGGTTAAGTTTACCACCTACAGATGGAGAGGGAGAAATGCAACAGCTGGGTGTGGGCAGAAAGAGAGAGCGGCCCTATAAAAGGTACCAAAGATGTATTTAACTCTAGGATGAGGTAGGATCAGTGATCGTTTGGATGTGCAGATTATTGTTTATCATCTTGAAGTCCAGGTGGAGGAGCAAACAGTCACAACTAAACCTTGTCCAAACTAAACCTTTGACCTTGTCTGCATATTCTAAGTTATTCTTTTGTCTTCTTACTCTGTAACTCGAACACCTCCTCAAGAGTCAGTATGGAATAAAGCAGCACCAAAAGTGTAAGTTTCTCTGTCAACTGTCAATCATTTCCTGTTTGATGTGAGTTGCAAAAAAAAGTGACACGAGTTGCATTTGTCATTGCACCATCATGATGATAATGTAACAAGAAGTTATTGTCGCTGATTCTACATTGAAATACTTCGAAAGGCCTGTTTGTATATGTGTACTCATAGATAGATAGACATACAGATGGACGGATAGACAGCCAGACAGCCAACAGACAGACAGATAGATGGATGGATAGATGGTATTAGGCGTAATGGGGGGAAAACAGTGAAAAGTCAATAAAGCGCAGCGTAACGGTATGAAGGTCAGGGAACAGTCGCTGCCGCTGACGCCCACCGTTTCTATTGGTCAGAAAATTAAAGACACGTACTTTGGAGCAACTTCATTGGATGTGGAAACCCGGAAGTAGGGGAGTAACCAATCCACGGAATATATTTCCTCACTGGCTTGACAGCAGGCTCATATTCTTGTCTAAGTGAGGAGTTTTCAACTCCAACATCTCCTGCATCCGTTTCAGAAATTATCTGTTGAACAATTTCGACTCAGGCTTGTTATAATCAGTCATGGCTGCTTATAAACTGGTGCTGATCCGCCACGGAGAGAGCAACTGGAACCAGGAGAATCGGTTCTGCGGCTGGTTCGATGCGGATCTGAGCGAAACCGGAGAAAAGGAGGCGAGGAGAGGAGGACAGGCTCTGAAAGGTGACGGGAACCCCATTCATTCAGTCATTCAGTCATTCATTCATTCAGTCATCCATACCTCTGTAATATTTCTGCAATACCGTGGGTCAATGCACAGCCATGATTGCATAACAGCCTCTGCATCAGACCACAAACCGCCCCCGAAGGTGTGCAAACGTGCAGAAGTGATGCAGCGATGTGGCCGCACCGCTCACAGTGTTTGTGCAGAAAAAATGTACCTCTGTTAATTTTATAACGCTCGCTCCTGTCACCTAAGCTGTCTGCAAAAAGGTGAAGAAATGAAGAAAAGCAACTCGGTTTCTGTGATTTTATGTGTTTCTTTAACTTCTTATCAGCAGGACAACAGATAGAAATTACTGCAAAGACATAAAGACCCACTAATGCACACTCAGAACAGCCTCAGTAAACCTGGCTGCAGTGTAGCTGGAGCTGCAACTGTTGGTTATTTAGTCGATTAATCCAGGGAAACAAAATGAATCAGCGTTTCTTCTGATAAATTACTCAGTTTAGTCTTTTTTCAAGCAAAAATATCAAACTTTCTGTGGTTAAATCCTCTGATTATTGATTTATCCGCCTTTTTATTCTGATCTAATAAATGCAACTTAAACTCATTGGCTGCATTCATACTTTATGCTTTTCAAGCTGCAGCTTTCCTTGCAAAGTATGTACTGTTGCATACAGAAAACCTAAAGTCATCCTGCTTTGTCACAGTATTGCATTCTGAACTTTAAAGCCTCTTTTGTATATATCTGCCATAGTCTGTTACGCAAATTAATTACACAAACAAGATGCAAAAAATATGTAGTGTTTACACTGAAATGTGCTGTCAGTTGTCGTTGTGGCTTCTGTCATCTCTCAGTGCTTTCTGTGCCTCAGTCATTGTGACGGCTCACAGTACTGTGGGTCAGAAAGCATTCTGGCTTGCATACTGCAAAACTGGAATACATGCACCAAGAAAAACAGGGATTTTGACATACTGACATACACATTTGACATACTGTGTGCTGGGATGTACTGATTTTTTTTCGAGAGTATTAAGTACCATTTTAGTATGAATATTACAAGGTAGTATGGGTTCATACTATAATTTAACTCGACTTGTCATTTCCAAAAGGCGTGGTGGGAAAATTGACTACTTGAGCAAAATGCATTGACACACTCTGTCTCTCACTCCCACAGATGCCGGCTTTGAGTTTGACATTTGCTACACCTCCGTGCTGAAGCGGGCCATCAGAACACTGTGGCTGGTCCTGGACGGCATTGACCAGATGTGGGTGCCAGTGCATCGCACCTGGCGGCTCAATGAGCGCCACTACGGAGGCCTGACGGGACTGAACAAGGCCGAGACGGCCGCCAAGCACGGAGAAGCTCAGGTGAAGATCTGGAGACGCTCGTTCGATATCCCTCCTCCCTCCATGGGCCCAGACCACGACTACTACACTATTATCAGCAAGGTAAGATATGATATCAACAGTACATGCACACAGCAGGGAGCTTTGTCGGCCTGTGAGGAAAGAAATGCTTAGGCACACATTGACCAACCACCTGCACTCAGGTATCACAATGAAGAGGCATGACTAGAACTGATCTCTGCAGCCAGGCGCTATCAGCAGAAATGAATGGAGTGTTTGGAGTGAAAAAAGTGGACTTGAGGTCACATGTTTTAGCCTTTTTGTTCAAGTCACAGTCAGCTTGAATATACAAATGTTACACAAACAACAGTGCAAAGATATCGGACAGCCATTCCACAAACTGGGGGTCTAGTCCTTTACTCTTTAGTCCTATGTGTCCCAATGTTATTACCTAACAGTATCCTCAAGGTAAGTTAATATATGACCACGAAGAATGAGCTAGCTTTGAGTTCAAAGGTCAGTGACAGGTCTGCGTAAACAGACGTGAAAATGTTGTAACGAGAGCCAAAAGAGGCATCTGATCCTTTCACGCCTGCAAATGATGATAAACAAGTCACCATATAGCTTGCTCTCCAAGTGCACAACAGATTTGTCATGGAGGAGAATCAAAGACAGAGAGATACAGGGCTTTTTCTTGCTGTCTCTTTTCTTGTCTAGCATATATTTACACATTGGCATCGTCTCTCCTGCAGGATCGTCGCTATGCAGACCTCACCGAGGACCAGCTTCCCTCCTGTGAGAGCCTCAAGGACACCATCGCACGGGCGTTGCCGTACTGGAATGAGGAGATCGCCCCTCAGATCAAACGGGGAAAGAAGGTGCTCATCGCTGCTCATGGAAACAGTCTGAGAGGAATAGTTAAGCACCTGGAGGGTGAGTGGTGCTTTAAATATATTAAACCACTGACTGAGCCGGTGATGCTGGCTTTCTTTGGAACATGTTTTTCAGTATTTAAGATAATTATAGCAGTTAATAAAAGTCTGTAGACTTTATTTTGTGCTCCGATGTTTTACAGTTTCCTGCATGAACAAATGTATTTATGTGGGAATAGAACTGTTCATAATTTTTGAGTGTTGTATGACATTTTTCTTAAGATCAGTGTGCATTTCAGTTTTTCAATAAATAAATTGTGGAAGGGCGTGATATGTTCCATTAAAATATATGAGAAAATTGCATTGCATGGACAGAAATCTTTGCTTTTTTAATAAATTTGTTAAAACTGTTATAGTATTTACTTTTAATCAGAGATGTAAGAAGCAAACTCTTCATACACTGAAGGAGAAATTTGGGGTTTTTTTGCACATAAGCCCTATAATGAGATTCATTACGATCATATACGTTGGTAAATAGCAACATTATGACAAACGGTGCAGTCCTGAGAGCTGAAGCTTGTTGCTGATAACACCGCCAGCTGAAAACAGCGGAGGTGCATAGGCAGTCCCACAATCTGTCGAAAAATACAATAAACTCTTGTTTTGAAAGACTTGAAATTCACCAAATGTTCGGTCATGTCTGCTGATGTTCGACAGTAAAACACAGAGTAAAACAGAAGCTTGTGACCTGGAAACAGTTGTTTGTTTGTTTCCTGAAGCACCTGAAGGAGCTGTCTTCAGGTTATAAGCTTAACTTTGGTGTTGAAACATCAGCAGACATGACCAAACATTCAGCAAGTTTCTCGCCTTTTAAAATGAGTGTTTATTGTGTTTGTGTGAGGTGCCTATACACCTCTGTTGTTTTCAGCCAGTGGTGACGTCAGCAATGAGCTTCAGCCCTCTGGACTGAGCTGCTTGTCATAGTAATGCTGTACAACATTGTATAAGATCGGAAATACACTTATTATAAGGTTGTATATGCAATAAACAAAGTTATCCTTCAAATAAAAGTACTATGTTACAGGTAAAAGTCCTGCATTTAAATCTTTACTTAAAGTACAACAGTATTGGCATCAAAATATAATTAAAGTACCAAAAGTGAAAGTACTCATTATGCAGAATGTGCCGTTTCAGAATACTTAATATTAAGATGCTGAATTCTAATTATTTATGAATTATGTACAGCCTTTCTGTGTTAAAGCTGGTAAAGGTGGAGCTAATTTCAACTTCTGAGAGACTTTGCTCCATAGCTAATGAGTTCTCATAAAGATCGAAGTTTATCTCAATCTATAATGTCAAGTCATCATTGATCTGTATGTTAGTCTGAATTTACAAAGTAACTAGTAACTAAAGTTATCATATAATGAAGTAAAAAATACAATATTTCCCTTAGACATATAGTGGAGTAGGAGTATAATGTAGCAGAAAGTGCAAATATTCAAGTTAAGTACTAAGACCTAAAATTGTACTTAAGTTCAGTACTTGAGTAAATCTACTGCTTAAAATCTGTCACAAAGATCCTATATTGTCAAAAATATAGGGAAGGTGAGTGAATGCATACAACATATAACCACAAACAGTTCACTGATGACATGTTTATTATAATGAAAAACAATAGTCTGCTAATTTCCAAACACCTGCATGCAACCTCTCTGTTTTGTATGTGCTGCCACATGTAGGAATGTCAGATGAAGCCATCATGGAGCTAAACCTGCCGACGGGCATCCCCATCCTCTACGAGCTGGACAAGAACCTGAAGCCCCTGAAGCCGATGCAGTTCCTGGGAGACGAGGAGACTGTGCGCAAAGCCATGGAGGCCGTAGCTGCTCAGGGAAAGGCCAAGAAGTAATGTGACGGAAAAACCTTCTGTGTGTATGAACGTATACTGTCCCCAACAGCAGGCCTCAGATTAGCATTTTTCCTAAATCCTAATTTGTTTTTGGGTTACATGACAAGCAAACTAGACGGATCCCAAAGGCAACCTAAGTGTATGTGAACAGTGCGGGGGTAATAGACGATATATTTGCAGCACAGGAGCCAAAGCTCTCAAGAGATTGTAAATCACTTTTTGGTAAAATGGTCCAATAATTTTAAAAACTTAAACCAGATAATAAAATTATGAGAACGACCAAAGCCTTGGTGTCCTATGCTGTGTTTCTGATCATCAGGGTTAATGGTATTTAACCCTGATGATCAGTAAAGTTCAGCCAGTCACTGTCAGTTACAGAAATGCAATTTACAGTATTTGTTTTAATGCTACTCACACATGAGTGCAGACTTGCTGTAGCATCTGTTTGCCTGTGCTTCCACTGTTTGTCTGTGTGAGATACTGTTTATCAAAAGCACTGATGGTGATAAGACCATTACATTTCTGTGTCTGATCATATGGACTTGATTATTACCTGCCAGGATGCTATTAGATTATTATTGGACGACTTGACTATTACTGAAGGATACTGAAGGCTATTATAATTTAATTTTTAAATTACTGTAATTAATTGTATCTACACCCAGTGGCTATTTTAAGGTGCTGTGTGAAACTTTTCTTTTTTATTTAACCTAAAGGGACCACTGCAAACTTATTTTCTATCTCACTCTCCAAAGCATTAAACTGGGACCTTCCACCCACTGAGGGCTGTAATTTTTCAATCTCTTGAGAGTAGTCGGGCAGATACACATTCCTTTTCTCTTATTTTTTCTGTCTATAAAATAATAGTTGTGCAGTGTCCTTGTAAGTTGTTCCTGTCTGTGTTGTATATGCAAATGTGCATTTTTCTCTTTTAACGGTGCCTAACACTGCATTACTACCGGTATTGCACTGTGTAAATGATATAGCCATTGTTTTGATTATAGTCTCCCAGTTGCACAGTACCCAGCTGTCAAGCAGGATAAAAAGTCTAAATGTAGCCATTTTCCTTTGTTACTCTGTATGATGGTTTTGGTCTGTCTTTGCCTCTCAGTGTCATAGTATTTATGCGCCTCCAGCTCCAATTCCTGCTGTAAAGTACCTCCAGCTGGCCTCATAGGTGAAAGAACCAGCAGTGGTGGTTTTAAGGAAATGGGATGCTAGGATTTGGTTTAAAATATCCCATTTTGTCTCCCAGTATTGCCAATTTTTGTTTTTAAGTGTAATTCCAAATGTGTTGTTTAAAACTGTCCTGAGAGCTCTGTGGTAATAAATGTACAGCTGTGTACAAATCCAGTGCTTTTGTGTCTGCTTGTGTATCAGTGTGGTTTCTACACTGTTTTTGTGTCCATATAGTGATAACAGTTACGTGCCAACATCAAGTCTCGCTTGTGTCCCAGCTATTACAGTACCTTGCCCTAATTCCTATTTTCACAGTTCATGGTGTTTGCTGTTACTACCATAAACCACAGGTGTCAAAAAATAAGCTGGGACTTGTGGAGGATCTTTAAGATGAAGTTGGCGATATGTAAGGGATCAAGTCCAGTGAGCTGGTCAATATTGCAACAAGATCCCTGTCAGGGTGACGCAGGACCCTGGCATGAGATCAGAGGCTCACTGGACATTATCCCGCTCATTATATGGCTCTTTACTGAAGAAATCAGTGATATAACAAAATATTCTCTCTGGGCAAATTGAATGCAAACTGACTGGCTCATCTTGACACCATGTCAGCAAAGATTTATTTTCTGAGAGGATGAATGAGTACCAAAAATATCAACGGATTAACCTATCAAGAATATAACCTGTAGTTTTTCTCCAACTCTACTTATTATAAAAGCAAACTCTCTGTGAAAACAAATTTTGACCTCGCATTTTCCAGTCAAATTTATTATCATTAGCCACTATGGGTGAAAACGATCTGTTTTTCACAATCACATGATGTCCGTGAATATTCTCATTCATCCAGGTCATTGTTCTCTCTGGGCAAATTGAATCGTAGGCAACTGGACTTGTATTTGTCT
>JAQLOL010000003.1:14425192-14440405 GCA_029783665.1 Naso thynnoides
ACGTTTCGCCTCTTATCCAAGGGGCTTCATCAGTTCATACGCATCGGTCTCACTAGTCCGCACTAGTCTGACCAAGACAGTGGAGCAGGACCCAGGTATTTATCCTCTGTGGGTGTGTTCACCAAAGTACCTGTGAAAGTACTGGTTTCACTTGACCATTGCTGTGGTCTCATGTGAATGACAGTCGTTAGGGTCTTACCCCTGGAGAACAACAGTCGTTCTCACTGTCCTGAGAACAAATACAAGTTCGACAAATACAAATCCAGTTGCCTACGATTCAATTTGCACAGAGAGAACAATGACCTGGATGAATGAGAATATTCACAGAGACACAAAATATTGATTTAGATGTTGTTTTGCTGATTTAAAAATGATTTTACGTTTACAACTAAAAAATATGTCCTCTCTCAAAAAAGAAAAAAAAAGGTCAGTTTGATTCTACAGTTGAAACTGCTTGCAAAACAAGAAGCAATTCATGTGATTTTCAACCCGATGTCACTAAATTCACTTTTTATAGCAGGGGGAACGCATCTTGACAGCTGATGAAGTTACTATCAGGTGGCGTTCCCCCTGTGTTTAATATGAAAATAAGCTTAAACATCTTTCAGATGCAGACTTTTTACCCTCCAATAAGCACTTCCTGTGAATGCTCTGGTATCTCTACAGCAGGTCATGGTATAGCATGTCAGGTTGCGTTTCCCCTGTGTTTAATATAAAAAGAAGCACAAACACCTTTCAAATTTGACAATAACTTCATCACCAACTTTATTTACCAACTAGACTTACTGTAAAACAAATTAATCCTAACCTCTACAGCTGTGAAATGAGGAGCCTCTGTCATTTTCGGTACATTCTCCCTTTAAATCGGAATGCTGTTGGACTCCATGACCCATAATGCAATTCGTCATGTTGATACTTTCGCCTCAAGGCGGGAGAACATTAACATCAGTGACATGATTTTAGCACTGGAGCTCAGACACCGCTAATGTCCTTGTCCGTGTTTATCGACAGCCTTTGTATTGCTCAAGATGAAAAGGGCAACAGAAAACCGAGGAAACATTCGGTAAGAAAACGTACGGAAGTTGTCTGCATACCATCGCTAAGTGCTGGGCTCGTTACCACCTAGCTAGCTCAACAGCGCTTCCTGAAACAACGACATGCTAATCATTAATTCTAAATTCAGTTTAGCTTTGTAAGGTTCTTTTTACATTTTGAGGGAGACCACCACGTAACTTACACTGACACGCCTTGTTACGCTAACTTATAACACTGCCATTTCGTTAGAAGTATGGAAGTGAGCCGTTAAACAGACCTTTACTCACTTTCATCGTTAGCAAGCATGTGTCAAATGCTAGCATTAGCTTGCTACTTCAAAACATCCGGCGTAACTTAAGCTATGCTAGTGTTTGTCGCTGTTGGGGCTTATGCAGCTTTGTTATTTGCTTGTAAAGTTTTAAAGTGGCGCCTCAACGCTGCTAATGTGATGACAAAGCGGCATAACCGCAAGTCAAAGTTAACTGTCAATCGTCAAAGTATATGCTGCTGAACCCGTGTGGTGACTTCACGTAGCATGCTGTGATTGGCAACCGAGCAGACAGTGATAGTAGGTGTCTTCCTTGTTTTGGCTATGATGAGACAACCCGTGTCAGGTTTGTCCGTTTTGGGCCACTTTGGTTCTTTTTTTTTCTTTCTTATTTGAAACCTCACAACTAAGTTGTACTAAAGTGACGTTATTCTGTTTCTGGTTACTGTCGTCTTAGCGACACATCTTGAACATAAAGTTAATCTGTTTCCAAACCTGTCTGGCTTTCTTGCAGAACGCATTCAGCCTACTTTTCTCCGAGAAGTAAAGGTAGGTTGTTGTGTTATGTTCTGCACATGCAAGTGTCGATGTGTCGAAAAAATAAATGCATTTAACCAAATCTGTTTATCGTGGTGCACCTTAACTTACGGTGTAGCGATGGAGGGACAGCCACTTTCAATGTTGTTTCCGCGTGGGTTACATGTTTTTTGTTTTTTATGTCTTTTGTTGTTATGTTGTTAACTGGCACCGGTGCACTTTTAATTTGAACTTTTTCAGCTTACATTAACAATAACTCCAGAAAGACAAGCAGCCACTTTGTGGAAGATGATGGACTTCTAATGATGATAAAGCTTTTTTGTTGTTGCATACCTTTTTTTCAAAAGAAAATCAGTGTAATGCAAGAACCCTGCTTTAAATCATAACTTTAAGAAGATAAGACTGAAGTTTTTGTTGCTACAGTAATAGAATAGTGTAATTACTTTATGAGATAGTATGTTACCCCTTTTTCTAATTTGATATGGAGAACTATAGTCTGGTGCTGAAACACACCCCCAGTCACTGTACAAAATACTGCATGTTAGTTGAGCTCTTGCATATGTGGTCAAGGTTAATATTTTAATTAGCAATGTCTCATCTTGTCACTCAAGTGCTGTAAGTCCTCACAGATGTACATATCATGTACTGTATGCATAAACATAATGTCAAATTACTCGTCTATCCATTTAGTTCCAAAAGTAAATGTATAGAAAGTTCTTGTTTACATCCGAGCATTACAGTTGCGTTATGTTGGTGTAATTGTCATTTGTAATGTTGTGTGACCTGATGCACAAGCTACTTTAAGCTCTGACTCTCAGTCAGTTTCCTTGGTAGTCATCTCTTATGCTCCAGTAGAGCTTTTGTGCGGTAAGGTTGGTGTTAACTCTACCAAAAATTAGGCTTGTATTAACAAAATTCTGCCATTTTATACAACAGATCTGAATTTAAAGGGTTACTACTTGATTAAATCCTGCGGTTGTAGTCCAGTTATTGAAAGAAATTGGAACTCAATTTTCAGAATGTCTTTATAAAGCTATTCCTGTAGTTCTGCTTAACACCTGCTGCCAGAAAAAGGGAAGACGAACTGCTTGCATTGTAAAATGAGAATATAACAATGATTTAATTAACTAGTTAAATGTTACTTTGACTTCTCAAAGGAAAAAAAAAATGTCCACAGCAAAATCTTGGCAGTGCAAATCTCTGGGTGCACAGCCACTGTGAATGCTAGACTTGGCAAACATAAAATGCAGCAGCATACAGCTGTAATTAAGACTGTCGCGCCCTTCTCTTGTAGCAAATTCAAAACAGATATACAATGAAGTAAGAGCATGGTATAGTAGTGACAGTATATAGAATGTTTTGTCTTAAAAGAATGAAGAGCTTCCTCGTGTCTGGCATGAGAATGTGAGGCAAAGAAAGTGTTACGTGAGTGATGGATGAGCCTCAGCTGTGCAGGTACAAATACTGTAGGCAACAAGGGCCCTGGCTGGCTGATGAATGACAACATGTCAACTCTGTTCATGTTCATGTTCATGTTTGAGCATTCTGTGATATGTGGTATTTTTGGAGATTTATGCCGGGGTTGGACTACGAAATATTTTTGTCTGCTAAAATGTGTCAGATTAGGTGATTACAGAGTCATAAATTCTTGCCATGTCGTGACTGCGAGACGTGACTGACTACACGTTGCCTCTGATCAATCTTCATTTGCAGTTCAAGACGTGCATGATGTCACCAGCAAGTAACTGCTTGACGCTGATTAGGGCCGCACAGTTAATCAAAATTGAATCAATATCGCAATATGGCCCACTGCAATTTTCAAATCTAATCGAGGCGCAATTATGTTTAAGGAGAAATGTGTGTTAAAAGTCTTTTAATTCAAATATTGAGGTGCTGCAGAGTTGTCGTGGCTCACACATCACATCCTACAGACTTAAGAAAACATCCTTGTTTGGTAGAGATCCCTGCAACAATCACACTAGAATCATTCTATTATCTTTTCTTAATGAAAATGAGAATGAGGATTTAAAAATTAGAATTTCCTCTTATATCGCAATTCATATCACAAAATTGTGCAGGCCTACCCCTGATTACTACTACTGACGAGCCGTCATGGGAGGTAGACAAAAAATCTAACAGGCTAATCTTTTTGTCGTGAGGTCATGAGGCGTGTTAGATGCGGCGTCTGTTGTCGTCCATTATGACACACTAATGCGAGATGAAACGATTGACTGTTGCGCCCGATGCTCATTTATCGTTTCCAAGCCTACCCAACGCCCCATGTTTGGGCTATTATGGGGTTGATATTGTGTAGTCTGAAACATTAATGCCCTGATGTTTTTGTGTTTCAGCGAAGGACCACGCACTCCAGGAGCGCTCCCTGCCCAATTTCCCGTCTTCCCTCCAAGAGACTCCAATGAAGCCTTCTCAGGTTCCCAAGCAGCTGCCTCAACCACCCAGGAGAATGTTGCCCCTTCAGAGCCCTGAGCTGTGCCACAGGGACAAACGGGGTCCACCACGGCAACCCTCTAATCGTTATTCAGGGTTTCTTCCAGGCAGCCAAACTAACACTGGTTCATCAGTGAATAGGCCCCATCACACACTAAGAGACAGGACGGGTCCTTTGCATTACTCTGCTCAACCTCCAGGGTCTCTCTGCTTACAGCCTGTACCTGTCAGTCAAGCTAATAGTGCAGCTACACCTAGTAGACCGCAGCCCTCATCACCCAGTAGCTTTCACCCTGCATATCCCCAACTAGCAAAGGATGCAAACAAGTCCTCCCACATCAGGACAGATCAAGCCACTGAATCTAAGATTATTTTATCTTACTCAGGGAGTAAAAATGCAACAGCACAAAGACAAGAATCGAACAAGGTATTGTTTTCTCTCTTTCAATAAAACCATGATTATGACCTAGATTCATTAAAAAAAGTGTCTTGTCATGTGATGCTTAATTGTTGTGGCTGGTAATATTTCGTCTGTTAGGCTCAGTCCAGCAATATGAGGAATTCGATGCCCACAGTTGAGCTCCACAGGCTCCCTGTGACGCCATCACTCATCACCAGAGCAGCTCAAGAAGTTTCCTCACGGCCCCACTCAGAAGAGTGTCGTCAACGAAACAGGAGCCGTGGCTCCAGCCCTGTAATCCCTTGCAAGGTAAATTTTTTTCTTGTAATTAACTCAGTTAAATGGAATTTCAGGTTTTGCGTTTTAGGAAATGATTGTGAGCTGTTACTCTTGAAGCGCAGTCTTTAGCCAGGCTTGTGGGGTTTGGGCCAGAGTAATTAACAGAGTTACTTCAGAAAAGCTGTAATTGGTTGATCTCAACTTTTGTATTAGGTTTTTTTATCCTTTCAATCCAAATGAATTAACGTTTTGTCTCGCCTTGTCTGACACCAGTTTCATATTAGCTGTTTTGTTTTTTTGTTTGTTTTGGGTTTGTTTGGGTTTTTTTTTTTTTTGCAAACTGACTGAGATCAAGATGAATAGCTGAAGGAGAAGTTCACGTTTTTGCACATTAAGCCTTATAATAAGGATATTTACGATCATATATGATGTTCTACAGCATTATTATAACTGGCGCAGTCCTGAGAGCTGGAGCTTGTTGCTGACCTCACTGCTAGCTGAAAACATTGGAGGATTATTAGCACTCAGACAGTCCATCAAAAAATACACTAAAGGCTCATTTTAATGTTTAGTGGTGTCCTTTCATATACTGACACTAAAACACGAAGCTAAACATGGATATATAACCTGGAAACAACTGTTGGTGTGTTTCGTGGAACAGCTGAAAGAGACGCTTTTGGGTTATATATCTGTGTTTAGCTTCATGTTTTTAGTGTCAGTACATTAGAGGACACCACTAAACATTCGGCCATTTTTTACGCCTTTTAAAACAAGCGTTAATTGTATTTTTTGACGGACTGTCTAAGTGCACATGCTCCTCCGTTGTTTTCAGCAGGGAGCTCTAGCGCTCAGGACTGTGCCGGCTGTCATAATAATGCTGTAGAACACCATATATGATAGTAAATATCCATATTATAGAGCTTAATGTGCAAAAAATGTAACTTATTTAACAGAAGATGATATCTACTCCCCTCCAAAACTCTGACTGGCTTGGAGGTTTTTCAAGTCAGGTTACTAATATTTATTTTTCATCGGTTGTCTCTTTAAAACATGCCCATGAGAACATTGAAC
Organism: Naso thynnoides; assembly: GCA_029783665.1. Lineage (NCBI taxonomy): Eukaryota > Metazoa > Chordata > Actinopteri > Acanthuriformes > Acanthuridae > Naso > Naso thynnoides. The sequence goes on from JAQLOL010000003.1 coordinate 14,431,231, forward strand.
AGCAATTATTTAAAGTTGTGTAACGCATGACATGGTAAAATTTCGTCTTTTATATTATGGGATGCATAGTAAAGCTGTTATTGCTGGTGAAAATGTATCTCTCTCTTTTTTCCTTTTATAGGACCAAAAACACAAACAAACGCCTTCAAGTGAAAAGTTCACTTCAGGTAATATTCAAAGTAAATTGCTACACGACTTAATTTGCACACTGATTTGACGATTGTTTTGTGAGTGATTAAAAAAAATTAACATAAAACTCAGAAACAAGATCTGTCGATCAGTACGCATTGATTTCTACAAAAGTTGTTTTCATTATTTCTTGTTTTGTACTGAAAATATATTTGACCTAAACTAGTGCAGTGCCTGTTCAAAACGTGCCCATTGAAGCGGGCTTATTTGTGGTGATGCTGCTTGCAGCATTACTGCATTCCTTGCACTTTTAACTTTTACAAGTTGATAAATACCTTAAAACACAAATGTGAGATTCAACTGTTGTTTGTTATTTTCACACCACATGTTGCTCGTGGTTACAGATTTCATTTTGTGGGTAATTATCTGAGTTTTTACTTGGTAGCAAAGCTAAATCCAACTGAACACACTGACACTGGAAAATATAAGCAAACACTGAATGTTTATTACTTTCTTCTGTGTCCAGCTTCAGACTTGGATCACTCATCGCAAAAGAGGCGCAAGCAGTTTGGGGATGGTGATGAAATTCCCAAAAAAGTGTTTCTTCATGGTTCAAACTCTGGCAAAGCACAGACACCAAAACCCACTGCTGGCAACTCACCCAGCACTTCACGGCTGTCTCAGCTGTCATCAGGAGATTCTTCATTCTTGGAACTGTCATCTAAAATCACCGATGGCCATCTGTGCACCGAACCAGCATGCGACCAGTCAGCCTCTTTGGAATTATCATCCACCTTGAAACCCACCCAGTCATCCTGCACATTAATTTCCCCCAAACCTTGTATGAAGAGACAACCATCAATGGGAGCAAAGCAAGCCTACATAAGTTTATCACACAATAACACTTTGAAGTTAAAAGAGTTGAAATCATCTTCAAAGCCAGGTGAAAACGATAGAGGGGATAAATCGAGCTTGTTATCCTCTGATGTTACTTACAAGGACAACGGTAGCTCTCGTCATCTTCCTAATACTCTTCATAGTACCTCAGTTTTATCAGCCAAGACCCCGAGCAGAAGTAATTCAGTGGAGGAAAACAGAAGGTTGGACTGCAGGACTCACATACCAGCCCTTAAGCCAAGTTCAAGTTCTACGAGTTGTCGCAAGAGAGATCGAAATAAAACTCGTCTAAGAAAACCTTCTGCTATCCCTGATGATATAAAGGACCTTTTCACCCCTGATCCCACGACCTTGGTGTTAAGCCATAAGACTGCAAAGCCCAAAATGTCCCCTGCAGAGAGAAGCTGTTCCTCCAGCTCTGTTTCCAGCTCCAGAAACACTGTTACTGGATCCCCATGTCTCAAAACACAAAACTTTGCAAAAAGTAGTTCTCCTCAAGTCCCGTCCTCATCATCAGAATGCCAGTCACCAGTCTCTGTACCAACTGTAGTTTTAAAACGGATAAAACTTGAAAACTTGAAATCCTCTTCTGACGACAGCAAACACAAAAAAAGTCCCCTCACTTCCTCTGGCAGGCTGCATAAGGAAGAGAGTGTTAAATGTGATGAGAAACACACATCTCTCCTCCATAACAATGTGCGACCGTGCACTTTAGAGACTGACGCTGCTGTCTGTGAACAAACTTCTACACTTCACTCTTCTCCGTCTCCACTGCTAGAGAGGCAGGCAAGTGAAGGGAGCGCAAAACCCCCGCATGAAGAAGATTCTACAGATATGGAGCAGGACCTAGGCCAGAGCTTTGTGACCGATTTGGCTGATTCCCAGAGCTCGCAGAGCAGTGAGGAGGACCAGCTGCTCTCCTTGAAGGAGATGATTGAGCATGTCAGCAAACCTCCAGAGACACCGGAGAAGGGAACCTTCTCAGAGCCCAGCACACCCAGACACCATAGCTGTCCATCAAAAACTGTAAGCTTCACATTTATCGTACTTAAAGTTATGCATGTACCATAAACAATGTGCCAAGCTTAAAGCTGCAGGTGGTAACTTTGGGGTAAGAATCCAAAATTTTTTGTGTTCTATTTGGAAAAACGTCATAATACCTATAAACAGCTTTTAGTAAGTAATGTGGTCTGAGAGCATCAAAAGATCTCTGTGTTTTCCCATCATGCCTCTGTATTCAGGATCACAACGCTCCTGTTCTTTTTGCCCTATCAGTGACGCTCTCTGCACTCTCTGTCCTGATATAACGGTCTACGCTGTGCTTCTTCGCGACGGGTGATGTCGGCAAGAGCCGATTAGCTGTTTGTGCCTTACGCTCTGACTCACCTCTGCCGACAACAGAGTGTCTGCAAGCGACACCGTCAGTCAGCTCGAGCTCGAACTGAGACGGACCGGCTGCAACTTTCCCTGCAACTGTTTCATCTCGGTTCAAACTGGACTTAAAAGAAGAAGAGAGAGCAACAACAAACGAAATAAAATGTGTGCCGAAGCAAAAACAGGGCGGGGAGGCTGCCGCAGAGTTGCTTCCCAGCGAGTCTCATGCTACAGCTAACGTTAGCTTTTGAGCTCATTAGCTAAAGTTAGCATCTGCAGCTTCAAGGACCATCAAAACGTATCTTTATCTCTGTTTGGATTTTAAGTGTTGTTGTTTTTTCCTCAGCAGCCTTTGCCAGCCACCACAAAGCCATACATCTACAAGAACAATCTCGATCAGATGCTCAAGGAAATAAAAGACAATAAAAAGTAAATTATTCTGAAAACTACAATCTTGTTACCTTCTCGTACTGTAGCTGCACTAAGAAGAGTTACCTTACATTTCTTTTCTTTTGTTAGAACTAAAGAGATTGAGAGACAACTTCTAAATGCATGTGAAGAGGACCTGTTGAGAATAGCTGAATTTGAGGAGGCTGAGGAGAACCGGGACGAAGGCATCTCGACTGAACACCAGTAAGCCATGCAGAAGAGGTGTGGGGGGGTGTCACTGGCACAGCTCTGATCTTTGCGGTGTAGTTAACTGTAATCTGTGTTTGTGTCATAGGGAATTCCTGCAGCGCTACTCGTTGATGTCCTGTGCGATCAGGGAAGTGCCTCCGGGAGAAGTAGTGTTCAACCTGGAGAACTTTGGGAGAATATTCAACCAAGAGTCGCTGCAGCTCAGACAGTGCATGGTCAGTCCACAGGGGAGAGCACAGAAAACACTGCTTTGGTGAGTTGTTTGTGTCTGTGTTGTTTCGGTGTTCCTCTGACCTTGAATCCAAGACCAATAGCAGCTCAAAATTTCCCTTTGAGTACCATTTTGGCAAACGTCAAGTGGAGTAGATAAAAACACCATATGTAAGAATCCAGTGGTCAAATTCGCAGAGCGTTTTGATGCTTCCCAGAGGATGAATGTTTTTTGTTTTGGACATAGCATTCCTCTTACATAACCCCAAGGCCAATAAGATAACTCACAATCTACTTAGCTGATGGTTATGAGATTTTCTAAGTCCATTAATGCTCATAAGGGGATAATCTCCTTTTGATTTTAATGAGACTACGACCTCTCTTTTAGGCCAGCCTCAAGACAAACTACATTCTTAGCTTCACCCCTTGAAAGGTAAATCTTTAGTACGTTGTTAGTTCTTCCAACACTGAACATTGCGCTCTGTACTAACCATTAGCAAAGCCTTAGACTGTTAGTTCAGCTAAATAATTAATTGCTCTAATCTGTCTCTTCCTTTTCTCTTCCATTTATGTTTCCCTGCCCTCCATCAGGTCCAGCCCGGCTCAGCTGAAACTGAATGTAACCATTGGGTTGTTCCAGGAAGCTTACGACTGTCGCTCGCCCTGTCCAACTCAAGTTACCCGTTTCCTATTTAAGGTAGGTAAATGGTAAATGACTGCATTTATATAGAGCTTTTCTAGTCTTTTAGCCTCTCAAAGCACATACAACACAAGTCTGCATTCACTTGTTCACAGACATTCATACACTTACGGCAGGAGGGTCTGTAAAAAGTGCCAAACTACACACTGATGGAACAGTCTTTGGAAGCAATTTGGGTTTCAGTATTTTGTTGAGATGTAACAGTATCATTAATTTTGCGGTATTGCGATAGCTAAAGTGCATCTGTACCGTTGTGGACATATGACAGTATCAAACGATAGCTCTTCCAGGCAAGAAGTGTAGTTTTATCTCAGCCACAGTGGAGCAGAGTTGAGGGAACTGGGAACTACAGAGACCATCGACATTGCGGCTGTTTCCTCGTCACGCTCTGAGGGCGAAAAACAATCCGATTTGCAGACTTTACTGTCAGTGCTTTTGAACGAGACAGAGGCAGGTTGCAGTGAAAGACATCACATGTGCAAAGCATTCTCTCAAACTTCAGTGTCAGGTTAAACTCAGATGTGTTAAAGAAATAAAGGAATGGCAGACCGGAATTTACCGCTGTGCAAAGAAAGACCAAAAAAAAAGTCTGGTAGTGAGAGACCTGCTGAACTGTGTGTGAAAAACTCAGCATCTCAGCAGACACACACTATCAGTCAGCTCACAGAGAAAGATGGAGACAAAGACAAATGCTCGTTTTGCTCATAGAATGGCCAAGAAGACGTTACTGGTAGAAAACGAACCATCAGTCAAGGTAGATAGTTAACTTATGATTGCAGTATAAAGACATGAGCATGAGATATGAGCTGGGTCATTTGTAAATCATTGTTCGATTATTGTTAAATGTTGTTTTTATCTTTCCAAAGACCTTTAATATGATTGTTTGCACTTGCTTACATAGGAAAAAAAGCGATGTTAGTGAAAAACAACTATTTAAAAAAAGGATAATAATGAGCGGTATTTTTCTTAGTCTTGATTTGTCTTTTTTTAAATATACCTCATGAAATACTGTACCGTGGACTTGATACCAAGACATTATCATACCGTGAGTTTATGATATCATTACATCCCTGATATTTTGCCTTTTGACTTGAAGAAACTTTGACCTTGCAACCTTTGTTTTTTCTAAGTGCTGAGCCGCAGCCTCCCTTGCGCACACACACACACCTGTAGCACTTCAGGAGTAATTTTGTTTGAATATCTGAGCTTTGACTGTAATTCTCCGTTGATCTTGTCAGATGATGTCAGTCCATAATGAAAGGATGGTATCGGAAAAGATACTGCAGGTCCTCTGTGACATCGCCTGCACTGCTGCTTATCAGATAGGTCAGTGCACTGCCACCCCTCCCAGCCATCTGGTATTTCCTCTCAAATTTTAAGACATGCCAACAACTTTTTTTCTCTCTCTCCTTAGTGAATAATGGAAGCCAGCAGTTTAACGTGTGGGTGCCCAGTTTGGCCGATGTGACGCTGGTCCTGATGAATATGGGAGCTGCATTTGTTACTCTCTTCCCTTTCGAAAATCTGCAGCCTCCATTCACAGAGGGAGTTCTGCTGTAAGTAACCTTCCCGTTCATGAGTTTGCTCATTCATTTCCATTCCAAGCTTAGAATATGAGGTGAAAACTGTTTATTTAATATCTTTCTAAAATTATGCACTTGACTTTCTCCATGTTGTGTAGGGAGGACATCAACATCAGTGAGAATCCCTCCAGTATGAAGGACAAGAGCACTTTCCCTGAACACAACTACAGTAATATCTTGAAGGTTAGACCTAATAGGAAACAGTGTGTGATAGAAACAGTTTGCTGGCAAGTTTGTCTGTTTTAGGCAGAGAAAGTACAGTTTTACCTCTCAGATCATTCACTTCATGGTTATTCTTCCTTTGTTCTCACCTGCAGTACCTGTCCTACTGTATGGACCTCTGTTCACGGGCATACAGCGACGAAGAGCTGCTGTTGCTGCTAACTGTGTTGGGAAGGGTGAGCCTGGACACACGGCTCATCCTCCAGTCTAGTGTGGAGCTCTACCCTCTGCAGTACAAAATTGTCAACAACATCAGGGACTGGGACACCATGGTCAGTTCATATCTGTCTCAGATTCCTTTAGTTTCAAAGCAAAAGAATATACGAATCCTAAACTACCATGAAAGCTCAAGTTTGAATTTCTGTTGTATTTCACGCAGAGAACAAAGTCGGGCTGGAAGAAGAGTTTCAGAAGCACTGACTTTTTAACTAACCAGGGGCCTGTTGCATAAAATTAGACACAGTTTTGCATTTAAATTTAACTTCAAGTCAGACTTAATATAGACACTTAAATGAGCCTGTTGCATGAAGCATCTCTATGAGTGAGTAAGACTGTGACTGACTTAGATAGCCTGACGCAATATGCATCATGGGTAAAAAAAAGACACTTAGCAAAGAAAAACATAGTGGACTCAACAGTGGCAGCGTAGATCATAGCATGAAAAAACTTTGCTTGTTAGAGGAATAATGCTGAACACAGTATGTTATTTTGTAGTTTAAATCAGCTGCTGCAAGTTGATCGGCCGGCAGAACGATAGTTTCTTAAGGCAACAGTAATCTCTCCACTAGCTCCTGATTGTTGTATCTCTTTTGTGGATTGTTTCTGTCCCTGAAGACTCTCTCTCTTCTGAGAGCTCTTTCTAACATCCAAATATTTGCCATGGAGCAGGTGCCGCACACAGTAGATATATATTTCTGTGTCTTTGTGTCCTAACAGTTTGTTGCCAAGGCAGCAAAGCTGTCGTTTCAGGCTTAGCCAGGGGGAGAGGTGGCAAATTTTTTGGTTTAAAATTAAGTCAGTCTTAATCAGACTAGTGTAACTTGACAGTTAAAGAGTGGCCTAAGGCTTAGATTAGTCTTAAACCGTGTTTATGCAACCGGCTCCTGTGCTTCAGCAGACACATACTGAATGCTTTTAGTAATTTTTCTGCTTTTTGCACTCTGCTCAAAGTTCAGCTAGATGTTGAGTAGTTGTGTTACATTGCATTCCTGTATAGCAATACCGGTGATGAGACTGATTTACGGAACAACTACCTCTCTTCACAGTGAGGAGACCCAACACAGTCTGTCAATAAAATATTTCAATTTAAATAAAGTGATCATTTGTTATTATCTAAAATGCTTCCAGATGCCCAGAATCTGTCTGGCCCTTACTGGTGTGACGGATGACCACCACAACATGTGCCTACTGGTTCAAATGCTGCCTGACAACACACGAGGAAAGTAAGTCCATCCATCTGTTTTCCTGTTGCTGATCTGCTTGTGTCCCGTTTTTTTCCACACGTTTTTAAAATGACACGTTTGTTTACAGACAGCTGCGCCGACATCTGAGCCTGTCCATGATTTCGAAACTGTTAGATGGAACTTGCACTTACAGAGCCACAGAAAAAGATGTTCAGGTAAACAGTTTCCTTTAGGTCAATTATTTTCTTAAATTACCTAAATATCTATCACAGTTTGTCGAATGTCTTCAGTAATGTATGGCTCTAACCGATCTTGTTCTCTGTCTTGCTCAGCTCTCTGAACTGAGGCCGTACCTGCCCCGCATGCAACCCTCTGCTCTTCTCCATGGCATGCTGACCTCCTCTAGAACTCCAAAGGATAACGAAAACATGGCCACCCTGGACCAACAGGTGAGCATGTAATGAATGCCATGCACTGTAAAATGTTTGAGCCTAACGTGTTTTGGATGTGGATGTGTTGTTAGTCAAAGAACCTTACAGTCACGGAGTTATAACAGAATGTTTGTCTCATGTGTCAGGCCTACTACCTCTGCTACAGCCTTCTGACGTTGGTAAATGAAGCCTCCAAATTTCAGTTCTTCCCGGCTCATCAGAAGGTATCAGTCCAATTATTTCCCTTTGGGGTTTTTTTGTTTGTTTTGTTTTGTTTTTTTGGTCCCAGGTAAGTGCACCGTGACCAGTTATCAGCCAGCTATTTAAATGAGGGGGATTAATGTCAGATGATGGTGACTTTCTTTTTTCTGTATGAGGTGTTTTGATGTTGCTTTGCACTGTGACTCTTGTGCCTCTTAGAAGCAACTGCTGCATCTGTCCTCTGAGCTGGAAACGTACATAAAGTGTGACATCAGAGAGAACGAGAAATGTCTGTACCGCTTTAAGGTGAGCGTGACTGCAAAGAACCGTAGGTATTTGTCAGTGTCTGTATGTGTTTGGCTGTAGCTAAAGATGAAGTGTAAAATTCTTCTGTGTATTCTACAATATCTTTAAAAGGTTGTGCAGCCTTTTTTTAAATGCTTTCCAGTTTAAGCTTGAAATTGTCAATTATCCTGAAGGAAAAATGCAGCTATCCCAAGTTTTCTTTTCCACAACTGTGTACCCAACAAATGTAGCACAAAGGGGATTGTCGATGCATGATTGTGTCGATGCATTGATTTATATTCCTTCCTACAATCCAACTACATCGATGGTAAATGGCAAATCGTCCTTCTAGTATGACTTGTATCAATCTAAAATCGTTTTTCAAAGCACAATTGAATCGTATCAAAAGTGAGAATTAGCACTTAGAATTTAGCACATCAAATGTTGTTATGTGGTTGTATTTTTCACAGTTTAAATGGTAAATAGTTGTAAATACTACTACACTTCATTCTCTGACATTCTGGGCATGTACATTGCATCAGCAGCGTTGCATCAGATAACGGAGGATCATGGCGGGGAAGCAGCAGGAGAACGAGAGATTTTCAGTCAGTGTTTGCGATCCACACAGATTGAATAGAGGCTTTGCACTGAATGTTTGTGTAGTGTATCAAGCTTTTCCACTGTTTTATCTCCTCCACCACTGCATAAAAAGAGGCATTTTCTTTTCCTCTATTTTTGGCGAAAAAATTTTTTACTATACTGATTTCTAGTCACTGAATCGTATTATATTGTATCGCTCTATATGAGGCCATATGTTCTTGTTTGTTATCGTCTGCTGGATATCATAATAGACATATGATTGACGAGGATTTTTAACAAACAACAAATCCCTGTATGTTTCAAACCCAGTAACACTCTTAGGAAAAAACTGGTACACCCAAAAGACAGGGTACCACACAATCAAAAAATCAACCTGGTATATGCCGTCCAATGCAGTGAGGAATGCAAGGACTTATACATTGGTGAAACTAAACAACCCTTAAACAAACGCATGGCACAACACAGAAGGGCCAACTCCTCAGGTCCAGTCTCAGCTGTCTA
>JAQLOL010000003.1:14443301-14461895 GCA_029783665.1 Naso thynnoides
AAAAACTACTTTTGTTTCCCGTAAAGTGTAGCAGTGAAACTAGTTACATTAGCCAAATGAAAGGTAACGTTAACGTTAGCTAACGTAACAAGTGTAAGAGGAATTCAGCTTGCGGTTTCGCTGACAGTGGAAACCCATGTCAGTACACCCCCACCACACACGGCGTAGTCCCCCCACAAGCAGGAATTTGGAGAATCGACGCTTTGAATTCAACGTGTCATCCAGTAGTTTGTGGACTTGGTCTAATGACATTGAATTTGACTTTGCAGACAAAACACGAAGCTACATGTTGCACATACGAGCCGTTTTCATGTCATAAGAGGAAGAGTTTTAAACTTTTGATCACAGGACAGTGGTTGTTCACCTACTGGGGGCAGCATGTGGGATTGTGCCAAAGTCCTTCAACAGACCTTTCATCCAAAGTCAACTGTTGTGATTGTTATGTTAGAGCTGGACAGAGGTTGTGAACCATGCAAGAAAAACAGCTAGAATATTTTGAGTGTATGTTTTGTTTTTAAACTGTCATGATGTTTAGCTGTTTGCAATGTTTACCTTGTTTTTAAGGAGGAAATAAATGTAGGGCATACAAAAGTAACTGTCCCTATATCCTATTATAACATTACTGGCACTGTATCAGTATCATAGGAGTTGTCCCAAACTTTATTGTTGATAAAGCAGCTCAATGACTCATTTCTAGATGACATCATCAATATTCATGGATTGAGCTTTGGATATGACGTCCATATAAAGTTCAGCCTTTCAGCTATTTAGCTCAAGAACAAACTGATATGTGTGTATAAATTAAAACCCGAGTTTTTCTATAATTGTGACAATGCAGAACACTTGTTTCTTTTGTCCTTCAAACATGGACCCCAGGAAGACTAGCGGCCACTTTGTGGAAGCTAATGGGGATCCAAATAAAGAATAAAACCATTATGTGAGCTGCATTGTTACAGATTAGATTCTTTTATGATTTATTGATGACATGTGTCTAAAAGCTCCTCTGAAGCTTAAATTCCATTAATAACAGCAAGTGCTCTGGTTGCAGATGAGCGGGTTACCAGACGGAATAACAAATGGCCCAAGCAGGAGTCAAAACTTAGAGAAAGATGCTGAGATCTGGGAGAGACCCTGGACTCTTGAAGAGATACGGCAGAGCAGTGCCAACTGGTCCTTGGCAGCTGACTCAGGGGTAAGTCAGAAACTTCCTCCCAAGCTCCGAAAAGGTCAAGTAAGCAGCGATCCATCACCGTCTAATCCCAGACATGATGACAAAATGTTCAGAAATGAGAGAGTAGTTGCGGGGATTCATGTGAAATGTGCTGTGCTTTCGTGCAATGAAAGGAACTCTGCAGCTGCTGGCGTCGTAACTGTTTTTTTAATTGTTATTTTTGTTTGTTACAGCTCTTTCTGCTCCTCCAAGACTTCTCCCAGAGAATGCTTTCAAAGACACATGAGATCGAAAAGCAGTTGGACAGTCTGATCCGTGACACCAAGGCCACAGACAGCTGCTTGCACACTGTCTTCAACGACTTCCTCATGCTCTCCAATACACAGTTTATAGAAAATGTAAAGTATCTAAGTAAAAAGCTGTTGTGTTGAACACACGTTTGCCTGTTTTACTCTAACGGTGACAATGCAGAACACTTGTTTCTTTTGTCCTTCAAACATATTGCATGGTGTCTTGTGGTGAAACTTGCATGACTCAATCTCTCTTGTGACATCAAGGTCTTTACTTTGTTTTCCCCGTTACAGAGAGTCTATGATGAAGAGGTAGAAGAGACGATCCCCAAAGCTGAAGCACTGGAAAAGCAGCCTGAGCAGGTTTAAAGAATTATCCTTTCTGCTCCCTAACATTTTACGTTTTTTACTTTACAACACTGACCACGAGTTTAACACTGTGTTAAGCTTTTCAGTATTAGTATAACCCATTAGCGACAAGTCCTGTATGCTTTTCCTTAAGGAGAGGACTCGAGAGCAGAAAGAGGCAGAGTTGATCCCTAAAATGCAAGAGGCTGTGAACTATGGCCTGAGGGTGCTGGAGTCGGCCTTCGAGCATCTGGACATCAAAGCAGGAAACTCGGACTCTGAGGATGAGGAGGCCACGGACAGGGTGGAGGCCATCCTGGAACCCAAGGCGAGCTCTAATCTTAAAGCAGGATTACGGAAATTCCCACAGAAATGAAAGTGATGAGGCATCTTTACATTAATGTTTTTGAGCCTAAGTGTCTGCTTTGCTACTTTCTTTTAGGATCTTTATGTGGACAGGCCACTTCCGTATCTGATTGGTTCCCAGCCCTTCATGGAACAAGAAGATGTCGGACTTGGTGACCTCTCCAGTGATGGTAATATACTCAAGCCAACTTCTTCATGTGCTTGTACATTATTGGAGACCAAGCAGTGAAGCCTAGAAGCCCCGTTGTTTGTCTATCTTTCCTTCTCATTATTATTATTATTTGTTTCTTCTGCCATTGAAGGCTGTGGCAGCTCAACCATATGGTCAAAAGTTTTTGAATTTGGTCCACTGGTGGAGAGTAATTCCACAAGGCCATGGTGCAAATCGCACATCAGTTAGCCCAAGGGGGCACTAGTGCACGCAGCTGAAAATGCAAATTTGAACAGGCATATCTCAGGCCTCGTTTGTCCTGGAGTCATGAAACTTTGTACATATGTACATCTCCTCATTCCAAACAAGTTTCCCAGAAGGACCTATAAGCACCACCTTTTACATTTTCTGCAAATTACACTTTAATGAAAAAACTTCCATAACCTCTATGGACATAAAATGTCTTTGGGCTGTAACTGTGACTTCAACCTGCGGCTTCAAAAACAAAACTAGAAAACAAAACTAAAAAATACATGTTAATATGTCGCGCAGAACAGCAATTGTAGGAAAACTGGGTTATATTTTACGGGCAAAATGTCCACTTTTTTTTTCCCTCTGATGTCTTACGACTGCTCTGTCTGTCTGCAGCCTTTTATTTAGCGGAGCTGTCCCCACTGCTGCGGCTGCAGCTTTGGTCTGCTGGCAGCCTACATGTTGCTTTCAGGAACCTCCGTGAATCACAGAGTTGGGGCAGACAAGTCGTCGGACGTCAGAGGGAAAACCAGAGGACATTTTCACTATAAATTTTGACCCGATTTTACTAAAACTGCTGTTTTGTGCGACATTTCAACATGCATTTGGTTTGGTTTTTCAGAGCCATGGGTCGTTGTCAAAGTTACTTAGCGTTGCTTTAAGAAAGCAGCATATAGTTTTTCGCGACAGCTAGTGGTGAAATTGAAATCAACAACCTTCTGTCAGTCTTTCGTGGCCACACAGTTGTTGCAATCATATACACACTGACGTGGCTAAATTTCAAACAATGCTTAAAACAGCGCTCTTTTCTGCAATAGAAGTCTACAGCAGCATCTATAACTGACCGATCAGTAGTTATGAAATTTTGCAAGTGGTCGAGGATGATTATATCTATATGGCTTTTTGACTGCTTGGTCCCCTCATTGCTGCTTGCAGCTGTATTTCTGTTTGTTTTCTTCATGCATGTTTATGATCCTCTTTCCAGAAATGTCTGTCGACAGTGACAGAGACAGCGTAATTGAGAGTGAAGATGGCAAAGAAGCAGTTGTAAGACTTTTTCCCCCGTTTTTCTTCACAGCATTTTCATTTTTTTTTTCTATTTTGCATATGAAAGTAAAAACCTTATTACTTTTTTTTTTTTTTTTAATTAACAGCATTCTGATGAGGACTTTGATCAGGAGGAGGAAGAAGTTCACAATAATGTTAAGAAGGTACGCATACTGCCCGCCAAACACATCAAAGATTACATCCAAGCTGAATAGCTGTAATTTTGGATTCTTCATATGTGCATCCAGAAGTCGTCCATGTTAAGTTATGACGACGATGAAGAGGAGGAGGACGAGGATTCTGACATATTTGGAGAATCAGACAGGGATGACGATGATGACACCAAGGTATGACTGTTTCAACTTTGCTACAGTAATGAAGAGAAATCTTTGTGAGTGGATTATTTGTCAATTCAATTTGAACTCATTCAGATACATTTTTTTTAAACTTTGGGAATGTTGATCTTATTCTGCTTTGGGATTTTTCCGTCTCATGTTCAGAACACCGGCCCTTCGTCTTTTGCCGATGAGCTGGCTGCCCGGATCAAAGGCGAACCTGCTCACAAACCAGAGGGAGATCGCGCATGTGAGTCAATGTCACTATCAGTCAACCTGTAGTTTATCATCTCACTTTTTGGTCTTCCCTCTCTTCATATTTAATTTAACGAAAACACAGCATCAAAGTTTTTTAGTTATGAGTGCCATCGCTGCATTTGCATGCTCATGTGTTTTGTGTTTCTGCCATGTCATGTCTTGGAAGCATTGACATCTAAGAAGAAAAGTAAAGGCAGGAAAAAACCAAAGCCTTCACAGTCACAGGGTAGGACTTTCATTCATCATCGGTGCAATTCAAATGTTTTTTTTTTAGTTTGTTTGTTTTCCTCTTCAATTTTGCATTAGTTATTTCCACAGCAGGCCATTTTTTCTTAGCATGCAGCTTCACAGTTTGTGTATATTGTTACAGCAGCTGAAGAGGACAGCGATGACATGTTTAAGCCACCAAAGATGGAAGATGATGACTTCTCTCCATTTGGAGGAAAAGGTGGCCTCTTCAGTGGGGGGAGAGGCCTGTTTGACGATGATGACGAGGTATATTAAATGATTTTCAAAACCCTTTTTTCATTTAGTCCAGCTCTGGGTTAAATAAACTCTGGGCCACTGCCAGACTTTGATTTGTGCTGACTTATGTTTTTTCATTCAGGGTGATCTTTTCTCTGAGGCACCAAAGCCTCCTGTGACCGAAGAGAAAAAGGTGCTGAATGAAAGCAGTAAAAGTGCAGCCCAAAGTGCAGGTAAGACTGACTTTCTCGACAAGTTTGTGCAAAAATGTGTAGATGGCAACAAAAAAACTAGACTAGCAGAATGTAACAAAACTTTTATTTTCTGTCTAAGAATCTGACAAACCTGGAAAGAAGATCCCAGCAGGTGCTGTCTCAATATTCCCAGGTAGTGGCTCAGACTTTTAAGCCAACTAACATCCCCTCCTTGTCAGTTTTTTTTATTCTAGTAAACTGACTCATGTTTTGTCCACAGAAAACAGCCTGTTCAGTTCAGGGAATGACTCTGATTCTGTGGAGAGCAAGGAAAACGGAGCTCCTGCTGCCACTAAACCGCTTCCCACAGGAGCTGCTGTAGGTGGAGGAGGAGGAGGAGGAGGAGGAGGTGGGCTGTTTGATGATGAGGATGAGGATGATGACTTTTTCAGCAGCAAAAGCCTGAAGAAGTCTGACTCTGGTAAGTGTGAGGGAACATTATTTGGTGCTAAAGTCCAGGTTCAGGTGGGATCCTCTCCGCTCAAACTGCGGTTGTTGTTTTCTTCTTTTTCAGCTGGGCAGGAGAAACCCAAACCCAAGAAGTCTATCCTTTTTGATGAAGACGATGAGGATGGAGATATATTCAGTGAAAAGTATAGAGCATCGACTCCAGCTCAGAGCAAGAAGGAGGCTGTGGAAGAGCCGATTAAACATCCTGAGAAAAAGGTAAAGATTGACATACACATGAGGCTGAACATGATGGTTTGCAGTGTTAAGTGCATTTTTTTTTTTTTGGTATTTCAGCATAGAATTTTTGGTCTATGTTGATAATTCATTGTCAGTGATTCATTGTTGTGTTTAGATGCCCGCTGGGGCCGTTTCCATGTTTGGTCCTGGGACTAAAAACCTGCTCAGTGAGGGCCTGAAAAAACGTCAGCCATCTACAAGCGAGGAGTCTGAGAAATCTGAGGAGGTCTGAGTGGATCATTGTCTCACAAATAATCCTAACAATATTTATTTGGGTTGTTTTCACATGTTAAATGGCAAGTTTTCCACCAGAAGGGACTCCATTGTGCTTCTGTAACCACAGAGTGTGCAGGCTGTCTCGCCGGAATTGTTGAAAGTTTAATTTGATTTAGTTTAGAGTGCACTGCTGGCCTTTGCTCCTATTGACACAGTTCAGTTCTCTTGGCTCTGCACCAGTAATTTCTTTCAAGCCTCAAAACCTCATACTTACAAAAAGGAAGCTAAAATTTAGAAAGCTCTATATTTTAAAGTTTTGTCTTCATGTTTTGCCTCACAGAATGGACCTGCTCCAGATGCCGGGAAGGTTGCTGTCAAACAGACTCCAAAACTGCAGACACGAGGCCTCTTCTCTGATGATGAAGACTTACAGGTGGGAACTCAAACTTCACTGAAAAAAAATTAAACAAAAAAACAGTTATGATAAATTTCAATCACACTATATATTTGCCCTCCATAGGAATCTCCAACTATCCCTAAGAGCCAGTCGAAGCCTGAACCTACAAGCCAGAGCAAAACTAGCAAGGCTCCTTTGTCGTTATTTGACGATGAGGAGGAAGAGGTGAAACTGATGACCTGCAATTTCACACATCTGGAAAATACTAGGTCATGCTTGTTTTTGCTGTGACTTACATCGCAACAATCTGTTTCCTCACCTTGCAGGATCTGTTTGCATCTGCAGCTAAAGCTAAACCAAAACCTAATCAAGCTAAAGCCTCCCCACTGCAACCCAGCAAGGCTTTGTCCAGCTCCCTCTTCAGCGATGATGAGGTATGAGAATATCTAAAACTCAACATTTTACTGCTGCATACCAACTTGTAATGGAGTGTACAGTGCGATGTCATTGTTTTCCTTAATATTTGAATGAAAGGACCAGTGGATGAGTCCTGCAAGTAGTGCAGGAAAGCAAGAGGTCAAGACAGGGATGAAGTCCAGTGCCAGCGCCCCCTCCAGTCTCCCCAGTGCCAAAACCTCCCACAAAAGCAGCCTCTTTGATGATGACGAGGACGATGACCTGTTTGCTCCAACAAAAGAGTCAAGGTATTAATTTTTACAAAGCTTTTGTCGTCATTAGAAAAACAGCAAAAACATGTCTGCTCGCTGATAAATTGTTTTAAAAACGCAGAAGAAATTACACTTTTTTTTAAACATTGTGTAATCAGAACAAAGCTCTTATCCTTCCTCTTGTCCTATTGTGTTTTGCAGTCAGAAGCCTCAGAGAGTTAGTCTCCTGTTTGAAGATGAGGGTGACGATGAAGACAAAGGATCCCTCTTTGGTATCAAGCCTGCAGTCAACTCAAACACCGCAGCCCCAGCTGCTAAAGTGAGTGCACTAAGGGCCAGTGTGTCCACATGGTGTTATTTTCGAAGTGTCAGTGTATTTACTCAGTTCTCAATGAGGAGAGAGCATCTGCAGCAGCAGGCGCCCACACACAGAAAAAAATACAGCGTCTTTTTTCAGAGGGCTCTGCCTTTTTTGTGCAGCGGCTCTGAGCACTTCAGAGTTTAAAATTTCTCAACTTTTTAGAAAAGCGCCGGTGACGCCACTGGCGAACAGTAGATCGTTGTGTTGTGTCTTTGTTACGAGTAATAGACCAGTAAGCTTTCGAAGCTGCAGGAGAAGCTGGCGTTGTGTACCTGCAGCTGTACGATATGTCTGACATAACAGAAAGAGGAAGATCTGTTTGTTTGTTTGTTTGTTTGTTCACGTCATGCACCCACATCCTCCATGATTCGTGTCCGTTGGCTGCAGCCGTGTAGTGGGTTCATGTCATTATTAATCTCATCATCCATACAAAGTATGAGGGAAAAGATCCACTGTTTGATGCTCACTCATAGTTAAAAAAAAAAATTAATAAGGAAAACAAACAGTTAAAGCAATGGAGAAGTGTCGATCATACAGTGGCCCTTGTCAAGATACTGTTGTCATGGCGACATGACACACGTGCTGTGTTTTTTCTCTGGGCACACGGCACTTTTTCTCTCAGTGCACAAGCGCTTCATTCCAGCACTGCTGAGCCCTCCGCCGGCGCTTTTCTGCCCGAAAAAAATGCCACCTGGACACAAACGCGAACTTATTTCTCATATTTGTCATGAAATGTCAACATTAACACAAAGCAACAAGTTGAAAAATCTTGTTGACTTTTCGATTTTTACCACAATAGTAATACGTCACATTAGATGGTGTTGCTTCATCACCAGCGCAGACATTAAATTCTTTGCATGTCTTATATTCTTCAGACGCCTGTTGTGGCCTCTCAGTCATCGTCCTTGTTTGAAAAATCAGAAGAGGTTGTTGTTTCGAAGACGTCAGCAGAGGACAAGCCTTCAGAGCAGGATAAACAGGCAGCAAAGACCCCCGAGCTGCCGGCATCATCGCCCTCTCCAGAGAGCAGCGAAAGTAAAAAGAAGCCTGCTGGAGCAGTCAGTCTTTTCGGAGGCATCGATGTTCTTGCCAGCAAGCAGAAAAAGAGCCCGCTGGATGACGGTGACAGTGATGACAGCTTCCTGTCTAAGGAAAGTCCACCACCAGATGTTCAGGAGGAAAAGAAGGACATGAAAGTCAAAAGAAGCGCTGTTAGTCTGTTTGATGAAGATGATGATGAATCTGACTGGAATGACCCAATTTTCACACCCAGTAAACCCACAGCGAGGAACACACAAAAGGTTTGTAGGAATTAAAGGAAATGCAAGAACTGTGTGAAGAATTAATTGGTGGAATCGTTGCATCATTTATACAGGAATCAAGATATGACATTGTGTGTGTGTGTGTGTTTTTTTTCAGCCTGCAGAGGAGCGAACACAGGCAAAGAGCACAGGTGTTTTTCAGGACGAGGAGCTGCTGTTCAGCCAGACAGAGCAGAAGGACAATGACCCAGATGTCGACCTCTTTGCCACCTCAGGGAAAGCTGCGGTGAGTTTGCGAGATATTCTCGTCTGTATTTTTGTTTCTCTTCTCTCTGTCTTTTTACATGCTAATGATTTGTGCTGCTTCCTTTTTAGAGCTCCAAGCTCAGCGCAGTGAAGCCGGCAGCAAAGAGTCTGTTTGCCGATGACGACGAGGATGACCTCTTTAGCTCCATAAAGCCAAAAGCTCCTCCTCCTGTAAACATATTTATTCATTTTCTGCTTTCTCAGCATTACATAATACATTTAAATATTAGCTGTGTAACTACTAATTGAAAAATCCTCCAATCAGTGGGAGAGCTTAAATCTCTCTCTTGTTTTTCTTTTTGTCTCCAATTTCAGAAAATAGCAGAGAAGCCCAGTAAACCTAAAGACAAAGCACCACTAGCAAGTCCAGACTCTGTGTCAGAGATTCAGGTGAGTTTGCTTTAGACAAATCCTCAAGCTGTTTTGTTTCTTTTAGCCATGGACTCAGCATGCAGTTTGGATTTTTTAATTTTTATTTATTTATTTATTTATTTGCTAGCATTAACTAATTTTAAAAGTAGTTTATCGTAACTTGTGATAGACACATCTGTCTTAACCACTCATAGCCTGTTGATAGTGTTGTTTTTAGATGAACACTAGAAATGCCTTGATTGGATAAAATTCTGAACCTGCTGTAATCTGACCACACAGAAACCTGCAGCAACTCCTGTAAAAGCTAAAGATTCCTCATCACGGATTGGGAAACTTCAAGTAATTTTTCTTTTGTTTTTTATCAAATCAGATGTCTTCATTCCTGACATTTCACTCTTGGTGTCACCTGAGGACTTTTCTATTCCCACTTACATTTTCTCTCTTATGGTCTCTTTTGTCTGGGCATTTTCTTATTCCAACTTCAAAGCCTAACTTCAGTACAAGAGCATGACTTCAGAAATGAAAAGAATTCTCTGTTTTGATTTGATTTAGCTAAATTGGAGGAATTTGCTCACTCCTGAGACGTGACTGCATCTTGCTCTGGCCTCATTTCCATCCTCAGTTCTGGCTTCTCATTTTCTTGTAAATAAGCTGCTGCTTCAAACCACTCTGAGAAACTTTTGAAAAGAGAGTAGCTGTAAATGTTAGGGCTGGGGATAAAATCGATACAGTGTAATATCGCGATATTCTGTGTGACAGTATCGCCAAGTATCTATATTTTATCACATAAATTCTGAATAACTGCTGCAAAAAAATCAACTTTTTGGGTAATAGAATAATAAAAAAAATCAATTGACTTTTCAGTCCACTAAATGTTGATAAGTGCTCACTGGCTAGTGAGGTAGTAAAAATGCAACTAAAAATTATGGGAACTGAAATAAATAGGCTGAAAACTTTATCTTGTTAGTTGAAACAGATGATGTCGATTAAGTTTAACTTTGGGAAAATGATTTGCAGTTGAAAAAAGTAAAAAAAAAAAAAAAAAAAAATTGACTTTATTGAAAAAAGATAGATGTAATCATTTCCAAACTTAACAGCATATTAATTTTTATCTCATGAAATGTTTGCTTCAATCCATTTTGTTGTTGTTTGCCTTTCAGAGGCGAAGTTTTTGCTGCACACAAAGAGGCAGTCAAGCAGTAATCTAACTGCACCATTAATTACATTTTTATAAGCACGACTTAATTTGATGAATCAATTTATTCAAACTGAGCACTGTGTTCTAGACTTTTGTATGGTTATGATGTCATGAAATATGACAATAGACGTCCAAAGCTTTATTTGAAAACACCAAAACACAAATTCAAATGCACAAAATAGTTTGGTACAGCCCTTTTTTTTTCACTCAAAAATCCTTTTAAATGGATTTTAGTCAGTGCTCAGGGTCAGCCGTGTCTTTTTTACCTTGACAAGAGATTATATGGATGCATGTAATCTGTTTATGTTCAGGCCAATCTGATGATCAACCCTGCTGCATTACTCCCTGGTGCGGTCCCCACTCTGCCAGGGGCCGGAAGTGTCCTCCCTGGCATGGCCCCGAGCTCCTCCTCTGGGGTGTCCAGCTCCAGCCTGAGCCCGAGCCCTGCCACAACTCCTGAAGGGGCCCAGGCAGACCGCGGGGGAGGAGTGAGCTTTGACACCCCGGTCCAGGTTACAACACTGCAGTGCGCACACAAGGTGGATTTTTCATACTTGATCGTGTTTGTTCTGTAGAAGCCTTTAAGTTAATGTCTGATGCGGTATGAAGTGCGTTTACATGACGTCAGAGAGAGTTGATTTATTGTGATATTACAGCTAAAACCGGACTTTAAAATGCATGTAAACATTTTAGTCCGACTGAAATCGTACTAAATCAAATTCCTTGAAGTCGAGTTAACATACCCAGATAATGCAGCTGGGAGTTGAATAACTCCTGCATGAATACGCCTCAACCGGACCTGGACTGGTCTAAGCAATCTGCACGATTGATAGTCCCTGCGGCGTCTTTGACCTGAAACTCGAACAGCATAAATTTGCAGAAGAAAGCCAGTAAGAAAACGAGAATCTTGTAAACGCAAGGGGAAGTGTGCACCGAACTTGTACCAAATGTAAAGTGTTCAGCATTAAGTTGTCCATGTTTTCACGGATCAACATGGTTTCCGCTACCCGCTTGCTAACTTGTTTGTAGCTTGTGTGGCTGAAAATTGAAAAATTGCCGCCTACCATAGCGGAGTCGGACAATAAATCAATTCTTCCTCAGCACTTGTATACAGGGACAATGTAAACATATGTAAACATACTGAGTGTGTGTGTGCAAATCTTTTGTCATGCAGAGTCGAGACAAAGGTCCTGGGAAACGGAGACCTCAGTCCAGAGCAGCGAGGCAGCAAGCAGCCAAAAGATCTGTGGAGGATAATGAAGAGGCCGCGAGTGGAGATGCTCCTGGGCTGAACTCAAGTCTCTCTGGTTTAGTCTTACCTCCACCAGACAAGTCCAGCCAGACACGTGCCGGTCCAACACTACCTAACTCAGCTGCACCCACAGTCCCGCCCACACCCGCACCCGCACCCGCACCCGCACCTGCACCTTCACCCTCTCAGTCTCCTCTCCCCAAAACCTCCCCCAGACCCTCTGCACTGACACTGCCAGTATCCTCAAATGCTGGAAAAAAAGACTCAAGTAAAGACAGCGGCGCTACCAAGGTGCTGCCCCCTTCTGACGAGGATGACCTTTTTGGATCCGACAGTCTGTTCGGGGCCTCAGTCACTAACGTTCCCTCCACCAAACAAGCTACCAAGACTGCACAACCTCAGGCCGGCAGCGACGTGGGACCGAAGAAAGACAAAGACAAAAGCACACTCCCATCCATTTTTGATGACAGCACTGATGACCTTTTCCAAAAGGTCAATCCGAGGTTAACCACTAAGAAAGCCAAGGCGTCTCCCTTCTTGGAGGAAGATGACGATGATGACGACATCTTTGGAGTTAGCAACAGTTCCACTCCCTCGTCCACAAGTAGCAAAGAAATCAAGAACAGCAGCAGTTTTTCAAAGCAGGACATCTTCCAGGTAAGTCTTCTGTTTACATCAGTGGTTATGCAGTCAAGGTTGTTTGTGGTGTCTTTCCTTTTCTTACAGGAGAAGTTTGTTTTAAAGTTAGAATAAATTCAATCATAAACAACATTCTACAGCATTATTTTGATGGACGGAGCAGTCACAAGAGCTGGAGCTCCTTGCTGACACAGCTTTTGACCCGGCAACGGCTCATTTCAGCTGCTTCAGGAAACAAACAAACAGCAGTTTCCAGCTTATTAGCCTCTGTTCAACTTTGAATTTTAGTGTCAGAAGCCGAGAGGACACCACAACACATTCAGCGATTGTCTCATCTTTTAAAATGAGCATTTTTCGACATATTGCCAAAGCACTATATGCCCCTAAACCTCCGTTATCTTCAGTTGTTTTCAGCCAATTTCGGCAAGCGGTGGCATCAGCAAGGAGCTCCACCATTCATCAAAATAATGCTGTTGAACATTGTGTATGATTGTAAATATTCTTGTTAAAAGGCTTAATGTGCAAAAAAACAAACTTTTCGTTTAAGGGTTGAATTTCTTTGTTCTCAGGACGAAGTAGCCACTGTGCCTAAAGCGAACAAGAAGCACAAAGAGAAGACCATTGATGCCAGCTTGTTTGATGACAACATAGACATTTTTGCTGACCTGACAGACACTTTAAAGCCTAAACAGAAGTCCAAGACAAAAGGAGAGACCAAGTCAATATTTGATGATGACATGGGTAAGCAACAAAAAAACACATGCAGGCATTCATGTTTTTAATGTGTTCTGCCTTGCCTCATTTAACCAAATATTTTGTCCATCTGTCTGTTCTTTAAAGATGACATCTTCTCACCAAGCACAGTTAAACCGGTTACGAAGGCTCCCCAAAGGTCAAAGAAAACGCCGCCGCCTCAGGAGAGCAGCGCAGCATCGGATTCAAGCAACATATTTGATGATCCACTAAATGCTCTCGGTGGGAAGTGAACTGTTGTTTCTGAGCAACCAGATTTGTACAATTGTGGATTAATTCCTTTGTCATTTGGATCGCTGAAAGATTGGAGATCGGATACACTGTTGATAGAGTATTTATTCCTATGAATTCATATAAATACTGTGGCTTATTTTTGGCAGATAAAGTCTTAAATGAAAATGATTCCAGTCATCTTTCGACAGCACTTCCAAAATCATTTTGGCATCAGCTCATATTATGTAACAGTTACTGCATACTGTTAATCTTTATTATACATGATAGCACTTTATAAGCATAGCATATGCTTAGCCTCGAAGCCTGCAGAAATTAACAGTCAATTGTTTTGTTTGTTTTGAAGTTGTTTTTCGTTTGGCTTTTCCATGTTGAGATTCCCTCTCTTTGGGTTTGTGCCATATTATGTTTATGAAAAAAAATCAATGTGTTTACTTATCGTTTTAGGATTTCTGACAATGTTTTTATTAATAAGAAATTCATCAGTTTCTTAACTTTGGCTGTGATGCAAAAGGAAATTCATTTTTAATAACAAAAAGAAACATATTTTATGCTATCTGAAATGTGTTTGATTTTTTTTTCCAATTCATGTGTTTTCATGAGCGCCCTGTCTAGACTGAAATATTGATCAGTGTTCTGAAGAAAGGGAACATGAGATCTGGAATTACTAACACCATGTCTTTCATTTCGGGATGATTAAGGCTTAGTCTCTCTGCTGAGGTCAGTGTTGTTAACATAAAAACAGAGTAAATGAAGCTGCTGCCTTGCATATAAAGTGAACCCACATGGCTGCTGGACATTTTGTAACCTTGAAAATATAAAAACTAGGTTACAGGGCAAAGTCCTTGCATACTTTTGTGCCTTGAAAATGGCATTAAAAGCCTTTTTCTTCAATGTGGGACTGGGATGTTCTTGCAGACATGGAGCTACAAATTGGCACACATTTTGTTTTGTTTTGTTCAGTTTATTAAATCTCGTTACATGCGGGACCATGTAGAAAACACAGTAATGTAAAAAAGAGGAAAGCTGCTTTGCACCAGGTAGATGTAAATATGTAGGCTACATTGTTACGACATTACAATATTTAACAGTATTTTGGAAAATAAATAGACATATTTAAATCACACTTCCCCATTTAATTGCACATAGCTGGAATATTGCAAAATTAAATGTACAGATTGTAAATAGGCTTTAAATTATGGGGTGGATTGGCAGCCCAAATCTGTGCACGTTCGGGCCATGAGCACTTGGTATTGTAAGGTTTTCTGTGTGGTCAAAATATAACATATCAGAAACTGTTGAACTCATTTTAAAAATATTTTAGATTATTATTTTGTTAAGTGTTTTTACATTTACTATTTATTTCTTTAAAGGATCAAGACAGATTTTCTACCAAAGTTCTATGTTAAGTAATGTGGGGACAGCGAATGGATTTGATTTAATTTAATTTAATCCTATGTAAACAGACAGTCTCACTGAGATGGAGAAGTCTTTTTTTAAGAGACACCTGTGTAAAATACGAGATAAGCAAAACATTTTCAGCAATGACGACACAGATAATTTAGTGTAGTTTTTTTTGTTTATTTTGGAGAGACAGTGTTAAGTTAATGAACATTACTAATAAACACTGCAGTGTAAACAAGCCAGAGTGTAGCCATAGGCTAATGTCCATCTGTTGTCCCTTTTTAAATGTTCCCCACAAAAACAACACAGTACAGCACATTAGTACAAAATCTGCATGTCTAAAAACAAATGTCAGGTAACAAAGTTAGCAAAATACAAAAAAGGTAACAAAAATAACAAAAGGTAAACTCACACAATTTACAGACGCAACGTAATTTTTTTTTTAATATAAAAAGCATTTAGAAGTGTGGTCATAATTAACGTTACATAAGTAAAATGATAAAGCGGGTAAAATTTTAATGGAATTTAAAATCATAAAACGACTGATGTCTGTGTGTTTTTCGTACGCTGCCCCGCTATGTGTAGCCCCGCCCACAATAGGCGGGACTACACATCGTAACGCCAATTGGGTGCTTCTGTCTGTCAATCACCCGAAGTCACAAAGGTGTTGTTCAGCCGTTTTTTGACAGGTGATGATGATGTCGTCAACAAGAGGACCACGGCGACCGACAACGGTCGACTGTGTAGCGTCAGTTTGTTCCGTATGCCGTTTTTAGCTCCGAACGCGATGAAATGCTGCTCGGGTTTAAACATAACGTAACTCTCGGCAGCTACAACGGACGGGACGGGACTGAAGCTAATGAATGTAGCATAGCAGCCTGCTAGCCATCCGCGGAGAAAGGTGGCCATTGTTTGAGTTGTTGGCTAACATGGCAACGAAAGCTAATGTTAGCAGCGTCGGCTAGACGGGCTTCACTGGCGTATCATCGCAGAAGATACTGGTAAGGGTGTTTTAACGTTAAAATTCAAACGTTATAAATGTTTTTCCCGGCGGTGGTGAAACTGAGGGGCATAAATACCGCCGGTGTGACCTTTCTTTGCTCATGCTAGCCGCCGGAATTGTGTTGATGCGATTCCCAACTCCATTCATCCCCGTTGTCAGGCAGCTAGCTAACCCAGTTCATTTGTTTTTGCCGACTGGCCTGTGGCTTTTTACGGCGTCACAAAGGAGAAAATGTCGGTGGACTGTAGCTTAAAAACTTGACGGTTTCGTTTAGAGGATGGCCTGTCATGACAACCATTAAGTATGTGAATGGGCAAACCTCAGGCCTTTTATATTGCTAACAGTCAGCTAGACATTTCATCTTCATTGTTTAAACCTCATACGTGGGCATGAGTGGTTAACTGAGCTTTTATCAGGCTCCAGTAACGTAACATCCCCAGTAAAACTGAATTCTTGTTAAACTGCCACTGTGTTATATGAAGTGCCATGGACAGCAGCTTGTGGCCAAATGTCATTCATTACTCACACAGGAACAAGTTAATATGCAATATTAATATTGATCTCATCAAACCCAAACAAAATAACGCACATTAGTAATAGTTTGCAGAGAAAAAACTGCAACAATCTGTCCTCTGTTGTCTCTGCTTAACTGATAAAGTGTCCTGGATCATATGACTGAACAGTATTTGTAATTCAGCTTGTATTTTAGGATTATTGAAAGTATAATCGGCCTGGCCGGCCTCTGACACAGTGAATGTTGTAAGATGCTGGTGAGTTAGGTGACACTGGAGGTGACCTGCGAAAGGCTGTGGTCAGGCACAGGACACCTCACACCGCTGATGGGATTATGTAACACACCTGATCTTCTTGAATTTTGGCCAGGGCTTTAAATGCCACACTGAATGTTTCATGAGAGGGCTGCGTCTGTTGCTGCTGCTGCCGATACATGCCTTTGGTTTAAAACATTTGCTCCTCAATTAAAATCAAACTGCTGAAACCTTTCCGGGACATTTTAATATTCCATGTGATAACAATTTGATTATTGGTCAGTCCTGTTTGTGTTACCCTCAAAACTACTAATTAGGTGCATAATTCTTAGTCATGTTCTTCATTATGTTTATATTTTCGTTGTTCTTTGGTTCTGACAGCAGACAGTGTACGTTGATCAACTTTATAACAAATATAAACATACTCAGGTTAGCTGAGAGGCTGTCAACTGTGCCTTCACCTGATGTAAAGGGCATCCGCTGCAGTCATGGCTGCACTGTGCAGCGAGAGGTTTGCGCCATACACAAAGCAGTGACTGCTGGGAGCATGTCGTCCTTGGGACATTTGATGATGAGAGATGTTGTGCAAATTTTATAATGGGCCGTGGGACATTTGTCAGGATCTGAGGCCATCTAGCACCCCGTCTTGTCCGTCGAGACGCTCCATTCAAGCACCCAGTATCCCTGAAGTGACGCTAAAGATACTCTGATATCCAATTTGAACAAGCAGAGCGTCCTGACTGAAGACACATCTGTACAAATTGAATTTAAATCGCATTTCCAACCACCTCGCCGTGTGGTTTGGAACTGATATGCAAAAATCAGATTTTATGTGGTTGAAACCAATCTGGATACCATCTGGATATGGCAGAAATGCGTTTTGGACCGGCAGTCAGAACAAAGCCTTAGAGTTTAACTTTTGAATATCATCTGAATAATGGGCCACCTTGCAAATGGTACATTTCAAAATGTAAACACCCAATTTTGTTTATTCATTTTTTTTTTTTTTGAAACTGTGGGAAGCACGGCAGGTTGTTTAATGCTCTGACGCCAGAGGCAGGGAATGATTAAACTAATCGAATTGAAAAAGTTCTTCTAATCGTACAGGGCTTCTGTTTCCTCTCACAGCTGTGGTCACCCTGCATGATGTGTGACGGTGGTGAAGCCAGCGAGCAGTGCCTGACCCTCTCTCCGTCGTCGTGGGCCAGCCCCCCCGTTTAACCATCTCTGCCGGAAGTCCGTCTCCCAACCTGCAAAGATGACCGACAGAAAGGAGCCACCCTACTTCAATGACGACAGTGTGGGAGCTTTCCACTATAAGCTTCCTTTCTATGACACTATGGAGCTCTTCATAGAGACCCTGACAGGGACCTGTTTTGAGCTGCGCGTGCTGCCCTTTGAGGCTGTCATTTCAGTTAAGGCAAAGATCCAGAGGCTGGAAGGTACAAAGCTCAATAATGTGTTATTGCGTGTTTTGGTCTGCTGTTTGGAAATAATGTCAGTTATTTTTGTAAGGGTAATTGCACTGATTAAAACAGAAAGGTGCGTTAATTATTTGACAGACAAGTGTTACAGGAATTCTACATATTTACACCCCGTTCATCATCTGGCTGTTTTCTGTGCTACTTTGTCTAGAAATTGTGTTGTCAGTCGGCACAGTCATTTCTCTTTTTCTGTTGACTTGGATCAGAATCATTTTCTAGGCTTGATGCACCTTGACGAAAAACAAGATGCCAAAAAGATAAGCAGGAAACTCTTGGTTAAAATGGAGGAAATTAGAGAAACATTTTTGATCTAACGACGGAGACGATTTGGTTTCAACATGCAAAATTGTGGAAAAAGTTCAGCCAGCCCGCTAACTTTGTTTAATTATAATATTATTCAAATAATAGTACAACAACAAATGATTGCACTCGCCTGGTGCGTTGTCAGCTCGCAAATGAAGCAGCAGAGGCCCCATGAAGTGAATGATTTTCAACAGTCAGTGAGAGGGGGCGCCCGGTGGCTCAGTCAGTAGAGCAGGCGTCCCATATACAGAGGCTATGTCCTCACCGCAGCGGACCCGGGTTCGATTCCACCTGTGGCCCTTTGCTGCGTGTCATTCCCCCTCTCTCTCCCCTGTTTCCTGTCCACTCTTCAGC
>JAQLOL010000003.1:14462153-14485194 GCA_029783665.1 Naso thynnoides
AAAAGCCCCCAAAAATATCTTTTAAAAAAACAATCCGTAAGAGTTCATTTGAACACACCAGTGAAGTTAGTGCAGATGTTCCTGTAGCATCAGTTACCTCAAAACTTTGCAGTATTTCTTCACGAATGTAGAGCAAAGAACAGCACTAAAAAAAAAAAAAAGATGTTTTCACTCTTTGACCTACTTGTTTGGCGGTTTGATTTGGCAATTGGTAGTCCTCTCCTACTGTGTTACATGGTTTGTTGATCTGATTGGTTGAGGTAAGCTCTTGACAGATAATAGACAGATGGTTCGTCCAGTCCCTTGCCAATTTTTCGTTCAAAAAGTGCCTGCCCTTTTCCAAACAGTCTCATTTGACAACTTCCCAGATGGTTCTGTAAAAACCATCTGGCGCATCAGGTTACCCTAAGCTTGTATTTTATTTTGTAGATCAAGATCCCCCTTCGTTTATCTACATTCTTTGCTGCTGTAGTCAGTTTTGGTCAGAAAGGCCTCTCTGTGTGTGAGGGGGTGGGTCAGCCAAGCCTGTGTGTTTGTGATGGAGCATACCACTCTGCAGTGAATGGTAGGACCACTGCTCACTCGCTAACACTGGCTCATCTCCAGCACCGGGTCAGCGAGTTCACCCATTGTGGGCTCAGAGAGCTTCCTGATTATGCATACGCTCCGTCTCATTCTAAGGAGTAGCTCCAGAGAGCTTTGAATTCATTAGGCTGTCATCCCTCTCCTTAATTCTTAACATTTTGCTCTCAGTAAAAAAAAATTTCAATACTACTCAACTCAATTTAGACATATTTTAGTCCAGTCGGAGGTTATAATAGTAAACGAAAATGGAACAAAATGACAAAAACTAGAGCAGAAAAAAGCATTTTTGTTAAATGGAAAAAAAATAAAGAGAAGGCTTTAAAAACAAACAAACAAACAAAAAAAACAATAACTACCTAAAACTGCATATCTGTATTGTAGGTGCACTAAACAAACTAAAATAAAGTTACAGACAAATATCCTCAGTTTTTGTCGTATTATTTTGGGTAAATATTGAATCTGTCTTTCAAGATCCATGTTCCCTCTCCTCCCCCCACTACACCCCACCTGCTTGTGGCGTGCCAGTCTACCCACGATCCATGCCCCTCTCCTGGTGACGTAAACCAACCTGACTGACATCATGGCGTCGAGGGCTTATGTCAGGAGACAAAACTAAACGAACAAAAACTAAACTAAAACTGAGCATTTTCAAAAAATCAAAATTAAACTCAGCTACAAAACTTAATTTACAAATTAATTTAGACTAAACTGAAATTGAAAAATGAGTCAAAACGAAATAAGAACTAATGAAAAATCCAAATCTGTTCTGGTCTAGTCAGCCTCGGGTATTTTTGCTTTAAGATATAGCAATCTGACTTCCTGGTGAGGTTTTATGTTAGAACATCAAATAAATTTGCTTTGTTTTGGTTGACAAAACATCTGCTCTTTGATTGCCCTTTTTCCGCAGTTACATATTTCTGTCATTAGAGGGCAGACATGAATCATCTTCTGTGGTGTATGGATGTTTCTGTTAGTAGCTGTCTGTAATTTTAATGAACGTAGTCTTTGATATATGAACAGGCTCTTGTCAACTTTGGTTGTCTTACCTCCAATCTTCTCTCTGGCTGTCTGTAAAGGTATCCCTGTTGCCCAGCAACACCTTATCTGGAATAATCTAGAGCTGGATGATGAGCATTGTCTGCATGACTATGGGTAAATCTGTTCCTCCAACCCCTTTCTATTCTTCAGAGCACTGACACAGAGGCTAGAGCTGTTTAGTGCCATCATTATGTTTGAAAACACACTGCATGCATTTAGAATCATTTGCATGTGCACTTTAAAAGCCTTTCTGCTGCGTCGGTGACTTAGTCTTAATTCAATTTTACATGTCGTAAGTGGGCCGGAGATGCAGGCCTGGGTGAGGCAAGTGCTCATACTTAGAGAGCTCCACTCTGTTATCAGTTTATGAGATGCAGACCTCACCCTCCAGTGCCTTGCCGGCTGCATGTGGTGGTTATTGTTTATGAATACTTGTCACTTAATTTTCCACATGAACAAGCACTGGTGGGATCTTGATAGGTTCGCCTATCGTGCTGCAGCGTGCCCTTGAAGTTTTTAAAGCAGAAGGTTAAAGAAAGGCAAAGAAACATCTGCTCATATGAAACAAATTTTCTCGTGGAATTCCCAGCCGCGCGCTTAAGTTCATCTGGAAATCATCCTGACCCTTGAAGTGTTATTTACTTCAGTTCAGCCCCTCCTCTCTGTCTCAGAAGTAAAACATTTAGACCCAAATCTAAACATGTTGTCTGCTGGTATTTTCATCTCTCCCGTCCGAATTACATGCACGGATGAATGGCCAGCAATGTTTCTTTATTTATTGTGCTGCTTTGCTGTATTCATTCTGCTTCTCTTTGTTTGCCTTTGCAGCATTGCGGAGGGCTGTACTTTGAAACTGGTCTTGGCTATGAGGGGGGGTCCTATTAACACCAGGAGAGGTGAGAGGGAGACCAAAGACCTGCACATTCAACATGATAGCTGGACATCTGCAGTTTCATATTAAATAATAAAAAAAATCTAGGTATATTCCCTAACATGTTAGGGAATTTAAATACACTGCCTAACCACAGAACCCTGTATATTCTTTTGTCAGTAACCATGGAGGATCCGATCAAAGAGGTGGCTGATCTGATGGAGAGCACAAAGGACGAGGGTTGGGAGAAAAGCCTGTCCAACAAGCAGGTCACATTTGTGGTCTATCGTGAGGGTGACCAGCTTAACTTCTTCCGAGTGGTCGACAGGGGAGACGGCACCCTGACCCCACTGTCTGAATCTCTGAGGTTGGCATTTCATAAAGTTGATGCTGTTTTTAAACATCATCCTAATATATAAGGTTGGGTACCGAAAACCAGTACCAATATGGCACCAGTTACTACACAACAGGTTGGTTCCACTTAATTAACAGAGTGGTTTGTTAAGCTATTTGCCCCCTGGTGCTGCGTCACCGATGTTACTTACTTACGTTTTATTTATTATGTGATTATTTTTAAATGTCAGTGTAAGTGTTTTATTCATATTTAAGTATACCTAAACAGCAATATATCGTCGAATTTTAAGTTCTAATTTGCCTGAGCAATAAAAAAGGGTGTTCTTTAATTTCAGTGTCATTCTGTGCTTTTGAAAAAAACAAACAAACAAGAAAGTATTGATTCAGGCACCGTTTAGGCACCGAAACGGTTTTAAAAGTATCAGTTTGGCACTGTTATAAAAAAAAAAAAACCCAAACGATACCACACCTGAGTTATGTCACTATAGTTTTATCTGTCCAAGTACAGATAAACTATGCTTAGTTATAATCAGTGCTGTAAGTAGAAAAAAATAAATGCCAGTACTCCCCTTATTCACCTGTTGGCATGTAAATTGGGTGGCCAGTATCGGCAAATAATCATACAGGCCTAGTAGTCCTTGTTCTGAATTTCTACAGTGAACAAAAGATAGCTTACTTAAAGATGATGCTTACTTCACAAATTAATTTATTAAACAACTACTTCCAGTTTTCTGCCTCTGTATTTGACTATATATTAGACCTGCAACGATTCATTGATCGATAGAAAATTAATCACCAACTATTATGATACTTGATTAATTGTTTCAGTCATTTTTCAAATAAAGAAAATTAAAAAATATGTTCTAGTTTAGAGTCTTAAACGTGAGGAATTGCTGCTTTTCTGTGTCATTTATGCTAATTAATGAATAGTCTTTGTGCTTTAGGCTGTTGTTTGGACAAAAGATTCAATCTAAAAAAATCAAAGGAGGTTTCATAAAAATAATAGACAGATTAGTCGATAATGAAAATAATCGTTTGTTGCAGCCCTTATATGTATATTTGACTGTTGGGGATCTGCGTCTTCATCAGAATCCTTTATGGCTTCACGCAAACAATACTGTCCTGTTTTTATTCCTTTGCTTTTCCCCGTTTATCCAGCATTGTTGTGACTCGTTAGTTAGCGTTAATGAGATGCTCCACTTCTGCCAGAACAAACGAGTGAGAGTCACATAGTCATGAGAAAATGGAAAGGCGAGCGTCATGTAGTGCACCCTAATGTAATGTAAGTGTCGCCACGAATTGCCAAGAGCCACTCTGAAATGGAATGGATAGGAAAGGGTACTGGGAGCCTGTGAGAGGTCCCAGTATGCCGTAAAAGGTCCCGGTGCACCAGGAGGTAAAATCTAGAAGTGGCGGTACTGCGGTGCAGGCGTGGGGAAAAACGAGGCACAAGTAAGCACCAAACATTAAGTAAGTATAACTGTACAATTGTACAGCCAGTACGGAGTTGAGTACTTTGGGTATTTAGTGGCAATTGGAGCATTTGTGCGGCTGAGTTTATGCACATTAAGGGGACAAAGGTTGCAATGAGCAGCGCCATTGATGGCACTGTCATTTAGCAGGCAGCTTTGTTAGATCACTAATAGCAAGAGTGTTTCTGCCTTTCATATTCCAGTGGCGGGTCGGTGTATAATGTGTGTGCAGAGGAGGAGGAGGATGCAGAGAGTTGTGCAGCTGCACAGCAGAGCCTTGAGAACTCCATCACCATGAACAAAATGAAGCTGCTCAAAGCCAAGATGGAGGACATGAACCTCAACAAAAAGGTTAGAAGCCACTGGGATCACGAAAAACTTCAGATTTTGCAGCTAGTAACAGCTCATACAGTGTATACATGCTTTAAAAAGACACACATAATGCCCATTATGTAAAGAAATTCTTCGATATGTTCTTTCTATACAGCTGTACTCTTTATCAGCCAAAAAAAAAAATCACATTATGTCTTATTGTCATCACATGGAATCCTGCTTAACATAATCATAGACTAAAAATGGTAGCCAGCACCATTTGCATACTGCAGATGCACTGCACCACTCACTAATTTGCATGTGTTTGTAAGAGGATGGAGCTTTTCATTACATTAAACTGTACTCGCTCTTTAATGATTTTTTATGCTCATAATTAATTTATACAAGCAGCTTGAATCAAGTAATGAGATAACTACTATGATTTTACAATTTTGCATATTTTTTTAAAAATACAGAGAATGCATAGCATGCTTGAGAGTGTGCTGTGTTATGATCTGACTGTGTCTGTCTGTTTCTCTGTCTCTGACTGAAGAAGTCGGCAAAGGTAAAGCCACGGCCCCCCGTCAGCCCACATCCCCTTGGTGGCTCTGTAGGACCTTCCAGCACACGACACTATCATCGTCTCTTTCGTTCGCTGCCTCAGATCAACCAGCCTTGGCAGTCAAATGCACAGCTACCTCCAATTTCAGACCGTAAACCCGTAGACCCCTCCTCGCCCTCTGCTGCTGCAGCCTCTTCGCACTTGTCCATACCTAGAAGACCCCCTCCCTCTTTCTCCTCGCCTTCGTGTTATATGCTTCAGGAAGAGGAGCCGTGGGAGACATGCCCACCTTTTGCGAAGATCCGGCCCCCTCCCAAAGTGTCCCGGTTGGATATAGGCAGCACCAGGTTAATGAGGGACTGTGTGTACCCTCAGCTCCCTCCACTGTGTATCAGGGGGCCGCCCGAAGCCGCCTTCGATCCAGCTGAGCCTGCAGCAGAGGCACTTGGGGTGGGTTTGTTAGAGGAAGCTGCTGGGCTTGTGGTGCCTACGCAACCTGGAGCTCCGTTTGGAGAACTGTCAGACCCTCTGAGTTTGGATGTGTCCGCCCAGCCAGAGGGAGGTTGTCGGTCGTTAGAGGTTGGGGGTCAACACCAGCTGCCACTCCCACCTTCCCCTCTCAGCACCTGGACACTTGGGACGAGTGATGCTCTCACCAGCAGAGCTGACAGGACACAGCTTGGCACATCGTTTCATATCAGCCCTTCCTCTCCGTTGCCCACCTCTTCCTCCTCACCGTCCTCTTCTGCCAGACCGCTGCCTCAGCCTTTTGATCCCACTGTCTCCTGTTTACAGCCCAACCTTCAAGCACAATCCTCCACACAAGGGAAGCCAGGCAACACATCCCTTCACCCCTCCTCCACCTCAACTCAGCCTGCGCGCCTCTGTGGTGTTAAAGTGGAGTCACCTGGCAAGAGGCCAGAGCTTATCTCAAAGAGGGAAGCAAGAGGCATCACTAGGATGGCCAACCAAGCCTGTAAGGAGCCACTGGGCTCTCTGAACAACTCTGAACTCTTGGCTTCTTTCTCTACAAGGGCTCCAGACAGCAGTAACAGCAGGGACAGCCTTGGAAAGAGTCTAGGCCTTGCACTGACGTTGCCTCCTGCTACTGCCTCAGGACACAGCGGCCTTGGCTCCAGACTGCCGTCCATTCCAAGTAACAGGCTCTTTCAGGATGATCTAATCAGACAAATGTCACCGTTGCATCGTGCCGCAGCCTCGTACATGGTGAGAACAGAAAGGGGTCAATGTTCGCTGCAAAGATTGTATTTGTTACACTGCTGTTTAAGGTCAGTTTGTTTGTTTTCAAGCATTTATGTGAGTAATTAATGTAATTTGTAAATTGATCTTACTTGGAAGTGATTAAGAGAAACTGACCAAACACTTTATTTTGTTGTTGTTGTTGGAAAGCAGTGTTTGGACTTCATCAGGCATTACCCATACGTGACTCAGTACATACTGTATGTAGAGTTCAGGTTATACATTGTGAAACTATCTCCATTCATTTTCAGTACTTCAAAATGTGTCGTACATAGGAAAAAAAAATCACATATGGGTGCATATCACCACCTAGAGAGATGCAAAGAAGGAAAACAGATGAAATATCAAAACACAGATGTGATGTCGATCAAAATAATCTTTGAGTTCCTCCTTTTAGGAATATCATTTTTCTCAAAATATTTGTCTTTTTGAGCCGTTTTATCTTCTACATTAATTTTAACACCTGCGTATAATTTCAAAATATAGCATATACAGTAGGGCTGGGCAGTGAATCCCTTTCACTGGGGTAAATACAGTAGCCTACAACACTCTCTCTCAGCTCTGGGCTCTTTTTTTAAGTGAAGTTTGGTGAAAGTTAGGCTGACACTTTATTTATCCCAAATTGGGGGATTCATCTTTGTTTGATCAAAGCTTTGTTTTTAAAAAAAAGAAAAGAAGTTTTAGTTTGGTTAAAGCTAGATTTGCACTTTATTGCCAATAGGGAAACTCATGTTTGTTTGAAATAAAAACTACATATTTTAAATAATTTCTATGTCTTTTGTAGTTTTAAAAAAAAATAAAGAAAAGAAAAAAAATCGAAAATTGAATGTGGTGTAATAAAAAATCTGAAATTCTACTTTTAGGCCATATTGCCCAGCCCTGGTGTACAGTGTAGTTTATTCAAAGAAAAGAAACTTAATACTCATCATTCCTTCACTAGTAAAAATGACTACTTTAAGCTCTTCTCTAGCACATCAAATTAAGATCTGTCACTGCAATATTGTTCACTTAAAAAAAAAAAATTATGTTGATGTTGTTTTCTCAGGCCACCGACACTCTTGCGCCATCCGGGGGAGTCATGAATCCATTCGGGAGAATAGGTAAAGGAGACGCACAAACACATTTTATGTTTTCATAAAGCACTGGCACACAGAGAAATTGCTGCATTTACAGCCAATATGCTATTAGACGCACCTGAGGGCACATATCATAGCCACGGAGTCTTGAATGATGAAGATGCCGTTTTTGAAGGCTGCAGTCACTTTCAGAGAGGATGCTGTTCCGTGAAAGCCTCGGGTGCTTGTTGTATGAGTGCAACAACAAAGCAGTGAAAGGGTTTTAAATATTCATTATTGCTACAACTACGGAAACATCCCACACCACAGAAGGTGCCAGGCGCACAAGCACCCTCACTTATTTATAACAGACACTGAAATGCCTACATTATTCACTGAGAATATGGATGAATATGGGAGGATCAATATACCAAGTAGTGAGTCAAGGTTGTGCATTTTCCTCTGTTACTGCACATTTGCAGTGTTTGCAGAGGCTGTCAGTTTTTAGTTGGTGGTCAGAGTCTTAATAACTGAGCTAATGACTGCACCTGAGTGAATTATCTGTTAGTCTTTACTTCCATTTTCACATGGAGCTGTGAAAGGAATAAATAAACAATACATACAATAAATAAGGTCAACAGTAAAGAAATCTCGTGGGCTGGGCTGAAAGCATTTGAGTGGGCTTCGGAAATAAATTCCATCTAACAGAGACAGTAAGTATGCTGACTCTGCTGTTGACACCTCTGTGAGTAAATTTACTCCTTGAGCTTGTTTTTTTTAATCCTATTTGAACTCATGGGATCTGTTAACTAAAAAGATGTCTGAAATTTTTCATTAACAAATTTTATTCAGAAAGTTTTAGACACCCCCATGGCAGTAATTACAGCTTTTGGTCTTTTTGGATTTACCTTTAGCAGCTGTAAATGCCTACACTTTGGCGTTGTTTCTAATTCTTCCATGCAGATGCCCTCAAGTATGGAGGAATATATGAGAATTGGAAGACTTATTATTTTCTTGGGAGTTTGAGTCTAGAGTCTGAAGGGGCCACTTAAGTAAAGTCAGATTTTAATCCACTCTGTTATTGTCCTAAATATGTTGTGTTGGAGGCGTGAGTCACTTCTCCACTTCTCCACTTGTGATATTGCGTGTGCTCTCGATGATCTGTCTATATTAAACACCATTCATGTTTCCTCAGTCAGGACATTTTCCAAATCCAACTAACAGGAACATCCTCACTCCCTTTTAAACAGCTAAATGCTCAGCAAAATCTACATCTGACCCAACCAGTGCATACACTTGGTAGTGCAAGTCTGTAGTTTCCTTGTAATTTCCCAGATGCTTCCTTAAAGGACCACGCCAGAGTTACTGCATGTCATTGTCCTTTGTTAACATTGGCCACATGGTTACATAAACCCCATGCATTTGTCCCAGAATAGCTTTATCTATGAGGTATGATGTTTATTTACATTTTGTCCACATTCAGTAAACGTTACAGGAAGTAGCTGGAAATGTATGACAGCAACAGTTAAAAAGAATGTGTTAAAATCCTTCTTCACACCAATATTCGAGCTAGGAAGGCAGCTCTTGTAAGGAACTGTTTTTCCAGGCATAATAACTTTTGTCTTAACCCCCCTCAGCTATTTTTGACCAAATAACTGCAGACGTTCTCTTTAGAAGCTTGTACCTGGCAACTTTCACATGTTCTATTGCATTTCTATATCCTGTTTCAACTTGTATGGCAGTGAATGGGCTTTAAAAATACAGTCTGACACCTAATAAAGTAGACATTTGGACCAATTTCAACAACAACATTTAGATAGTGATGGTTTCTGCTACTGTTAATAATTTAAAAATAGAATGGTATGGTCATTGAAAGTATGTACTTTGGAATAAATTACAAAGAAAATAGAGACATAATCAGTTGGACGAAGAAATGATGAATGAATACTTAATTTTAAGTGGAACAGTTTCAAGGAAAACCTATTTTCCCCAAAATAATTCTACCTTGTAGTTCCATCAAGAAAAACCTACCTGGAAATTATTTGGAAAGTACAACCTTATAAAAATAAAGCTCATAATAATTGGTTTGCAAAGCAGGTCTATTGTTTGGAGAAACCCATTGTGCTTGAGGTATTCCAGCCTTTACAATCATCTTATTGTGCTCCATCATGTTGTCGGACCTTTTCCGCTGTCATTAGTGACTGAACTGCAGAGCAACACAAACAAAACACAGACAGCAGGCTCAGTGAAAATACATGGAACGCTGACAGCAAGTGAGATGAGCTCAGATATTTTAAGTTCAGAAAAGGATCCTTTTGTCTCTACAGTGCTGTTGTGCGCACAGAAAATGTTTAAATCAGGTCGTTTGTATTAAATGAGTGAAATAAGGGTTAGAGGCAAAGAAAACATGACACAAAGACCCTTAATTTTCATTCATTTAACCTTTCCTTAAAGTTTGAAAAGCGCTAAGACAGACTGATTATTTACCATATAACTGGGTAAAAAAAGGAATAAAGACAAGAAAAAAAGGAAATGGGGAAACTCAGTTAATGTTAATTCAGTAAAATAATAAAACTCAAGAAATAATAATGCACAAAAATGTAAAGATTAATAGGCAAAACCAGAAGAGCTGGAAGTAAAATGACATGAGATTAAACATTTAGATTTCCCTAATGATGCAAATGCGGTAAAGATTGATATGGTCTGCATGTTATTCCAGGTCAAAAGTTCACAGTGGCACAAACTGGATTTTCCTAATTAAGTAAAAATCAGCCGCCTCATGTAACCTAATCCGGTCATTTGAGCGTGTTCGATAATTAAATGCAATCAAAAACAGTTGTGGAAAATGTGCTTAGATGCGATTATATTTGAACCCACTTGAGGTCTGCATGGTAACGGATTCAAGTGCACAAGACAAAAATCCAATCCCACGCCCAGCTGCCTGACAGCGAGCTTCCTGTACCTTCATCACAGAGCTGTCAGTGCTATCTGTATGTTTCTGTGTCCTCGCAAACCTCGCCGAGCTGCCTGCTTCCACAGACACGATTATCAAGGGTGCAAGCTGTCGTAAGCCGATGTTCCCTGACATGAGAAATAACTGTTTGTGTTCTGACAGATTTTTTAAAGTTGTGACGGGGTAAGGGTTCACGTGGCAGAGATTGAACATTCCCTGAAATCCCCTTTTAAGCGCAAATGTACACGATTGACAACTGACAAGTATCGGCACCATTTCAAGAAAATCAGTGTCAAGGATTTACAACAGTTTACACCTCATTAATTTACTGAAAAAATGTTTAAAACAGAAACCAAGCTTAACATGAATTGTCAGGTCTAACACAGACCGTAGATAAGACAAGGGGACTGTGACAGGTTGAACACTGTGTTTTTAAAGGATTATTTTCTGACAGTTGTTTCCTTTGTGTATCAGGTGGAAAACATCAAGCAGACAAAATGCATGATATGAAAGCACTCTGCTTGTGCTCGATGAAACGGCAAGAAGATAGAAACTTAGACAAAACAAAGTGAGGCGGCGAGGACTGACAGTTCTTTTCAGAAATGTGCGGCGAGATTTTAAAAGCATTTCACGTTTGCATCTCTGGCCACACTCCAGTGTCTGACTTTCCAGCAGGTGTTTTGCCTTTTGACATCTGGCAGAAACAGCTGCTTTGACATCACTGCTGGGGCTTGTTCAGAAGCACAACATTCCTGAAAGTACTGGATAATAGAGAGATGTGCGATTTTCCTCCCTTACGTCGCTCTGTGTTATTCTGACCTTTTATGGCCTCGTGATTGCCAGCATGGGTCCCACATGAGCAAATTTATAGGCTGTGAAATGTTAAACAAGCACAAATTGAAGTAAAGGGCTTTAGTCAGAAAGGAGTAAAGGTTGTTACATGTTTTTAAAAATCTCCAGTTAATCTGCGTGCAAACACTAGAAACGCAAATGGCACCATTTGCCAGAGAGCCCGGGTACACGATTTGACTGTGTGTAGATTAATCCCAGACAACCTTTCTTAGTACATGATAATTTATTCCTCACTGTGCCCGTAAAGTAAATAAAAACGTTTTCTCTGCCCTCAGGCACTCCAGCATACCCCCTACCTCCAGTCAAGGCGCCCACAGGCAGCAAGAAGAAGAGCTCAAAGCATTGCTTCCTCTGCGGCAAGAAAACTGGCCTGGCCACCAGCTACGAGTGCAGGTACGAACACCCTTCATTTGCTTTTGCGCTCACCCACTCGCCGCCTGACTCTAAATCAAATCTCCTCCTATTTGTCATTCTTGTCCTTGAAGCACCCCTTTTAGTAGAAAGTGGTTGTTTTTTTTTCTTAGTTCATCATTTTGTCTCTCCAGCGGAAGCACGTCTATGTTCACAGCTTGTTCTGCCACAAGTTATTACCATTATCAAAGTTTCTTCCTACGACATCAATCTGGATCATTTTGGTCTCTTGGGCCTTGTCCAGGGCGTACACACTGAAGCTGACGCAACACCATGTAACTGTGATCCCTTAACGCCCGACACTTAGAGTAAAGCTCCCGACTGTGTTCAAAAGACCAACTGATTGCAGTTTTGTCAAATGATAAACTTCTGCAGTTAAATGAGTAATGTCATTTGCTCACTGCTCATGCTCACAAATCGAATACATCAGACTTCTGTGATAGTGTTGCTCTTTAACTAATGGACTGATGGGAATAAAAAGATTAAGCCACATAAGGGAGGCTCTCGGTCTTTCAGTGAACGTTTCTTAGGAGGAGGTGTAAAAAGGGATTAATGTGACTCTGCATCAGCAGCAGAACGTCTGATGACTGAGCAAATGATGTTTGCTGATGGGGAAACTAAATGTTTGCTGCCTGTGAGGTCTCAGGAGGAACTTACTGTAAATAGGGTCATTTCTGATCTCTTTTTTTTTTTTTTTTTGCATGCATACCAAAAATATCCATTTATTTAAATGTTACAGATGTGGACACAATTTCTGTGCCACCCATCGCTACGCAGAGACACACAACTGCACCTACGACTACAAGACGGCCGGACGACGATTCCTGCAGGAGACCAACCCTCTTATCAGTGCTCCCAAGCTGCCTAAAATCTAGAACCCACCCACCCACCCCCACCCCACCCTCACCTCTCACGAAGGACGACCTGAAGAATTTACAGGTTACACGGATTGAATGGTTGAGATTCTGCAAAGGTATTCCCAGCAGGAAAAAAAGGAACTTATTCACCACTGTGTGCTTTTTTATCAGCCAAGTTTTGCTTAAAATTTAAATAGAATATTCTGTCAAGCCAAGCAGGAACTAACTAGACAAGACTGAGATGGCACAGAACTACTTATCACCTCTTGACAATGTGAAGATGTTTATCCTTTTTAATCTGTTACTTTGTTATTTTTCCATCGATTAAAAGCAAAAGCAAAAAAAAAAAAACCTGTGCATGTTTGTAGGTAGTCTTTCGCTAAATACAGTATATCTGCTGCACGTTCATACAGTATATATCAATTTTCATTTTTATTTGCCTTTTTTTCCTAAATAGGACCGCTGATGACTTTATATGCGACAAGTCTTTGACAGATGCACTTTAGAACGATCATATTTATACGTTTGACTTTGCTTATTGTTGGGGGGAGGATACCTAAATTTCTGTGTTTGTCTTATGAAGTGTTTATGTTGTCATCATCCAGATTTTTATATTCTGCACCTCTTACCGTCTTTCTTACATGGGTACATACATACCGACATCACTAACAAAATATTTCTTAAAAAGAGAACAGTACACCCACTTATTGATGAAATACTTAATATTTATTAATGAATGCTACTTATTTAAATTCAAGGTTGGTTTTGAAATAGCAGGTATGCAATGTGTGTAGGTGTGAATGTCCGTTGTAATCTGTAATCCTATCATGTAAAGTGTATTAGGATTTTTTTTGGGGGGGGGCGGTTATGGTATTTATGATGTGTCTATAAGTAAGGTGGTTGCCATAAAAAAAAAAAATCTTTTGTAAGTCTTTTTTATTGCTCAGCTGTTACAAAAACTTTAAATGCTGTTGAAAGTATCTACAGGGGTTTGATCTAATAAAGTTTCTTTCCGTACATACTGAACATGACTCATGCAAAAGCTGTGTTAATAACCGCCACTCATCTGATTATATTTCCAATCAGTCGATTATTTACACAGATACAGAATGTCCATTCTTCCTCTCATGTCCTCATAGTGCCTTCAAGTCGTGCTGTTGCAATTTCTCATTACTTGCACAGTGAATGCTTGACCTTTCCTGCCGCTCGCCCTTCATAGTTGTCATGTTACTGCGAAGTTGATGAGAAACTATTTCTGTCTCGCTTGGCTGTCTGTCGTGAAATATCCAGCATTTCACCCAACAAAGCCACATTACAGGACTAGAAATGTGGTTGTATGTGGTGTGATGGTGGTGATACGAGTTAAAAAAAAAAAAAAGTTAAATCTGTATGTAGAAAAGTAGCCACGATACGTCAGTTTAAATCGATGCTCCTTGGTGCAGTTCCTGCCGAGGAGAGACAGCATCTGTCCCGGTCTGTCGTTGGCAGCGAGAGGCAGGAAGCACCGCTGTAGATCTCGCTGTCCACTCACAGAGATAATGTGATGTAATTTAAAGCGGAAAATGTTGGTCTTTTTCCACGATGCATGGTGGGTAAAAATCTCAAGTAATGACAATATCTATGTGATTATTCACAGCTTGTGGAGACATTTTTGGATTGCGGTTGTCTCACTTAGCCAGACCTCTCTCCACACCAGTCCACAGTAGGAGAAACGCCTCCTGGTAGCGTAATGACTGTCGCGCAGATTTACATTTGAAAAGGCAACAACCAATAAGGAGGGGTTAGGGAAAATCTAATCCCCTCCTTCTGAAACTGGCTCAAACTGGAGGCAATGGCAGGCCAAGAGAATCAGTCAGGGAGTCTCTGGTCCAGGTCTGGGTTGCTCACCAAGACACTGTCAGGATAAATATAGATGTGGAATCAATCCTGTCGTTTTTGTTTGTTTTTGTAACAAAAAATTCAGATTCACCACATGGTCAAAACCTAAAAGTGTAACTGAACTCCTAAGGTTCTGGCTGAAGTGCCTCATTCCCGGAATTCAAAAAATGCATGTAGAATCCTCTGATTGCCTGGCAACTGGTCTCAGCCTGAAGGTGGCGTCTTGGCAGTGGTGACATCACCTTTCACCTTATCAACCAATTAAAATGCATCCAAAAAAATGTCTTGCAGTAGCCGTGTTTGAACCAGTAGATGGCAGTAACTACACACATTCATAATGGAATATGGAGAGGTCAGTAGATTTGCACTAAAATGTCGAGATTTGGACCTGAATCAATCAAAAACTCTACTAAATACTTCTTAGCCTTGATTTTCAGCTGAAAAAAAGTAGTTTAGGGGTCAAGTTAATGTATCAAGATCCGGTTGTGACAGGAAAGTCCACAGATGGACTGATCCCAATGGGCCATCTGCCACCGGTTCACATTTTCATAAACATATTAACTTTATCGGGATGAGCACTTCAAAGCTGTACTTTGTTGATGTGCACACATGCGAAATATAAACTAATCCCTGTGAGCTAGGCTTAGATAGTTTTGCCATTAGTTAACCTGAGAAAACTTTGTGCGACCAAAAATGTTTTCATGCGTTGCCGGTGAGTCACTGTGAAAGGCTGAGACGGAGCGCCGTTGATTATTCACTTTGCTTTCACTTTGGATGCTGTTCCAGTGCAACAGACAAACCCTGACCTGAGTCACGTCTCAGTGTTTTTATCCTCACTTTCCTCCTTCATGTTGTCTGGCTTTGATCCACAATAATTGGGCTGGGCAGCACATACTGCTGGAAACTACTTAGTCTCCCTTGGCAGATAAATGCACCTCAACATGGAGAAGAGCATATTCCTTTAAATGCATCAACCGGTGAAGATGTCATTTCAAACTTCAGAACAGGAGCAGAAAATACGATTTTATTACAGAAAGATTTATTATTATTTAAAGAAAATCAGTTTTTAAAATAAACATTACAGTAACCAGCCTTTAAGAGACATGATGCTGCCATTAGCCAAAGCTGCCTCTTTGTGCTAATGAGTAAATGTTAGCATGTTAAGCTAAACTAGGATCCGTGTTGAACACGATAAATACATGTGCAAAATGCTAGCATGCTAGCATTTGTTGGCATGTTCAGCCTCATGGTGGTGCCAGCATGGCTGTACATTTTTTTACTTTCACACCTTTACAGGAGCTTATTTTAGATTATATAAGCTTTCTAAATTTTTATGTAAACATTCTTTAACCTTTGCTATTTCTTAGCATTTGTTCAATGTCAATATTTAAGATGATGACCGAGCATATTTCATCAATTAAGAAGCTACAGAAAACGTGAATTAGGTATAATTCCTGAAGGTGGACTTGATGCTCCTCACTGAGTGACTGAATGACAGAGGGACCCTAAATAGTGACCATTGTGACCTGTGCTGCTGAAAACAACGACAACCACAGCTACTTGGCCTGAGTAAATATCTGCTGTCTGTGGTTCTAAAAGATCTTTGTCAAATCTGACAAGTGAGGCGCTCTCTCAGGTGAACTACCTTGGCTTTGCCTCGGGGACTAAGCATTTTTAACAAATAATACAAACTGTAAAGAATCCAGTGTTTTTGGAGCTTGATCCATATTAGGAAATGAAAGTCAACATATCTCGGCTTCTGTCGCATTGAGTGCGAGCGTTCTTTTCAAAAGCTGTTTTGTGAGTCACCCGGCATCTTGAAAGTGCAATAATAAATTGATTAAATTGCTTTCCACTCTTTCAAGAATGGGTTCCTGTCATTCTCATAACATAGTGTACCTTTTTGGATACATACAGGTTTTAATTTGGCTTCTTTTGGCTGCTTTTTCCCGACAACAGTCTTTCACTGTTCCTGTGAAGTGTGTAACACAAACACAAGAAAACCTAATGTCTATTTTCTGTTTCAGGATTGTTTGGCTTGCCTCTTGCAGTTCTGCAACTCTGCCAAGTGCTGCAGGTCTATATTTTGCACAGACTGAAAAACAATACTTTTTTTCTCTTTTTTTCCAAACATGGCTTTCAGCAAAAGAATTTCAACTCAGCGAGGGAGGCGGTGGATGTATTCAATTGTTGAATGTGTGGAGGGCTGCAAATGATTTTTGCAATAGTTCACTGCAGGCTGCTGATGACTGACTTTATTAGTAATCCATTAGGGCAGCTGAACAGTGCATTGTTCATGGAACTGAAGCAGTTACATGCTTTGGTTTGATTTTTGCCTCTAAAATCCACAAATACTGCATTGTGGAAATCTCC
Organism: Naso thynnoides; assembly: GCA_029783665.1. Classification (NCBI taxonomy): domain Eukaryota; kingdom Metazoa; phylum Chordata; class Actinopteri; order Acanthuriformes; family Acanthuridae; genus Naso; species Naso thynnoides. The sequence goes on from JAQLOL010000003.1 coordinate 14,478,987, forward strand.
GATATATTAAGATTTATAGAGCAGGGGAGCCCAGGGACAGCACAGCGGTAAGCACTCCTGCCTCGTAACAAGACAGTCCTGGGTTCAATTCCTGACTGAGGCAGGAAATTTCTATGTGTTCTCACCGTGTTTGCGTGGTGCCCTGGTTTCCCCCACCATTAAAACATGTATGTAGCTCTGTCTCCAGTCAGAATCTGGAGTTGTTCCCAAGGCGCTGCGCTGTGCCTACCCACTATTCATCAGGGATGGGTTAAATGCAGAGACCAACTTTCACAGCGCACTGGGACAAATGAAAGAACCTTACTAGTACCTTACCTCGTTGGTAGAGCGGGCGTGCCATGAACAAAAGCCGTGTCCTTCCCTCTGTGGCCCCTGTTTGATTCCACCTGTGGCCCTTTGCTGCTCATCATTCTGTCTGTATGAAATGCAAGTCGCTGTGGACAATCCGGGTAGTCTTAACACATCACATCACATCCTTTGCAAATTATTTCCGTATCGGCAAATGACCAAACACTGATGTAGCAGCTATAACATCAACATGAAAAATGCTATTTTAACGCACTTTAAATGGACAGGACACACTGAAACAGAGAAGGTTGTATTTCGCATACCATTTAAAACCCAGATACATATATTAAATATATCGATTTTTAGAGCCGTAAATTGATACAGATATCATGACAATAAATATTGCGAAGAACTGACATAGATTTTTTTGTAATTTTTTTTTTTAGCATAGCCCTACTAGACAGTGGTTTAGATCTCTCAGACTTAACTCTGAAGTTTGCATGCTTTAATAATTAAGAAAGAGTGATTACAAACTGACAAAGTGTTAAAAACTAAATGAAAAGTGACAAGCATGAAGAATGCAGAAGTTTGATTGATATTCAACTTTTCATAGCTAAAAGTCTTATTTTACATCAAGTATTTATTCCAAAGGTATTTGCACATTTTTTTAAAAATCTAAACAAACTTTTACCACTCAGCTTTGTGTGTTGGTCTGAATCATATCTGACCGTGCCTGTATGAATTAAGAGTGTTTACTCTGCTGACTTGCATGTGCACAGGGCCAGAGGGATCAAAATGCAAGACAATCTAGCACTACCGGTCTGACAGGTTCACTGCACTGGGTAAGAAAGTAGAGAGGACACACACCAAGAAAATGTTAGGGCTCAGCTCCTCGCTCGCCCACTGACAGGCCCACTGACCTCCTGGGACCAACTCATCTTCCTCGACCTGTTTGCCTGCTCTCTGTTTGTCCTTTCCCCACCAGCTCCTTTTTCTGCTTCCTCGTTTTTATAAACACTATCTAGTGCACTTTACTTGGCTTGGTATGTCATCTTCCTGTGAGCATGCCCTCCGTCCAGTCCTCCCAGTTGAACTCACACATACCCTGTAATAATCTCAACTGGAGAAATTCTGCTTTGTTGGCCTGGGTGGTAGGGTTGCTTACACCAGTCAAACTCAGTGTAAATGACTTCTAACAGTCTGTAAATGTGGTGAGAAGACTATTTAAGTATCAGCACAACAGCCATGTTTTACTTCCCCGCCTATCTTCAGCATAACAAGCCACATCTTAATCTTTCCACGCAGCAAGGCGACCTGTGTCTGTCTGACGCAGAGACACTTGCATGACAATTTAAGCAGACTCACTTGTGAGGTGCCCACTTTGTCCAGACAGAGCACAGAAGCTCCGTTGTCCCACCCCAAGGACGGAGTGGCAGACTGTGCATCAGTAATAAGCCCAAACACAATGACAGGTTTCACAGACAGAGCCAAGGCTTTGAGTCAACAGAGGATATATTCCCTTGTTAAATAAGTGAGCCTCTCCCTACATACAGAGGGTGGTGTGAAGCTACAGTACATTGTGTGATACACTTGAGTTAATACAGGCAAGTCGTAAAGTACACTGCAGGCGTTCCCCAATGTGACATAATAACCATTGTGTGGAACATGTTAATATACTCTGACACATAGGAGCTTTAACAAATTTGTTATGTAATTCCAGAAAATTAAATATGAATTGTCTAGAATAATAGACGAGACAATTAGGCTATGTTTGGGCAATCACCATTAAATAATTCTCTTAAAATAGTTGGAAATTTTAGGGAAATACAATAAAATTGCCCTTTTGGAAGAGTTAGATGAGAAGACTGACAGGAGTACCACTGTAATGTGGCTGTTAGCTTAGCGTTAAATTGGAAAAAGGGGGGAACAGCTATCCTAGCTCAGTCTAAAGGTAGCAAAAATCCACATATTAACCCCTCTAAAGTTCATTATTGAACGGGTTAGCCTATATGTTGGTGTAAACGTGTAAATATGTCAGTTATGAGTACGTGCCAGAATGTTTTTGAGCAGCACTTCCTGGAGTTTCTAGTTGGTTTCCCTACAACTGCTCAGAGCCAAGAAATAATCTGACACATGACCCTTTTAGAATGATGAGTTGTCATTTCTATGCTTTGCTTTTAATAAACAATGTATTAAGCAAACAAGATACTGCGAGCTACTGAGTGAGCGCCAGAGTTTCTGACGTTTGGTTGAATTTGTTAGCTTGGAACAGACAGAACCATGCTAGCTGCGTCTCCCTGTTCCAGTATTTGTGCTAAGCTAACTAGCTGCTGGCTAGTATGCTGCGTTCAAGATGCCTCAGAACTTGGGGAAAAAAAGAGCTTCGAGCTGTTAAAAATGATTGACAGTTGTCCAACACCTAATTTCAGGTCGGAAATTCAGGTATCATTTTAGAGCTCCGGTTTGTCCGACCTGACGTCAAAGCAACATAAAACATGGTGGCCTTTGTTGTTAATGGTAAGAATGAAGTTACTGTAAAGGTGTTTTTGTTGAAGTTTCAAAATATAATTTGAAGTAAAATACGTTTGCCTCATTTATATTTTGCTCTAATTATAGCAATATGTGAAATTCAACACTGTTCTGCTGACTAAATTAGCTAGCCTGTTCAGTAGCTAGCTAGAGATGATTCAGACACAATTGTGTCGGAAGTCAGAATCTCAAGCTGAAACTTCCGAGTTCCGAGTTGTCTTGAACGCAGCATTAGTGCCTCACATTTTTCAGACAGATAGGCTCATTGTATGAGCGTGAAATTGATTCTAATTTAAATTACTAACATAAAGCAAAACAGTAATGAAAATACATGTCATAAAATGTCAAGCTTTTGCTTTAAAGCTTCATGCATTTAGGCACATGCTAGCTGCTTCGCCCTGTTTCCAGTCTTGGTGCTAAGCTAACTAGCCTCTAGCATTTCCAGTGCATTTTCAGACAGATATGAGTGTGATATTGGTTCCTAATGCAAACTACCAACATAAAACAACAAATCAGTTGTGTTCATTATGTCTTCGGTTTTCATAGTCTAACTTTTTTCTCTGTCTGAACAAAAAGAAAAAAAAATTGACTATAAAAACAACAAAGGTAGCCTCACTTCTTTCATGTGTTTATTAGGCTATTTGGGAAAACATGAAGCTGTTTGCCAGTGTACATTCAGACAGACATAATAAACAACTGAAAAAGATTGACACACTGCAGCTCCTTTAAGTGCACTTAATAAACACATCCAAAAGAGACATTTTAAACTGCACGCTCTTCATGCGGATGGACATGCAGCAACATTCGCATTCAAGTCTGTTTTCATTTCCATCTGATCTGATGAATGAACAAGTCCAACATTCATGCTCTGTTCTGCTCACTATAAACTTTAATGACCTGGTGAAAATGTACTAATAGTTTGCTTTATAATAGCTGTTAAATGCTCCACAGTTACTCATCAGCTAGTTGGCAGATAAAATGGTTGGAGCTGAGATTGAGAAGAAAGAAGTAATAGTAGTAAATTTACATTCAGTCATGAGACTATTAACACGAGCTACACATAAGCTGCGTTTTATTTTATTTTTATTTTTTTCAACATATTCATAACCCCTTATCAGAGGCTACGTTATTCCACCACTACTGCCATCTTCATCTTCATCTTCATCACATCACCTAATGCACAGCCCTCGGTGCGCCCGCGTGCGCCGCCTGTCCTTTAAATTCATTATTTCTCTCGCATTTTTTTTTTTTCACTCCATCTTAAAAAAGCGGAAGTCGGTGACGCACCACTACACACAGCTGCTCAGCGGGGGCACTGAAATAAACAAGACGTCGTCACTCGGTGGCAAACACAGCGGTGAGTGTCCTCTTTTTCTCTCTTTCTTGGAATGTACACCAACATTTGGCCCGATGCAGCTATGCGTCCGTCCACGCTGTTGAGGCTCCGCGGCGCCTCTCGCCTCAGCAGATCCAACCGGAGGCGGCTGGCGGCGTGTCGGACGGACTGACGCGGAGGTCTGGACCGTGCTGGGATGTGAATGTGTCAGAATTTCTTTTTTTTTTCTTTCCCCCTCGCTCTCTCTCTCTTTTTTTTTTTTTAAATTGCCTGCTGTAAAAAGCCGAGAGTCGGTCCCCGGGGACGGTCACCGTAAGCCTATAGTGAAGAAGGTATGGATATTCATGTTAGCCCTAAATGTCAGCGACCGGTGCGCTCTGCCGCAGAAACACACAGCTGAATTATCTGCTGTTTTTAACCAATCGGTCGCTCGGGGTTTGTCCGTTTGCAACTCAAGACTGTGTCCGCACTAGCCTTTGTCAGCTTTCCCGACGCCTTTCGTAGGCTGACGCTCAGTTTTCGGCGGATGAGGTGGGACACGAAAATGTGATTCATTACATTCCGATACGTTTATTTGAGCATTTCCTCTCATTTTTTTTTTTGCCTCATTTGATGGTGTTAACTTGCGTTTTTTGTTTTTTTAAAATGTAGAAATCAGGGGTCACTGTGCGGTAAAGCAGCGGGTCGCTCCCCTTTGAGATGACCATCCCGGATGGATCGATATTGATTGCATTGTTAATGGTTAAATTTGCATGATGGAGTGCGAGTGTGTACTCGGCAGCTTCCTTTATTGCAGAAAATTTGCTCCCGTCTTTGTGCATTTACTGTAGACTTCAGGGCTGAGGAGCACTCTGAGGCTGAATGTCCCTTTTTATGAGCCTTTATTAAAGCGGAGGGGAGTGGAGTCCTGGCTGCACTGCTTCCACAGACTACAAAGGGAAATCTTTCACTCTAGACTTGCACTTGACAACTCAACACTTGCATTACAGTGTAAGGTTTATACTCTAATCTGCCATCAGACCCAGTGATCAGCTGAACTGCCACAGTGACTCTCACATTACACTCTGTCCTCTCATTGGCTGCAGGATCAGCTTTCCCCTGTTTGTGCCACCATACGCTCCAGTCCTGCAGGGTGCCATGGTGCCTTTTGCAGTTGCATCCTGCTTTAAATGTGTTTTGTTTTTTTTTCCGCATGTGGCAAAGCACTCCTGTGTGTTCTGCTGCTTTCTTTCACGAGCTGCGTGGATGCTGGCTGGGCTGTTTTTGGAAAAGGTGCTCATCTTCATTCCAAGGCGACAGGTCTTGGCTTTATGTCAAAGACAGCAACTTATAGCTCCATCTTTATCATGATGTATAATCAAGCATGGTGCTCGGCTATTGGCAGGCAAGAGCCAGCTGTGTGTGTGTGTGTGTGTGTGTGTGTGTTACATCACTGTAGCCCTTGGTCATGTCTTTGCCAGTGTTGTGAAAAACGGAGGTCTTGTCGCGATAAGAAGCCTCATTGTCCCGTTGGTGTCTGTGGAGTGTGCATGCATAAACTTGCAGATAACACAATGCTTATTCTCTCTGTTGTGCTGCTGCGTAACTAATCCTGCCTCCTCTCATGGGATTACCGCATATAGATTGGCTTCTTTTCCATTTTCACACAAACGTCGCTTATGATTCTGACGACGGCGACGGACGGTGGCTTCTTTGTTGGCGAGCAGTTTTAGCTCTAATCTTGTTTTCATACTTGAACAACAGAAGAGTCTTGACTTTGATAAAGAAGTAGTTGGGAACACTTTCAGTCTACAGCAAACGAAACGGAGAAGTCGGCCTTTTATTCATGAGCGGCTTTCAGCTCGCACGGATGCTCTGTATTATTAGTTGAATTAGAGCACTGATATCAAATGTTTAGGGGGTTCTTTTATCAGGAGCCCTTAAATAAGTCGAAAAGCTCTTTCTCAGTCAAGGTGGGAAGAAAATCTGAAATGTTCAGGTGTTGGGGGGGGGGGGGGGGGGGGGGGGGGGGGGGGGGGGGGGGGGGGGGGGGGGGGGGGGGGGGGGGGGGGGGGG
>JAQLOL010000003.1:14492886-14504086 GCA_029783665.1 Naso thynnoides
CGCTGCAGTTGGGTGTGTGGATGGTATTAGATGAACTGATCATAGGTGACTTGATTTATGAGGCAAACATTGATTATTACTGGAGATGCCTTTTAATACATCGCATCACATTATATTGATAATTCAGTGTAAAAATTAAGTCAAAACAATTTATTTTAAAATTTCCTTTCCTTTCCAATTTATTTCAGTGTTGGCAAATTGACACTTATGTAGCTGCCATAACATCAAAACGAAAAATGCAATTTAAATGCACTCTTGTACTTTAACCAGACACACTGAAGCAGAGAAGGTTTTAGTTCACATACAATTTAAAGCCAGGATATATATAATTTTTTAAGTATCAATTATTGGAGCTGGAATTCGAAACGGATATAACGAAAATAAATATTGCGATATCTTGCTGTATTCTTTTTTTTTTTTTTTTAAGCACATCCCTAATAGCTCTATATTATGTTCTGTATTTGCTTCAGAACTCACGGCGTCAGCAGCAATGTTCAGTTTGGACTGACTGCAGGAAAAACTGTGTAGCTGACCTGAGCAGCAGCAGCAGCCACTGTGACTGGCTGGACAGAGCAGAGAAATAATTTACACGTCTTTGTTTTTCAAACAGCAGTTGGCATGAGATCTTTGAGAAGTGGCGTGCTGCTACTGGAGCTTTTCTGGTTTCTCTTTTGGAACATTATCAATCCGTCGTCCATGTGTAATTTTCCATGAGTGTTTGTAATCAGTGAAGATATAATTGACTGCTTTTATTGTTGATTTCTGCCAACACAACAAGATTTCTGCAAATTTAACAAGAAGAACCCAACTGCACCGTGTTTCTGACATAAATCTCATCAAATTACATATCCATGTCAGAGACAGATCCCTGTTACAACAGCAAAATGAAACACAGCTCTGAATCTCCACTGTTCTGCTTCTTTGATCACTTTGATTGAATCTTCAGTGTGTTGCCAGTGTGTTTTATCATGTTATTGCTTATACCAATTGGATTTGTAGGCGTAATATGGTAAAGTGTGTTTGAATTTGTTTTTTGAGCAATAAATGAGTGAGTTTGATAAATATTGGTCGAATGAATTTGTACCTGCGAGTGTCAAGCTGCTAAAACTGCTGGGCATCTCAATGCATTCAAGCAGACTTGGGCTGATATTAGTTATTGTCAAATATGCTATATTTCCTGTCATTTGTGATATTTTTTTACAATACGGAATATCAAATAGCTGTTAGGACATCTCTGTGCTTTTATTTTGAAAAGCTGCTGTGGCGGCTCAGGCAGCGCGCGTTGCTTTAAACGAGGTGAAAAGGTTATCACAGGTTAATTGGCATGTTGTAGGCAGGCATGCAGCGCTTTAATATACAGATACGGGGGACAGAGTGTCAGAGAAGGCCAGCCTGCCCATATGGCAATGTTTGGGTTTTAAAGCAGATGAAAATGGCGAGCCCCCCACCAATGATAACATGTATCGCGATATTTGGGCGGAACCATATCCTGATATTAAGGCCATGTTTAGATGAGAGCGGCCCCACTAAAAACAGAGAAGTCTTTCTTTTGCGTCTTCAAAGAAATCTGCGTTTACATAAACAGACAAAAGTGCTGTAGTACGCATGCCAGGCTGGTCGTCGGCAGCGTAACTTTGTAATGCCATCAGCGCTGCTTAAAGCTGTTTACTTCCTGTTGATGCTAAGCCCTAAGCAGTAGCTTTTAATGGAGTCTCTGCTTTCACAGGCACCAGCACGCCGTTGTCATGTAAGAGGAAGGCCAATCGGGAACTGAACTGTTTTGTTTGATGCGAAAGCTTGCACCGTCTTTACGGGGACTCAATTTTGAGTATCGCCCAAGTCTACGTTCAGCTCACAGCTGGGGTGACGGGGTAACATAACTTTATTTTTCCTGACAACCTTCAGAATCTCGTGTGCTGTCCAGGAAGCGAGTATGATGGCTGCTTTGTCAGGTCTCTCGTTATGTCGCTGGCGTGACAAAAGCTGCTATATTTGCCATTTTAAGGAGTTTAAATAGGCAAATGTGGCCTTTTAGCCTCTTGGCCTGACTGTGTTCTCAGCTGAACATCTCATGCACACTCAAATAGTAGTTTGACCAACAGCACTTTAACTGCATGAGGCAAACTCTTCTTTTGTGGTTAGTTTTGTCAGGTTTTTACAGACGCAATGGGGGAGTATTTCTGAGCCTCGTAGGTCTGATTGTCCCCAGTACAAAGAGACGAGGTGTGTGTTTGTGTGTGTTTGTGTGTGCTTGTGTTAAGTAAGCTGGGTCACTTTGTCAAACCAGCCTGACTTCTTCATTTGTTCCATTACTTTGGAAACGGCTGCTGCTGGTAGAAAAAAAAGGAGGATGAGGGTCTAAATCAGAACATGTCTTCATGTATCCACGGCTGTGTGATGAATAACCCACTCTCCATATGTGCCGAACTGAAACAATTGGCTGATTAATCAATTAGCCAGTCAACATAATATTAATCGGAAACCATTTAAATAATAAGTAAAGAAATGTTTGAGTGATTTTTCCAGCAGAATTCAAAGTTTACTGTTCCAGCTTCTCACTTGTGAGGATTGATGCTTTTTGTGCCATATGTGCTATAATAATAAACTAAGTATCTTTTTGTTTGGATTAAACAACCGTTATGAAATCAATTCATTTTTGTGTGTCATTTTATGGACACTTAATCGACCGGTAAACACAGCAGCTTATTTAATAAAAACAGCAGCCTAATTAAAGGCAAAAATAGCTGTTGCAGCCTTAAAAAAAGGGGGGTTGTCATTTTATAATGTAATGTGATGTGCAGCTCACAGCGCTGAAAAACAAAACCAACGTCCTGAAACAATTTCCACATGCTCAGTGCAATCCACAGAACAGCGTTTATTGACTTTTTTTTTTATAAAAGGACATATTTTTTAGGGCATGCGTTTATTTTATTCGATAGACAAGGACAGAGAGTTGACAGAAACCCTGCTAAAGGTCCTTGGCTGAACTTGAAACAGGAACATTGCTACAACATGGTGAGCTTTTAAACCCCTCGGCTCCCAGCTCGCCTTGAAACTGCTTCGTAATGAAGAAATAGACCCTGTAAAAAGTGGTCAGATACCACCAGATGCACTTGAAGAAATAAGTCATACGGGTGAAATGACCTTTTAAGATTAAGGGTGATTCTCTTCCCCCGGATTCAGTTTTAAGCTTCCCTGAATCTGATTTAGTGTCTGTAGTTGTGAGTGAATTTCTCCTCGTTACTCAACAAGTAAGTTAAGAATTTTTAAGCCTCCCTCGAGTGATAAAAGACTTAGTCATCATTTCGTGTAAGAGCACGTATGAGGAAATGTGGCAAGTGCTCTGCTAGAACTGGAGGTATGAAGTAAGCATTGTGAAGTAATCTCCCACTGTCAAAAAGAAACTGACTGTTATGATTTCTATTTAGTGTATTCCGGTTTTTGAACCAGTGTTTTAAGACATCCAGTGATTCCAGGTGAAATGTGTGTGAGTCAGGTTAAAGTAAGCACTGTGATACGTGTTTAAACTAGAGCTGTGCTTAAAAATCTGCAATATACCACAATTTTTATTGATATCTGTATCTATTTCCAGCTCAAAAAAATATATATTTTGAAAAAAAAGGTCATGTTTTAAGAGGTTGTGAACTACAACCTCCACTGTTTCAGTGCGTCAGAGTGCAAGAGTGCATTCAAATTGCATGGTTCGTTTTGATTTCATTGCAGCTACTCAGTTTTTTGGTAATTTGCCAGTAAACTGGAAAACAAAATTTTGAACTGAATTGTTTTGACTCAGTTTGTCCGCATTAATATGATGTGATGTGATGTATTAAGACTACCCAGGTCGAACACAGCAGCTTGTATTTCAGGCGTTGTTTTCACATTTTCAGTGAACTCTGTGGAATATTGCAATATATCGCATTATGCATCATATCACAGTGTATCGTGATATGTCATACCGTGACCGATGTATCATGATGTTGTATTTTGGAGTCCTTGTCAATACCCAGGCTTAGTTTAAACTGGCATTACTCCAGTAATCATAAAAAAAGGGCTTATTGGCCTCATTGCAATCCAAAATATGCAGTATATGAACGGCATCCATGTTCCCTTCATGAACTGTAGATTTGAATGATGAATCGTAGAACACTCAAAGATCTGTGATGTGCCTAAAATCTTACTTCTTTTTTGCTTTTTCATGAAAGGAAACACCACTTTTTGGACTTGCCAGAGTGAAGCAATTTTGGCTGCAGCAGTCAAAAAAAAGGTTAAAAAAGAAAAAAAGAGAGAGAGAATTCAGGAAGCAAGTCCTGAAATTATTACAAAACTATCACAGTGTTATGCAAGTTTTCCTAAGAAGTAGAAATTGTTGTGCTGGCTGTATTTTTTGGTACCTCAGATCATGATTTAGTTAGTCGGATTTAGGCTCATAAATAAAGTGAACTCACTTTTGACTTCACGTCTTTGAACTGCTTGACTCGCATTAGTCATTAGAGAGCAAAGCATGATGGCGACTGCACTCAACTGAAGTAATGCTACTATATTTTTTAAATTCATTTTTATCAGATTTGAACAAATTATAGGATGAGACAATATTGTTGACATCAATATTCTGTGTACATTTTTATTATTTGCACAGCTGTGTGTATTTTGTTGTGCAAGAAAGGAATTTCTTTTATGCTGCTTATTTAAGGAGCATGTTTATTTAATTTATACTAGAAGTTTTTTGTTGTTGTTTTTCATGAACATGTTGTGCAGCTGTCTATAAATAAAAGTCTGTGACAGTTTAGCTTTTGGCACATTCGGCTTTGGCTTAGAACTGAGTTTCTTTGTTGTTGTTATTTCTTTACACACAAAAAAAGAGATTCATATTGTGTTGCCATTTTGCTATAAAATATCAAGATATGTTTTTTTTCCTCATGTCACACCACCTGTACTAATCAGCAGTTGATTGGCTGGTGCTTCCATATAAAGTATTCCCAAAACCGAGCAGGTGCACTGGAGGGTATATGTTTAACACTATGTTGGTATTTTCACACATTGAAATCCACAACATAAGTCCTGTAGTGTCACACTTCACCTGCTGTTGCGTCTGCGGGCTTCGGCAGTGTCTCATTAAAATTAACAGCAGGCTTTCACACAACTCTCCTCATCACTGGGGCAAACTTGACCAGAAGCTTACAGCCGAGTAGACAAAGAAGAGGCTCAGTAGAGTGTGAGAGCTGCGTGTGTGTCAGCCTCTTGCAGGGATTTTTTTTTTTTTTTTAATGTAGTCTGCAAAGAAGAGTTTACAGGTGTGATTTTCCTGCCAGTCAGTGTTCACTGACATCTAGAGGCTGCACCTGCTCACGTATAAGTCAGCCTGGGTGTCAGTTTTAGCTGAAATACCACAGTGTTAATAAGAATCTGCACATGTGGGTTCAAGGTTGCAGCTGTGTGTATCCGTGCAAACGAGATACCATCACATAAATATCCTCCAACCACAGGCTTATGTGACTGTAATTTAGACATATCCAGATAAGAAAATCTTTATTTTCTGCATGAGATATTCAAATCTGCTTTTACAGAATCAAGTGCGGAGCTCCGGCTTCCTCTATATGTCGAGCTCCAGTTCCTCTTCACAGTATCAACTGCATCAGAGAGGTTACAAAAGCTGCATGCTCTGGCTGTGCGTTTTGAGTGTTTGTCCAAAATGTAAGTGACTGCCCAGTCTAACAATTTCAGTTCCTGTCTCCACATTCTGGTTTGCACATTTTGATGTGTTTGCACTTTTCTCTCCAGATATTTCACGCTGCTCTTGCGCACACACAGGACTGAACTGCATCCTGTCAAAACACTTATCAAGTTCTCTTGGAGGCAGTCTTTCTCATGTATGATATGTTGTTCTTCCCTTTTGCTTCCTGGTATTTGGGTTTTTTTCTGCATGTCATGGCAGCTTGGGAGGTTATCAGGATGAGGGTAAAATTTCCCCCCCGGGTAGGGAAGGAGGATATGTTATTCCATAGAAACCACAGACAGAAAGAAGCCACTTCCTCTTCAGCTTAAAGCTGGTCTGATTGCATTATGCTCATACTGCTGCACAGCCCTCTGTGCGTCACATATTGTAGTTAAATACCTTAGGTGACTGGGTTGTGTAACATTTAATTTAATCAGAATCTTTTCAAGTTCCCCCACAAATCTATTAAAGTTCAGGGTTCACCGTAAACAAAGTTATAATTAACCAAGACTCAAATACTTATTAGAGATTTTTAATCACATTTGTGGGATAACAAGCAAACACTGCAGTTCTGAGTGGTATAATAATGATCACAACAAAAGGGAATAACCAGAGATTCAGTTTGGCCTTTGGGTAAAGCACTCAGGGAATTATCATTAATTAACTACAGGCTACAGCTGATATAATCTGCTGCTGGCATTGTTTCTCATTTCAGCCGTGAAACTGCCCGAGAAAAACCCAAGGTCTGCGCACGAAATGATTTGTGCATTGTTGTTTGGTATATATAAAAAAAAAAGGCGGAGGTTTAATAAAACATTCAGAGATTCGTCCTGAGAGTCACGTAGAGTTTTCAGACCTGAAACTGATGTCAAATGCAGTCATGGTCCAGTTTCATTTAGTCCTTTTTAAAAGTTTGAATTGGAACTTGTATTGTATGCACGATAAGAAGCAACTCACACGGAACATTTCATTCAGATCTCTCAGACATTAAAGGAATATTTTGACATTTGGGTAAATACACCTGCCTGCTTCCTTTTTGGGAGCTAGATGAGAAGTTTGATACACGCTCACTGATTTGCTTTGCCACAACCTGCTCATCCTGCTGCCTTCTAGCAAGAGATGCAGAATTTTTACTGCTGTACCACCAGAGCAAAGGGCAGCATCTTTCCTCAGGTTGTGAGACATTTTGTTTCTCCACATTTCAGTATTAAAAAAACTAGCTTATTAATACTGCTAGTTATTAAAAATCCAGTTAAAATGTCTGTTTTTGTGAGTAGCATGTAGGGACTACAAAATTTTGAGCACCAAGACTGAAATCAAGGAGAAACAGTTTGTTTAAATCTACCTAATGGTAACAAAATCACCTCTAAGACTCAATAAATATCACATCAGTTCTTGGTTGCTTAACTGGTAGGGGAGGTCGGATCCATCCAAATATGTATAGTATCGAAACCAGTGTTGGTATCATTGTCAGATCAATACTACCGTGATCGGATCAATTCTCTGATTTCAGCTTCTTTGTTCAGTAGGTTGCTCCCATTTCATCAAGGACTAGACTGTCTGTGCCAATACTAAAAAATCAATACAGCAATATATCACAATAAATCTTTTTGTAATGTCTGTATCATAATGTAACTCAGGTATCGTGATACGCATCATATTGTGATGTCCTTGCCAAAACTTAGTCCTAAAATTCAGTGACACAGAAGAACACTTATGCACATTATTTTCATACTTTCAGTTTTGTTTCCAATTAAAGTGGAGGAGTGCACTTAAATTTCATTTCTCATTTTGATGTTATGACAGCTACATCAGCGTGTTCTCTAATTTGCCAGCACCATTCAAAAATAAATAAATTGGAAAGGAAATTTTAAATGAAATTGTTTTGACTCAATTTATCCGCCGAAACGTCAATATAATGTGATATATTCAGACTACCCAGAGTGTACACAGCGCCTTATTTATCAGCTCTGTTTTTAAGTGAACTATGTGGAGTATCGCAATATATCACATTACGCATCATATCGCAACTTATCGTGATATAATCGTATCATGACCCTTGTATTGTGATACGTATTGTATCGTGAAGTCCTTGCCCATGCTCAGCTTTAGCCAGCGCTGCTCCTTTCACACCCTGCATGCACACTTTGCTCCTCCTTCTTCTTGGCTCTGCTGTGTGTTGCTGTCATGTGACTCAAAAAACATTTGTTTGCCAAAAAACTTTGTTCAAAGTCTGTCCTGAGTCTTAACATGCACATTATTAACAGTAAACATCAAATTATTTAGTGGTCATGAAATGTATTTACATTTTCATATTGGTCATTAATTCAGCTTCCCCATAAGCTGCTTTTTATACGTTAAAGTATCTGTATCAGTATCTGTGATACTGGCCCTGTATTTTATTTTTTTTTTTGTATCAGATTGATACCAAATTTTGCAGCATCACTAACCACTATTAGTTAGTACAAAACAGAAAATGTAAGAATGACATATTGCTTGTTGGTTGTTTTGTTTTGTTTTTTTCACATAGTCATAAAGATTGGCTTTTTTTCCCTTGGAAATCACTGTCAAAGCCTTCCTGTAAGAGGAAGAGTGACCATCAAAAAAATCATATTATTATTTCAAAGAATGAGCTGTGGTACATTCTGAATTATTTGTCATCAAGTCTAGCTGCTAAGAAGGAACTGTGGTGTCTCAGGCAAAAGCAGACATGTTTTTTAGAGGTTAACAGCACATATCATCTAATTTTCTAGCTCACGTTGTAGGAATGAAGTTATAAACCTGCACGACGTCTTTGTTGATGGTTTTATTGGGTACGTTGTATTTGTGCATTTTTGAGAAGTAAGATTCGATGTAACAATACTAAAACATTTTCAGCATTTCTTTTTTGACACGATGAATGTGGCAACAAGGTGAGAGACTTTTTTTTTTTTTTTTTTACTGCAAAGGGAATGAATGAAACGGTTCTTTTTAAGTCCTCCAGGGAAATTGATTGACTGAAAGGTTGAAGGCAGTTCAGTGATTTCTTTGTGCGGCTGGCATGAGAGTCTCTGCATGTCTCCAAACTAGGCTAGGGAATTCGACAAAGATTCTTTGAAAGAGTTGTTTAAAATAAGTATTTGAGTGAAAATTAAATGGCTTCGCTTATGCGTATCCGAAGCCGAGGCATTGTGCCTTTTCTGCTAGCGATTCTGAGAATAAAACATTTACTGTAAATGAATAGATCCTGCTTCCTTTACAGAAGGGAACTGTGTCATTGTGCATGTTTGCATACTTGCATCTGTGTTACCATTTTTGTCTCCGTTTCCTTTTGCTCTGGCAGCTCCTCACACCTCTCAGCTGAGAAATGGTGTGTTAAAACTGAGGGTCATTTTAGTAAATGTTTGTGAGAATTTTGTTGGTATCTGTTAGAAGAATCAGCTCTCGCGTTCTCCCAGCCAACAAATCTGTTTATCCCAGATGTGTCTCCAGAGCCGCAGAGTTTAATCACATGCAAACTGGACTCATTAGCATACAATCAAATGGGACAGCTAACAGAGACATTACGAATGCAGTGAACCTAAATATCGTAGGTGCTTTTGATTAGTCCTGCATATAGGAGTAAACGGGCATGGAGACATTTAGGAGGCAGAGAAGAAGCCACAGTTTTGCTCAGACAGTGCTGGTGCTGATAAATGATGCAGCTACATTTGAAATGACAATGAGCTTAAACAAACAAAATCATTATGATAATTTATTCCCACTACATTTTGAAAAAGTGTGCAAGTAATCACCAGTCTTCAAGCTCAGCACAGCACAGGCCTGCGTGCATGCGCGAGCATGAATTATACAATGTCGGTGGTGGTTTAAGTTTGACAGTGAAATTTATTTAACAGTTTTTCTAAATTTGCGAGGAGCTGCAGAGCTAGTGTTGATGTGTTTCTGTTTGTGTGTGTGTGTGTGAGGACGAGTAAAGCAGCAGGCTTTTATCAGTTCATCAGGTTTTACTGACACCCTGTTAATCTGTGTGTGTGTGTGTGTGTGTCTGTGTGTGCAAATTCTGGCAGGGCATTAAGTCCGATCTTTGCTGCCAACACGGCTATAGAATCTGTGCCATCATGAAATTAATGCCCCTCCTTCTCTCCCCTGATTCGTACCTTTCAGCAGGGGCAGCGCTCCAATGCTCAGCTATATCTGTCAAATTTTCTGTCTGTTTTTTTATTATTATCCCTCTTTCCATAGAAGGATTCAGTGACAAAGTGACACATCCCTAGAGGGAACAGCAATCAAAGCAAGAAATTAAATTTTCAAGCGTTATACTGTACCTGCCAAATGAACACTGAATGCATTTCTGTGGAAGTAAAAATTTGAGAACTGTCTAAATGCGGAACACCACATAGTCAGCTGCATTGTTGCTGCGGCTATGTCTGTCAAATCAGCCCTTCATCTTTTCTCACAGTTTCAAAATTTAGATAAACTCCTCTCCTTTTGTAATGAGGTTTAAAAAAGTCCTGAATTTAATTTAATTGTTATATTTGTTAAACTCAGTATCTCTGAGACCCCTTATCTGTTCAATCTCCATCATAACCCACCAATTCTCGGGGAAGACGGCTCTTTAAGTATAGACTATAGCTGTAGTACAGTAATGGTAGGATTGATTGATACACGGCCGAGTTTTTCTGCCTGGTTGCGCATCAGAGGCCGAGAACGGGCTCTCAGCCATATCTCAGGTCTGATCTGACAGCAGGGACACAGAAGGGCCTCTTGGCAAACTGAACAGCGGCAGCGCTCATCTGAGCAGAACATGGAGCCGAGAGGACTGTGAATTACCTGGAAGCAGGAGCAGAGAGGGCGAGAGCTGCAGAGGAGGGCTGAATTGTCTTTCTTTAAATTGAATTGACTTCAGTGGTGCAGTTCAGCTGCAGTAATATTTTGACGATCATGTCTCTTTGTCAACCAAGATTTAATATTTTATAACTTGCTACTGTCATACTCAATAGCAAAGGAACAAGTGCAAGTTTGCCAAAGCTGCAACCGGCAGCCTATGACAAACAGTTGATTAGTTATTGAAGGGGGTGGGGCTAAAGTGTAGGCGTGGTGCAAGCCATGACCAATGACCTCCATGGCAAATTTTAGCCTCCTAGGTCGAAAACTGTGGCCGCTTAAGAGTGGGGAATTTTTGTCGACCGACTGACCAACAGACAGAGACCTATAGATCACTTGGTTGCAGGTAAAAATGGTGTCTCAAGTGAGAGAGATTGATGCAGCTATAAGTTGTTGAAAGGCATGGAAATAATAACTCATTAATAACCATAAATGTATAAAATAATGTGTACTTCTTTAATTTGGAAAGGGATGAACGAGAACTAGAGATAGTGTCTATTTCTTTTCAAACATTTCTTCCTCTAAACCTAGTGCCTACAGTTCCCATGATGCATTTCAACTACAGAAAGTTTGGTAAGAGATTTGGGTGTGTTATGCTAGCAGCACCTTATGTAGCTGCTAGCA
>JAQLOL010000003.1:14531413-14556184 GCA_029783665.1 Naso thynnoides
TTTTTTTTTTTTTTTTTTTTTAAAGCTTGTCATTCAATCGTAAATTACAATAGGCTGAGAGGCAAAATACATATCAATATGAAACACAGAATCACAAATAGACTCTGAAGCATACAACATAAGTAGCATTAAAAACTTATCCCAACTGATTAGCAAAACATGTGTTTTTCAGTTTAGACTACATATTCAGCTTTATGGTGTCTCTTAGAAATTGTTTTCACATTACTAATCTACCATTTAGTTGCCCCTTTGGAAGCAGTAGGGACACAAGCACCTACTGTCGTAAAGATCTTTGCTTGCAGATGTCAGGCAGGCAGAACTCGGCAACGTGTGCATTTGTTTTGGAGGCAAGTGAAAGAGAGACCGCAGGATGGATCGCAATGAGGTAATATTTTAATATGTGACTGAGAAACAAGTTATAAGCCAGTTGTATGACAGCAATGTCCCCTGAGACCTATTACCTCTATTTTTTGTAGGCTGACGTTACACAGCCATTTGCATTAACATTACATGCTGAGGTGCAAACTACCAGCCGTAGGCTTAAAGTGTAAGTGTAATTATTGTCATTGCACAACGAAAAAAAAAAAGTTTCATCAGAGTTCATTGGGATTCGTACCTGATCACAGACATAATTATTAACTACATAAAAATAAGTCTTTTTGCTGAGGTTCTTTTTTGCTGTTACAGGAAATTTATAATCATCAGAGCAATCATGAGATTGTTTCATCAGTATTTAAAAGTTCCTCGTAGTCACTTAAATAGATTTACTTTTTTGTTAGTTAAAGATCTTCAGACAGACTTTATCATCTGTTAAAATGTAAATACATCCACTTCTTTCATATTAAAAAAAAACAATTTATTAATATATAAACATTTATTTCTTTATTATTAAAAGTGGAAATACTGGACACAAGATCGTCTGCATGTGTGTGTGTGCAGGAGACCTCCACATTGCACATGTGTAATTAGATCACACATGGCTCCGTACAGGGAAGTATTTGGTTTGGCTGGCGTTAGCATTGAAGCTGCCCTCAGTATTGTGTCAACAACCATGCAGGAGATTGTGTTAGGAGCTGTCATAATGGCCTGTAGCACATGACTGGCTCCAAAGTAGCTATTATGTTCTACATCATGAGCACAAACAATCTTTCACCTTCAGCGGTCGAATGTGCAAACGTCATCTAGAGTTATTCTCTGCACGCAAGTAATTCTGCATGGTGAAGGTCAAACATCCAAGTGATGAGCGAAACACATGTTTGAGTGGTGGGCGGCATTACCTGATCTGCAAGTCTCCAAATGTTGCTGACCACATCTGCAAAATGTTAGCTTACATAAAGTTTGATTTGCTTACCTACAATATCTGCTTGTCCCAAATAATGAATGGAGAAACATTACAAATGCAACATCCATCAGACTGAATGACAAAACCTATACAAACTCTTGTTCAGGCTTCATGCTGTGTTCACCTTGCACACTTTACTTCGTTCACAATGAAGAACAAACTGCAGTCACATCAGGAGTCCAAGGGTTGTATTCTGTTACAGACTCGACCCCATTTTTATTTTTTATTTTTTCTGGCCTGAGTTTGGGAGTGACATGGAGGGTGAGAAATTGAATATTCCTAAACAGGACCACACCACATACTTATTATTATTATTATTATTATTATTATTATTATTAAAGTGATGTGTATCTCCCAATTAGGATTGTTAAGTCAGGGCAACAAAGAAAAAATGTTCCCATGGTCATAATTCTTTCAAGTTCTAGTTGACTTACTTTCTACCCTTATATGAACTTTGCTGTTTGCTGTTTCAGCCATGTCATTATTTTTTTCTGCCTCTTTCCTACGCCCATGTCTTACAACTCCCACTCACTCCACTGTCTTCTGAAGGTTTTTTTTTTTAAGCAAAAATGTGTAGAGGGGCATTCTCTCTGGGCAAATTGAATCGTAGGCAACTGGACTTGTATTTGTCTAGGAAGACGTTTCGCCTCTTATCCAAGGGGCTTCATTAGTTCATACGCATCAGTCTCACTAGTCCGCACTAGTCAGACTAGTAGTGCGGACTAGTGAGACCGATGCGTATGAACTGATGAAGCCCCTAACCCTAACCATTTTACTAACCCTAACCCTGGCTTCGGCTCAGATTTAAGACACTTCGGTGCATGTTGTCTTCGGCTCATCTAGTTTTTGTTAACAGACACACGTCAGACAACATTCGGACCTTGTCTGTCACCATAATAAGTACAGTGTGTTCTGCTCTCTGCCGTACCACTGAGTCACTCATTAATGATACAGAGAGTATTCTACTGTGAACTGAGGTCTGCAGTGGGGAAAACACCAGGAAACTGTGAAAAGACTCTGCGTCAAGACTGACGTCTGTAGATAACGCTCCCCGAGAACAACACTGTGTTCATATTTCTGTCAGAGTGGACAGATTGCTCCAGGCCACAGTTAAATTAGGTACACCTTATATAAAAAAGTAAGCTCACACTTGTTGGAGGCAAACCAAGTAGGTGAGAGATTCACATCCCTAGTTCTTAAAAACAGAAAAATCTTAACAGGCGCAAATTATTTTGTAGCAGCTAAAGCAAACTGCGGGTGGCTTGATGGTTAGCACTTTTGCCTCACAGGAAGAAGGTCATGGGTTCAATTCCCAGCTGGGGTAGGACCTCCCTGTGTGGAGTTTGTGTGTCTGCGTGGGTTCCCTCCAGGTACTCTGTCCTAAGACATGACGGGTTAAATGAACATTAATTGAACGGTTGTTTGTCTCTAAGTCAGCCCTGTGATGAAATGACGACTTGTCCAGGGCGAACCCCACCCTCGCCCAGTGTCAGCTGGAATTGGCTCCAGCCCTCCCCACGACTCCACAGAAGGATAAGCAGTTACAGACCACAGGCAACAGCTGTCAATCAAAGACAATTAACAGATTCCCTTGAGTATATTAATGATTACAAATGTACTCAAGGACAGGACAAAGATTGCCATAAATATCAGTTATTCTGACACCGAATATGCTGTTAAATTGAAAATAATAAATAATGCATGTTAATACTTAACTTTTGATGCAGGTTACCTATTTCAAGGAAAAAAGCTAATAAAGAATAATTGGCGGAATTAATGACTGCTAGTTAGCTGCTACTTAGCACCCACTGGATGTGAAGGATCACTCTGTGGTTAATAAACTAACAGCTTGTTTGTCAAATCACATATTACAGGGAGCTTTTTCAAAAGTAGGTGAGGTTGGAGGGGAGTGTGTCAGGCTGGAGGCAGAACTTTGGGAGTGAGTATTCAATTATACAAATTTGCTGTACACGCTTGTAAACTGTTAAGGCTATATTTTTCGCTCTCTGTGTTTAATAAATCAGAATTTTCCTAAATCTGGAGAAAGCTTCATATGTAAACTACGCAGAAATATTTCGCTGTTCATGGACATGCAAAATGTAGTTTTGTACTTAGGCCTCAAGAGCCACTGGCAGAAAGACACACATGCGTTTGAAACTTCCCGACAGGGCACAATTGCAAATTTTAAAAAAATCTTTATACCCCTGGGAGCCCTGCTGCTATTCCACCGGGGAGCAATTACAAATACTCAAAACACCTGTGCGTCCCCAAACGCCCCGCTGCTAAGTCTCAATCCTGAGGGAAATACTGACACACAATGAATGAATAAAGTGAACTTTAGGTCACACTGATTCAGGAGTTTATTTGAAAACAGTTCATGAATATTGTTTTTCATTAAGTCCAGATTAACCTGTAGAGAACCTCTGGGTAAAAACTACCTGCCTACCTACCATCAATAACATCCAGTAAACCAGTCCTCCTGTGCTTAATAAATACTTCATTTCTGTTGGGAATAAAGTAAATTGACTACTGTATAACTTTACAAGGCATATGCTCCATGATCACAACATGAACGCAACTTTGACAACACAGAAGTAGTGTTTACCAGTTACACAGGAACTTCTCGGGTTAAATTGTGTTTTATATTTTAGTGCTTTATATTTGAAACAAATTTAGCAATTAATGAAATTACCAAAACCAATTTACACGCAGTAAACTGGGTCGTTAGTCCTGCCTTGTTTTTTGTGCACAATGAAGTAAATCTAAGGAACATTTTGACACCAATTATATCTGCCTCTTGTCAGTTGTAATTATAAAGCCCCAAAGCATAAATTTCCCTCACAGTCAGCATGCAATTAGAGAGCAAAAGGACTAAAGTGTATCCCACTTGTTAACCTGCCATCTTCCTCTCCATCTCCTAGTATCAGACAGACTGCAGAGGCAGGTGGATTGTTCTGCTGAATTTGTCAGTCGAGCCTGCCTGACTCATCGATCCTCTATCGGAATGAGGTTTGTTCGAGTTACAATCTATGACCCCGATCATGGCTCTGAAATGACTGGGCTGTGTATTGATAAATCCATGGCTCTGGCTGTGGTGCTGAAGTAGCAGACGGATTTGAAACTGTGCCTGTTTTTTATCAGCCCCGCCCTTCTGTCAGTTATATTCTCTGAAACACTTTCTTACACGTTGGAGTAGTGCAAAAACAGTTTCAGTCATGTCACCTTCTTGAAACCATATGTGACGCAAGGTGTAAGAAAATATCCATAAGTATCGATATTGTGATATTTTGTTTTGTGGTATTGTATGGATTCTCAAAAACATTGATTTGTAATTATTAGTTTACATGGAAATATTTGCAGCAGTCGTCCATTTTTTTAAACCACTGACCAATATTGCACAGAAAGTATGTATGTGATATTCTGATTTCATAAAACATAAAGAGATTTTAGGGATACTGTGTTTTGTTCTTTATGACAGTTTTCCTAAAATTAGATTTAAAAAAAAAAAAGTTGCTATATATCGCCTTGCTCACAGTATTGCAACATATTGTAATTCCTGCTTCTTGATTCATGTTGCATTGCCAGATTCTTGGCAATACACCTCCCTAAAATGACACCACTTATGATGCCGTGCAGTTACAGCAATCCTTTTTAATTTTGATATCTGTGATTGGGCGGCAGTCAATGACCTGACATCAGGACGGGGAGGAGGAATGCTCTGTCTTTTTCTATTGCTCCTCTTAACTTTTAATTGTGTACCTTCTAATCATTGTCATTATGTATGGAGAAAATTATGTTTGCATGGTCTGGGTTGTCTTTTTTTAGCAGCACCGGGAAAAAAAACAAAACAACAACAATTCAGTCAACTTGTTGAATCAAAGTGACAAGTAGCGACATACAGTCACAGAAGTGCAAAAGGAGACACACTGCTGCCTGTCATATTGCTATAATATTCCTGTACCAAACCACCTCTGTAACAACATGTCCAGGTGAGACCAAGATAAGCCCAGGGACTGCAGATATAAATGAGCTATATAACTAACTCTGGTCCAACGGTTATATTGTACACGGTCCCTGTTAAATAAACTAATAAAATAAATACATAAACTAATAAACCTGACGCTTTGTTAAAAATAAACAAACTGCCATCTGCATACAGTGCAGTCTGTCAAACATGTGACACGTGACTTTTAGTTAGGAGACGGAAAATCCACAAATCTTTCAACAAAGGAAAAGAGAAGAAGCTGCAGGAAGAAGAGGATTTTCTCTTTCTGGACAAACTGACATGCAGCACATGTATCTATTGAAAAGAAAATTATCCAGTACACTCACTCCTCATATTGAGTGAATATGTTAAAAGTTGCAACTCTGGGATTTCCTGCTCTGAGCTTTTATTAGGACAGGACCAAAACAAAAATTTATGGCTAGCTGAAAATTTTTCCCCCCTTTCAGCACTAACTACTCTTCGATGAGTGTTAATGTGCAAATTAAGATATAATAATTTATTTTTGAATCTTTGCAGCCTGATTTAACTGGGTTTTTTTTCCATTTTGTTTCCTTGAATAAATCATTTATCTAAAAATTTCCGCAGAGAATAGTAGATGTGCAGCTCAGTGCTGCAATGATTCCTGCCTCGCTCCGCAGTCCTGTCCCCAGCCTCGCAGCGTGGCCAGAAATAGCCATTGAAAGTGTGGCTCCCAGAAAGAGGTCACTTTAAAGTTTGTCCCCCCCTCCCCAGCCAACTGCCTGGCGGTCACGTGTCGTCCCAGCAGAAACCCCTTTCCACAAATGTCCATCGGCTTTCACGGGTCGAGATAGATGTGCTCCATCGGGTGTCAAAATTGAAGATATGTGAGATAGGGGGCAGCAGCACAGCGGGTAGTGGGGACAGCCACAAATCAATAAAGCTGCTTCAGTCAGCCCTTTGTTGTTTTGGGGCGGTGAATTGATGGCATTGTGCTGTGGTCGTGCTGCCGCAGTGACGGCCCACTTAATGTTTGTGCTTGTGTATTTTGGTCTGAAGATTATGTCCCATGAACGCACGAGGCTGGCAAAGCCAAACTCCGCTGCATTACACAGAGATATGTAAATGAAAAGCAAAGCTGCAGATCAAAGCGTTGCGTACGGTTACAGCAGATAAGTAGGAAAGGATCCCTGTGCAGTTATTCAACATTTTACAGAATATTAAACAAGGAGAAAAAAAGTTGAAATTATTTCTGAAGAGTTTGCCTTTTGATTTTTCTCACGGACCATCTCTCCCCTTCTTCATTTTCCGTCTCACTCTCACGCGCTCGTCCTCTTAATTTGAGGTAGATTTGATTGAGGCAGCCAGACAAGCTGTAGTGTTGTACTTATCAGTATGCATGACTGTATTTGAATATGAACTGAAAAGGCTATTACAGCTCAATTTCACGCCCAGTGGGATATCTGACATGTTTCTCCCTCAGAAAACAGACTGTCAGAGTTCTTTCTGTCTCTCTCCGTCCTTTTGCATTTTGCCTTAAATTTCTGTCGCTACCCTCCATCCAACTCTGCGATATTTCATCTCCTCTCCTCTCGGGTCTCGCCGTGCGCTTTTGCCTCAATCAGGCTGTTATGCACCTCACATTAGTTTGGAATAATATTTTCTGACAGGGCTGTGATCAGTTGAGCCGCTCGTCTCAATAACCCACCTCATTTCTGAGCTCTACATTGCATTTACACTCAAGTGGGGCAGTCGACCTGTGCTGCAAGATCTTCAGCTTATAATGTTTAGTTAATGTAAAGGTGGATGAGCAAGCCAAAAGGCTTTGCTACTATCATCCACACTGATAGCTTTTTCTCACCTTGTCTTATCAATTTTTCTTTTCTTCTCCTCTTCATCTTGCTGTCTTCCCAAGAGGTGTGATGACTGAATCATATCCATTTGTGTCAAAGCGTGCAAAAATAAATGTTGCTGCAGCGGCAGGATTGGCGATGCTGTGTTTATGTGCTGTAAATTACATGCATCATCTGCACCTTTTAGAAACCATGTCATTCTGAATGGATTCTGCAGCTGGTTACACAAACCGTTTTCGCTCTCTGGTTGCTCGCTGTTGCCTCATCGGCAAACTGCAGCCTGGGTAAAATCTCACAAGGTTCTTTTACAAACATACTGATGCTGCTTTGTACCTGCTCGCACTTTGCTTGTGAGGTCTTTTCACACAGCACTGAAGTATGTAGGAGACAATGGCATGATTTAATACCACAGCAGTTTCAAAAGAGAGTTGTGATTTGTGTAAAAATGTCTCTGTGAACAATGCTAATATTTACATTGCCAAGCAGATCTGGTATTAGACAGGCTGATTGACAGAAAACAGCGCTTTCTTTATAAAAGTCAGTGTTTTGACTAGCTGTAACATTACATGAATAATATGTAACATTTTCACATAAAATGTCTAAAAAAACCTCTATCTTTATAATATATTTTTTGAGTTGTATGCTTACAATATCCCAAATGTTTCCAACGATGTGCAAACTCAGAGAAATCTGTGATTTTATTTAGATAACAGTGGGTTTCATTTTGTTGCCTGTCAATTTGGAATCAGAAACAGTATTGTATGCCTCCAAGCTCATCGATGCCTCTTGTCAATGCCCAGGCGTGTCATACTGAAATGAAAAGGAAGAATTAAGCTGCAAGAGCAGTGCAGCCCGCAGACTGTCCACGGCAAGCTTATGATGAACAGTAGTGATGATGAACCAGTAGCCATGTTGAAACTGAGAACCTGTGTAGGCTGACTTTTTTCCACACAGAAAACTGATCAAGAATCAATAAAGTAATCAAAAAATAATCGGACCATTAAGCAGAATCAGTAATGGTATTGGTATCAATAAAATTTTATCAATTCCCATCCCTAGAAAGAAAGTTGGCAAATGTGACAGTTCATGTGTTCGTGTGAAAATTTTTTTTTAGTAGTTTACCTCCTCTGAACATTTCTGCCTGGTTACGTAGATTTTCATCTGCAGTGAAATACACAAATCCCATGATGCCACACTGCTTCACGACATCATCGGAATTGTCCTTGGTTTCTATATTTTTGATTGAGAGCCCTCCAGCAGCAGAAATGACAGATTGTGCGTTTAAATCACAACTAACCACATAAATATAATCACTGCTTTCTTGTTGCCATTTATTTAGGGAGGACTGCACAGTGTTTCTGATCCATGGGAGGTGAACTTGTGGAAAAAAGAGCTTTGGTTTTGAAACCTGTAACGGCAGCTCTTCATTATCAGTGTATTGAGAAAGAGAAAAAGTGGGCAGTTATGCAGAAGAATGGTCAACGAAATATACTAAAGTAAAATTCCTCATTATCCAGATGGTGTTTTGTCATATTAGTGCATCATTATTACTAATTTGCATTACTGGACAGAGCTTAATAATGTACCTGGTTGCAGTGGAGCTGAGTGGAACAAGTTTATTTACTGTTGAGATTTCAAAAGAATTCATTATAATCTACTAATCATATTTTACATTTTATTTCATATAATGATCACACAATGTGTTTGTAACAAATGTGAAATCGTAGTCTGTCGTAGTAGCTGTAAATAATCATGTACTTTCCAGCAGTGAAAGTAGAAGCAGTGCGTCCTTGGTGCAAAGAGTGTTATTATTGCTGCTGCTGTTGTGTTAAAAATGTAAAATCTCTGGCCAAAGTCCACGAGCTCAGCCAGTGAACTTGCTGTAAGACTGTATTTAGAGGCCAAAGCCGTTTAAGTCAGAGTTACCAATGAAAGTAAAGAGCTGCTTAGCTCGTTATCCGAGAGAAAGGACCTGATCTGTCCGTTGCGTGCAGGTAGAGAAGAGTCAGTCTCACTGCTTCATCCTCCGTCAGAATGCTTCTCCATCACTGTAACAATTAAACTCTCACATCTTCTTTGCACCATTGTTGTTATTTTAAGCTTTTGGTCATCAAGCACACATCTAAGCCAATTATATGCACATTTTATAAATATATTTCAACAGAGAGATCATTATATGAAAACATTCCCATAGGTGATTATTTATCATCAGCAACAAAATGACACAGCATTAAATCCAGACACACATCACTAACGTAACACAAGTATCATAAATTTAAAGCAAAATGACCTAAAAAAGCCAAGTACCAGATCGTCCATTTTCTCTACAGAGCAGAGAGTTACATTAACAAGTACAAGCATGAACTATAACATAACTTTAACATCAAAGTCCTCATTAAAGCAACAAAGTTGGATGCATTTTTTGAATATTGACCCTCCGAGGGAGAAATTATAGATAGTATGGATTTTTATCTTAAACATGAACTCAATCATGGCAGTCCAATTACGGGGAAAATTAATGAAAAATGAAGGGAAGATTAAGGAGCCTTCATTTTTAGCAGCATCATTAAAAAATTCAACATGTTTGGACCATTTTGAGTTTTAGTTAGTCCCTGTATGTTTAAAAAAACATACAGTATAGGCAACATAGGGGGAACCTCTTTTAAATAAGAACATCGAATTATAGGCAATTATATGACGCAGATAAAGATGACAAGTGAAGCCGATTATAAATCATCAAAGTGAATTCACATGAGAGGAGATTACACAGAAACAGGACTGGGTGATACGGTCTCAAAATAAAATCCCAGATTTTTTTTTTTTTTATACTGCATTCAATTTTCAATTGTAATCAATTTTTTTTAAACTACAAAAGACAAAGAATTATGTAAAATATGTTGTATTTATTTCCAACATACATGAATTGCCTATGAAGGAATAAAGTGCAAACCAAGCTTTAACCAAACTAAGCCTTTTATTAAATATAAGTTTGATGAAACAAAGGTGAATCTCCCAATTTGAGATAATAAAGGGCCAGCCTAACTTTCACCAAACTTCACTAGTAAAAAAAATAAGAGCCCAGAGCTGAGAGAGAGTTGTAGGCTACCGTATTTACCCTAGTTAAAGGGAAAATTAGTTTTCACTGTTTTCTTTTTTTTTAAATTGTCCAAACAAAGAAATTCAAAATGTAATTCAAAGTTGATTAATTACCCAGCCATACACAGAAATATCGCATCTTAACTATAAAAAATATACCCACACATGACAAAAAGCTGTGAAGAAAACCGAGAAAGAGCCGAAAAATAACAGAAAACATTTAAAGAGGTTTTCCTTATTGAGAGGATACTCTAATGCATCCAGTGTGAGTATAAAAAGCATCACTAAGTGTCTGTATTCTGTCCCACTGACCAAAGTTTAATGCACTCTGTGCCCTTTCTGCACAATAAAGAATCATTAGCATTGTGAATTTCACTGCAGTGTCTGGCCGTGGGGTAATCACAATTTCTCATTCTAATGGCATATTTATGCTTGGCGAGGCGATCCCTCAGGCGTATTTTTGAACAGTCTATTTAAAAAATTATCATACTCCACAATAAATCAGTTGAGTCTTATGACGAGCCAGGGGATGTTTACATATTTCAGTGGGGTTTTGGGGGGGGTTTTTTGTCCATTTTAGCACATTTGGCTGGCTGTGACTAACACACTATGTTTGATGACTGTCCTGCATTCCTGTCCATTAAATGTTGATGGCGTCGTGTTAAATTGGGACGAATGAGCATCATCATTGTAAGTGAACTGTGGCTGCATTTAAGGGTTTAATTGACGTGTTTTATTAGCATGTATTAGCCTGTGGTATTGCCCAGTATTTGAGTGACTGCTGTGCTGTATCTTTGCCCTTGAATACAGCTGTGAGGATGAGTGTAATAAATTACCCACTGTGGTATCTGCTCCTCCTCGCGTCCCTCTGTGCCAGCTGCGGATTGGTGGAGGTAGCAGTAACAGCCTTCCTGATAGGTGGACAATGATTGTGGTTGAGAGGTCTAAGGTCAGGTGGCTGACTCTTTGTCTTTGAGTGTGTGCATGTTGGTGTGCATATGTTTGTGGTGGTGTGCAGCAGTTGCAGGACAGGCTTAAGTAGGGTTAGAAGGGGGAGGTACTTTAAGGTTAAGCTCAGTTTGCAGAGCAGAGGGAGGCTATTTAAAGGACACCACAACCCTCTCATGAATGATTCAACAACCGTTCGCCCCTCCCCCACCTCTCACCAAGATCAGCTGGAGGAAGTGGATGCTCAGCCAATGAGATTACAGCACTGGATTGACTCTGTGTGTGTATTTGTGTCTGTGTATGTGCAGCTGAGAGCGAGATCAAGCCCGGACAAGTAGCAGCAGCAGCAGCAGCACTGCCTCTGTGTTTCTGTGTGTGTGTTTTTATGTGTGTGTGTGTGTGTGTGTGAAGAAAATGTAGGGCAGCCGCTTGTTCTCCCTCCCTCTGTCGTCTCTCTCCCTATCTTTTCCTCTGTCTGTCTTTGTTTCGGTGCTGCGCTGCCGTAACTGCAGTTGCGACGGCTGACATTGTTGCCGTGGTTTCCACTTCCTCATTTGCAGAGACTTGGCTCTGTCTCTGTCTCCGTCTCGACTCACCTCAAGGATTTACAGAGGGGGCATGTAACCTCCCAGAGGAACCATTGTCTGTGTGAGGGTGCGTGTGGGTGTGGGTGTGGGTGTGTGTGCGCGTGGAAGAGAGGTGAGGTGGCATCAGGATCCAAACATGAATTCCTGCTGGAAAATGAAGATTCAGGTACGGATTCTTGTCCTTCACGGTGTTGCTGTAGATGTTTGTCTGTGTTGTTTTGGTTGATGGTGCTGATGTCATTGTTGTCAATGCACTGATGAATGCTGAACTGCTTTATCCTGTATTTTTATAAAGAAGCTTTGCTTTGCATCACACGTACATGCATAGTCGATTGGATGTGAGATGCGTACAAAGAAAAGACAAAGATAATAAAAGGAAATGAGGCTCATCATAGTTTCCTTTCAGCGGTTGTTATGGTGAGGCCTTCTGTCTCCGTGGTGATGGCAGAGCTGAGAGATGAAAGAATTACCAGGAATCTGTTTGTGTTATTTGTGTGTATGTGGGAGTGAGTCAGGGAGAGAGAGCAGTGAATAAAAGGAGAGCAAAATTAACAGAGACACTCGGAAATTGTCCACCTGACACCGTCACTACTAGCTGACAGGTTGTACAGAGTCATGTCTGGGCCTATAAGTGTGTTTATGCAAGTGAGCCTGTTATGTTTGTTTTGCTTGTCTTTTGTATCTGATCATGTTTTGTGGACTCATCACTATCTGTCGAGCTGTGCACTCTGAACCCTGTGTGTGGTTGTGCAGTCAGTATATGTTCCTGGGTGTGCATGCGTGACAGTTTTGTATGTGTTTGTTTGTGCGGCTCAGAGGAGCATCTGCCACCTCTTCTGTGTAAAAGGTTGACCCACTTTCTGCCCTTTGTTCAGGATGAGTGGGGGTGCACAAATACTGTATATGACTGGTCAACTTAAACATCCCTTAAGCATTATGTTGACCTTACTGCAGAGTACATGCAACCCCAGTGCACATAAGCTGGGGAACTGCGTTAAACTTAAATTTAAACAGATTAAAATCATTGGCAACCCGGCTGGGGTGGGACCTTTCTGTGTGGAGTTAGCATGTTCTCCCCGTGTATGCGTGGGTTCCCTCTGGGTACATCGTCTTCCTCCCACAGCACAAAGACATGTAGGTTAGGTTAATTGGTGACTGTAAGGCCACGTTTACACGGGAGCAGCCCTACTAAAAATGGAAAGGTCTTTCCTTTGCATCTTCAAAATATGTCTGCATTTGCACGAACAACCAAAAGCGCTGAAGTATGCATGCCAGGCCAGTAGTCGGCAGTGTAAGTTTGTAATGTCATACAGTCGGAGCTGCCAAAGTTGCTAACTTCCTGTTGCTGCTAAGCCCTGAGCAGCCTGAAATGAAAGAAATTCACCTGTAGTTTGACTTCTAAAATTATGCTATGAACACTTAAAGTTGTTTCAGTAGACTGTTGTCATCTTCAACCTGCTCTCAGTGCACTGCGGAGTGATTAATCAGAGTTTGGTAGTGGCTAGAGCAGAATACATTGACTTGTGCTGACGTTAGAATTAGCATACTCACCGCTCTCACAGGCACTTTAATTGCCAGTTTACACAGCCGGAAAGAAGGTTGCGGTTTCAAAACATGGCGACAGCACACCATTGTCATGTAAAAGGAAGGAAGAACCGCAACAAAAGTGTTTCATTTGATTTGAAAACTTGCGCCATGTAAACTGCACCTTAATTGCCCGTAGGTGTGAATGTGAGCGTGAGTGGTTGTTTGTTTCTATATGTCAGCCCTGTGATGAACTGGCGACTTGTTCAGGATGATTCCCACCCTCGCCCAGTGTCAGCTAGGATCGGCCCCAGCCCCCCCGCGACCCTGCAAAGGAGAGGCGGTTACGGAAAATGAATGACTGAATGAATTAAATCATTTGAAAAAAATCACGTAGGAATATGTGTTGATCTTGGCCTTATCTTTGCTCGTGAATGATTGAACCTTTTTAAGATGCCCCCTTTATACCCAATCATGACACTATCACCAGTGGTGTAGTGCATGCTATACGCAGATATACAGAGTATAACCACTTATTTTTCAGTCTGCACTGACTTTACCCACTTCTGAATCCCCTCTGACCCTATTTGTTGCAAATCCGCTGTTCACAAAAAGAAGCTACTGGTCCACAGACGACTTGCCAGGTTGTTTTTTTTATTTTATTTTAATGTGTGCATGAACTAAAAATGCCTAATCTTGTAATTGTCCCACCCTGTAGTCTAACTGTGGGTCAGTATTGATTGCAAAATCTGCACCTTTTGTTGTGGTTAATGTAAATTTCATAATGATCCTCCTCAACCCCTGAAAACAAGCAGCAGAGGTTAAGTGGCAGTGTGCAAATAGGCCTACTACCGTCCCATTTTTGTATGAACTAAATATGCAAGAGCAGTCTTACATGCCGCTGTTTATAACATGTCACTGTTTAAAAACGGCGCTTATCCTTCCTAATAATTGTGGGTACTTAAACTAAGAGTATATCCATTTGAACCTGACTATCACCTGTTCTCAATGAACCTGTTTACCTGTGAAATGTTCCAAGCAGGTGTTTTTTGAACTTTCCCAGTGTTGTGTTGTTTCTCTCCCAATTTGTTTTGAAAATTGTTGCCTGCTCTAAACTCAGAATAAGCATACATTTTCAAAAATCAGTGAAGTTGATGAGGTAAAACATTTATTATATTTGATTTTTTACTGTTTTCAGTTGGGCACGGGTCAAACAGAATTAGCAAATTGTAACATTGTTTTGGACAGTGTCCTATCTGTCATGGAATCAGTGTTGTAAACATTCGGCATTTATCTCCTCATGATGTGTGCGTGCTGTCGCTGTGTTTGATTGCAGATTGCTTAAGAACAGCACATTATAAAAACTCTACCTAATCTGATCTATTACACAAGGACTCTCTGACCCCTCCGCTCTGTTATCTTGAGTCTTTCTTATTTTCTCTTCGCTGACGTGCCCTTGCACAGGACTCCACTCATGGTATGAAAGTGCAAAGAGCAGCAGCAGCTCCTGCAGTGTGCTGTTGTCTTCTCCAGGGAGTGTGATTGTTTGCTAATATGTGCGCAGAAAACAGCAGATAAACATACGAGGCCTCAGCGGCAGAGTGATCTGATATAAATATATTTTTCCCTCTCGGCCTGCAGCTTAGCATATCACATCATCGACTGATGCACCAAATCAGAGAGCTTTGTGTCAAATCTGAAAGCTGGGGGGCGGGGGGGGGGGGGGGGAGAGATTAATGCAGTCACATGTCATGGCAAAGCTTAAAACCTGTTGGAGAGGGGAGGAGGTGTGGATGAGGAGGTCTGGATGGGAGAGGATAGCCTGACAGAGGGTATCATGCCTGCAGGAGTTTGCAGTATATGTTGTTTTCCTGCGGCTCTGTTAGTTTGTACACATAAGTTGGTTCCTTTTTTTTTTGCTGCATGTTTTGCCCACATAGCAGCATCATTTACATCTTCATCTTCATCTTCGGCATCTTGTTTACCTCAGAAAGGCTTTTAAAACCCTCAAGCATGGTTTTAACATTTGACAGTGGCAAAAACAGTGCATGTATGGAGTTAGTATTCAGCGCACTGGATGCAGAAGTTATTTATTTAAAAATAAAATGTAGAGAAACTTGTTTAAAATATTCTTATACTTCAGATAGGGTGTATATATAATCCCAGTAGGTGCCGGAGCTAAAGCTTCTCCAAGTGCTGATAGCTGTAAAGAAGTTTAGTGGTCTTGGGCCTACAGCTTTTATCAGAGTTGGTAATAGAGTCTGCTAGTTGCCTTCCTGGAGCATCACTGAATGTTGTTTTAATAGTTGCTTATGTGAGACTTGGTCAAAATTCCCCCCTTCCTTTTCTTTGCTGAAGTGACCTCTTGGTTTTTCCAGCATGTCTTTGTTTCCACACATCTGTGATTGAAGGACGATAACACGAGGGGACTGAGGGTTCACACACTAATAATGCAGCTAATTAGGAGGCACTGTGCCGAACTAATTATCTGTAGCTTGACTTCCTCACACAAGTCATAAATTATGGCTTATGTCATGCGGAAGAGTTTGACCCGAAGTGCAGCTAATTAGGAAATGTGGCTTTACTGCAGAGTCACAAAAATGTTTCACCGCATCTTTGCTTCTTTTGCTCTCATTACAAAGCGGTCAGCCTCTGTGACTCTCTGCCATGTTTCACTTTTGTGTCATTGTCACACCCCCAAGATCAGATCTGTAATTCCTCTGTTGCTGAATTAGACTCTGTACGCTGAGCAGCCTTGTTAGCTGCACAGCCAGAATCGGTCACTGTCCACATGATCCTGGACTGCGTATGATGGTCACTGTCTCCCCTCCATTGTATCCTGTTTGGACATGCTGATGTGATTATGCTTGTGATGAAGAAAGATGAGAGACAGATAGAACAAGAGGAGGAGGGGGGGAAACCGCAAGTTCACATCCTGCAGATGAGACCACAGACGGACATGCTTTTTCGCACACAAAGGCACAGTGTAGATTTGCCTGCAAGCAGAGAGTCTGGGGGTGTTTCCTTCTTCTGCGGCAGTCTCACTTTGCATGCTGCCTCAGTTTTAGGGGATTTCATGACACAGAAACACACACAGATGCTTCAGGCTAACTCAGTGGGAGTGACATTTTTGCTGAGCTACTTGTGTGTAAACAGAATATACCCTTAAAAAAGTATTTTTGCTTTGTTTTGCCAAATTTTCACTTTTGCTGGAAACTAGAATCTAAACTCTTTTCTGTCCAGGCATAGTTAACTTTTAAAAGAGGTATTACTCTCATTTTTGGGTCTTTCATTTTAGTTTTGGACTCCTATAGAGCAGCTAAACACAGTTGGTCAAACTATAAAGTCTGTAGATCTTCAGAAAACTGACTGGCATCCTCTGTCCTTGTATTTTCTGCATTTTCTCAAAACGGTCTGTGTTGGTTACTCCTCCCACTTTCCATTATCCATGCCTCCACACTCTGCTGTACTCACAACCCCTTTATTGACACTTAATAAACACAGCTAGGACATTGATAAAATGTTACAGCTTGCACTTCTCATTCTTCAACAGAACAAAGTAATGTGGGAACAGTGGACTTTTAGCAGCAGTTTAGCCGTTAATCCAGCTCATGCACTCATTGAGGAAATAAATAAATCCACATGGAATAAATCCTCAAGAAACAGAAACGGTCACAAATTCTATCTGGTGCTTTCCTTTTTAGGAAAGTTTAACAAAGTGAACCTGTGAAAGTGAAGCAGAGAGCAGAGTGCAGCAAAGTCTGAGCATAGCGGGGGAGGGGCAGGCACAGCACTGTGTGCATGGAGCTGATATGTCCGTATAAGGAAGTCCAGCGCACATTAACATCACTGTAAAAATACTGTTAAAAAAAAAAACGCTGTAAAACACAGCGTGCAGAGTCAACTGAAAAGGCCTGCAAGGCTCACTTCCAAAAGCATGTGGCACTTTGGCATCATTTAACATGAGTATCCGACATTGTAACAACATTTACATGTCAGAAAAGACAATAGCTCTCTTTTAAGTCTAGTTAGAAAATACGAACTGGCCAAGCTCTCCACTGAGTGTTGTTCCTGTGCATAGTTTTCTTATCTGGCGGTGCTCTCCTGCCCAGCTGCCCACTCACAGTCAGCCTGCATTTCCTCCTGAAGTTCTGGCTGGACACTGACAGGGAACGGAAACCACATGAGGGCCAGCTTCCTTTTCTGATTCTTTGTCTGAGACGTTTGATATGGCTTTTCCTGTAAGGAAGTGTGTCTGTGACCTGGGATCAGGGGGGGAGCTTGTCCCTGCAATGTTTACTTAAATATCTCCCTGCTTCTCAAATATCTGTTTATGTTCATTTTTGCACATGTTAGCAGTATTTTCAGGCTTAGAGAGTGTTTATAGTGGCTTACTTGAGATTGCGGTCTTTAATTTATGTGTTTTGTGAGAGATTTCTCTAAGGAGCTCAAGCTATGCGCAGGCATCTCAGTTATCTCTGTCCGAAAAGGAAATTTTGAGTCGGCTTTTCTGCAACAACTTGTGCATGGAAAAAAAAACAGGGTGGCCTCATTTTTAGATCTGCATTTGGCGGAATGATCAGCCCTAAGCAGATCATGCTATGCTTATGTCATTTATTTGAGGGAAAGCTATTCAGATGTAGACATGGTGCTGTGCAGTCTGCCGCAGGCTAACCCTTCTGTAGACGTACCTGCAGAACAGGAAGCTTCATTGCGTCACCTGTCAGTCTAATGTCTGTTTATCTTTAGATTTATGGTGTTTAACTGTGAACAAAGTGGTTATAGTTGTGATGTAGTGTGTGTAGTGTTTCCCATAAAATTTGTTTTTGTTTAAGTGTCTTCTTGTACCATAAGTACATCTATGTATAGGTTTGTTTTTCTAACACCAAACCACAGGAAATTTTGCCACATATGGTCCAAAAGAGAAGTCTAGCATGCATTTTAAAACCATTTAAAGGTATCATGCTATTGCAAGCCGAAAACTTACAAGAATTTAATTTTTTTTTAGAAAAGTCATTAGTTTTATTGATTTACAACAAAATGATTGTGGAAATACACAGGGCTGAAACAGGGGGATGGTCCAATAAGTCATACCAGAAGACTGAGTGCTTGTATGAAGAAGCTGCCTGCCAAAACCGACATACAACAACCTGTCATGATCGTGTTTCCAACAAGAAAACACATCTGCTAACATTAGGTCAACATAAACAACAGCTTCTAAATTGTTCCCCTGTGTTCGTGCCCAGCACAGACCTGTGGGTTTTTAATCCATGCTGCAGGGAACTGCACTGCTCTCCAAAACTGTTTACTTGCTGCTGGTCAGAGTCAGCTTCTGTTGCTGCTGCGTGTCTGATATCGAGTGCTGTGGATTGTTTGCAGGCCGTCGCTTCTTGCAAATATCTCCAGTGTAAAATGCAAGAATAGGCTGTTAGTTTTCCCGATGTTAAGTCTAATTTTAACAACACGCATGGCAGGTCATACAAGCTATATGTCTGGTTTCATAATAATACTTGTTCAACTTTACTTCCCTAACACACACAGTGCTCAGAAAAGTGTGCGTGATTTATATTTTTCCATACTTTCATGATCAAACCTCGCACTTCATTGCTCTCATTTGCACCAGGCAACAAGTAAATGGTCCCACAGGCAGTGAGGAAGAGGTCTGCCCACATTACTATTGCCCTGAACCTTACATAAAAGTTGGATTCCCTTGACTGTGAATGTATACTATGAATGCTAAATAGTTCCAAAAATTTCAATAATACGAAGAATGGTCCTAACCACTGATTTCCCTGACCTTTAGATGCAAATTTAAATTAATCGATAAGCCTGAAAGTTAGAAAAACACTCAGTAAAAAGTTCAAATCGAGCACAGTTTAATCTGTAAGGTTAAGTTTTATCGGAAAAAAAGAATTCATATGTAATAGGAGGCCTTTTAAACCATGAATCACTTTTTTTAATAACCAGATTGTATTTTAAAAGCTGTGAAAATGTGTGGCTTTTTGCACTGTGCATTATAAAGATTTGCAAGATTTGTTTAAGTGTGTTTTAGGGCTGCACCTATTGATTATTTTTTATGCATTAATCAAATATTTTTAAAGACAAATTTTTCTATTATTATTATTATTACTTTTTGGATTCATATTATGACAATAAACATACAATAAAAACATTTTTAAAACTTCTCATCGATTTTCCAATGGGATAATTTCTTCCAACATTTTCTCTTCTTTTGATCTCTTCATGTCTGGGGAATATTCTACAGTAGCAGTTTGAAAAAGAAAATTGCATTGCCCATCCACTTGTATCTACTTTTATCCACTTTTACTCAGGCCCAGCCACATTTTATTTCTAGCTAAGCCACTGGACTATAACCTTGGTTGCTGTGCAAATAAAAAACATTTAATAGACAAATAACAACATTAAATGGCACGTTGTAATATGCTACATTGACAGCAGCAGCGGTTCATAGATCACTTTTAGTATGGAACCTAGGACAAAACATTTAACATTAGAAAACCAGCCATTATTGTCAGAAACACGGGATGATAATGCTAACATATTAAACTCTGATGTGGACAGAAAGTAAACACGGTGGTGCTGTCTCGCTCCTGTTGTTGTCTCATCAATGTTTCTGCTTTAAGTGCAGTTACAATGCTGTTGTGCTGTCATGAACCATTTCCACATTGCACCACTTAGAGAGGACGATATTTTAAGTCACTTAAAACTTAAAGTTTTCCCACACTTTTTATGATGGTGGGTGAGATTTTCTCTCAGTTTGTTCTTCTCGGAGGGTTCATTTAGAAAACCTCTGCCCTACGTACGCAATTGATTACGTCGATTAAGTCAAATAAATATACATTCAGTTGACTAGTGCACGTCCCTGCTGACATGTGTATATTTACTTAACTGTTCATAGTAACAGAGTCACGCTGTGAGTGTGGGTGGTAAAATACTGCAGATACGGAAAAGATGCACACCACAACCAGCCCCTGTAGTTGTTTCTGCTGTCAGAGACTTAGGTGACCTGTTGGACACTGAACTGTGATTTTAAAAAAAAGCAAGTATAGCTTCTGTTGAAGAGTTCTGCGGTTTGCTGAGGTCACCGACTGCAGACATGTAATGACTTTACAAAGAAAGAACAAGACAGGAAAAGAGATGTGAGAAGTCATTTCTCATAAACCACCTTCGCACACACACACGTGCGCACACACACACACACACACACACACACACACGCACACACACAAAGCTCTGTCCATTAATTTCACTGATTTAATTCCATCGACAGTCCCCTCATTACCACTGTCTGATAACTATCATTCATTTGGCTCCTCTGTCTCACACTTTGTCTCTTTTTCCTACAATCTCTGGTTTTCTTTTTCCTCATCTTGTTACAATGTCAGCTATTTGTAGCAGATGATAATAAAGTGAATTCTTTGGCCCTTTTTCAGCAGTCTCTGACATTAACACAATTTTCTGTCAGTGGTAGAGACAAACAGCAAGATATTGTTTTGCTAAAAAAAATTCTGAAATGAGCTAATTTCCATCGATGGGCTTTGGAGCTCAGTAGAGATTCATTTTGCAGTTACTGTCCAGAGGTACCATTGTTGACGTAGTTTGTGCCGGATGGAGGCTATTTCCCAAGGCACCTGTTAAAATGCCCTTTATCTCCCCGAATCAATTTTTAGCATTTCAAACTGTCCTTGGCCTCGCTCTCTTCTGTCTCCCTGCATCTTTAATGGAGATCCTTTCATGTGCCCCAGCAATTATCAGTCCAAAAGCTCTGTTTTCTTGCACTGCGTGATTCCATTAACCTCTAGAAACCGCCTGCTGAGGTCATGGAGCTGCAGTCCCTGATTGGCTCTGAGGCAGAGGAAGCTGAGGGTGTTAGTTTGTTAAGTCTCTGCACCAGCTTGAGGGGTGTTGAGGCTTTTTCTCCT
Source organism: Naso thynnoides (assembly GCA_029783665.1). Taxonomy (NCBI): domain Eukaryota; kingdom Metazoa; phylum Chordata; class Actinopteri; order Acanthuriformes; family Acanthuridae; genus Naso; species Naso thynnoides. The sequence goes on from JAQLOL010000003.1 coordinate 14,552,671, forward strand.
TTTTTTTTCAGCAAAAAAAGTGATTTATTTAGTAGATCTGCTGATTGTTTTTTCCACTGGTTGAAGCCTTAAAGTAAAAAGTTTAGTTTTTTTTGCACATTAAGTCTTATAATAAGGAAATTTACGATCATATACAGTGTTAAACAATCAAACAGTTGCTAATAAGCCAAAAAATGACTGTTTGTTTGTTTCCCGGGCGCCTGAAACAGCCATTACCGGGTTAAAAGCTGTTCTTAAACTTTGTGTTTTAGCCTGGAAACATAAGAGGGCACCTCTAAACATCTAGCGATTGTCTCATCTTTTAAAATAACCTTTTCAATGGAAGCACTGTTGTTGAACAGTATTTCCGTCATTGTCGAAGCACTTGATGCCCCTAAATTCCGATGTGTCAGCAACAAGCTCCAGCTCTCAGGACTGCACTGTTTATCATAATAATGCTGAATAACATTGTAGATGATCATAAATATCCTAATTATAAGGCTTAATGTGCAAAAAGTCGAACTTCTCCCTAAATGACTAAAAATTGAATTGCTAACTCTTTAGTGCACTTGTTTGTTAAGACATAAAATGTCCTGCCTCCATTACATGTCTTTGTCTCAAATACTTGATAAACACATTCAGTGGATGATATCTGTGTGTACAATATCAGCTGATACAAATTCTATGTTGGAATTTTCCTACTTCCAATGATTGGTATTGGTATTAGCTCTCAGGACTGCACTGTTCATCATAACCAAACATCATAGATGATCCTAAATATCCTTATTATAAGGCTTAATGTGCAAAAAAATGAACTTCTCCTTTAACAGATATAATCCACTGCAGCTAAAGGATTTGTTATAAGGAAGAATCTCTGATGTGCTTATTCACAGCTGGAGAAACAAACTCACGTGACATTGTTATCACTCTCTACTGGAGAACAGCAAGTCCAGGCAAGTCCTGGAGATACTCCGGGAAGTGGAGATAAGTTAGTGTAAATGAAGTCAGCTTAGGAAAATAGATACGCACTTCAACAATAAGCCCAAACGTACCTTGAAACAGTATATTTTGCTTTGCCATTATGCTTTATTATGCTTCCTTTGCTCAGGTCACAAACCTGTCTGTGCCTAACGCTTCTTTGAAAAGTGCCTCAATCTCTCCAGACACACAAATGAGCAAGATGAAGGTTTGCAAACTTGAAGCTTTCATTCCAAACCCTGATCTCTCCCACATCATTACTGCCTCCGTACTGAAACTGTTTTTGGTATAAGCAGGTACAGATGGTGTGTAAGCAGCCTCTTTGACTGCAGCTCTCAGGTTTTGTATTCTGGGAAGCTGTTGACCTCCAACACAAACTAATTTTTATGCTCCAGTTGAACTAAGTTCCCGCATGCTGCATCTGTTAAGCAAAAATACAGCTGAAACAGGACAGCACAGTAAAGTTTAGGTGACGGGAGCCAGCTGATTAATTCACAGCATCGACTAGCGCAATCAACCTAACATTTTGACGGTACTGTATCCTCATCAGAGACCTCTAACATCCTCAGTAAAGACGCAACAGATAAAGCATTCTGATGTTGAGCAAAAATATTTAAAAGAGGCAGGGCTGAATTTGCAAAGGTTTTTCTCTTTTGAGAATCGTGCTCGAAAGCGAGCTGAGCCCTCCTCCCTGAGGGCCAGGAGCAGATATGACCTCTCCTCCTTTGTCACATCCTCCCAAGCTTCGTTTTCTTACAAGCGTCGGTCTTCAGAGTCCAGTCTGAAAGTTGTGTTATCAAAGCCTGGGGCTGCGAGCCGACCCACAGAGGGAGTGGAGAAAGTCAGCCACAGTGGACTGTGGAACCTGAAACCGTCTTTATCAGAATAATGCATGAGCCCAGAGAATAAAGCCCTTTATAGTCTACACGGTAACAATGAAGGTGACTTGCAGACCTTGTACTGTAGGTAACACAGCTTGGTTGGGTGGATTTTTAGTGAAATGGGGATAGGAAGAAAGAACGGACGCACTGAAAATGGTGTTGATCTATTTCCTTTCTCATCTTTTGTCATCTGTTGGCAGCCTCTCTGCTCTAATCACTGCTGTCTCTAAAAGTCATCGCTCCATTTGGAGCCTTGTTATTTCTTAGAAACCCTCTGCCTGGGTATATTTGCTATCCAAGAAGAAAGGATTAAGGGCAAGGATCATCAATTTGTTCTATTCTTTTGGCTGTGCCTTGTTATCCCTGGCTGTCATTTCCTGTAAAAAAACTGAATTTTTATCCTCTTTAACAATCTGACAATCGATTTGCTGCAAAGATTGCAGCAACTGAGAGCTGTATTTACCATTTTGTGACATGGTATTGAAGACATCGAAGAGGTAATGACATGGAGATGGAGGGGAGCTGCTTTATTTTAATCCGCTAGTTCAGGAAGAGACCAAGATCTTTCTACCTGCCGAACTTTGCTCACATCAACTGCCATGTTTTTAGGCTTTTTTATGCCCTTATTTCTATACTTTTGCATGTGAATAGAGGCTTCAAGTTGTGTCAATGCATCAGCCAGAAAGTGCATTTAGAAAGCAGGCAGATTAAAACAAGACGAATGCTATTTGCAATATGAGATAATGGCCCCGAGCTCGCAGCTGACATTTGTGTTTTTCAGTTTTAAATGACTGGAAATTGTGTTGGCCTAAAGATGTTTATTCAGGATTTTGTTTTCTGTTAAATGTCAGCGCTTTGCCTCATCAGATAATGGAAACTTTAGCTTTTGCACTGTGACAAGTAAACTGTTGGAGAATTATAGATGAGACATAAGAGATGCCTCATGTCTCATAGACCTTCGTATGACCAGATGAAGGCATGACAGTTGTTTAAAGGTCAAATATTTTTTTAGGATGCGAGTGCAGGTATGTTTGCACTATCCAGCACAGCTAATGAAAACGGTAAATCACATTGTTGGATCTCAGCGACCGTGTCCAAATCCAAGCTGTCGACGTATCAGCGTGGTTGGGAGGGTCTGTGTGTGACCACACCACGAATGTGGGTTTAAATGTCCTCAAGCGCTTACTGATACGGGAGGAAAACAAGGATGACGATGGAGGGAAACGGGGAGAGGCAGAGAGCGATGTTGAGACTTGGCACATACAGCAGTCCTCGATCACCATGACAACTAGTCATGGTGATCGAAGTTCCCAGGGTCGAAATTTCCACACAGACAAATGCTGCCTGTGTGTATGTGTGTGTGTGTGTGTGTCCTTTAAGTCCTCATGTGTCTCTTTGTCTCTGTTTGTCCTGCCAGGCCAGACGACCAACTGGCACCTGAGTTCCAGTTTTATTGCGCTGTCTCCTTCTTATCACATCATTTGTCTTATCAAAGTCCCAAACCTTATTTTCTCAATGCACATTAAAAATCTGACATTTAAAGAAATTAAATCATATTATCACGAGAATAAAGTAGTGCTTTTTTGAAAGCGAAGCTCTCAATATTTAAAAAACATAATAACCTTTGCTTTGAATATGATAGAATAGAATAGAATAAAAAAACTTTTTTTGTTATT
>JAQLOL010000003.1:14563520-14595135 GCA_029783665.1 Naso thynnoides
TTATGCACTTTTTGCACAGGGAGAAGTTATGATTAAATTACTTTATTGTTATAGTTTGAAAAAAAAAGAAGATAAAACAAGGAGCATAAGTGATTAGAATTAAAATCTTAGAAAAGGGCTCTCTTATAATCACAATATGTATTATAAGCAGTATTATAATAATAATTATGATTAATATAATGATAATGAGAGTGAAAGAGAAGAAGAACTAAACTTTTATAGGAAGACGCTCTTGTGTGTATAATACTGAATGTACAGTATTAGAAGCTGAAACATTTGACTAACTAGCCTTCGATTTACAAAGAATGAGAACAGTTAAAAAAAAATCTTAGAAACCTGTAAAACTAAAGTAAGTTTGATTAAAAAAAATTGTTCTGAACACTTTACTAAGTCTTTATCTTATTTTTCTTTAAATTTTACAGCTGCATCGATCATAACAAAACAGCTCAAATGCGGTAATTCAACACATAAAACTCAGAAACAAAACATCAGTTCATGTGGATCGTGACGTTTCCTCCCTCTGATATTCAATCAAGCAGCGTTTTTGTAATCATGTTATCTACAGTAATGCAATTAAACAAAGAAAATTATCTTGTATTTCCACTATGTGAATCAGGCTCAGGATGTGCAGGGTGTTAAAGACCACCATACCCCAGTGCTGGTCCTCAGGATTAACCCCCTTCACCCACCATTCACCATTCTACTGCCCTGTGAAGAGTGTGAAATCAGGTGGTCAGTACAAAAACCCACTCAGTTCTCCCCAAAATTATAACAAAGTGCCAAAATGTTTAAGACGATGAACCATTTCACAGGTTGTAAAGACTTTTTCAAAACAACGAAACAAGTTGTCAAATTTTGGTAAAACTTGCAAAATGAATTAACTTATTTGAATTTATTTGAACTAAACAACTTACTGGCTCCATGTTTACAATTAATGAGAACACTTATTTGTACTTATTTATTAAGTAATTGCTTAAAAGTTGTTCCAGCTTCTTTGGTCATCTGTGGTTTCTAAAAAGGACGACAACGGGCCTTTTTTGCACCTTTTCAAATTTTAACATGCACGTTTTTACAGAAGCGAAAGGAATGGCAAATGGTCTGTTCCAGATGCTTTTATCTGCTTGTCTTTTTATGTGTTTCCAATGCTGGCAAAGTGTTTACTGTTTGTAAAGACAACAAAGAGTCATCTTAATAAGACATGTAGTTTAGAAATTTTATGGTAATGAGTTTTAGTATTCTAAGACTGAGGCAGGTTGCTTAATGAAAGTGATTTTATCCTAGGAAAATCTCAAAAACTTACATTTTTTTGATTGGATTGATGCCAGCATTTTTAACTTGTTTCAAGAGATAAAGACTTTGGGATGCATCATCAGACAGAATGATTAAGATTCAGATGTTTTGCTTGGTAGAACAGATTGAGGAAAAAGTGAATAATGTTCTTCTTTTCAATGCAGGACAAATAAGCTTCATCTACTATAGATTATGTCATAGCAATGGTTTTATTGGGTTTCACACAGTCAACATGTGAGCCAACAGCCAGTTAGCAAAACCTGCTCATATGATTCCCTGTATGCTAAGAGAGCCTACGGTAACACCTAAATGTATAAATTCAGACTTAAAAAGCTTCTCCTTTGGTCTCTCATATTAAGTTCATTTAAATTTGTTTACTTTGAGCCCTGGATGCATAATACAATATATGCTATGCTTCACTCGGCTCTAATCTGCATGATTCTCACTCAGTTTACCATATTAATATCATATATTAACACTCCTCTTCATTTCATTGCTTCCTGGGAACAAGAGGGAATGCTAAATGCATAAATAATTAAATGAAAAGATTTACTGTGTAAATGCAGGAAATTGGATCAGAAATGTCACCCACAAATGCCCATAATGAAGAACCCAATTCCAGCATGCTTCTATAAGCCTGTTAGCAAAAATGGAAGCAGTTGGTGTGATCGTGCTGTAGGTCGTCTTGTGTAATGAATCATGTTCTTAATGTGCTACTCTGTTCTTTCACCGCCTCCTTAGTATTCACAAGTATGATTTCTAATGCTCTCCTCGACTCTCTCTCTGATTCCTCTTTCGCTCTCCTACGGTTCCTCATGTATGAATTTGTTAGTGTGAGGTGCCGTCTGGTTGCAGCGCTTTGCTCTGCCTGAATGCTCCTCTTATTACAGTTTGGCTGCTGCAGTGTGAACCGGCTCACAGGTATCTCAGGTGAAAGCCCATCAGCATGCCTAATCATGCAGCGTCTAATACTGCTGTTGCCAGATTACTAAATCTTAAACTTTTTTTTACAATTCCTTGGAGAGCACTTCTGCTCTGTCATGAAGCTGTGTGATTTTTTGGTGAACAGATGGTATTTTAATGAACTCCACAGAAGATATTTTAATGTGGTGCTTGTCCCCTTGCAACCCTGACATAAACTGCCAGGCAGGTGCTTTTGAAAAGTGCTGTAATTGTTATTCTTTGGAGGCAAGGTGAGGCTTAATATTCCTGTTATGCATTCTAAACCCCCAGAGTCACTTTCGTGGTCTAAATTCACCTAATGTCATTGTTTGAAGATGAATGAAAGTGTCACAAAAAACATTAAGACGTAGACTGTGAGAAATGTTTCCTTGTCTGTGTGGCAGCAAACCATGACACTCATAAAAACATTATGGAAATTTCTTTATTTTGAGCTCCTACAATACTATTTAATGTATTGTTTAAGTCATTTTTCAGTCTATACATTTACATTTTCATTGCAATATTTCACTTTTAAATAAATTTTCCCTGTTCCCTGCAAAACGAGGCCCAATAGGTTTGTATTTTGGCTATAACTAGCTCACTTCTCTCTGTTCACCATGCAAAGTATATAAGCTAAAGCAGTGTTTGATTTGATTTGCATTGTTTGAAGATGCTCTTCTTGTGTAGCTATGTGAGAGCTGTTGTTCTAAGTGCCTAAGATCCCACCAACTGACTGCTTTCTTTAGTTTTCTACTTTTAGGTTACATTTCTTCAGTGAGGTCAGTGCATGTAAGAAGACAAGTCTTCGAGGGAGCATAGTAGGGTTGTAACTAATATGAATTTCATTATTGATTAACCAATGGATTATTTTCTCAGTTAATAATTTTGTCTATAAAATGACAAAAAAAAGGAAAATGTCAGAAATTTAAAGACATCTTTAAATGTTTTATTTTGTCTAACAATCCAAAATCCAGAAATATTCATGTCACTTTTATGTATGACAAGAAAAGCAACAAATTCTCACATCTTTATGTGTTTAACACCATTATTGTTATTTAAAATATAATTTTTACTGATTATCAATGAACAAAAAAGTTGCATAAATGGTTGCCTTAGTTAAAGCTTAAATTCAACCATTTCCCCTAAGAATTACTTTTACATACACCTAAATTAAGCCTGTCAATATGTTTTAAGAGAATCATATTGTATTCTTGTATTTTTTTTATCATATACTGATTTTAGCCACACTGGCAGCATACAGCTCTATGGCAGACTATGACTGTCAGTCCTCCACCTTCTCAATTATCTAAACAACTGGTTGCCTTGACAGTTTGTCATGGTCTTCAGAAGATGATTTCAAATAACTTTGTGATCCCCTGACTTTCCTGGTGTCATCATGAGGCAATATTTCATTTTGTCAAACACTTCAAATGAATGAAATTCCAATCAGCCCCAGCGGCACCTTTTTTTGGTGCTAATTAGCAATTGTGACATGCTAAGACTCTCAACTGTGATGCAGAACATAGTTACCATGGTACCTGCTAAAATCCAGCACGTGAGCGTTGCCATTGTGAGCATGTTAGCATGCAGACATTAGCATTTAGCACAAAGCATCAGAGTGCCAAAGTACAGCTTCACAGAGCTGCCGGCATGGATGTAGTATACAATCAACATCCACTTTTCATAATGCAAGAATGAGTAACATTCTTATGGTTATGGTTAGGCACTTAAAGCCCTTCATTAAGGTTAGTAAAGATCACGGTTTCAGCTAAATATTTCAAAGACAGACTGGAGGCAGAAGACATGACATGTTTACATTTTCAAATTCTAACCAAAGCCATGATTATTTTGACTGTAAACAAACCACAGTCTTTCACTGACCTAACCTCAATTATGTTAAACTTTGTTTCTGTTTCACTGTGTACACCCACCATCCACCCGACTACATCATTACCTCCTGTAATACAAGGAGGTAACACTTGGATGGGAAAAGTCATCTCTGGGGAGCTTTTTTGAGCAACAATAACATTTCTTTCAAGCTGATGTTGGTAAAAAGTTTACTAGTATAATAAATCAGTATAAAGGGGAAAGTAATGTTATGTAGAAAATATTGCAACAAAGCATATAAACTGGCCTCAACTGCAAAAACATTTCAGCAATTCTTTGAATATTACTGTGTACAGTTTTCATCAAATATACACAAGTGACATTTCAAAATTACATTGTTCAGATTGTAAGTGAAATTAGAATAAGAGTATATATGTATACTTTAGCAGTGGAAGAGGTAAAGAACATTCCAAACACATATCCACAGTGGTTAAATTGGAAACTGAAAAACTGAAAAAGCTCTTCACTGTACTCTCCAGCCTCTCCTCATCTGTGGTTTATGCTTAAGCATGGGATGTCTCTTTAGGGAGAAGCAGGGTGACCATTATGCTTTCAAAGGCCTCTGTGATGAAAGGTGGTTTTTAGGTCTGGAAGAAGTGGAGTCCAACCTGATTGTTATCCTCTGTAAACAAACTGCCTTTTGATTGTGGCTTTAAGCTACGGTGATCAACAAATACTCTTTTTGTCCTCCACACTCCTGCTTCACTCCCTCTTTACTTCATCTGACCGTGTTTGTCTTCCTGACAGAATGACACATACAAACATCGAGACAACAGACATATTTATCTAAATACATACAAAACATTCAAACAAAGTTGTATTAGATGCATAAACAAATTACAGCAAGATACACAAGGATCATGAACACACAGGGACATATCTGCAAGGAACCTGCTCGGGTACAGACTCCTAAGCATATTTCATCTATTCAGCCTGAGTGTAAAATGATATCATGGTAATTAGTTTGCCCACATGCAAAATTTTTAGAAACAGAAAGGAACATTACATTGTTTTGTTTTTTTGTCGTGGATCTCCGTATTAATACCCTGTTATAATCCCTTACAAGAGCTCAACTCCCTAAGCCAGACAAGTTTGGATTCATACAAACTAATTTAGCATGCATATTAATGCAACTCCCAACTCCTGCAGGAGCCAGCTTATTAAACAAATTTAAATCACATACATTTACAATTAGAATAAGTTGGAGCTATTTAATAAAAGACATAATACAAAAGTATCTCATCAGCACAGTTTGTCCTTCTAAACACATTTGCATAAGTGCTTTGCCCTTTTACACTAAAGCATATGTAAATAGTCGTACACTCTGACTGTAGACACAGTCGAATACAGGTTTTTTGGTTCGGAGAATGATCCTCCTCTTCCTTCAATTATATTAACGGATGAGTCAGCCATATTGCTCTAATTAAAATAATCAAAGTCACGTTGGCACTTCTTCAGCACTGTTGTGGCTTGCGTTTAATTGCTTTTGCATTTAAATGTTTGTGGTATCACGGTGTGTATGTGAGTTCAGGTGTGTGGGTGTGTGTGTGTGCCGCATACTCGTACGTATATGTGCATGAAAGGCTTTCCATGCAGAACAGTATGCTAAGCCCAGAATACTGAGAGAGTTTGTGCCAGTCTGGTCGTCAGTGTTCCTTTTACTGACTCTCTACTGCACGCTTGAATGTCTTTCAATTTAGTCCTTCTGATAACTCGGCTCTCTCTTGTGGAGATAAATGTTGAAATATAATAAACGACTTTGCAACTTCACATGTGTTGGTTCCAACCTTGTCTCTCTCTCACTGTCTCGGTGCCTTTCCATTTCTCTGCCTTATTTATCTGCCTCTCCGCTTCCCTTGTTGCTCATTTTTCACCATGTTCCTACAAGTTTCATATCTTGTAGTTTAAGCTTTAGCAAATAAAGAAAGTAATTTCCAGTGCATAGCGACTTGTAGGTCTTGGGAACAATGCTGAATTCTCCTGGTGACACAGGACTGCTATTGTATCTTTAACAATGAAACATGAATTTCAACTTTTATTTTGTCTTTTTTTAGATATTTGGATTCTTTTTGCAACTCTTCCCTTGTGCCAATCAAATGAGAGCTTAAAGACATTACTGAGACATAACTGGACTAGTACAACACTATATGCATTTGTGATAAGATGGAGCAATTCAGTTGGACATGAAGAAAGTGGAAAAGTGTACAGTGTACTAGCGTACATACAAAGCAGCTGCATGAGGACAGCGATAACGCTGTGATGGAGTGATTATTGTCTCCAGTGTTATTCATTGGAACTGTCCTCTCGAGTGGGAAGCCATGGTAGTAAGATGAGTCTCTTAATCAATGGGCTCTGCAGACGTGCCTTTACACACGCCGACAAGGGGATAAGCTCCTTATCAATACACTGTACTAAAACAGCTCTCCCTCAGATATGGATTAATCCTGCCTCAGTACTGAGCAGCTTTTTCCCCCCCTAAAACTGTCAATTATTTCCCTGCAGTGCTACAGTAGACCTGGGAGTGGTTGTCTATGGTGCGCAAAAATCCTGTTTGGTCTAAGCTACAATACATTGTTTTTTGTTGCTATTGTTGTTCTTTTTTCAGACTGCAGTGTTTTTGTCCCATGTGGCATCTGTGCGCTGTTCACCAGGTTTGGTCAACCAAATGTATAATATGTAACATTCCCACACTGAAATTTCTAAATAACACTATAAATAGTTATGTATTTGTGAAGTTATGTGGCCATTATTCCAAATGTTTCCAACGATGTTCAAACTCAGAAAAATACATAACTCAAGAACTCGGCAAACGTGACAAAACGTAACACGAATTTAACTTTTATGCATAACCTTGTCCATGAACATGCCTGCCCGAGAATGACAATGACAGTAAAAATTTAAAAATCCCATGATACTACACTATGTCACTGTGTCAACAAACTACCTCTTTCAGCCATTGTTTTGATTGAGAGATCTCTAATGAAAGAAATTACATATTAGAACACCCGGGTTCAGAGGACGCTGGCGTGTGTGTCGCCACTTCTCAATCCGAATCTAAATTGTGTTTTAATGCCTTTTCACTCTGCATTTGGGTAGTTGCTACTGTGTGAGGGTTGCACAGTTTGTGTACCGACCTGCTTGCTGATCTGCTGTGGCTGCTATGTGTTATTGATCTGCTCCTCCACCGACTGCTGTCAACCAGTTAGCTGCAGTGGTGGCTATCTTCGCCCTTGTGCTGGCTGCTGGATCTCCGGTGGAGCAGTTGCGTCTGCCACAGCACCTGGTTGATCCGGACCTCTGTGATTATTGTGGTTCAGGGGAAGTTTGGACTGCTTGGGCTGTTTTCTGTCCGATGATAGCGTTAGCCACCTGTAGCAGCTGCTCTTCTTGAACTATCGGAAGGATCCAGTACACCTCCGCCGATCTCCGCATCCTCGTTACAAACTTTGCACTGGACTCTGTCTCCATTATTAAAGCCCTTGGACTCCTGCGTCACTCCCGGTATATTCACATGGGGCTCCCGACATAAGTTTATCTACTCCGGTTCATCCATTTCCTCCATTGTGTCTGTCTCCCGGTCTGTGTGGCGTCATCACAACAAACACCATGTGCCTACTAGACAGCTATGCCCACTGCTCTGTTAACAGTATCACTCCAATCCATTCTGCCTCAGCTTTGGAAAATGCCCTCACATTTATGATGCTGAATGTGCGCTCCCTTAACAATAAACCTCTACTTATTCATGAAATCATTTTAGAACATAAGATTGACATCATCTGCTTGACAGAGACTTGGCAGAAAAAGCAGGACTTTTTTGCTTTGAATGAAGCCACACCACCGGGCTATGATTATTTACAGAAGCCCCGCTCTGAGGGGGGTGGTGGGGGACTGGCTGTGATCCATCGTGCTGACATCCCGATTAAGGGGGTCACTGCATCTGCTACCACCACATTTGAGGGTGTTGTTTTCAATTTGGCTGGGAGTTCTCAGCTTCAGTGTGTCCTCATATACTGCCTTCCCAAGGCTCCTGCTGCTTTTCTGTCTGAACTGTCTGAGCTCCTCTTCCCTGTCTGCGCTACATCTCCATCCACACTTCTGCTTGTTGACTTTAACATCCATGTTGACACCAGCAGCTGCAAATTCACTTCTGAGTTTCTGTCACTGCTGGATTGCTTCAACTTTGTGCAGCATGTGCAGGGTCCCACCCACAGTAGAGACCACACGCTAGGCCTGGTTTGTTCACATGGCTTCCCCCTTAACAACCTACAGTGCCTAGCTGGACCTATCTGTTTCTGACCACTGTGCCATCGTCTTAAATGTTCCTGCCTCCCTGCCCAGGCAACGCCCAAGATGGACCATCATGTTCGGGAAAATTAAGACTTTGAGCACACAAGCTTTGTCTAGCCTGATTGCTAACTACTGGACCACTGATTCCTCCATATCAACACCTGATGACAAGGTTGTCAGCTACAACACTGCATTAACCCTCAGCCTGGACTCTCTGGCCCCCCTTAAAATCTAGACCGTTTCTTTCACCCGTCCAGCCCCCTGGTTTACCACAGAGCCTTGCTCCATGAAAGCCACTGGTCAGAGGCTAGAGAGGCTTTATAAAAGAACTGGCCTCACCGTCCACCAGCTTGCTTTCAAAGAGCAATTACATCTTATAAGGAAGCTCTCTCCCAAGCCAGGACCAGATATTATTCAACTCTGATTGGGTCTCAACAAAATCATCCCAGAGCACTGTTCTAGACTACTCTCCCCCCGTACTGCCCCTCACCTTTCTGCTGGCTCTGACCTCTCTTCCAAGTTCCATGACTTTTTTCAGGCCAAGGTTGACTGTATCCACCAGCAGCTTCTAGTTCCACCCTCCACCCCTCTAGGGTCTCTGCCACACAATGTTGCTTTGCCTGCCACATGTCCCTCCTTCTCTTCTTTCACCCCTGTTGACGCTACTCAGATCACTGAGCTAGTCACCAAGGCCAAGGCCTCCACCTGCTCCCTTGACCCCATGCCCACTGCTCTGGTCAAGGCCTGCCTACCTTCTGTCTGTCCATGCATTGTGAACATCCTCAATGTATCCATTTTATCTGGTTCTGTACCCATCAGTCTTAAAACTGCCTTTGTAACTCCCATCCTTAAGAAGATGGGTTTGGACCCTGCAGACCTCAGCAACTATAGGCCAATCTCCAACCTCCCTTTTATCAGCAAGATCCTTGAAAAAGCGGTTGCTGCCCAGCTCCATCAACACCTGTCCGACGATGACCTGTATGAAACCTTTCAATCAACCTACAGGGTCCACCACAGCACAGAGGCCACCCTTGTCAAGATCACAAATGACCTTCTGATTGCTGCTGATGCTGGTTGCATCAGCATCCTGGTTCTGCTGGACCTGACTGCCACCTTCGATACGGTTTCCCACTAAATCCTTCTCAACCGCCTTTCTACTCACCTTGGACTCACCGGTACTGTTCTGTCCTGGTTCACTTCCTACCTATCTGACGGAAAACAGTTTGTCACCTTTAATTAATCCAGCTCCCACCCTGCCCCAGTTAACCACGGTGTGCCACAAGGTTCTGTACTTGGTCCCCTCCTCTTTACCATCTACATGCTCCCGCTTGGCCAGATCATCAATTTCCATTGCTACGCTGACGATACCCAACTCTATCTCAGCACATCACCTTCCACCCAGCTCCCCCCACAATCCCTCATCAACTGCCTGCATGAAATAAAAGTCTGGATGACCACCAACCTGCTCAAACTTAACAGTCAGAAATCAGAACTCATGGTTGTCGCTCCCAAGACTCTGCTCCACAAAGTAGAAGATCTTGTTCTCCTGGTTGATGGCTCCTGCATCTCGCTGTCCTCTGACGTTCGCAATCTGGGTGTTATTTTGGACTCCACACTCTCATATGACATACACATTAAATCTGTCACCAAGTCCGCCTTCTTCCACCTCAGGAACATTTCCAGACTCCATACTTCACTCTCTGACTCAGTTGCTGAGACTCTCATACATTCATTCATCACCTCATATCTGGACTATTGTAATGCCGTCTTAAATGGCGTCTCCAATAAAACACTGGACAGACTCCAACACGTTCAAAATTCAGAGGCCAGTGTTCTCACTCAGACCAAACCCTGGCAGCACATCACCCCCACACTCAAACAGTTGCATTGGCTTCCTGTTAAGTCCAGCATTACTTTCAAACTTCTCCTCCTCACCTACAAATCCCTCCATACCCTGGCCCCCTGATACTTAATCAACCTCCTCCATGTTCACCTCCCTTCACGGAACCTGCGCTCTGCCGACTTGGGCCTCCTGTCCATCCCCCACACCAGAAGGCGAACCTTTGGGAGCAGAGCCTTCAGTGTGGCAGTTCCTTTTGGAACTCGCTCCCTCAGGACATTCACCAAGCACCATCACTGGGCTCTTTTAAATCTAAATTGATACTGATCTGAATCTGGATTTTTCTTGGGCCAGCTGCTGAGGTGAGGCTGTGGCGCCGGGGCATCCAAAGGCTAGGCTCACTGACTACTGGGTTCCGGTCTTCGAGTTGCGCTCCCCACCTGTCGGGGAGAAACATAAAGACCGCGGCAGTATCTTGCAAGTACTTGTGGGCAGTATTTTCAAAGTAAGTGGGTGGTAGAAAAAGAAAGTTAAGATACAGACTACAGACAGAAAGAAAAGTAACAGGAGCTCCAAATGCTATTATTATAATAAAGTGGCCAGTGAGTATATAACTGGAGTAAAAGTCTTACAGTAGCTGGTATTTACAGTGCTTAAGTATGAAATGCACAGTGATCATTAATGTACTTAAGTACTGAAAGTAAAAGTAAAAGTACATATAAAAACAATCAAGTTTGACCTTTTAAAAATTGTTTATTCTTCATTTATGTAGCATCTGGTCCACATAAGGACAGAATATCTCAGTCATAAAACAAAATGCAAAAAAATGCTAAAAAGGTGCTTTCAAAACTTTCTAAACTCCTCAGGGTCTTATTTGAACACAATAGGCAAAAGTCTAGCTCAAGCTGAATCTGTAACCGGGCGACTGCTTCATCATAACAACAAAATGACTTAAAATCAAACATAAAACATTATGACAGCAGCACCCAAAGTAAAAACCAAGTCATTACTTGAACCTAAGGGCACCTGTTTGCACTTGCACCTGACATGATAAACCAATGATCCAACTTTTTGCAGGCTGTGATCCAACTTATTGGCTGATGAAACAAAACAAAACAAGATTATTGGCTAGTAGCCTGCAAAATTTCCTCAGTTTTATTTAGTAACCAGTAGCTGAGATGCTTATTTGAAATGTTATGGAGTAAAAGTATCCTTCTTCTTCGGAAAATTAAGTGAAGTAAGTCTACAGAAATCGAAATAGCGAAGTACAGATTTTTTAAAAAAACAAAAAACTATTTAAGTTCAGTTACAAAGTATTTCTACTTTGTTACTATACAACACTGAGCACCTGTCATGAGACGAACACACAAGGAGAGAGGGATTTATATTAAAACAGGCAAAACAAGCTGCAGCATTTAGCCACAGGGTGAGTTGTTTCATGTTGATTTTAGTGCCACACAGTAAAAAGAACACTGTCGGAGGCATTGTGTATAATTTTGGATATAAATGCATGAATGTAAAGCTAAAGACTTATTAGTTGTCTGCTTTTTATTTTGTCTGTTCAATGATTCATTTATTCATAGAGCGTCTTTTATCAAGCTGTTCAGAAAAAGATCACCTGGAGATTTGTGAAATGAAGGTAAAACTGAGGGCAGATAATAAGTATTTTTGTTAAATAAAAGATTGCATGGGTAGAGCAGGGTATGTAAAGCAGCTCTGAAAGCTATAGTGAGCCAAAAGATTGCCCAGAGATTTGGCAGGAGTTGAGTTTCCACTCCGCGAGGTCAGGAGGCTTAGCTGTAGCCGCTTCTCCCTTTAGCATGGTGCCAGGGAACCGTGCACAACCTCCCGCTCTGTTTGGGAAGGAATTAAACCACTACAGTCTTCATAAAGACTCACAGCAGCGACCCACAGCTCTGTGGGCTGCTGCTGATAGGCAGCCAAACATCTGGTGGTGCTTTTAAATTCAAGCTGCTGCAGTTTTGTAGCATTTCAGGCTTCATTTGTGCAGTGCACAACCCGAGCCGTGCAGGACCGGTTCTGCTGGTCCGCAGCCGGACAGACCGCTGAAGATGACACCAGGCTTAGGGGAGGGATGCTGTGAGGAAGAAAGTGAAGTTAATTGTTATTTTTTGGAACACATCATGATTTGTTTTGTTTTCTGTGCTGAATTGCCGCCAGCATTGTTCATTTTTACTCATTTCTGCTGAAGCTCACTCCGGTCTTTGGAGATTTGAATGGTTTTATTACAAAACGCTTCTGGTGAAAATCCTGCTATTGCTTATTTGTCTGCAAAGTTGTAAAATGACACCAAGCGAGAAGAGGCAAAAATACATATATTAGAAAAAAAAGCTGCAGAAAGGGCTATACTAGGATGTCAGATACTCAGGGCTGCAATTAAAATGATCATTTTTATGATATGCAGATCAGTCTTTTTTTTTCTTTTTTTTTTTGATAAACAAAAACCATTACAAATACCCACTGCAGTTTCTAAGAGCTTAAGATGTTTGCTTTAAATTCCTTTGTGTGTTTTGTCTCCTCAACCAAAAACATTCAGTTTAGTGTTACATATAAAAGCAATAAGTCCTTATATTAGAGAAACTGGAACAGAACTTTTTGCTTTGCAGTCATCAAAATAGCTTCTTCTTTTCTTTTTCTTTTTCAGGGGGCTTGTTGATGAATTAACTAATCACACTCGCATTACAGCTTGTAAAGAATTCTGCTCGTGCCAATGTCACCTGTCGCTAAGAAGCGAAGTGTGGACCGGCGAATTAGGACAGAGAGTACAGAGAGTGTCACTGATTTTTCATTTTTTCTGCAGAAACCTCATCCTGATTGCAAAGAAAATATGATGATAAAAACAGGGCTGATTGGAGACCAATTTCACAACGAATGGTGTCATTTTTAAACCACTATTACACTGTTAAATCAGGTTAAACATAATAATGACAAAGTTAAGCGAAAGAAGTTGCCTAGTTCCAATTTAAAGATGAAATCATCTGAAATCTTCTCCTCAGAAGTCATGAGCCAGTTGTGTAGCAGTTTTTACAGTCATCAGTTTTTCTGAAGACATGTCATCATGTGACCCTTTCTTAAAAAAAGAAACCAGTCTGTACATCATGAGCCAGCAGTTAATTCACCACGAGTGTCGCCACACAGGCACTGCTGACCTGGTTAACTGTGCAGTTCTCTCTTCAGTCTTATTTGCAACAAAGCAGCAAACCCTCTACTTCCTGTTGGCACCGACACATGCATGTCCACCGTATGTGAGTGGTCATGTGATATGCAATTAAAAACGTGTTAATTTGGACAAATATAAATCAATGCTAAACCTTTGATTAAACTTTTAATCACAACTGTTTTGACGATTGATTGTAGCTAGTTGGCTTAGTGGTTAGCCTCACAGCAAGAAGGTTCTGGGTTCGATACCCGGCTGAGTTAGGATCTTTCTGCCGTGTCTGCGACTACATGAGTGTCCTCCAGCTTCCTCCTACAGTTTAAAGACATGCAGGTTAATTGGTGACTCTAAATTGCCTATAGGTGTGAATGTGATTGGTCGTTTGTCTCTATGTGTCATTACTGTGTTGAACTAGCAACTTGTTCAGGATGTACCCCGCCCTCAACCAGGGCAAGGGGAGGGAACCCCCCCGCAATGCTGCAAAAGATAACAGAAAATGAATGACAAACATAAAACTGATTTATTTTGTTATGACACAATACGTAAAGTGTGAGTGTGAGACAACAGCTGTTGAGAATAAGTGAGCATGGACACCTTTGAGATTGTTTCCTACTGTTTTCAAGGTTGAAAATGAATTATGGCGCTTATCTTCTTCTGTGTTTTTCTGCTTTCATCTTGTGAACATCTGGTCAGTTCACCCTGTTGGTTTAACGTGTGTCCAGCTTGCTTGACGCTTCTCACCGGGAGGCAGTGATTCATGGCTCCATTGTAAGATTTTAAAGGTTATTCTTTGAAAGGCCTTGCTGCAGCTCTGTCCAGGTGGAGAAGATAGAAAGATATCAAGTGAAAAAGAGAGCAATTTATGCACCGATGAAATGTGTAAGTGCTGAATGAGAGGGGTTAAATAGTACTTATGATAATGAATTGAGAGACTGTTCTACACAATAAACACAATAAACAGGTGTTCATACAGTGAGGGCTTGATTGTATCTTATTTACACATCAGAGCTTAAAAATTAAATGAAGCAAGAACTGAACGAGCAAAATTTAGTTCACATAACATTGGCCTCTTTTCACAGTTTGATTTCAAAGAAAGTTTCAAGGCCGCCTGTACCTGTCACAGTTACTCGGCGGCAGCTGAAATATCATCTTTTGCTCATCAGAGGTTTTCAGCTCAGGCAGTTGTAAAAGGGCAGATGTTTAATAGAAATATGAGAAGTCATGCAGGCTGTTAGGAAGTGAATCATTAAGATGCTGTCGCTGTTATGTTATCATCGCTATGTTGTTTGACTCAGCTCAGGCACAGATTTTGATATGTTGGTGATAACATGTATAATTGATTAGCATGTTTATTCAGCCAGAATAAAATATTAAAAGGTATCTTCTAGTGCCAACAGTGCAATAAGTACAATAATACCTATTTGATTTTTTAGTTTATATTAGGGCCCGACTGATTTTTTGGGCCAATGCCGATAGCAATCATTCGGTGTAAGAAAATTCCAATATCAGCTTATCAAGTACTGGAATCAAAGACATGTAATGGAGGCAGGATGTCTTACATCTTAACAAACTTTATTCCAACATAAGTGCACTGAAGAGTTAACACTTCCCTTTTTAGTTTTTAAAGGAGAAGTGCGTTTTTTTTGCACACTGAGCCTTCAAATAAAGATATCCATGGTCCTATACAATATTCTACAGCTTTATTGTGACTAACGATGCAGTCTTGAGAATGCAAGCTCATTGCTGACATCAACACTAGCTGAAAACAATAGAGGTGCAGGGGCATTTAAGTGCTTCCACAATCCATCGAAGAGCACAATAAACTGGTAAAAAACTAAAACGTGGTGCTAAACAACGGCTCAAAACCTGAAAACAGCTGTTTGTCAGTCTCCTGAAACAGCGTGTCATCAGTTTCTTGGTTCTAGCCGTTGCTGAAGCTGCATGTTCCACATATATGCTCGTAAAATAATTTAATTATGATCTTTTTGTCTCTCTCCCGTTTCTTAAAACTCTCTATTATACATTCATAGTCCAGACTCTTGCTGAAGCCTTGAATGTATGAATACTAAAAATGAGAAAATAGGTTGAAATATTAAAGATAATTAAAATACGCGGCGGTGGTGAACCTGCAATCATGGATAAACTGTCAAAAAATGACAGCAGAAAGGAGAAGGACACAGTGTTTGTGTCTGTATGTGGAAGTGAAAGGACGGTTAAAGAAAAGCTGTGCAGTCCAGGCACAGACAGAAAAACCGAATGAAGGGCAAAGCTGGACATTGAATTTTCTATTGATTGGTGTCAGGCCACGAGCAATAAATCTCCTCTTAGCTAGAAATGAAATCAATAGGTAATTAGTTTCTTATTGAAACTAGCAAACCCCCTGTGTCTTTACGTTAGAAACCCAAACACCATCTGATCCCTTTATTTACTGTCCCTGCCTTCCCAAATGTGCGCTGCAAGTCTTTGTTGAGAGTTACATGAGGTGACTGAAACATTTTTGTGTCTGCTTAGTATAACAACTAGCCTGGCTTAACCCTTAATACCAGTTAGTGACCTGGGACTGCATTATACACTCTCTAAACCTTCCTTGAATACAATTAAGCTCTCAGCTTCCCGGTACTCCTCAATCAGTTTTTAACGATGCTGCGCTCACATTTATTTTTCAAAAAGAGGTTTGGAGACATTAACTCCAGAAATTATGATCTATATCAGACTACCAGTGATGAGACATTTGCTTTTGTGTTATTTTATTAATCAGAAAGATTTAAAGCACAGCTGATGCATGAGAATGATGCAATAACTTTTCTGGAAACTCTCAACAAGAGAGACATTTTTCCCCGAATGCTGGTTTAAGGAAAAATTACAACTTTTCCCTTTTCCGCAGAGAAGACAGATTGGGCAGGAAAAATGAGCAGCCAGAGAATTAAACAGGTTTTAATCAATCCCACTGGAAGACTGACTGTGTTTAATGGAGAAAACAAAAGCAAATGGTGAAATTGAAACTCAAACTGTCGGCTCTAAACATCCATCACTGTTTACAGATTGTCTTCCTGGTTCTGCTCTGACCTCTTGCACTCATCACGCTTCCTCTGTGCTAGGGGGAATTGTGCTCTGCTCATATCGTATCATTCAAACCACAGACAAGTGTCCCAGAGGTAAAAAACATTCAGATTAACTTGTAAGTTGTTCCTGTTGCTAATCGGAGATATTAAGATCTTTCACCACACTTGCCAAAGTAATGACAAGCATTGACAAAGTGGCTGCAGTCCGGCTCCGTCACTGACTGAGTATATTTAAAAACACAAATAAAAATTCAACTTTGACACTTAAAGAATCAAGTCAGCTCATTTAGAAGGACTTTAACATGGAAACTTTTTTCACTTGTGAACAAACAGCTCTGAATACACAAAACTGCAGAAGCAACAGATTGGGGTCTCTAAGTGACGTGTCACGTCTTAACTCTTAACTCCTCTAAACTGGAGGACTTAATTTTCTTTGTTAGCAGGAGCAGGACAAGTTGTCTTTATGCCAGTCACAAGTCTTTGCTCTCACCTTCTGAGTTAAGTCCTAAATCAAGACAGGCGAGTCCCAGGTCCGTCCTAAGTCCTGAACTTTGAATTTCAAGTGAGACGAGAAGATAACGTAACTTCACTTTTTCGTGGTTTGTTCTTAAACTTGATTGGAAGTTGCCTGATGCTTCAAACAAAATTGATTCTGGGGTAAAAGTGTCAACTTGCTGGGAATGAATAACATCAGGTGATTCAGGAAATGAAGGGAAATAAACTGCTTTGTGGCACACTTTTTAAATAACATACATTTAAATCTCAAGTATTTTCAAGTGAAAAGGCTCCAGTCCAAGTGAAGAGTTGTAAGTCGGGTCTAAAGTCATTGAATTTGTGACTCAAGTCCAAGTGTGTACACCTTTGCTTTTTAGTCTGCTGACAGTAAATTTGTATAGACTTGTTGTGGACATTGAGTGTTTTCTGATAAAATAATTTGCATAATATGGCCACAATGTTCACTTGTTTACAACCTGTCCGATAACTCTTATTATTTTCTTCAAAATAAATAATACAGCTCAAGTGCTGACTTGTTTACTCGTGTGTGATCAACTGACCGCTCATGTTTTCCTCCCAGTCAGACTTTGATGTAGGGATGCTTTGGTGTCTCCACATCTGAGCAGTAAAATTTGGCTTGTAATTCATGATCCTGACCAATAGAAAAGTAGCCAGATATTTTGTAAATGAAGCCCAAATTTTAATAAACCAAAAGTTTTCTTTAGGAAGAAGTTTCTTTTAACACCGGAGATGATTTCATTTATTCCTCACCACTTTGTTTGTATCAAATAAATACTGGTGAAAGCTAATATAGATAGTGCTGGGAGTGTTTTTATTGTAACAGCTTTCTACCTGCAGGTGCATCTGTTTGAAAATTCTCTGTGGAGGGTTAACAAGTCTCCAGCTGTGATTCTGTGAGCCTCCTCCCTCCTAACTCTTCCAGTCTGTCTCCTCTGTGCTGCGTTCCCCGGCAGCCCGGTGTTTTTCCTGATCTGTGACGCACTGAGACAGATTTTGCCCAGCGCTTCTTTAATCAGATAGATTAACTGCCAGTATTGTGTTTTTCCTTTTTATTATCCTGTGCATCAGTGTGTGACGCGCTCGCGCTCTTTCTGTGAGGATCATATTCGAGCATGATGGACTGATAATTCTCTCCTCTCAGGATGCTGTCCTGGCAACACAGGAAATATGATTTGATCCTGTTTGTTGAATAATACAGCAGCTATTCCTGTAGTTATATTTCTGTGTGTGTGTTTTGTTCCGCAGGCGGGGAGCCCGACTTCAGTGAACGCTCCATGCAGTTTCTCGAGAACGTCAGTTTCTCCCTCCAGCCAGGACATCTGCAGGTACAAAACACTTCAGCCTCATTCTGCTTCTAATACCTCGTCTGTTTGGTGATATTAACGCCTGAGGACAACAAAATGAATCTATTTATCAAGCCAATACTGGTGAGGAACCTCATGAGGTGGATGTTGGTTTGCTCTTTACCCATCACATAAAACGTTCAAAGTAACCAAATCGTCCAGTGCTTGGTTTTTTCATGCAGAGGCAAAACCCTCAAAATCTTTTTTCTCCTTTCTTAATTTCCTTTGTTTTCAAATGCATGATGTCTTTTCCATTTCTCTTTTTTGTCCCTTCCTGCTCCCTCTCCTGCTGTCCTTTACCGCTGTTGTCAATCACATTCCTCTCTCATAAACACACATGTGCAAACACTGTAACAGCAGCAGGCAGGATCAGGACAATCACAAGCAGACTGCTGTGGTTCTGTTAAATTCTAACGGTAAAACCTATCAAGGGTCAGGAGGTATTTCAGTCACCACACTCTGTGCAGACGCCCTACCAGCCACCAAACACGCCAAACAACGAGACTGGCTCTCCCTAATCCGCCCCCCCTCCGTCAACATCCACCCGAACGGTTCGCTCAGGTTTTCTGTGTCTCTGAACGACGTGGGCCAGCGTGTGGACAGCCTCTGTAGAGGACTTCACTTCATAGACCGTACATGCTCCGAGGGAGAGCTGGAGCTAAAGCCTGAACAGGCACCCGTCCCAGATCGAAGGGCACACACACTCAACTGCAAGCTGGCTGCAGGACCTGCACACCAGAACCCAAATCCAGCCCCCTTAATGCCAGCCACCCAACCCCACCTCGTCCCCTCCTTCACCAACAACTACAAATACATGCTGAGCATCCCTCCGGCCAATTGTCTCCCATCTGACCCTGCCAGCATCGCCCCTCCTCTTATTTCCAACATCCACCTCCACCCTCACAACTCTCCCAGCGCCAGCTTCTTCCGTCTCCTCCTCCCCTTCTCTCGATCCTCTACCTCAGCCAGCCTCCAGTGCTCTGAGCTCGGCAGCTACGCCTCTCACCTCCACATCACCAAGTCCTCCAGCGCCCTGCTGGAAGGCAGCGAGTTAGGGTTTCCCACCGAGGATCTGCTGGGAGATGACGATGTCTTTGAAGATGACCGTCCCAGTCCAGCTCCAAAGGGCACAGGCCCGCTGGCAACCCCAGAAACAGTCACCGTGGCTGGGCCGGGTGGTCTTCTAGCACCCCTGTGCTATATGGATGAGGACAGCGACTTGGACGGCTGCCCGTCCCCTCTGTCAGAGAAAACTGGGCCACTGTCACCCTTTTCGCTCTCAGGGGACTGCTGCAGGTGGGTGACTGTCTGGATGACATAATCCACACCCACCCTTCCTGTGACTTGCTAGAGCCCAGAGTTCCCCTGTGCCATTGCGTGGCAGTGAACCCCCGAGCCTTGTGGAGTAGTGGAGAGCCTCTCATCCTGTAGTGTAACCACCCAGCAAATATTTTACACCACAGCAGTGTGTGTCCTCAAAACCCTGCTCAGAGAGGAGCTCTTAATCTGAGGAGCCTGACTCATAGATGCTTTATTCTGCACACACTCTGCACATAGTCGCACACGACCTCCTCAGTTTACCTCATGTGTGTGTAGAGCAGAAATGTGACTTCATTTCATTTCCCATCAATTTGTTTCACTTTATGAGTATCCCACTGGTCTGCTGTGTTTTTTGTTGTGCTGCCAGGCTGTTTTCTTTATATTTTTCATTACTACCAGATCAATGATGCATTTAAGTGTCGTACATGAGCTGTGAAAATTTGAGATTGATTTTGCACATAAGCATTAAGTTTTGCATCAGAGGGAGGAACAGGAGGCGATGGAAATGCTGAAGAAAAGATGGAGGGGCAGAGGTTAGGAGAGAAAACGTAAAAGTAATAAGGAATGAATTGTGTGTCTGTCGGAGACATAATGAACAAAAGCAGACGGGGGACAATAACAGCGCTGATTTGATGGGAGCCTATCTGTAAATAAGGACAGATAGTGACATATAAAGTTTGAAAAGTTGAAAATATTTTATAAAATTCTATTTTCAGCTGTTATGTTTTCAAGGTTATGAAAAGACATGAATTTGAATATACTCCTGGAAAAATGCTTGATTTGAAACGTAATTTGATTTCATATATACAATCTGTTTGACGTGAAACAGTCCTGTTGTCATACTTGTTGTATTCTGGTATCAAAATAATCATGACCAGAACATATAGTCAAAGTGTCTATGTACTTAGATTGCTGCGGGCTTAAAGTGATCCTTGAACAAATCAGAAGTGGCACAAAAGTCTTTTAGAATCTTGAAATTTTGAATTTAGCTGCCTTGAAAGTGCTTAAAAATTCTTGACTTTTACTCTGAAAGAGCTGTAAGAACCATGGGTTGAGTAATATTTGATGTAAGACAATATGTGTCCATAAATCACCAGTGACTTATGTGGATTTGTGGATTTATTTATTTAAAACAGGGACAATACATATTAATGAACATACATGTAAACATGTAAGATTATAGCCAGTGGCTAATTTCCATTTTTAGTCCCTTGGCAGGTTGATGTTGCACAATAAAATAAGATAAATAACAATAAAAACAGCACAGTAACTGACAAACAGTAAACTATGTTGCTGATGACAAACCAAACTTTGGGGGGACCATATGAATTTACATGTTAAGTGCTGAAGTGCTTAATTCTTAAGGTATTATAAGTGCTTTTGTCATTGCACATCGCCCATTTCAAAGTGCTAATTATATTGCACAAGTTTGTAAAGTGCTGGCATAGACTGCATAATGCCCCACTGCACGTTTGGGACGCACAGATTTGTCTGTGCTCAGGCATTATTGCACTAGCTTAGCATACATGAATGTATTTATGTAAGCACTATTGCGCAGGAAGTTCATACATAGATGTATCTATGCATTCAAAGTCACAGGCCTGGTTTGTCTCCAGTCCATTCCACAGAGGACCCCCCACAAGTAAAGCCACACAAACTAAATACAAATACAAAGACACAGACAACACATCCAGTGGATTTTTAAAATAGATTCTGAGTGCAGCTCTGATTATCCAGCAACCGTGTTTTTAGATGTTTGGTAAATGAGGTGAGGGACGGCAGATTGCATATGTCCCTTGGTATTGTGTTAAACATGGAGGAATGTCAGTCAAACATGTGCATGTCTGCTTGTCTCAGTATGTTTTGTTGACTGTGCATGGACTCCGCTCCAGCTTACACGTTGTCCGCGGACTGATAAAGAAACATGAGATTAGAACTGGAGAGGTGACGGCTGGAGATCAGGAGGCAGATTATTGGCCTCAAATAGCCGCTGCAGTCTCCACCTGCGCAGTCACACTCACACATAGACAAACAAACAAATCGTGCCGGCTTTCTGTCAGGTGGCTTGAAACGTGAGTTCAGAGCTGCGGGTGACCTCACCTGTTAAGCCGTGTGTGTGTGTAGGTGTGTTTTTACAGATAAATGGCATGTTAATGATTAGCCAGCTCTTTTCTATTGACTGCATTACTGTAAGTGAATGTTTGAAGTCTGGTAAGAGGAAGCTTGGCATCCTCCCCTATCAGAGCAGTCACCTAGAGAGGAACTCAACGGTTTAAACATGTGTTTGCATTCGGTGTTTTTAGCAAAAATACACTGTGTGTAGAATAACAAGCTTTTGAACGCATTTTCTTTCTTTTAAAGCTAATATCAATGAATATTTCACCCTAATCAACGCTGCTTTGCCTGCATCAGTATGACCATTGGTTAGACATTCCTGCGTTCCCTCAGATGTCCGTGTCCGTTGAGCTGAGAGCTGATAAAATGTGTCCTTTCATTTAAAAAACATGGCCAGCCTTTGAAGTAATTGGCTTAGATGTCTTTGCTTTGACTACCTTTTCACCCCATCCACCTCTTGCATCTTCCTTCTTCTCTCTGTTTTAGGGTTTGCATGCTTTTTAAGTTTTCATTAGGGCCCTCTGTGGTCCTTGTGCATGCACTAACAGATCACCAGGTACATCATAAACCAAACAGTGACAAAATTATTGGTCCAGAGAGCCTCTAATATTCAAAAATTCCACATGGTACCTTTTGAGCTTTTACATCTGACAACATTAACGAACTAGAGTCTGTGTAATTCCTTATCTTTCCTTCAGAAGCTAAGTTTCTTCTCTGCAAATTTATTATTCTCTTTAAAGGCAAGCACAGCCCCACAAACCTGGTTAGATGTGCAGAAGGGAAAGGAGGGTAAAGGAAGATGGCTTCCAGTCGTGCTGCAGCTAATTGAATTGTGTTTCCCTCTGATCAGCGTGTGTCTGGCAGAGTGTCGGGCTTAAAGTGTTCTGACTGGAAATGCGCTTAGAGCACGGGGGGCAACAAAACGCCTCAGATGTCGCTTTCTGCCCTGTACAGCCCCTACGAAAATCTGTTTAGCGGAAACACAAAAAACAACAGATTGGTGTTGAAAAATGCATTTGAAAATAAATGCATAAACATTTTAGGATGAGAGCGAAACATTGAATAGCTGTAGGGAGGGGATCTAAAAGCGACATGCAGAGCAAAGAGTGCAAAGATCGGCTGAACGCCACGGGAGAAACGAACAAGAAAACAGACAAGAGAGAACAGGAAGAAAGTGAACGCCTCACCAGAGCTACAATGTTGCCAAGCTTGTTTTCCTCTCAGCTTGTGGTGCTTGTGATTTCCCAACTCTGTTTTTCTTCTCACATTTTAATGTTGACATACTTTTAACGGCGCCTCTGCATCATAAAATTACTATTAAACAGGGTGTGTTTTGGCTGCTCAAGAGATACAAATTAAATTTAAGCATCCGTCCAATGCCAACAGTGCTGCGAATAAGCTGCTGCTGAAACAGAGACAGTATATTTAGCTGTGAATTTGCTAGAGAGATTAGGATTATTCTGTAAAAAGTATGGATGCACACGTCACTGCGAGTGGCCAAGCTGAATGTGGTGGCTCTATTTGTGGGATTACTATCTTTAAAGTGCCTCTTGGTGCAGCGTACACATAATCTTGGCTGTTTCTAGCAGGTAAAGCATCAATGAAACCTAAATTTCTCAACTCAAATGCTCATGATGATCACTTAAATGTGTGGCTTCACATGGAAGACAAAATATTTTTCTATGGTTATCCCCTCCTATGTAAAAAATATAAAATAAAAAAAAAACATCCTAATTAGCCTTAGAATAATTTGTCAAACCTTTAAATTTCAGCAGTCTCCAAACCTTGATATGAGCAGCAAGAGTCCAGGTCCTCGGGCAGATTTTTGTTTCTTTTTTTTGAAAGGGGAATACAGCACAGTATGTGTGGGATGAGAATCTGCAGTTCATAATCATGTGATTCATGCAAACAAGCACAAAAAGGAGGCTCAGCCATACCAAACAGATAAGAAAAACACTCTTCCAGAGATGTTAATTGTGCCTCTTCTATCCCTTAATCTCTTGCTCCTCAGTCCACTCCCTTCATCTACTCCTCTAGCTGAGAAACCCGCAGAAATGACCTATTTTTACCCTCTTTTATTCACTTTGTCTTTTAATCTTGTAACGCTCTGGCCAGATCAGCGAAAGCTGGAAATAGACGTCGTCCTGCTCGCTCACTTTCTCACATGTGTGGGTGTTCATATGTGCCTTTATGTGTTCTTATCCTTTCCTAAACCGGGATAAAGACAATCACATTAGAACACCGCGCTCTCACTTCTTTCACCACCATTTCTTCAATGCCTTCGTTCGCTTGTTTCTTCAACCCCAGAGGGAAGTGCCACTGCTCTCTGCATCGCACTCAGGGGAAAACACAGCAGAGGCCTTTTATAGTTTAAGCATCTGCTGAGAGAAAACGCGGATTTGAAGCGTAGGCTGAAAAAACTACTTGTGCCTACCAGTGTGTACAGTAGCCTGAATGCATTGTGTGAACTTTATTCTTCACTTCAACAAATATTTCACTCTTAATCAGAGTTTTGCTCTTGTTATTCAAGTCAGAGACATCAGCCTAACCTTTAATTTAAAGTTGTGTTGCACTTAAAAAAGCAGCGGCTGAGTTTTTAGCCTATAGCTTTTTCACAGAGGACTTCCTGGTCTAACAGGAGAGCAAGGTCAATGTCCCTAAACTGAATCCTGAGATCATAATGACTTAGCTTCTCTGCTCCACAGGTGACGTGTGTGTGTGTGTGTGTGTGTGTGTGTGTGTGTGTGTGTGTGTTTAAGTGATTATAACCTGACTTGGAGGTAATAGGTTTCTCTAATAACCTTCTACAACCTCTAATTACATCCCTTACCATTTAACTCCGTGCTTTGACGGCAGGCCATGACTGAAAAACTGTGTGCATGTAGCCTGGATGCTCAGTCTATCTCTGCATCAGACGCACAGATACACACTTACACTGAGCAGACACAGACAAATACACTCCTCCATAGTGTGGCTGACTAATACTTTCTGTCCTCCAGCCTGTCAGTCAGTGTTCTATATCTTGAGGAGGACAGAGGGACTGTTTCAGTCTGATAATAAAAATCTGATTGGTTCCTCTCACAGAGAAAAAGTCTGCCCACAGCCCTCAGAGGTGGCAGACATCTAATTGAATGTTCCAGTTGTTGGTATCTGTACACAGAGTACTCTACCAAACATCTACAGAGGCTCAAGGTGGTATCAGAAATGTCTGTTAAGTTCAGTACAGTTGCATCCACTGGCATTCCAACCGCTACCCAATTTAGGAAGCTTTAAATTTAAACTTTCAATCAAACTATGATGTTATTACTCTGATTGGCAACTAGGGATACTGTCATCGCAGAAAAGGCTTGTGCAGTTGTCAGGATGTTGGCCTACATGGATAGACTCTGGTGTAGCTTAGCTCATTTCAATGAAGATATAAATTATAAACTGATTTAAAAATATGTATAGCAAAGTGCTAAGTCAGCTGTAGCATCTTAACACAATGTGCCACAAATTTAAAATCTGTGAAAACTGTCAGCAAAGGAGAGATGTAATAGTTAAAGGTAACAGATAAACAACTGAAATAATCAGCTGAAAGTAACAGATAAACAGTTAAAATAGTTACCCAAGAATGATGGATTACCACTTGAAATAGTAAGCTTAAAATGGTAAAGAATACATTTTCACCATTGGTGCTAGTGAAAGTCAAGTCAATTTTGTTTATATAGCATCAAATCACAGGAAATTTGTCTAAAGACACCTTACATATAGAGTAGCTCTAGACCACACTCTGTAATTAAAATATATTTAGTTTTTTGGACCCTACAGTTGAAAGCAATTCCCCCATGAGCAAGCACTAGGCGACAGTAGAGAGGAAAAACTTCACTTAACAGGCAGAAACCTCGAAACAGATCCAAGACTTAAGGTGGCACCACTGGTTGGGTTAGATAGATAGATATAACTTGTGGTAAGTAGAATGAATAAATAGTTGGAATAGCTAAAAGTAGCAGATAAAATATTGAAATAGTTCAGAGTAATAGACAGTCAGTTGAAATAGTATTTCGGCAACATACACTGACAGTTGAAATTTCAGAAAAATGTAACTTTTCCCAGCACATTTTGAAAGATGGCAGGTAGTGCTGATGAAGATGCTTTGGTTAATCTGATAGGACTGTGGGGTTTTTTACTGGAGAAATCTTAAACAACAGTTGGGAACCACTGATGCGGTACATGCAGTAACGTTGTTGTTGTTGTTGTTCCACTTCTTGTGTGTCAACCAAACATGTCAACTTGTGTCAGTTCAACATTTCCCAGCTGCCACAACTGCCGAATATCTGAGATTGGATTAGCCGTGTTCAATTTTGTACTACAAAGTTGAAGAAACAGATTTTTTTTTTTCTGAAAATGTCATTAAAATTTGCAAATGAAGCACTTTAAATCAAATTAGTTTGTCTTGATTGAGTTTATCCACATGGGACGTGCGTTTTCTGCTGCGTTCAAGGTTTTAATATCCTTCTATTTTTTGTGAAACTATATTTCCACCTGCCGTTGCTTCCTAATACCTTGTCTTATTAAATGTTATACTAGTGAATGGAAGAAGTTTGCTGACATATATCCTCTAAAACTCCATTTTGCTTGGGTTTGGGGAAATATCTGTCAGCCCTGCTGCCAACTTTTCCCTTTTTGATCTGTCTTCCTCCCTGTCTTTCTCCTATTACAGCTGTCTCGCCTCTAGCTTTGTGTTGACTGAATTTTTTCACTCCCGTAGGATTTGTCACTGTGAAGGAGATGACGAGAGTCCTCTGATCACACCATGCCACTGCACGGGGAGCCTGCGCTTCGTCCACCAGTCCTGTCTACAGCAGTGGATCAAGAGCTCCGACACTCGCTGCTGTGAGCTGTGTAAATATGAGTTCATCATGGAGACGAAGCTCAAACCGCTGCGCAAGGTAGGACACAGTCTGCGCTGTATATTCGCCTGAAGTGGAGCATGATTAAGGCTCACATTCATTACTGGCTGTTGCTGCAGCTCTGCCTCCAAGTGTCCCAGCTGAGCTCACATCACTCCTTTGTTATGAAGCTGAAAATGCCAAAACCTGTCTTCAGTCTGTCTTGCAGATAATAAAAGCATGGCACTGAGCTTTGAAGCCTTTCTCATAAGTGGAACATGTTGACGGGGGTTCGTGATTCATTTCAAATGGTTTGGAGGAAGTACACTTCCATTAAAGGCTCTTATCAATCGCTGTGGCCTGCAGATAGGAGGACACTCTAATTAAAATTCCTCCACCCTTCATTAGCTGCACAAAAGGCCTTAAACAAATGCTCCGCTGTTAATAGCTTGTAAATCCCACCGGTGAACACTGGAGTTGCTCGTGTGTGAGTTTGCAGCGAAGCTCAAGATGAGATGAGGATGTCGGTCTCGGTATGAAGTGTTTATCAACGGATGCTTGGTTTCATTTCCCGCCGTGACATCAACTTCTCGTCGAAGTGGCCGTGCGATCGTGCCGTTTCCTCACTGAACACCCAAGCGATGCATGTGGATAGAGGCCGACCGATATGGGACTTTTGGGGCCAATGCCAATACCGATGATAGCAGTGCTTGAAGTGGAATAAAATAAGTGCCAGTACTCAAGTTATTCACCTGTCGGCATGTGAATCGGACAGTTGGTATCGGCGAATCATCAAGTAATGTTTCTGAATTTCTATAGTGAATAAAAGATACTAGAAGATAACGCCGATTTTCACGAAATTGATTTATAAAACAAACTACTTCTAGTTTTCTGCCTCAGTATTTGTATATATGACTGCCCTAGAGCTGCGTCATCATCAGAATTCATTACAGTTCGCGTTCTCTTTGTGCCCTTTTGGAGCCACGCCAACATCACTGTCTGTTTTTTAAATTTCTTTGCTTTTCCCCGTTTATCCAACATTGTTGTGACTCGTGAGTTAGTGTCAGTGAGACGTTCCACTGTCGCGAGAACAGCCGAATGAGCATCGCATAAAAGAGAAAGGAGAAAGATGAGTGTCATGTAGTGCCCCCTAGTGTAATTTAAGTGTCATTATAAATCACAAAGAGACATGCTGATATGGAAAAGACAGGACAGGGTACTGGGAGCTTGTGAGAGGTCCCAGTATGCTGTAAAAAGTCCCAGTACACCAGGGGGGAAAATCTAGACATCTGGGTACTGCATACCTGTGTGTGCTGGCCCACTTAAGCACTTGATAATATGAAGTAAGAATATTCTGATATCCTGTATATTGGCTAATATTCTGAATCTATATAATATTTTAAATGTGGTCATCAAACACGTGTGACAATGATATGTTAAAGAGGCAGGATATCTAACATACTTTACTCCAAACATCAGTGCACTGAGCAGCAAACACTTCACATATTACCCATTAAATAATAGATCGCCCTCTGCTGGACAAACTAAGTGATTACACCATATTTAATTACATTTATTGTCTCAGCATTTTTTTTTTCCCACCATAAGAAACAGGTCTTATATTGGCACTTTTTGGAGAACATATGCGCCGTTACTGATATATCTGCTACAGACCAAAACTGGCCGATAATATCAGCAAATGAATAAATCGGTCGAGCCCTACATGTGGAATGCTTGGAGAGTCTATAGAGCTTATTTACAAACCGAGCTGAGGATGCTGGCTTTGTTTTTTTGTGTTTTTGTTTTTATGGCTCATTTTCTGATGCTACATAGAGGATGCTGGCTTTGTTTTTTTGTGTTTTTGTTTTGTTTTTTTGTGTTTTTGTTTTTATGGCTCATTTTCTGATGCTACATAGAGGATGCTGGCTTTGTTTTTTGTGTTTTTGTTTTGTTTTTTTTGTGTTTTTGTTTTTATGGCTCATTTTCTGATACTACATTGTGAAGTCAGAGACGGGTAAAGTGCGTGGCCTCTGTGTGCAGGCTGCTGCATGCCACTTTTCTTACCCACCTTGCCAAGAAGCCCTGTGCAGCATTGGATCTTGACCACCATTTCTGAAAGCTCTCCATTAAATATTGAGCTCACACTCTCAGCTGATTCAGAAAATGGGCAAGAGAGCCGGCAGTTTAATGCCAAGTGTTTAAATGCTTTGTGTGTACGTTTTTGTGTGGATTTTTGGGCTCCATGTGACCCCCTTAAACGTTCTCCTTGTGTCCTCTCTGCTGCAGTGGGAGAAGCTACAGATGACGGCGAGCGAGAGGAGGAAGATCATGTGTTCAGTCACCTTCCACGTCATCGCCATCACCTGCGTGGTGTGGTCGCTCTACGTTCTTATTGACAGAACAGCAGACGAAATCAGACAAGGTCAGCACAGACGCAGACTCGCAAACACACACAAACTCATTAACGTCACGTTGGCGTCTGTGTTGGGTGTCGCCCATTCATCCACAGTTTGCTGCAGTCTTCAAGTCATTCATGTGTAACATGACAAGTTGCAGTGTTATTTCAGTAGTGTGAATAGTATGAAATTTTGTCTAAGACTTAAAGTTATGTGGGCGTAATGCACTCGCAGCAGCTCAGCGGGCATCAAAGTGCGCCAAGACTCTTTAGAGATGATTTTCTGTCTGTGAGGTTTTTGGACTTTCAGTTCATCTTAGTTCACTTTGATTTCAGACCTGTAGTCCATGAAAGAGAAAGTTAAAAGATAAAAGAAAAGAAAGAAGAGAAAAATGATCTAAAAAGAAAGTTATATCTATCATTCCTAAGATCTGGTTTGAGCCTTTCAGAGTGAGGTCATATTTGCAAAGTGAGATGAATTTTGTGTCAGTTTTACTTGTTCAGAGGAGCAGATTTTGTCTGTGGTGTGAGTTTAGATAAAGTTAGAATTCAGTTCATAGATACAGTCGAGATTCAGAGGAATGCCCACAAAACGTTACATCCATGTTACTCCGTGGGGGAAATAAACAATTTGCTTCAGTGCTGAGAAGTTGCTGTATGGATTTTTGTACCACAAATAAATAAAAAAAACTCAAAGTTAAAGTTTTTAATTGTACTAAATCAAAATACAGAACCAGAGAGGAGAAGGATGAGCTTGGTCACTTATGGAATCTGACCTCGTAAACACGTTTATGTGTATAGTCACACCTAATTACATCAAGACTCAACAGTTAGCACAGCTAAGCACAGTAAATGATGGCTTACAAATGTTAGCTCCCGCCAGTTACCTTACAGAACGTAAAGTTACGTCACTGCTTTAGCTCCACTATTTATGTCTGACTGTATATAAATTGAGGTTGCAAAATAACCCTACTACACACCATCAGTGTTTCCTGAAAGAACAGCCGTGTCTCCCTCTTCCTCTACCAGCACTTTACGCTGAATTTCACAGATTTTACCAAACAGTTTGGACTACATTTGGTCATAACTGCCTTGCCTCTTTTTTTTGCTCAAAACATTCCAAAGCTAACAAATTCCAGGCCACTTACATAAATGAGTTAGGCCCACTTGTTGAAATGGAAGTGTATCATTAACATGTCTATACAATAATTTAAATTTAGCCAAATAAACAGCAAAACACTCAACTTACAGTCACAATGAGTTATTGTTTTGCCATTTCTAGCTATGAAATAAAAAAAAACACATACTTGAAGCTCCTGAAGTGATGAAATCAGCATGCAGTATGCTTGTAGGTGAAGAACATCTGAGTACATTTAACTGGCTAAAGTCTGGTCAATCACATTATAACATTAGGTTGTAGAGTGCTGATATTATGGTGGAATAAGTTTAATTCATCGTATCTAGTGTCTCTTATGGGGTGACTCAACCAAATAGCAAAAGATGTCTGGGAATGACACTTTAAACCATTAAGTTTATCATTTGTCCATTCATTTATCTGATACGGACAGAAGTGTAATGTTATTTTTTGTACTGTTCCCTGTCAGGGGGCAGCAATGTCTCTATATAAGACAGAGTAAGGGTTAGTGTTTTGGCTTGACTAGAAGAGTGCACGCACAAGCATTATTCCCAAAATGAAACAGTCTTCCTCGAAGGAATTTGTGGACACTTCTTCTGTTTGTTTCCCAATAAAAAATGGCTGTTGTGTCCCATTAAAAGCTTTCCGTTTTTTCCCAGCTTTGTCACGACATTATGTGTATTGTATGTGCCAAACTGAAACCAGCTGCTAACCACAGACTGTAAAAGCTGGAGGCAGTAATCCAGCAAACAAGTGGTCAGTAGAGCATTATTTTAAAAAAAAAACCTTAAGCCGCTCATTGTGTCTGTGCTGCTCCTTGCATTCATCTTGACCACAGCAGTCAGTAGCACTGACTTGTGGACAGATTGACTCGTCAGGGCGCCATGCTGTCACCATCAGGGCTAAAAATGGAGAAGGCTGCTTTAATGATGAGCTGTTGTATCATCAGCTGGCACGTCGTCTGCTGCCACTCATTCCTCTCTGGCATATTTGATGCTTCTGAGACAGTGTACAGATGGAGGAGCAGGCTGTGCCTGTTTAGCCCAACCTGATGATTCAGACTTGTTAGAGTCCCCGAGGACTGTCAGGTTCAATCACCATGGTGATGCCAAATAGGTCCTGAAGAGTCCACTTTGTCCTCTGCCAAGTCACACAGCACCACGTCGACGTTTTTCAATTTGCTTGCAGAAATCACTGCAGTTACATTTAATACACCTTGAAATGTCTTTCATTGTCTAGTTTGATTTGTAAAATTTAAATGATTATAATTTGCATGATGAATTACATGCTTTTTTTTTTTTTTAAATTTCTGCACATTTTGATCAATCTGTTTATGTGTCTTTGGTAAATTATGATACTTACACTTTCTTTACTCATGCAGCCGGAAGAATCCCAGGTAAACATTTCAACTTTGACCTTTTGACTTTCAAATTG
>JAQLOL010000003.1:14605278-14615598 GCA_029783665.1 Naso thynnoides
TGCTGCATGTCATTCCCCCTCTCTCTCCCCTGTTTCCTGTCCACTCTTCAGCTGTCCTGTATATAAAGGCACAAAAAAGCCCCCAAAAATATCTTAAAAAAACAAAAAACAATGAACTTTGCAAATTATTGTTATAACGTGATAAGTTTATTGTTATAACAACAAATTATCATGTTATAACATGATAAGTTTTTGAGTTAAAATAATATGAAAATATTATGTCATAAGGTAAAAATATCATGTTTACTATTAGAACAATAAACTTATCATGTTAAACGGTAAAACTGATCAATTTTTATTTTTATGGCGTGACAACAATATGCTTTGGTATTTTCTGTCTTTTCACTCCTTTTACCTCTTTCTTTAAATTATACCAGAAACAGTTGCCCCCGCTGCCTTCTTGCTCTCCCTCTGTCCTCCTCTTTCTGTTCTCTTCACCACATCCACAAACTCACCTTGTCAAAGATGCCACACTCACAGATGAGCTGCTCTCTGGCTTTGGTGTTGATAGCGATGGTGAAACGAATGTGTGGAATAAGCAGCTGGGAGAAGGAACATCAATCCATGAATCAATCAGCGAGCCTAACAGTTAATCAATCAGTCAACTGAGTGTGAGTTTTACCTTATACACAGGGTGAACAGCAGGGAGCTGCCTGTACATGGCGACAGCAAACACCTCTGTGATTAGATGCGTCCTGAGCAGGTGTGTGACAGTCTGGTGGTGGTGAAAGTCAGACGAGCGGACCCAGATCTTTGCCAAGAGCCAGTCGTACTGACCATCGGTGGGCAGGAAGATCGGATTGTGTTTGCCTGAAGTCTGCCCAAGCTGCAGAAGACAGACAGGAAACAGGAAAAGAAGAGAAATAGATTCATACTGACATGTCAAGGGAAATGTTTTAATCCCCCCTCTGCTGCCTAACATCACTGTACCTGTATGGCTATGGGCAGGATCTTGTTCTGGGCGTTCTTGTAGAGCAGACAGATTGGTGCGGCCACATACTGCAGAGTGCACGGGTCTGTGCTGTTAGGAGTGATGCCATCTAGCACCTCATAGTCCACAATATAGATGTTACCTGCCTGAGGTCAGAGCAGTGATTTAGGTCAGTGGCAAGTAAGTCAGTGGCAGAATTAGAGAGAGAAACAAGGTTTTAACGCCTGTGTTTATGTTTATGTTTATGTTTATGTTTATGTTCGAAAAAGAAAATGAAACATGGAACCATGTCTACCTCTATTTCCTGCTCCAGAGTCAGCTCTCTCTCCAGACTGACAGAGACCATCTCATGAGTGACAGGAAACTTGTCAGGAAGCTTTGTGCACTTCTTGATCACAACAGGGTTGCAACCATTCAAAAACTGGTAACCGAACATGAAGTCCTCCCTCCAGTGTTGCATCACATACTCTGTTTAATAATATAATATATTATAATATAATATAACATAATAAAAAAAGAATATAATATAAAAAAGAATATTAACATAAGATGTGATGTTGACCTGAGATGGTGTTTCTGATTCTCACAAAGATTTTCTCAAAATCTGCAAAATCACTCCAGGACGACTGGAACATGTGCATGAACTGGTTCACAAACAGGTTCTCTATTCTGGAAATGAATGGTTTTTATCATTATTATCATCACCATACTCATATTCATTATTATTATTAAATTTGTCATCATATTTATATTTAAAAAACCCACAAAGTATCCAAAAGCAGGGGTATTTTATCCTAATTTGTCAGTGGAGCAAAGCAATCTAATTA
The DNA here is from genome assembly GCA_029783665.1 of Naso thynnoides. Lineage (NCBI taxonomy): Eukaryota > Metazoa > Chordata > Actinopteri > Acanthuriformes > Acanthuridae > Naso > Naso thynnoides. The sequence continues at coordinate 14,607,037 of JAQLOL010000003.1, forward strand.
AATTCTGCAAAAGAAAAATGTGTGTTTCACTTTAAATGTAGTTATGATCATTTTTAAATGAACCCAACAACGGTTAAATAACTTCAACAATTTCTGTCCAAAAAGATGAAACACTTGTGGTTACACACTGTGTGGTTCACTGTGGCAAATGACTCATTTTCTATCTCACCCACTTCTCCATTTCATGAATCAAAAATAATCTTCTATCATTTCTTGCAATTTTTTTTTTGGCTTTGTTTTGAACTTCTGCATAAGGCAAACAACTGTGCCCTGGATCTGCTTGTGTCTATGTAAAAGCTCGCACGCCTGCAGAGAGGCACAATGCAAATGTTCCTGGTGATAAACACACAAGGACGCTCCTGTTTTTCCAGGTAATCCTGAGTGCAGAGAGTAGAAACTGGTTATCAGGGCAGCATGAAAGCTTTGCATTGAAAAACACCTTGGGGGTTTTAAGCTCCGCTGACTCACTCTGTTCTGCAGTGAGGGGCATCAGCTAGCTTAAATATTTTCACTACAGCTGTTAGAAGGAGCACGTACGCTTTGGTGTAGTTCAGCACGAAGTCCACTCCCTTCTCGCTGTCAAACTGGATGTCCCGGGGCAAATCCTTGTGCCTGTTAGCATCTATGCTCATAGGAAAGCCTGGCTGCCACTCCTTCCATCTATAAAGGACAGCAGAGTTGTTGAGCGTCCTCAGCCTCCTATAACAAACACCAACAGGCTGCATGTGTAACATGAACTTGCCTGTAGGCTTTTCTCCTCATATCCAGCTCCTTTCGTCTGTGCTGCTTGACCAGGCTGGTCTTATCATCTTGAGGCAGATGAGCTATAGCAGACACAAGACAAAGTGAGAGATGGAGCAGAACCTGTGAGTTTTACTCCCACTTTTGCACTGCAGACCCTAACCAATAAAAAGATATTACCTTTTCCATCACGCAGCACCACTTCCTTGTCATCGACCAGCCAGCGGAAGCAGGGAAACTCCGCATAGTCTCCAGACGGGGACTTGACTGTGATGTACCTGCAGTACCAGTCATCATGCACCCAGTACTTCTTCTTCTCAATCTTCACCAACACAATCTCACCCAGGTTCTCGCCGACCCTTACATCATAGGAGTCCACCTGCAAATGTGCCAGCAGCTGAATAACTATGCAATGTGTCCTGGAAACACACTACATACTGATTATCTGAATCAGGTGTGTATTAGTCGTTTTGGTTCGTCATTATTTTACTACATGTATGTTAAAAGACACATGTTGCTCCTAGGCATTTCACGTGTGAAAAATATGACAGGACACAGACAAAAATAAAATCCTCTCAGTGTGAAAACATGAGTTTAACATGTGTTTGATTTGAACTGTTATGAAGGGGTTTATTCCCCCTCAGACATGGTAACAGATGGAGGCTTATGAAATAAAAAAAACTGATAGGATGCATGCTTTCAGTTGAGTGTTACCAAATGTAACTGACTTGTGTCTTTGTGAGGAGGATATTTTTGTTTTTCCATTGATTGAAGTTACATGTCTTTTGTCATCCTCTTCCTCTTTTATCTCAGTGCATCCAGTGCTTGTCTCCAGATGCCGATCATCAGATAAAAATATCTCTGACACACACAGAGTCTTGCTCACACCTTTGCAGCAGGGAAGTATCACTTACCGCCCCCCTCTCAAAGTCATTGTACAGAGGTTTGTCCAGCAGTGTTCTCTCGCTGCATCGCTCCGTGCCCACCAGCGTGATATAGATGTAGTCGTCCGTCCCTGCAAACCACTGGCTCCCTGTGGTAACAGTCACTGTGTAAGAAAGCATGGTGGTCACACAGGACGAAGAGGACTCCGAGAATGTCCAAATGCCCTCTAAAGATGAAGAAATCTGCGATGCTACTACCATCCACCACAGAGTAAAACAAAGTTCCCTCTCTTTGCTCAAATGTTTGCCACTGACGTGCACTTCTCACTTCCCGTCATTTAACTTGCACAAACACCAAGAAAGTGTGTAATCATGCAGGAGAGGGAAGTGCGGGACACAGATAAGACCTCACCCTCAGCGGCATGAATGATCTCCACCCCCGTACTGTAAATGAGTTTAGAATATAAAACCACTGTCCCCACTAGATGCTTTATCAGTGCTGATCTGTGGTGTACAGACATCAAAAGAAGTCTTGCACCGGATGTCGATATCAAATTTAGTGTTTTGTCTGCAAACAACAGGAGGATGTTTCAAAGAAGCATGAAAGGATGAATTCCTGCAAAACAGACACAAAGAAAGAATGACAGGGCTTTATTGTGGTTAGTCTAACTGTATTTACACATCAAGGAACGAGTGTGTGAGCAACACATCCCTCACACTTCACATTTACAAGTCAAATCCATGCATGACATTGGACAACAACGGGCTGTGTATTCCAGTTGCATTGAAATAAATGCAAATGCTTCACAGAGGCCTTCTCTGGTTTTACAGAAGAAACTGTAGCATCAGAATTAACAGACCAGTTTGTGTGTGTGAGAGTGGGAAATGGAATTAACTCGTCTCAGCTGCTGCTATTTTCTCGCTCTGTTAAAAATAGCTAATTCGTTCATTAAAGGGCTCCTCCAATAAATGTGAGAAAATATGGGTTCATTCTTTCAATTTGTTATGAGGATAAATTTCCTCCTTGTTCCTAATTGAAGCAAGATTTGCAGCTAAGATGGGTTTCAGTATTGTTTTTGTTTGTGTGGGTGACATGCTGCTGTATTGACTATTAAAGGCTACTATATGCATGGTTTATTATTAGTGGACTGATGGCTTTTCTGTTTGTTGTTTTGTGTGTGTGTTTGTTTGCTGATGATTAAGTTATTTTAGTTCTCTTAAGTCTTCGTAAGCTGATAACTTGTCATTTGTATGTCTGTGTATGAGGGGAACATAGAGGCCCGACTAATGAAATTAGATCTTTGTTTTTTTCACACCAAACTCAGTTTCTGATTTTATTCCATTTTTTCCCCCCTTAAAAACAAACTACAAATGACAAAGGAATTACTCGCAACAAGATTTGCTTTTATTTTTACAATAAAAATGAACAAGAACAAATTAAAATTCCCTTTTCTGGTTAAAGAACGAGCTGCAAACTTGACTTAAAAAGTGCACTATGTAGTTTCAGGAGAGGGGAGGTTGCTCACATTTGTACTGAAGCCTGCAGTAATTTGACAAAACATAATACCATGTAATTCCTCTACCATCATTAATGAAAACAAAATAATTTTGAGGCTCCTGGAAACAAACACATGCCCAGAAAGAGAAAATCAGTTTTCTCAATTTTCATTAAAAAAAATCTTCCTTGACCAAAAATTCAAATATTGATAAAATCATTTTTTTTGCCCAGCCCTAGGCCTAACCTACCTTTTTACTTATTGTAAATGTTACTATCACCGTTATACATTCATGCAAATTCCTGTTAAACATTTTTAAAAAGTAAGTTTGCATTCAATGAAAAATTGAAGACGCAGCAGTTGAGACTATTCAAGAGGCTGAAATTTAATGTAATTCAGACACTGCTTATAATAAGCAACACAGGCAAAGCTGAACATGTGCAAAGAGAGGAAACAAAGCTGACAAACAGAGAAAAAAACCATTTCATTGTTGCCATTCTTAACACTTCTTTCAGTCATATCCACCATAGCCTGATAAAGTAGTGCGTACTAGCACAACATTTGCATGTATTAATTCTGAATACTCCTTCTCTTACATAATCATCTGTGGCAGCGAGCAGCAGGAACAGAGCTGATCTGTTTTCTGAGCCCAAAAAAACAGCAGTAACAGTGAAAGATCATGTATTTGAAAACCACGCAGAGACATGAAAAGAGCCGTAAATTAAAGCTACAGTACACAGCAGGGTTGCAGATAAATGAATGGTGCCACAGAAAGCAGAAATGCTGCTGAAAACTATATTTTGTTTCCCAAACGGTAGCTGCCACTTATCACCAGTGGGAGCGTGTGATTACACTCTTAAGCCCAGGCAGGTAGACACAGCTGGATACCAGAGTCTGCAATCAGAATTTACATTAAAGAATCTTACAACTCACACTTCATAGAATTTTATGTTGAGATTTTTAGACTTTTGTTCAGGAACACTTTCACAGACAAGGCGTCAAGCTGTTTGGAGCAATTTTCTGTTTTTAGTTGAGAAACAAGTTAAAAAGACACAAACTGAAATTAATTTATTGGTTCCAGTGTTGTGTGTGCTAATTGCTTAGCAATTTCGGTAATGCCAGCTCCATTTAAGCGTAGCTATATCTGCAGTCAGTTTGTTAAATTTTCTCTTTATGCATCTTGGGTCCATTTTTGAGATGAGATGCAGTACAGATGTCTTTATTTGTACAGGTGGGAATTTCTAGGCACCTAACGATTTTGATTCGGTTACGATTCAGGGGCCTATGATTAGATTTACTACACGATTACCAATACATCAAGATGCATCTTGAATCAGTACACCTTGATTTTATCTTGGTGTGACACAGCTTACATGTAGTGTGGCACTTTGTAGAAACCAAAGTGCTTCCAAACGCACTTTGTCAATGTTTCGTTCTTGTTTTCTTATGCGCTCCCTGCAAACAGTCCGGGTGCACGGCGTGATGCACTTCTGTTTTCCACATCTCTGTTCCGTCTATTTTAGGATATTTAGACAGTCGATTTTTGGACATTTTTAATCGATTTTGAATCATCCACATCCAAATCACGATGCGTCTTTGAATCAAATTTTTTCCACACCACTAATTACCATGGGTGTGACTGTCTTTTTTTTTAACTGTCTTAGTTTTTCTGTTGTAGTGAAAGAGGAGGGAGAGAGTCTTGAACCCAGGGTGCCCGGACCACAGACAACGCTGACCAGTCAGCCAAAGGGTTCAACCTGTTGGACAAGGGTCTCATCTTGTCACATCATTTAGGGTCGTTGCATTATTCTCTTATGTAACCACTAGTGGATGTCAGGGTTGGCTGGTTGAGGGATTTCTCTGAATCTCTGTGTAAATACTCCGTATATTTCGATATTCTAAGGCTGTAGATTCAAACCAGGGGGTCTGGCACCCTCAGATGCGTCGGATATTAAATACAGGCTGTCACAATGTGATTAAAAAGCAATTAAAGACCAAATTTGATCTTGAACGCCCCATTCACAAATAACAGATGTATTTAATTCCCAACATCACACTCTTACCTCCCCCTCACAGGTGTCTGATCATCTTTCCAACGCCCATCCCCCGTCTAAACCCACATTTCAGTCATTTGCTTTAACGTCTCGACATGACATCTGTCGGTCATACAGTGTTTATAGGAACAAAATTCTATATGTACAGTATATATGACGTACCAAGGCATTTTCTTTACTGACTGACATTGAATTTTTCACACAGTCACCTGTGTTATTGGCAGACAGACAGATGCTGCTTCAGAGCCATTTGAACTGTGAGAAGAGTGACAGAACAGAGGATGTGGATGAATTCTAGGGAAGGTATAAATTTGCCACAAACACAGTAGTACTGTAAAGCAGCTTACACGTAGAGATATTTATACTGCAGCTACTCTGTTACACATCCACAACCTCAGTTCCCAAAATGCTCACAGCTGTTTCACTGGAGGATGAGTTATTTAGAGGAAAAGTTAGACTATTTGTTATTAACCTTTACCTGTTCGTGAGGGGTTTCACTTTTTCAGGGACGTCCTGATTACATTCACCCAGTTACACGCTCCGATCTGCCAGTTGAGAGTTTGAACTGGCAACCCTCTTTTCACAAGCTCGTTTCTCTGACCATTCAGCCACCACACACCCAGTCAGCCCGACGGGGGCACCCCCTGCCCGCACACCAACAATCGGCACACACATCCATGTACAGCTGCCAAAGGACTTACTTGTATGGTACCTCACGTCGAACATCTATAACAGAAACTGGATCTGTGGTCATGTCTCTCAAAAAATATGTTAGTACAGAGGGGACTTGATCTTTTATTAGAATGATATAGGAAAACTAAAAGCAGCAGTTTGTCTCCATAATCTTCTTGCTATTGGGCAACTATTTGTCACTTTCATCATAAAGCTAACACTACTCTAAGTATATAGGCTACACTTTGCTGTAGAATAGAATATTTACAGTTCATAGCTGAGATGAGACTGACTGAAAGACGGAACTGAAGGAATTAAGTGAAGGTACAGATCCGTCTGCTCCTTCAGCACCGCGGACAGCGCCAAGGATTTATCAATACACAGAAAAGTTAAGCTACTGATATTTCAGAGTCGAGATCAATAAAGTTAGACTCTAACTTGCACAAACTTCAGTCAGATAAAGGATCAATGGGTCAGGCAGACTGGACGAACATATTCAAAAAAAAAACAACCCATCTGCCTCTGCAGTCTCTCTGCTGTTAGGGGATGAAGAGGCAGGCTGGTCCTCCTCCCTAAAATCACCTGCTGGTTTTACCTCTGCGGGCCTCCACATGAAACAATCTAAGAGCTTTAGAGAATAAAATAACACTTGTTGGTGAACTGTGATGAGCAGCCTGCAGGGGTCTGGATGACCAGGGGAAAATATAAAGTGTAGAGAAATGATTTATGTTGGTAAAAAAACAAACGAGAGTTTGCTGATGCTATCCAGCTTATCTTTTATTTCACTAAAACTCAACTTAGTTTAGGAAAATGCGACCTTTTTAAGCGTCACTTCCTTTCCTATCATTGTTAATGATCGCTGAAAATTGTGAGTCAGGGGGCTTGAACTTTTTTTGGGCTTCTGAGGGTTGGTATGCCAGAAAAAAAGTTGAAGAGCTCCTGCTAGGAGGGGTCACAAGCCAAAAAGGATTGGCAGCAATCTTCTAAGACTTCTGCTTTTTTTTTATATATATACTTCCTGCCATTCATATACAGTCATCTAAAGTTGAGGCATGTTAAGAAATACAACAATAAACCACATCAATCGGACAGATGAAGTAAGACATCAAAAGCAGAGGAAGGCAACAGGTTGAAAAAATGATGATGCTTGTAACAAACCAGCGAGGCTTGAGCAAACAGGCAGCAACGTGAAGGCCTACAGATAAAGAGCGATTCAACAAAACTCTCAGTCAGTTATTACGTTCAGCCTTCCTGCATCAGATCAATAAACACCAACAGCCGTACAGCAGCTCTGGCGAGTAGTCAAAAATGTTGGCTGCATTGGGTTAAAAACACTGCATATATTATGCTCACTATCTAACCTGCTTTGGTTGAGCAAACTATTAAAAAAAAATGATCTGACTTATATTTGATAAGAGATGTATAAAATTTGTGTGAATGTTGTGTTCACCTCTGATGGTAAATAAAACAATCTATGTCCAATGCTGCCACCCAGTGGCAACAGGTCACTAAGTCAATAAATAAGAAGAAAAAGCTACAGTGATGAAGTGCAAATTTCTCCTGACGTGTCAGACCCACATCCAAGTTATATCAAAATCCTGACAGCTTAAACACTCTTAACTCCAAATATCACCCTCCAAGCACACAATTCATTATCCTCAAAGCTACAGACGACACATGAGTGCACACTGACCAACATAAAAAAAAAACAAAGGTTTTTCAGCAATGAAAAAAAATATACAGTAACTTCTCTCTCCGAGGTTTGGCAATACATTTAAATAATGTGCCAACTCTGTCACTGCATCTGTAGTGAAAACTGCAGGTGAACTGTCTCATCTTGACTTTCGATTAGTGTGGAGGACAAAGGCAAAAAAACGCACAAGCAGCAACTTTTCCTAAGTTACTACACTGTAACTTTAGACATACACTAATCCCTGAATACAAAAAAACCAAACATAAATCATCAGACTTGTTAGACCTTTCAACAATAGCCAGACTCGTCATCAGCAAAGCAGCAAAAACTAGAAGAGACAAAGAAAATATTTAGCGGCAGAAAATGTGTTAATAGAGAGTATAGTACATGACTGAGTCTTCTTCTTTGTAAATAAACTGATTATAAATAAACTGCTAATTTGATCATATTAAAGCAACACTATGTAACTTTGGCTGAGACCCGCTGCTTCGAAAAACGAAATTAACGACACCCGTTCGTGCGTCACATAAAGCAGCAATTTCAGTAAAACTGGGTCATATTTTATGGAGATGACGTCCTACGGCTGCTCGGCCTCAACTCTGTGATTCACAGAGGTTCCTGAAGGCAACACGTAGGCAGCCTGCAGACCAAAGCCGCAGCTGCAGCACCGGGTCGTGGTGGTGATAGCTCCGCTAAATAAAAGGCTGCGCACAAACAAAGCAGTCGTAGGACATCATAAACCGGAGGACATTTTCTATGTAAAATATGACCTGTTTTTTTCTAAAATTTCTGTTTTGTGCAACGCATTAACATGCATCGTTAAGTTTCGTTTTTTAAAGCAGTGGGTTGCGGTGGAAGTGACATATTGTTGCTTTAAGCTGATTTTCAACTTAAAATCACTTAATGAAGGAGACAAAAAGACACAAGAGTGTTTGCCGTGTGACTGAGGGGGCTTCTACGCAAACAGGCAGTTGTTGTCGTTGTTGTTGTTGTAATGCCAACAACATTCTTAAAAAGTGTGT
>JAQLOL010000003.1:14618123-14628852 GCA_029783665.1 Naso thynnoides
ACACGCAGACACACACAAGAAGAGTGTGTTTCATGGTGAGAGAGACGCCATATTGTTTCGGAGTCTCCCGTTGTTACGGATACGCTACGACTTCTGTGGGTGCGTTGTGGCTGCTTTGTGTGTGTGTGTGTGCCTGCACGTTTGTGTGTCTGTGTGTGTGTGGGGGGTGCTTGGCAGAGGTTCATAAAGCGATTTGGCGGTGTATTGTGTTGAAATTTCAGATCAAGTCGCGAGTTTACTTTCACTTTTGCGAAGTTACCAACTGGGGCTTTAACAACTTGCATTAAAGCAACAACATGTGACTTTGACCTCAAGCTGTGGCTTCGGAAAAAAAAACAAACAAACCCTGAAGTATTCTTATTGTAAGGATTTATGTCTTATAATAAGGATATCTGCGATCATATATGTCGTTCTACAGCACTATTATGATGAACGGTGCAGTCACGCGAGCTGGAGCTCCTTGCTGACATCACCACCAACTGGAAATAATGAAGGCAAAAAGGAATACCAAGTGCTTCAACAATCGGCCGAAAAACGTTCGTCTCAAAAGACAAGAGAACTGCCAAATGTTTTGTGGTGTCCTCTCATTTACGACACCAAAACACAAAGTTGAAAAACAGGTTTTTAACCTGGAAATGGTTAATTACAGCTGATGCAGGAATAAAAACAACAGTGGTTTCCAGCCTATTAGCCGCTGTTCAATTTCCTGTTTCAGTGTCGGAACCTGACAGGACACCAGTAAACATTTCCAACCGTCTCGTCTTTTAAAACCTTTTTTTGTTTGGACGGATTTTCTAAGCACTTGAAATGCTCCTTCACCTCTGTTGTTTTCAGCTTTTAGTGACGTCAGCAATGAGCTCCAGCTCCCATGACTGTATCATTCATCATAATAATGCTGTAGAACATTGTATGTGATCATATATATCATTACTATTTAATCATACATGTTAATACCGTTCACAAAAGAGCAATTTTAGTAAAACTGGGTTATACTTCACAGAGAAAATGTCCTCTGGTTTTCCTTCTGATGTCCTCAGCTGCTATATCTGTCTGCAGCCTTTTATTTCGCAGAGCTGTCCCCATAAACTACACAGTTCTGCAGCTGCAGCTTCGGTCTGCAGGCGGCCTACATGTTGCTTTCAGGAACCTCCGTGAATCACAGAGTTGAGGCAGAGCAGTCGTGGGACATCAGAGGGAAAACCAGAGACATTTTCTTCGTAAGATATGACCCAGTTTTACTAAAATTGCTGTTTTGTGCGACTTATTACCGTGCATCATTAAGTTTCGTTTTTCAAAGCTGCAGCTCACAGTCAAAGTTAGTTGCTTTGAGTCACACAGAGCTTTTGTTTTCATGTATTTTATAATAAAAAGTTACAACACTTGTGAAGACTGCGTTGCCTGCATGCGAAGTCGAACACTACCTTATGGTAGACGGTGTAGAAGGCATTGAAAATTCCTGTGTAGCGATGCTCTCCTGTCACCTGGAAGGCCAGTCTTGCGCGGATCACATCCAGCGGGTAGGTACATATCACAGCAGTCATTCCTAAAAACACACAGTAACAATAACAAAAACGATCAACAACAGCATGCGACACTTTGGTGGTGATGCAGAATGTTGCACTATTTAAAGGGCGGTAATGAAATTACAAATTCAAACATCGACTATGATTCAAGAGATAGAAAAACAATGTGTGCTCGGCCAATTATTAGGAGATCAATAAAGGCAAAGGTTAGAGGCACAACGTTTATGCCAGTGCAGCACATGATATCAAAATGACATGTCTTATCAGTGAGAGTGATAACTTACCTGCCATAGATCCTGCCACGAGGCGGTGGATGTGTCCCGAGATCCCGACGTGTTTGCTTAGCAGCTGTAAAGGTTCATATTATCAGTATCGTTCGGGAGGAAACAAAGGTTAGCTGTTTCACTGATAAAACAATGTACAGAAAAAAACTGTCACTGTATTTTACTTTAACTGCACAATGGCAACAAATCAAAAAACACACGCAGTGACAACATAGAAGTACATTCGATTTCCTGACACGTCTCAGTTTTTCCAACCCCAACAGTTATTTCACCTTAAAACACTTAATGTACCTTCTTATAATTGTCAAAGGCCATGAACTGGATGGCTCCATAAGGAAATATCCTGACCATCATTGCTCCATTACCCTTATACAAGCCACGATAGCCTTCTTTTTGTGGCACAGCTTTGAGGGTCGAAAACACTCCTGCAGAAAAAAATAGCAGAAGTTTCACCAATGTGGCAACAAACACTTACTGGCTGTTCGTGTTTGGCAGCCATTGTTTTACCTAAATGTTTGTAATGGGGGTTCTGGGCTTGAAGAAGAATCTTGACTCTGTCCAGAGGAGCGATGGTGGTTTTGGCACAGCATCCTGCTACTCCTACACGAAAACGGAGAAACGCTGCATCAACGAACTTATTTAATAATATGCAACTTTTTAAGGCGCCACGGCAGAATGATTGGCAAAGTTTTTATTCTATTTTTATTCTGACAATGAAGCGGGCCCAGTATTTATAGAAGCCAAGATAAATATCTGAAAACAAGTCTCTTCCAATCATCAATACTGAAGATCAGAACCTGTCTTTCTTGTTAATGTAACATTTGGTGAATCATTAGAAAGTCGGACCTAATGGTTCAGACTGATGTGCCAGTACCTACCTCCAGCTACAAAGGAGCGGAGAAAGTAGTAGTCCCTCTTGGCAGGTGTGTTGCTTATGGCAGGTGTGGAGACCGCAGCCTCCGATGACATCCTTTATGTTCGGGTATCTGCCACATCCATGGCTGCACAATGTGATTAAAAAATACAGTGAATGCACGTGTGAATATGAGCATGTGGCGCCTAAGAAAACGCCATCATCAGCAGACAACCAGTTTGTATGTTTTTGAATCATTTATGTCAGGTGTAAGGTTGACAACAGATGACGGGACTGTTGAGGCTGGTAGCATTAACCGGTACAAAGAGACAACAGCACCCCTGGGTGTCTTTTAAAAAGAGGAAACGTTACTTACAAGATATCAAAACTGTCAAAAGCGCACTGACAGCAAAGTGGAAAGACGGTTTGCTGAAATCTGATCAACAAATCGGTTCCTCCTTCACTGAGTTGACTGCTTCTCTCGTTTCCTTGTTTACTCTGAAGAATCCCGGCCGGTAAAATGAAGCTTTGTCGTGGACACCGGATGTTATCACTTTGAGGAAGTCGTCATTTGTTGTTTCGGTTGAAAACCCCGAAAAAATGCTGCTATTAATAAATCTGAGGGACTTTCAGGCATCGTGTAACCAAAGATGTGCCCTTCGCACGTAGACGACTGACGGTGTCTGGCCGAAAACAGTCGCCTGTTGATGACGTAGAAGGACGTTAAATAGAGGCGGGGGTAGCGGCGGAAAAAGCTCCAATGTTGCTTTGAAATTTGAAATATTATCGTCTGCTTTTATCAGTTTAAGTCGTTCGTGCCATTAATTTGACATAAATAGCGTAAAGTTGAATAATTTATACGCCAAATAAAGTACATTCAGTTCAAACGCTAGCGGACGTTAGTTAGCTTGCCAACCGTAACGAACAATAAACGATGAATTTACGTTATGCATCAAATGGCTTCACCATTGTTATCCGTGACGATATATTTTAGCGAACACCTGCGTCCACTCGCTAAGACACACGGCTATGAGAGCGCTGGGACAAACGACGGCTGGGCTCCGTTCCGGGTTTTCCGCTCCACTCTCCCCTCCAGTGCCGACGACGAGGTTTTGGCCAGCGGAGACCGTAGGTTGCGTCTGGTGGAGGGAGAGTGAGCGGGGCTGCCCTGAATGGATTGACATAAGAGGGATTTACATTTTAACGGGTGTCGCGCTCCGCAACGACTGCACGGTGCACGTTGGAAAAACGGCGATTCCGCTCGATGTTTGTCCACGCTGGTGCTTGTATCATGTCCATGTGTCATCATCGTGAGAGGATTGAACTTGCCAGCAGTCTATATTTGCCGAGGAGGGAAACCGATACAAGGTCTCGCTGTCTCGCTGGAGCGGAGTATTATTAGCAGTTCAGACAGTGCAACTGTCTCTTTCTGGTATGTAAAGCATTTCTGCCGTAAACGTGTAAATAAATCCTCCCGGGAATCAAAACAATCTAGATCCACACGGCGCTTTCAGTGACAGCGGTCAAGTGCAAAAAAAAATAATAAACAGCGACGTTGACGGCGTTTTTACACGGTAATAAACCCCTCTTCCGCCAGTCAGAAAGACGAAAACAGGATCCGACCTCCGGCCAGAGCCCACTCCTCAACATGCCAGCCCTTTAAACCGTTAAAGCTGTGTTAACCACACAGGAAGCTATGGTTTGTGTTTCTTTACTTCTCCTTATTTTATGTTACCTTTATTCAAAATATGCTGTTGTGTGTGTAGGTGCACTGAATTCCTTTGTTGACGTCAACCTTTAAACACTAACTCGTCCGAGAAGATATTTCAGGCGGGGCAAAGAGTCCAGCAAACAAAGTAAAGAGAAATGGTATAGATCCAGCTTCATAGCCAGTGTACTATCATGTTCTGCCTGATGTTTTTAAGTGATATTGTACTGCTATAACAGTTTGTCATTATTACATAAAAAATACATCTGAAGATACGGAGTCTGTTTGTACTTAGATTTTTTCCTCTTTACTCTGTTTTTATAGGTCATGCACTTCAATAACAAAATGATAGCAGCATCATAATTTACGATTTGAGAATAAAACAGAGAGGAGGAAGTTTTTATAAAGAAAAAAAAAAACTAGTGTGCTGAGCAACAGCCATTCACCTGGCTCCCATGCTGGCTGCCAGAAGTCAACCCCTCCACACCCTCAGCCATGCCTGCTACTACCAAATCCACCAGGAGACGGACACCTGCTCAAAGAAAAAACGGACAGAAAGTGATCAGTACCAAGAGGCAAACCTGTAACTCAAATAAACCAAGAGGGAGAGCCACAGAGAGAACCCAGAAAACACCTGCAGAACTCAAAAGGTTAACAACCAAGACCCAGGCACAGTCAGCCCGAAGCCCCCGCGGGAGGAGAGCCAGTGGGCCTTCAGGTCAGGGCCCGGGGAGGTCTCCTGGCACAGTTAACCATGCCTTAAATGTAACGGGAACTACGAGGCTTAGACAGCCGAGTGATCAGCCTGACCACTGTGGCGAGTTACAAGATCCCCTAGGGCGAAGGAAGTCCCTGCGGGGTACACGGGTGTCTGTTATTCCCTGCAAGCCTCCTAAAGCTTGCAGAGGAGGGAGGAATGGCAGAGGGAGCGCAAAGAGAGGAGTAGCATCACAGCAAATAAATACAAGAAACCAGCCATCAAGCACCAGTAACAACGATCCAACTCCTGATGAGAAAAGTGAGACATTTGACCCCTGTGATGCTAAACAAACTCACCCAGTTTCTCTAAGAACTGAGTCTGAAGTTCCTGCGAGCATCAGAGATAAGGGTCTAGGAGTCATCGATGCTAACGAGGGCAGCCCTCTCAAAGCAGATTCCCCGCCGTGTGACAACACACTGGACGACTGTGTGCAGTGCAGCTGTGACAGCACTAAAACACAACAAGACAAAACGACTGTCAGCCATAACAGTGAAGGTGACCAGGGGTGTGTGACTGGGGTCCCTGTGTGTCATGATGCTGACAGACAGCTAAAACTCTGCAGTGACAGTAGTGAGGAGAGCCCCTCTGAGCCCTATGCGCTAACGAGTATTGGCTCAGCAGGAGTGCAGGACGGCAGCAAGGGAAGTGACAAGTCATTTGTCCTTGGAAATGAGCCTGAGCTCCTTGCCAGGAATGGTAAGGAAGGTGCTGTTCAACAAGAGGAAAGTAAAATGTTAGATTTAAAAGAGAGTGGGACAGATGAAAGAGCGATAGTGTTTACTGAGAAAAAAGAGCTTAATCATATGAGCGGCGAGAGCTTAGAGGCAGAGAAAGCAGTTGAGAGACAAAATGAGAATGATGATGAGTTGAAAGAGATTGTTGAGAGGCTGGGTGATTGTGAGGGAGAAGAGGAAGGAAACAAGGAAAAGGAGAATGATGTTTTTACGAGTTCTGCTGGTTCCCATCGCATCATTCCAGCCCCTCAAACTCCTGATCCACTTCACGCTAACAATGGACTGACAGCGCAGTCAGAATCACCTGTAAGAGTGCTACCAGACACAGCTACCTCAGATCCCGCCAAAGTCCCCTCCACCTCAGAGTCACTTGAACTAAAGGTTCTGAGCCAGGGTAAGACAGACATGCAACCTACTATTCATGGTGCTAAACCTCAATTCCCAGGGTCCCCAGCCATCGCTGATACTGCCCTGACGTTGCAGACCGTTCTAGTACAACGAAATACGCCAATTATTATCCATAGCGACTCCCTCAAAGCTAGGAGCTTGAGGGACTCACCCCATGGGGAACCACATCAACTGCTCAGCCCAGAGATCCATTCTCATTGGGGAGAGAGACAAGCTTGCACACCAGCAGAGACGCAAACCAAAGATAGTGAATCCAGTCGAGAGCCATTGATGCACCACAGCCAGAGAGAGACATCATCGCTGTCATTGCCACTTGCTCCTCAGTTGAAAACTGATGCACTTACAGCTGAGTGTGAACCAAACCTCAGTGCGGGCAGCGTTGCGGTAGCAGTGCCAGAGAGGGACTCATTGCCAAAGATCTCGACTCCGTCTCTGGACAGCAGCTCCACTCTCTCCTGCAGCTCAGAAAGCACTCGCTCCTCCCTTTCTTTTGACACCGAATCAGAGGGAGGGTATGGGGAGCCCTGCGTCTCTATTCTACCTGGATCCTTGGGACCAGACACGACCTGCCTGCCCTCCTGGACTGCTCGGAAACCACAGAGGAAGGAGAGGAAGAAGCGGAGCAGGTGCGGCATGTGCGAGCCATGCCTGAGGAGGACCAGCTGTGGTCAGTGCAGTTGCTGTCTCAACCGCAGGACTGGTCATCAGATCTGTAAGCTGAGGAAGTGTGTGGAACTGAAGAGGAGAAGACCTTCATCTCTGCTCACTCTCTCTGCTGCACAGGTAAGACTAAAATAACTCTGCACACATTTATCAGCGACGCAATGGACGTTTTTTTTATTGTAGTCAGGTTCTTAGTTCTTTTCCCCACGGAGGTAAATTTAGACAATGATTTGCGTGGGAATTTACTGCTGATCTTAAGCGACTGAAAAAAGAACAGTTGCTACTGTCTGACAGCACTGCTTTTGATCTCAGAGGTTTCCCAGCCGCCCACTAATAGCAGACATGGTCGAGAGCTAAATAAGCCAAGTGGCTGAAACAGACGGTTTCACTTTCACATTGTGATTCACGTCTTTTGTGGTTGGTTTCAACAGACGCTGCACTCTCAACTTTATGCTGCCTTCCTGTTTAATGTTGGAGAATGCATTAAATGATAAAAGGGGAAGTGTTTCTGTGTTCGTGTGTCGGTTTGTAAAGGCAGGAGAGATCGGCTGTAAATTCATGCGCAGCCTAAGTGTTGATGATGCCCCGTGGTAGAGAGGAAGGCGGTGTCACATGACCAACAGCAGCTCAGCACGTGGTTGTAGTATGTGTCTGTTTGTGTGTGTGTGTGTGTGTGACCAATTTTGATGCAAGAGAATAAGCTATTTTATGAGTTGCACGTGGCGACTGTGTGTATGTGCATGCTTGTGTGTGTGGATGGGTATTGGTATGTAATTAAAGCTAATTTGAGCTGGATTTTCTTTGTGCCATGGTACTGAGTGGAATTGTGATCGCATATTTTGGGAGAGATAACCCAGCAAAACAATAAACACCCAGAGCACTGGGGAGAGGAATTTTTCTCAGGCAATTTTAAAGGGGCACTAATCAACATTTTTCTCTTAACGGCAATGTGGCCACAAGAACTCACAGAATTATCTTCTGAAACTGATTCCGCAGCACCCCTGAGCAAACACAGTAAGGCCACATTTAGACGGGGGCAGCCCTACTACAAACGTAAAAGTCTTACCTTTGAGTTTTTAAAAAATCCATGTTTACATGAACCAACAAAAGCGCTGTAGTATGCATGCCCGGCCAGAAGTTGGTGATGTTACTTTGCAAAGAAGTTGTTAACTTCTTGTTGCTGCTAAGCCCTAAGCAGCCACAAATTTAAGCAATTCAGTCGTACTTTGACTTGTAAAATTTTGCTACAAACACTTAAACTTGCCTCAATAGACCTGTCGTCATATTCGACTTGCTTTGGGTGCACTGCTGTGTGTTTAATCGGAGTTTGGAAGTGGCTACTGCAGAATGCTTTGACTTGCATTGACTAGCATTAGCTTAGCCACCGCTTTTACAGGCTTTTTTGTGTTTTCAAAAGATTACACCCTGGAATCCTGTTCAAAAATTCGCAGTTTCAGGGGCATCAGCACGCCATTGTCGAGTAAAAGAAACTGCAACATAAGTTAACCATTTGATGCAAAAACTTGGCCGTGT
Organism: Naso thynnoides; assembly: GCA_029783665.1. Classification (NCBI taxonomy): domain Eukaryota; kingdom Metazoa; phylum Chordata; class Actinopteri; order Acanthuriformes; family Acanthuridae; genus Naso; species Naso thynnoides. Next base: position 14,626,590 of record JAQLOL010000003.1, read on the forward strand.
AAACTGCTCCTTAGCAACTAGCCATTGAGCATATTTGAGCATTTAGCAATTAGAATCTTATGCTACATTCCGTTGTACTCGAAAGTCTAAAAAAATGACGTCTAACCAGGAAAAGTGCAATGGAACGGTCTTTCAAATAGGAATTCTGAGTTGTAAACCCTGGCAAGATTCACCAAGTCCGATTTTGCAAAAAAAAAAAAAAAAAATCTGATGTCACACCTTATGTTATTCAAGTGTTAAATCATGATACCAGCTCTGTCTTTTCACTGAACTAACATAATGTGGCTGTAGGCCTCTCAATTGAGCGCACTTGGTGCACGTATACACAGTTTAAATCTGTTGTACGTTATTCGAATCAGAAAAGATGAGCAAGACAGGTAACGCTTTTTTTCTTCATTATTGTCGCTGCGGTAATTCGCGTAGGTCCACATTACATGTATGTTGTACTCAATACAAACGCAACTTTGCTGCGGGTGTCCATGTTTTCTGGAGCACAGACACTGGAATGCATTTAGGTTGGAAGTCCAGAGTACCAGCTCAGGAACACCGAGGTACAACTTGCACTGGAACGCAGCATTATTATAGAGCTAACAGAGTGTCAATTTGTAGTTTTTGCCCGCTTAACTCAAGCATATCTCTAAATAAATAATAATGTTGCTGTGTACCTGCTGAATGTGTGAAAGGGCAACTGTTTGCAAACGAGTTTGCCCATTAACTTGGTAAGTCAACCTCGCGTTCATAACCTGTCAGTGCTGCCCCCAAGTGGCAAAAAATGTGTTATTGCATGTTTAAATTGTTCACATTTGGAGCTCATTGAAGTAGCTTTCAAGTTATTCAGTTGAGTGAATCGCTAAAGTTAATAAACATTTCTATAACACTCAACAGTATGTGGGGACAGAGGGTTAACGTGTATATTCTCAGTAACTTTGGTAGGTGAGCATGTGTAGGTTGGTTCCTCACAGCAGCTGGTTGCTTGCACCACATACCCATGTACATAGTTCATTGGAGTCCATGTGGCAGGGCTGTGTGTGAACAACTGTGAGTGAGGGTCCATGTGGATGTGTGGTCCACAGTGTGCATGCCGAGCGCTCAGAGTCGTAGCTGTGGCAGAAGCAGATTAGGGACGATTACGTAACACCTGCAGTATTAGTAGTGTGACAATCTTTGTGCATTTTTTCATAGTATACAGTGAGAGTGGGCGAGGAGGGAAAGATCAAGCCAGGAAGAGATTTACAAACATGGTATTTGGAATACACTGGAATGTAGGTCATTGCGTGTGTGTGTGTGTGTGTGTGTGTGGTGTGTGTTTGTATTTGTGTTTGTTTGTGTGCGTTGGGCTTAGATTTAAATACACATTTACATGGTTGTGACTTATCCTGTTATATATAGTACACATGTTTGTCTGGTGCTTGCACGCTGCCATTAGGGGACAGCGGACAGAACTGAAGGTAAAATAACAGAAGTGCAGATCCACTCTCATTCAAACGACAGAGCCGGTTGTTGTTTGGTAAAGTGCCAGTTCAGAAGGTTGTCTCACATTAGCCTGAGCGCTATCAGTTATCAGCATGATGAGCTGCAGGTAAAAATCCTTGAATCCATCCTTTACATCCTTAATTCTGGGTGGAGAAGAGGTGGAGATGGTTACCCATACCCTGTATGAAAATGTGTCTCTCAAGAAACTACAGTGAGTGTATTTGGTTGTATGTCATGTGTAACTGTAGTATGAGTAATATGCTGACATGCTTGCTGGCCGGTCTTGCTGATCAAGCTCACACACCCTTTCAACGAATGTTTCTAACTCCATGAGATTGTGAAAAAATGGGCAGAGACCAAAGATAAGTTCATGTAGTGGCATGTGGCTTCTGTTCCTGGTTTTACCATATTGAGCTACTATGGTAAGTCTAGCTGTGGGCTTGGTTTGGTTTGGTTTTAAATAACCTGCTTGCAAAAATGTGACAGAAACAAAAGAAATACTAAACAGTGTAAGGGTTTTTTCTCTGTAAAGACATAATTAAAGAAAGAGGGGAGTGAAAGAGGGGCTTTCCTTTTAAAAATGTCTGGTTTCACTCAGGCTTGATGGCCCCCTTGTGGCCTTGCCTTGCATTGGGCAGTGAGACGCTGAACACACACACACACACGCACATTAACACATACACACCAGAACCAAAACACTACAGTTCACAGAGTGCAAAAGCTCCTGTGTTTGTTGAGTGAATTTGACTAAAACAGTCCTGACATGTTTGGAGCTGTAGGCTGCATGACT
>JAQLOL010000003.1:14628952-14644722 GCA_029783665.1 Naso thynnoides
TTATGGATTAACAGTGAAGTTATCATCGCTCAGATACAACATTTTTAGGACACACTGCTCAAAATAGAACAAAACATACAACTTAACACATCACAAACATAATCAACATTTAGGTGAAGAGGAAGAGTTGCCAGTCCGTCAATCAGAGCTGAAAGTACAGCTGACTTACCATAGCACACGCTCCCAAATGCTATTTGATGTCAGTGTACCGTAGTGACAGACTTTATACATATGCAGACTTTTAAAGAACCCCACCTACTATCGATACTTGTCTGTAGGGGTGTAACGATGCGTTTTAATGATTTGATGTTTAATGAACGTCGGAGAATGAACTGGAGTAACGTTTACAATTATTTACCATTATAGCTGCAAAAAATAAATCCACTTGACGCACTAAGTACGAAGCACAAATTCTTAGTATCGATACAACCAATTTTGCCTTAAAAATATTTTATATTAATAAAAATCACACTAGAAGGAAGGTTTGCTGTTTACCTATCGTAGTATATCGCAGGAATATAAATCAATATATCAACGTATGGATGTATTGCTACATCCCCACTTGTTTGCATTCTTCAAGGAGATTAAGCACAAATGACTTTGAAAGCTTGTTTTGCATTCGTCTAAGACAAGTTAAACTGTGTGATATAGCATCTGTGACTGGCCTCAGACAGACTGCATTAACTGTGAGTGCTGGTTTCTCCTTCTGTCACTATACTTTTCAAGACCTTGCACCTGGTAAGATACACTTTGGGTAAGTTTGAAGTAAACAGATAACAATTGCAGCATAGAGTCCAGTAGAAAACAGCTGCAGATGGACACTGTACTTTTCACAAATAGTGGCCTGCCTGCATGCTTCCAGTCAGCTAGCCAGCTCAGCCCAGCTCCTCCTGCAAACTAATATAACTCCTACACTTCTTCCACTGCTCCTTTTCCTGCTGCAAAGCATTAACCGGAGGAGTCACCCAGCTGAGATAACACGTGTATCAGGAAAACACTTGCCAATTCCTCAAACAGCACTCTAGTAGGGAGGACAGGCAGCCTGCAGCACCCGGCGGTGACTGTTTGCTTTGTAACCAATATGAGAAGCTGCATGTGTGTACATTTGAATTATTCTTACCTGTGTTTGTGTCAGATAAGAACGGCTTATATGTGTGAGGGTTACCCTCAGCCTCATTGTTCTCAGAAGGAACCTGCTTAATGTAAAGCGAGAGTGATTTGTCCCAGCAGACGCTCCTGTCAGGTCTGAACTCCTCTTTCTCCCCCCTTACACACACTCTCACACACACGCGGTAGCAGAGGTCTTCAGCACTGACGGTTACCATGGCGATCTCATTGTGTGGTGCTGACCTTTGACCCGCCACGGTTGTCTGTTGGAGTATTCTCAGGGTCCTAATGAGGATTAGCGGAGATAACCAGCAGACACGCACTAAGGCTTTAAACTCGGTAACCTACATCCAGGTAATTAGGTTAAACTACGCAGGTTGTCCTGTTTGTAGTGGGTCAGCAGCTCGCCGGAGGTGTCTGCAAGAGATGAACGCCTTTAAACATAATAAAATTACCTGCATTATAATGATAAATCAGCCCATCCACTGAGGTTGTTTTTGTTGTTCATAAACTTGTGTCAGCATACATTATTACTGCGTGATCACCAAATAAGCTTCATTTTATTATTAGGATATGAATAATAGGAGACGTATACTGTTTGAGATACTAACATACTTCTATATTTGTCACACAGTTGTTGCATGATTAGTGTAATTTGTGTTACACTGTGCTGTAACGCTGCTGTGTTAGCAACTGCAAGAAATTTATTGTATACTGATTACACATCTTTTATTCATTTTTATCGATCTTTGCTGAACAAAAGCACTTTCACTAAAAACAGAGAGTGGTGAATAATGTGTATCGCATTGGATAAAAACGTTTGATTAGTACAAGAAAAAAAATGTAGTTAAAGCCACAGTCCGAAACAGATGCTCCCATCTGAATATTTAATATTTTTAATATGTTTGCAAACAGTCTGTCATTTTTTTAAACTTCATCCTCAAGGAAAAGACAACATTAACCAAATAACAATTTGAGCCAACATTAGTTCAATTGCCTCTCTTAAAGTTTTTTAAAATGCATAAATACAATTTAGAATATATTCTATTTTAAACACGACTCACTACAAACTCTTCAATGGATAAAGAGAGTCTGTCCCTGAATTTAAAGGGATTGTTCATATTTTTCATGTGGGGCTGTATGAGGTACTTATTCCAGGTCAGAGTCTGACCTGCTGTAGATGACAGTAAGCTCGCTCTCAGTATGGAGAAGCAGCGCGATGCATCAGCACGAAACAGATCATAGTGCTGCTGTAAACGATACCAAGCAAAACGTCTTCAAGCCACCAACAGCGCCAACACCTTAAATATGTCTGTCCCTTTACATGTGTGCTACATTTTTTACATTTTTAGCATAATACCTTTGCGGTCATACAGCCAATTTCTGCACAATGTCTGTATGCCTACACAAAATGGCAGGCAGTCCCAAAGAAACGACTGTCTGACGGCAATGTAAAGCACCAAATATTCTAAATTTTTGCATGTGAAATTTTTGTGCATAGTGTACAGACCATGTGAGCGGCTGAGCAGTAAAAATCTCCGCTGCTCAGTCGCTCAAAGCGTCCCCTGGCAGCTCTGCTCAGTACCGCTCAGCTCTCAACTCAGATTTCATCCTGCTCCGCTCACCGTCCGCTCCAAAAACTGAACAAAAAGCTGCACTCCCAGAGTTAGGAGACACAGGTTAGGCTACGCTCTTCTTCTTGTACAACATTATTGTCATCTGTTACAGAACAGGAATACAATACCTGTATGACTTTTCGGTTTCCTTTTTAAAGTAGTTGGTGAAGCCCATTGAGCCGCAGTGACCAGCAGGAGATAGATAATAAATGGGGTGGGTGGGATATACTGCGCAGCACATAGACGCACTCTCTCTGGGTCAGAGCAAATTTGGAGCAAGAGATGAGGCGGCGCTCCAGCTGTTTAAAAAATGGCTTCCGGCTCAGTCCAAAATCGTCGCGCTCCGCTCACCACTCCGCTCACCACTCCGCTCACCACTCCGCTCACCACTCCGCTCTGCTCATATGCTCTGGTAGAACACACTTAAATGGACATACGCACTTTCAGTGGGTGATCTCGTTGGTGGCTAAAAGATGTGTTACAGTTGGTACCGTTTACAGCAGTGCCATGCCCTGTTTCCTGCCAATGCATCACGCTGTTTGTCCAAACTGAGAGCTAGCTCCAGGTAAGACACTGACTAGACAGAAGTGCCTCATACAACCCTACATAACGAAAAGAACTGCTCCTTTAAAACCATGTAAAATCCACGAGTCCTAAGAGACAGAAAAATATGCAATTACAAGTGATTTAAGTCTGGTCTGGTCTGCATTACCACACAGTAATAACATGCTGTCTACAATTATTAAAATAGACTTGAGGTTCACTGGGAAACAAGTTTCAAGTCTCTTCAAGTTGACTCTAAAGCGAAGTGAAGTAGAAAACTGGCTGCAAGGGTAACAACATTGTAAAATTGTCAGCTGTTGTGTAAATCTTACATTATATGTAGTAAATATCCAAAAAAACTCTTTAAACTGTTTTTCTATGCTACGTTACAGTTTGAACTGTCACTTTATACTCTGCTCTGCTCTGTCGTCATTGAAAGCGAATCATCTCCTTTCACAAAAATAAGAACAGGTGCACCCACATATGCATGTGGGCACTCTGGCAATGTGCTGAAGGACAGATGCACATCCACGCTTGTTCTTTTTCTCCTCTTCATTACGTAAATGTGTGGGACAGAAGGGGGCCGAGGTTGCGAGGAAGGTTCGTGAAATGTCAGAGAGGCTGCCAACATTTTTAATGGAGCCAACTCATTACGACCGAGCAGAGCGCGTTGTGCTGTAGCCCCAGACCTCTCGTCTTCATCGGCACAGACACGCATTTTATTACATGAGCTTACCTCTGATTAGGGCTGCTTTATATTTTCTGTTAACCTCGTCCAAGCCAATTAAATTTAAAACAACCCTGTGAGGTAGTTATCTGTAATAGCTGCAGGGCTTGGGTAGTAGCCCAGAAAAGGACTCTGTGGATGAGGGAAATGTCTGTTTTATTTGATTAGGGGCTCAGTTATTTGGCCAGAGCTCACTTTACATCAGAGCTGATGTATGGCCTCGGCTGTGCCAGGTTGAAGGCTGACGTCCAACCAGAGACACTGAACTAATGATGTCCACTCAGATACTGTCTGCTTCTGCCATTTGCTGTCCTTGTCTTCAACAACAATGCAAATTGTACTATTAACAATGCCGTTTAAGCATCTATAATGTCGATAGTTTAGCAGGTTATTGTAGAGTTAAACTCTGTTTCCACTAATGCTCCACTCCTGAGCCCTCTTAGATTCTTTGCATGTGTGAGTTTGTGCCGTGTCCTGACTCTTGTAAGGCTCTAAGTCCCTGAATAAGCTTTGAAGTCGTGCCACTTGGTTTCTCTGGGTGAAAAGAAATCCTCACTTTGCCCCCCAAAAGAAATGCCACTCAAATCCTACCAAGGGCACACAATGGCCTCCTTCTGGAGAAACCAGAGCTTATTCATGCATCAACCTGCCCTGCCTAGTTTAGAATATAGCATATACACTACAGATGGGGGGAAAAAATGAATACTGTGAAATATTGCAATATTTTCTTGACAATACTATGTCTATTCACAGACACAAAGTATCAATATTTTTTACATAAATTCCTAATAAATGTTAAAAATACAAACTCACCTTTTTAGGTAATAGAATAAAAAAATCAATTGACTTTTGAGTCCACTGGATGGTGCTAAGCTCTCACTGTCTGGTGAGGTAATAAAAAATGCAATAAAAAATGATTGCGGTGAGATGAATAGACTGAAAACTCTATCTTATTTGGTAAAATAGGTGATGATGATAAAAATTTGCTTTGGGAAAATGATTTGCAGTTGAAAAGAGTGAAATAAATCGTAATATATGATATCGCAATGCTCAACATATTGCAGTGATATTGTATCATGACTCAAGTATCGTGATGATATCATATGGTGGGACCTCTGGCGATACCCACCCCTGATACACACCTGAGCAACATCCAAACTGCATTATTAATGCATATATAAATGCAATCCACTGAGTCGTAGGACTGTAATAAATGTATGCAGTTGTTTATTGCCTTGTTTCCCCTTTGTTCGTCATGAGTTATCCTCTCAGCTCTGTTTATTGCTCTAAGTTATGCGCGCAGCGTGTAAGTATGTATGTGTGCACTTACTCTTTAATGCACCACTGGGGTTTGCATGCATCTGTCTGCACACATACCTGTACATGCGTAGGTGTGTGCGAGTGCATGCATGCACACGTGCAGTCATATATCCAGCATGCCAAGTCAGCATGTTTCACTAGCATAAACTTAAGTAAGCCTCATTGTGAGCGGATCTGCGGGCCCCATGCTGCTCTGCCTGCATGGTGTTTGTGTGTGTATTTGGGTCAGTGTGTGTTCGCGTGTGTGTGTGTACTACTGTTTGCATAAACTGATGGATCCGCTTACCCTTCCTCTTCCAACCTCCTCAAGGTGAAACATTTATTTACATATTTAGACACAGCAGCTCCACAGCCCCACATTACAGAACTAAGATAAACCAAAACCTGAATAATTCTTTGTGTTTGTGCAGATGTGTGTCCTGTATCTGCTCATCAGTCGGCAGGTTCTGACACTTTTATAAATGCATTAAAAGACAGAAAGCAGGCACGTTATTTGGGAGGGTGTTTTGACGATGCAGTCGGGTTTTCAAGTTCACCCCTCCTCTCCTGGAGGTGTGAGAGCCGGAGTGAGCTGCTATCCCGTTATGCTGACCAACCAGTGTCAGCCCTAAAATTGAGTCCATGTGGGTTTAGGGTGTGGTGTGAGTGGTGCACGTTTCCTTCAAAGAGTGGGATTGTAGTACGTTACATAACGCGCTGAAACGGAATTTTGAATGTGAATCCATTGTGTCCTTAAAATAGCCTCACCCATGGGTTACAAACTCTCCATACAGGAAGTGTGACAGCTACAAACATGTGTTTGTATTTGTTTGTGTCAGTGTGTGTTGTTAAGGAGGCACAGAGCCTGGAAGGAAGAGTACAGACGGCAAGTTTGTAGACATTTAGTCAAAACCTTGAGTCTTTCATAGATATTCTTTTGGAAAAATGAGGATTGTGATATGTGAGCAGCCTCTGGGCTCTGAGGACTTTGATTTTGCTTTGATCCCCATTAGCCGATGCCGTAGCTTTCAGCTAGTCTTCCTGGAGTCTACGTGTAAATATACAAACTCACACATACATGTTACCACAAAAATACAAATACTGAAGCTAAAAGCCGGAAATCAACACACACACACCCAAAAAAACAAAGTACAATTTACTGTACAAATAAAAAGACAAGTAATCACACATACATATCACTATACAAATGTAATACAGAAGCCAAAAACCAGAAATCAACACCAAAAAAACAAAGACAATTTACTGTACAAAAGAATAGACAATAGGCGATTTGATATTGGCTCACTCATGGACTACAAAGAGACAAAGCCCCTCACTTACCAACTTTGGATTTACTCCGGAAAAGCCTTACCGGAACAACCCAAAATGTAGGAGAGGAAGCCGGTTCAGCTGCTACAGCCAACGTTCATGCTGGTCCATCGTCTGACTGGCCTTCTGTTTGTAAGACTTCAGCATAACACTGGAGCACTAGTTAGGGGAAGACCCCCTGATTGCCACAGGGTATTTTGCACGCTGATGCAACAGATACAATTCAGTGACTAGAAGTCCATATAGTAAAGCTTTTTTGCCAAATATAGAGGAAAAGAAAATGCCTATTTCTACGCATTGGTAGAGGAGGTAAAACACTGGAAAAGCTTGATACACTGAACTACACAAACATTCAGCGCAAGGCCTCTTTTCAATGTGTGGATTGAAAATCTCTCGTTGTCCTGGTGCTTCCCTGCCATGATCCACCATTATCTGAAGAGACGCTGCTGACGAAATACGCATGCCCAGAACGTTTGAGAATGAACTGGAGTAATGTTTAAAACTATTAACCATTTTAACCACAAAAAATACAACCATAAAACAAATACAAATCACCCTAGAAGGATGATTTGCCTTCTACCTATCGATGTAGTTGAATTGTAGGAATATAAATCAGTGCATCAATTTGTTGATTCATCAAAAAACCCTTAAAAATGAGCTTTCATACAGCCTTGGTCTGACTACAAAGGCTCGAAATGCCAACATGGTTGTTTGACTATATTTACCTCACCTTAGCTTTATTAATTTACCACTTTACACACAGCTCAGTTGAATTTTATAGACACACACAGACAAAAACACAAACAAACAACAGAAGGAAACAAACACAAAAACAGTTGGGCACTTGGTTCAAAACAGCCCATGATAATAACACAGATCTTCAGAGACCTCAGGGGAAATACCTGAGCTGGTTAAGTGAGTCACAATTAAAGGCTAGTGAGAAAAAGTGTGTTTTAGGATGACCTAAAAATTTCAGTAGGAAGAGAGAAATGAATTGCGGTGAGTTTCGTAGTATGTGAGCACAGGGACGATCCTTTCCCCGAACACAACGAAAGTAGCACCAGTTTTTGGTCAGATGAGCTCAGCTCTCTCTGACGGGGTGTGAAGTAGGAACAGAATCCATTAACATCAGGATTTGAAATCTATTTTGCAGTTCACATTCAGCCAGTGTAGGGCAGCAAGATCAGGAGAAACGTTCTTCCTCTTTTGACATTATTAAATCTCGCCGCATTTTGAACTGCAGTAGTTGAAAGCAGAACATGACAAGGTAATACAAGCAGGAGAATCTAAAGGCAAGCTTGGTTTCCTGCAGGTCAGTCTTAAAATGCTTTTAAATATCTCGAGTGCTTATTCTTAGCCTCCAAACATTTGTGCTGGTCTTTTTGTCTTTGACCTGTGCAAAGAGGTGTTTGAGTCAGTGAGTAAGTGTGAATTATCTCATTTTCCCATGATTGTTATCCCTCACACACACATCTCCGCTCGGGGTTGTTTAACCTACTTTTTTTCCACCTGACCATCGCTGAATCCACACAACTTTTTTCATGCATCGTTAGTCGAGAGTCACGGCTAAAATAAAGACTCCTGTAAAATGCAGCCATTTATCAGAGATCCGTAACTTTTCCATGAAAATGAAAGACAAGTTTACATTAGCATTGGCAATAATGGCAGTAATGACAGCTGTTGGCAACAGTCGTGACTGGCACGGCTCCATCACTGGGCCGGTCTCCAGTGGGTCAGCCTCCAGATGTGTCAGAGACAGTTTACGACTGTGGTGCAGAACGACTTTATTTACCTCACTTGCTTGCTCATGTACAGCAGCTTTGGGTGATTAATGTCCAGACTACTTGTTCCTAATGAGAGCTGGGCAGCTCGTTAAAGGGTAAAAACATATGGGACACTTAAAGAGCTGAAAATTAAGGGTGCGGTGGAATATTGCTAGTAGCTGTGGAGTATTTTCAGAGGAAGGCATGGAGTGGCTGCAGGAGGAGGACTGCTGTGCAGGCCAAGAAACACGGTACAAGCAGCGCATTCAGGCTTGCCTTTTTAAAATACACTTTTCATAACGTGCATGTTTCTAGAAATGATCTTGTCATTAAAGATAGCATCTAACATTGTGGGTTTTCATTTTACTAGACAATCAGATGTGTTTGTTTAAATAGAAGAGGCAGAAAACTTTCTTTTCTCTCTTTTTTGCACATCATATGAAGAACGACTGAAGTCACAGCTTTTATGTATCGTTTAATTACATCTAGCTGTTTGATTTTGTGGCTTAAAACTTAGGCTGCAAGGCTCAGCAGCACCAGTCAGTTCATGGTAGCAGTTGGTAGGTGTGTGTCTCCACAGGCTTGTTTCTTGTTTAGGTTGGTGTAACCTGTTTAACAGTCTAGTTTGTAGACGTTGCCATATTTGTCAAACCTGTCAGACGACCTGTGACCTTCCCATTCAGAGGAGGAGTTTGCCATAAATACAACATTACTGCTGCAGTGAATCTCAAAATATCTCATTTGTAGTAACCTAGATAAGGCTCTGGCAGTTTGGTTGCAGTAAAAATAGGGATAAACCAGTTACCCTCATAAATCTGTCCAGATGTAGCCTAATATGGGCTCAGTGTATTTATTACTGTTAGTCAGGAAATATTCTTGAGTTATCGGAGTAAATTACTTAGTAATGCGTATTTTGGCAAGTGTAAATGGCAGTGAAATTCTCTCAAGTGTAGAGGTGGGACGATTAGAAAATTTAATGTCACAACTATTGTGGCCAAAATAATTGCGATACTCTACATCTTGCGACTCTACATTTAAAAAACAATTTCAAAAAGATGTTTTTAAAAAAGTAAATATTTACATATATTAATAAAACGTTAAGAAACTGAAAAAAAGAGAATGTCAATAAAATATACTGACATCACTTTACCTTACAGCTGCTACTGAATCACATTCAAAGAGGATGCATCTTGATAAGAACTAATGATTAAATATAAGGAATACCTGCATAAGTAAACAACAACTAAAAAAATACTGTTTGAGTAAGTTTGTTTTGTTCTATAAAGTCCAATTTGTACTGAATGAATAGTGAGGATTACATCAGGTTATTCATAGCAGACACTTCAATTCATGATTATGATGATTATGCAATTAATTGAAATTCACCAGGATTAAATTATTGTGAGTATTTCTACTCAGGTGCCCACCAGCTGATTTTGAAGGTGTTCATGTTAGTTTCTTTTGTCCTTTTTATAGTTAAACACTGAAAAGCTTCTGTACATCCACATATACATTCCAAACCTGCACACAGACTAAAAATTATGAGTAGTTAGCTGATAACATGTTTCTGTGACATGGTTTTCTGTTACCGACAGTGCTGCAAAAATCATGTTGAATGGGGCTGAAGTGGGCTCCAGCACACCACACACATGCCTTGTGTATATTATCAGTGTTTAGTCTACAAACTGTGTTTGTTTAACATTGGATCTTGTGATTGTTACTGTTGGGGAAAAAATGACTTAGCTTGAATATCACTTTCTTTTTCATGCTAATCATGTTTTCATAGATGTGCACCAAATTACCAGCTACCTGCGTTAAGGATAAAGTGTCCGAACAGCCTGTTTGAAGCTCATCCATCCATTTTTGCGAAATACATTATGAGAGAAAAACAGTCGGCAGCCGCCACCAGATAAATTGTTAAAAACATTTGTTCCAAGGCGCTGGTTTTTAAACTGCTGTCATGAGAGGCATGGGCCCACAACATGTTGGAGTTTGATAAGTTCTAAGCGTCTAACCGACTAACTGCTCGACTGCCTGTTAAACTCTGCACTGTGATAAAAAACAGCCGTGCAACCACGGGACAAAGGATGCAAAGCATGCCGTTTTAGAAAAGTGCATCACAGTGTTTAAAACTGTGTAGTTCATTGTTGATATTGCATGAAACTGTGCATGTTAATAAGTGAACTGTAGCATGTGTTAGTGTTGTCACAAGTGTGCACACACTGGGGACTTTTCATTGGCTGTCGCTGAGCTCATGACTCTCTATCCCTTTAATGAACCACATTTGATCTTGTGCCATATTGGCTGTAATAAAAGTCTATCGGGTGTAACGTGTTTGTAATTACCTTTTGAGTTTTTGACATGTTTGACTGCTGTCAGTAATGACCTCATCTTCCACCGTGACATGCTTGTGCTTATGTTTATTTCATCCACGTGTTTGCATGTTTATGAAATTCTGGACTCTGATATAGATTTGCTGTCGTGTCTGAATTAAGCTGCACGATCTCTGCTTCTACAGCCAAGCGCACGGCTGAGGTTGGTTGGAGTGTTACCGACAGGCACTGGCTCGCGCTGCCTTCATGTTTCCTTGTCCTGGTGTGACCTCAGTGTCTTGGCAACATAGCTGCTTTTAAAAAGAGGGAAGTTCTTCACTCTCATAACATTTTTCTTACTTTGTTTTTTTTTTTCTTTCTGCTCCTCGTTGTTTTTCTCCGACCACAGTTTTTCCTCAGGGATTCGTTTAGAAAGAGAAAAAGGCTTTTGGGGGTGATGACAGAGAGGGAGAGGGTTGTTGAGACTGTAAGGGAAAGAACTTCATGGATGCTGTGAACATCCTCTTTCCTGTTCCCACCACAGTCCTTCACAGTGTTTCAAGATCATGCGGAAAGAAGAGGTGCTGCAAGAAATTATGCTGCCACGTGGATGCCACTGTTTGTAATTGTTTAAAAAAAGGGAGGCTTGATATGAAATACTCCACACTGCAACATTTACACCAATTACATGTAATGTAATAGACCACATACCTTTAAACTCCGGAGGAGTAGTTTAGGAAGGACACATGCTGTCATTGTAATGCTATGTTGGCTTCTGCTCAAGAGAATTAAGTTTTCCGTTCATGAGGATGTTAACATTTGCGTTCCCATACTTTTCCATAGCCCAAATTCTGTCTGTGGCTAAAGGAGTCATCTCTTCAGCTGTAAATGTTATCTTAAAGGACAACGCTGCTGAATTATAACCTGATCTCTATCTGTCCGAATAGGGATATAATGTGAGACCCAACCATATTTTCTTTTTTCAATGTTGTCTTTATCTCTTAGGCGCAGCCTCAAAAACTCTTTTTCTTCCTGTGATCAATGACATTCAGGTTCCAGAAAGAACTACAAACTGTTTACCCCTCACACTCCAGAAAAGCAAGCGCCATGTTTGTTTTGGGAGGATTTTCTGGTTCTGACGGATCAAAAGTCCCTAGTTATTGAAAACTACGTAGTATTAGATAAAAGAAATGTGCTGATGTGATGGATAACAACCTTTTCGACTCGACAAGTTCCTTTTTTTATGATGCAATGCATCCTGGTTGAAGTAGACACTGCAAGAACAGCTGTGTGAGCAGGGCAACTCATAAAACTCAGCTTTCTCTGCTTCAGCTTGACAACAATTACACAAACATTTATTGGACATCCACATTAAAAGTGGTGGATTTTCCCTTTAGCTATGACTTAACAGTGGAGCTGCCATTATCAGCTAAACTTGTAACTTTTTTGGAACAGCTGTTTTGTCTAAAAATTCTAAAGAATACTAAAGATGTGAAAGTTACGCCCTATGAAAGTGGGAAAGTAGAATATGATAAGTTTGAATAAGAATGAACATTAGCAGTAGATTAATTCATCCCTAGTTTTTCCCTTAACTTTAATTTAAAAAATGATCAAATTGCATCAGTTGCAGATGTTTATAGATTTTTAAATGTATTATGATAATAATAATCAACAAATGGGCTAATCATTTCAGTGAATTCTGTGAAAATCCTCATGAGAAGTGCTAGTCTGCAGCTTCAGGGGTTAATATGTGAGGGGTGATGGAGTTGTTTTTCTGTGATCCAGATCCAGCGTGTGTGCGGTGTCCATTCCACAGCTTGCCTCCAATCCATGTGTGTAGGGCTGGAGTAAAAAGCCCACATAGGGGATCCTTTGTTTAGGAGAGTCTAGGCATGGAAGATAATTTACAAGCCACTAAGGTCCTCACACCATTGGCTGATGAGGCTCTGTCTGCGTCTGCAAAAGGCATCCCGTATGTGTGTGTGTCTATACGTCTGTGTGTGCGCGGCGAGTGTGTGCGCGTCTGCTGCTGTAGCAGCACTTTGCTACAGCGGCTCGCAGTCGCCCTAGTCATGACACCCTGGAGCTTGCCCTGCGCACGGCTACTGTAGCCAGCGTTTTCTTTTGAGGCTGAAGGAAGGCAAAGCAAGATGGCCACCAATACCTTTTAGGGATTTACTGCCTAAACTGGAGGGGCTTCCTCTGAGGACAGACAAGGTAAACGCGGTGTTCACCCTGGGGTCTATTGTCTCACTGCAGATGGGTCAGCTACAGTGGAGCTCATCTGGAGGTTATCCTCCGTTATCTGTCGGCCACCCTGGATTTAGCTGATTGGAGTGCTTTATGTGGAAGCTGCTGTTGTTATTGTTTCTACTGAAACACTCAGGACCAGAGCCTCTGTGTGTGAGTGTTCTGCTTGTATTTTCAGGTGGTTTTAAAGGATGTGACAACAAAGTCAGCTATAAAAGGTCAGTTTCCACAGTAACAGACACCTCTCTCCTCTCTCCCTGCTGTATATTTTTTATTGGCGTTGTACTGTACGAGGAGCCCCTTTGCTTCCCCTTCTCTTTTTCGCACCCTTCTTGGACAGCCATATTTCTGCACCTGCTGTTTCCTGACTGCTCAGCAGAGAAGTGGAGTGCTTGTAAGCCTTGGGTCGTAACTTGTAATTTGGCCGGCTTTACTTGTTTGGCTGCTGTAGCAGTGATATTGTGTGGTTTTGTAGAAAAGATCCCTCTGCTGCTGATTTTGTCTTGATCTGTGTAATTTAATAGTTGATTAAGCTCTGATTCTCTCTGCCCTACCAGGATGCAGTTCTTTCAAGTTAATTACATGTATTGCCACCCATTAGGCCCCTTTGTCACTTTGTTTTCTTTTCATGTAGCGCGTTTTGTGTGTTGACGACGTGACTTTGAGTGCAGACAGGAAACATTCACTTCATGAATGAAGGAAATACTCACGTGTTCAGAGAAACACACATAAACCACGAGTATCACTCTCCCCCAGGAAGGAAGCGCGCTAACGGCGTACGATTCACACGCTTCTCTGTCGGAGTAGTTTGCTAATGTGATTGAATTCAGGTGTGTACTATCATATTTATATTTGTTTATGTGTGTGTTTGTATGTCAGCGCTGTTGAGTTAAGAATAGAAGAACTTCCTCGGAGACCCATTAAGAGAGAGAGGGAGGTGGTCATCCTTTTGTTGCCAGGGCAGCTCTCTGAACCTGTGTTTATGTAAACCAGTCATCCTTGGCTACTCTAGCGTGTGTTTTGTTGGTTTTTTAAAGCTTTGGCAGGTGCGGCAGTTGATGGCAGGTTTGTCTAAAAGAAAAGAAGCGGGTTGTTTTTGCTTTTATAGCGGCACAGCGCAGTGTGAGTGTCTTTAGACACCCTGAGACAGAGGCAACAAGCAAACACAAAGACTCACCCGTGAGACCCACTGACTAAATGAGACCACGACTTTGCATTAACATCCTAAATTCTATTATTGTAACAAGGCTAAATGTAAGATAAGTTAAAACAGGGGCTTTTGTTTGATGTCAGCTTCGGGTCCTGAACGCTGGGATGCACTAATGGACGCAAACACACACACACACATGCATAGAGACACGCGTGTCTGGTGCAGTGCTGGACGCCTGCCAGTGCTGCTTTGTCATTGAAAGCAGTTTATTGTGACAGACACGCTGCCTTTTTCCTCTCTCTCTCCCCCCTGCTCCCCATCTTTCTCACTCTTCTTTCACTCTCACTTGAGCGTCGCGGTGGCCCAGTTCCACATGCTGCGCGGAGCTCGTAGCTCACCTTGTTGCATCTGCAGCTACGGTATTGCCTCAGCCGACGCTCCAGCTATCTGTTGCATCAGCGGCATGTTTCTAGTAGTAAGGCACGGTCCTGACAGCCATGGAGAATGCAATGGATGGAGAGTAATGGATAAGAAAGAGATCGGGAATACCACATCAGCAGGAAAAGACGACTTGTTGATAAGTTTTCTCCACCATAATTATTATGGCAGTTCTCGTGAACAGCGCTATAGGAACTGCCAACCTCCCTTGCACTGTCAAACTACAGTTTGAGCTTCTTTAACATTGTTTTAATAAACTGCTTCTGGCATTGTCTGGCATTCACGTGGACTGGAACAAACAAAAGATATGCCATGTTTAAATATTTATAGCACAGCAACAATGAGGTTAAATATGAGAAACATTTTCAGCTATCTCCACCATCAGTGGGGAACACCCTGTTTACTGGTGCCAGGTCCAGAGTCAAAGAACAAGTACTTTTTTCTCGAAGAGCATGTTTTATAGATTTTCAGCAATCGGACTGGAAAACAATGTAGTTGCTATAGAGGCAGATATATAAAAATTTCCATAGATACTGGCTCCAATTGTCTTTTAAAAGCTTAAACACATGTTGCTTTTCGCTCACTTTCCTTAACTGAAAATGTCTTGCTTTTCACTTTCTTTTGCTGGAACATTTTGATCCAACACTGAATGCTGGGCTGTGTAATACACACGGCTTGTCAGAAGTACGGTTAAGGTTTAGAATCAGTCGGTATACTGAGATAAATGTTTTTGAAAACTTCATTGCCAAGCGTTCACCGGAAATGCATTGAATGCCACAGATGTAACATGTCATATAACTCAACTTCTTGCTTTAAAGGGATACAGCAACTATTGCTTTGTTGTTCTTGTTGTTTTTTGCCTAACTCCAAACTTCTAGACAGGAAGATAGATACCATTCTTTTGACTGTGTGTGCAGTAACAAGGAAGAGTTGGGCACAACTTGCCCAACGCTAATTAGCTTAGCTCAAATACTGATAGTCAATGGGAAGTGCTAGCCTGCCTCCGCTTAAAGTCATCGGATTAACTTTCCAACAACTCTAAATGGTGCTGTGTGCTTGTTGTGACTTGTTTATTTACCATGGTATGTTATTTTTAGACTCAGATTAGGACTTAATGCAGTACTTTATGCATTTCTTCTTCTGCTGCTGCTCTTTACTGGTGCACATGAGCCTTGCTGTTTACTTCCAGTACATATTTAATTCTAAAATTACGTAAAACACTAATCTGAGTCTAAA
>JAQLOL010000003.1:14644822-14667253 GCA_029783665.1 Naso thynnoides
AAAATAAGATAAAGTGGTAAATAAACAAGTCACAACAAGCACACAGGACCATTTAGAGCTGCTGGAAAGTTTATCTGATTACTTCAGGCGAAAGCAGGCTAGCACTTCCCATTGACTACCAGCGTTTGAGCTAAGCTAATTAGTGATGGGTGAGCTCTGCCCGTCTCTTCCTTGTTACTGCGCGTGCAGTCGAAAGAATCGCATCTATCTTCTTGTCTGTAACTCAGGAGGGAGGCAAATAACAAAAAGCAAAAAAAAAGCTGTCATATTCCTTTAAACATTTGTATGAGATTGATCTGTATGAACCCTGTTGGACCTCATCGCCACCTTTGACACCTTTTGTTGTCCAACTTCAACTAAATGCTTTTAGCTGTAATAAACTGCTTCGTCTCTTATCTTTTGCTTCCCTCTCTCTCATGAATGAGACTTCATGACTTTGCTCAGCAGCCGTCACATGCGGGATGTCACAAGGCTCAAATCTTTTTTCATGTACTACACTTGAATGTCAGGCTGTTCCCATTTTGTCTGGGTCGTCTCAGAACTTTTAAAGTGGATCAACCCCAAATTCAACTTTGGGTTGATTTTAGCGGCAGTATGATCTTGTAGATTGTTTTGTTTTGTAAAGAGCAGAAGAAGTTCTTGGGCTCAGGTGGTACAACGGGTCTTAGATAATCTCAGGGTTAATGGTTCAATTCCCCACAGATGTCCTTGCATAAGTTGCTCCCAATGGTTAAGTCAGCGCCTTGCATGGTAGCGCTGCTGTCATAGGTAGGTGCACAGGTGAATGACAGGCGAAACAGAAAAAAGTGCTGCATAAAATATGTATGATCCATTTCTATTTACTCAAATAGAATAAAAATAGTATATCAATGCAACTTTGTCCATGTTTATTAACAACAGATGGAACAAAGTCAATCAGAGCACATGCAGCTGATAAACTCAAGTGTTTTCTGTTCTGTCTAGGGGTTAATACAAGTCTGGTTTATACTGAAGTACTCTTGCTGCGTACTCTTGATCTGTCAGCATGGAGCGCACATCTCCAGCTGTAAAATGCATTAAACAGTGGCAGTGATGAGGTTTAATGGGTGTTTATGCCAGGTAAACTGTGATGAAGAACAGATCTCTAGCTACCCTGTAGTTGCGTTAGTTTATTAGAGGGGAAAAGGGAGGCCTCTCTCACACTCACTCACACACACACACAAACACACATAAACATAGAGTACACACAGCTCCCACTAATGCACGCATATCCTCCAGCTCCTGTAAATGAGTTTAAGATCCTTTTGTCAGCTGAGTCTTGGCACATGATGCTTTTTGTCACGCTGCAACATTTTTAATCAGTCCTCCACTGCTGAGGGCTTCAGTTATTAATGATGCGATGTGGTGTTAAATCCTAAAATAAGAAGCAGCTTGACTTGACCTCGGCCGATCATATGCTCTCTCAAGACGATGAAAAATAAAGAAGGCTTTTACGTTCTCAGTTGCTGAAATACTGTACAATAGATTATTATCTGAGTGGGCATTTCCTATGTGCCCTTTGAGTTTATAAGATAATATGTGAACTACAATATTCTGGCACGCGTCATTGGCAAGTGTCTTTAAAAGCCTTAAAGCCTGTTTTTTCTTGTATCAGTGTTTTTTTCCCCTTGTGTGCTCAGTATACCTTTGTCAGGGGAATCAATAAGTCAATACTGTGGACCTTTGTATGGTCATAGCTGAGGTGGATTTTGACCTCCACATCTGCTTAAAGTCAAAATCCACCTTAGCTGAAGGGTCAAGCAGTGCTGTAGCTGAACTGTGTCAGGATAAAACAGTGAATGGGTTAATAACTCACTAAACAATGCAAAACAGTTAGCATGGTGCTAATATACACATGCATGCCCAGAAACACCCAGCAGAACCGGGGATGCACACTAATTACGGTCGCCATTAAATTATATACCGATTATGGGATTTTATATTATGCATATTCAAATGACAAAATTATACCAGATTAATAAGGCTGATAATTATAAGCCTAATTGCTTTCATGAAATCATGCATAAAAAGTAACTTAGCTGTCCCCCAACCCTTTACTATATGGCAGTCTTAAATACAGTATGCATTTTGTCATTGTGTTTTATTTGCAGACTCAGCAGAGTAGACCTTGTGTGTTTATTGGCAAGTCAAAGCTTTTAATCAGATTAAATTCTGCTTCAGGTTAAGAATAAACTTTTTAGACACGAAAATGTTCAATTATCAGTTATCTTATCTCTAAGAAGCTGGTAATAATTGGTACCCGCTGAAAAAAATTCACTTTGTGCATCCCTAATCTTAACATGTACATGCACAATGCGTACATGCCCTCAGTGACCCCCCATAGTGACGCAATCATGAACTGCGCGTGACTCCAAATGTTTACTCATTGGCTCTGTGCAACCTGTGAGTCTGTGGCTCTCAACACTCCACAGCTCAAGCAGGAATGTAACCCTGATTGAAGTCTCCACTGTGAACCAACACAGTTTAACTTTTTCATTAGCTCTGTTTAGGGATCGGTTTCGGCAAGATTTATAGAGAGCACATTCTTTGTTTTCACATGCCATAATATTTTCCACAGCGTTCACAGTGGCTGCGGCAGACTCTCATGCCATGCTGGGAGGCAATCTGTTGTGCTGTGTGCCGTGACTGTTTAGAACAAGCTGAATCACTGTAAACTGCCAGAGCTTGTTGAGTCACCTCTCTCCTCTTGTTTCTCTCTCTCTCTCTGTCTCAGGTGGTTCCAGAAAGTGGGTCGTTAAATGGCAAAGGCAAGGCACAGATGGATGATACCCACACGGCAGCAGAGGAGGATGAGGGGGAGGAAGGCCACATACCTCATACACAATCTTCCCCCATCACCAACTCATTCACTCACAATCTGGCCTCGGACCAAACCAAGCGGCCAGCACTTATTAAAAGAGAGTCCGGGCTGGAGCTGACCAGCAATGCACTTCACCAACATGTATGCTCTTCTGTGACTTTTCAGAATGGTTCTGCTGAGAACCTGACAAAAGCTAACGGTGCTAATGTGACCACCGGGTCACACTCTGATCTGAAGTCTGCATACAAAAGGACTACGATTGCATCAGAGCCTCAAAGGACTATAATAGCTGCAGTCCCTAAAGACTGCTCGGAGAATGGACCCAAGACTCCTCCAGATGACATGTCAATTCCGCTGAAGAAGATCAAACTGGAGGAGCCGTGGATGTGGCTCACCGAACAGGCCACCGCCCAGTTGAATGATGAAGATGAAGTCTGCGAAGACCCGCTGTCCACACTGGCAGCCGTGGTGTGTCTTTCTGTCACAGAGAGGAAGGGACTGGAAGAAAAACTTTTCAGCTCACGCTCCTCCATTCTTCGCTCCATCAAAGCAGAGCCACCAGATTTGCACTTCATCAAGAAAGAGCCTAAGGACTTAAATGATTTGTGTCAGAAAAGCACTCCTATTGGCCTGGAAAGGACTCCCCAGCCTATCAAAAATGAACCTCCTCCAAGTGTCTTGCTACCAAGCGTGCAGTCTTTGGCAGAGAAGAGAAATCTCAGTGTTGATCAGGCTATTGCTATTGAGGCCTTGACTCAACTGGCAGCTATACCTCAAAGCACCCCAGGGGCCCTTAAAGCTGAAAGCAAGTGTGAACACCCAATTTCTTCTTCTGCCCCATTTTCAACCTCCAGCACAAATTCAACCCTGCAAGAAACCAGCCCCACAGCAGCTATCCGCTACAACAAAGTCTCGGTCATCAGCTCACCACTACACCAGATGTCAGTCATACGCCCTCCTGTGGCCAGACAAGGAAATGTCATCCAGCGCTCCCAGGGGTTGACCTCCCACACAAAGCTGTCTCCACAGGACCATGTAGATGCCAGCTCTGACAATGATAAATCATTGTACAGGCAGACAGAGCATGGCTTTGGCTCTAATGTCATCAAGTCAGAGTGCAGCTATAAAGATCCCAGTGGCATGAAGTTCAGTAAAGATCCTGAGCAGTTGTTTGGGGAGGACAAATGCAGGGTTGTTGGTAAAGTGATTAGAAACAGAGATGAGGAAGAGGTTGCAGCTCAGCTGGCAGACTTGGCCTTCATCATCCAGTCCCGGCACAACCAGCAGTTGGAGAACAACCCTCCAAGGGGCACACCTGTGTCAGCTATAAAATACAATTACAACAACCAGCTACCCACCAGTCAGAAAAAGACCTTCATAAAAAAAACAAAAGCTACACCTTCCAAGCCCAGGAAGAGGAAAAGTGATGGAATACATGAGGGAATCAACTGCCGGACCCCCCACTCAAAACGCTTGCCAAATGGAGAAACGCCCCACAGGAGCAGAGGAAAGAAGATTCTCCCACAGGGGAAATCAGGCTTTTATCACAAGAGGAACCTATTTCTGCCTCAGGCTCAAATTGACCTGAAGAGATACTTGGCTGAGGCTCAGGAGGAAAGGAGGCAAGTCATCCATCACAGTAATCCACACGGTGCAGCAGTCTTAGGGCTGCAGAATCAGAACTACAGTGCTCTCTCAAGGATCAACCACATCCATGGTCAAGAAAACCCACAATGGTCCCTCTCAAATGGTCCAGACTACCAACACAGTTCATGCAATGGCTATGCTGCAGGAGTGGAGCAGGAGTGTGACAGGCATTTGTTATCTCAGGTAGCGCAGCCCTGTGCTGGGCTGCAGCACGGTGCTGATCCTAACACCAGCCCAGCCAACGCCACCTTCCTCAGCCACACCACTGGGCACCATGGTCTGACTAATGGCTTCTCAGGAGCTCGGCAGTCCCCTCCTCCAAGCCAGCAGGGCTACTACAAGCTGGAGAGGTCAGGATCTGTCACTGTCCTATCCACAGCTACTGATGGGGATCTGGGACACTCCGCAGAGTCAACTCCATCCAAGAATAGCATCAACAGCTTTCTGGAGTCTCCAATGAGTTTTCTGGATACCCCCACCAAGAACTTGCTGAATACACCTTCCAAGAAACTGGCTGATCTTCCATCCTGTCAATGCGTGGGTGAGTCAATGCTTCCTAAGATTTCATCTGCATTGGTGTTACATTGAACATATTCAACTTTGTGACTGAATCTTCCCTGAAAGTTTGCTTTCGAGTAACACAGCAGTAGCTTGATCTCAGTCTGACTCACACACGCACAAACTGTGTCCTAATTCAGGGGCCAATTCAAGCAAAAGGAGGCCACATTTCTCTGCCATATTTGGAGGAGGTTTTGGGATGTTTTGTGGAGCCTTGTTGACCCTTGTTAAGATTTATTTGGTCTTGAAACGCTGACATGCAAGAGAGTGGCCCTTGAACAGAGATCAAACCACATTTACTGATAATACTGCATTTACATTCATCTGCATCAATGCATGTTTTAATTGGGTTTTATGTCTTAGAGTTGGGTAATCATCAGGAATGTCGGTGTTGTCAGAGAGTCAGCCATTGTATAGTTGCTGTGAAATCTGACGGATCTTGATTCTTTTTTCTTTTTTCACAGATCAAATCATTGAGAAGGAAGAAGGCCCTTACTACACACACCTTGGGGCAGGACCCAGTGTTGCTGCAGTGAGGGAAATTATGGAGAACAGGTAGAGTGACTACTACCACTGTGTTTACACACTGAGCATATGCGGGCGTGTTTACTACCAAACATGCTGAGAACTTACTAGTCAACCACATGCCTGCAGGAATGGGGTGGGGCCACAGGCAAAGAGTCTGTCATTAAAAGGAAGCATTGCTCACCCTCTGTCTCTGCTTCACACATGTACACACGACACACGCAGCATGTTGAAACAGGAAGCCCCTAGAGCTGAGACGAGGGGCCCGTAAACCAAGATGACAGCCAGTTTAAAACAACTCAGGGTCCATCACAGTCCAACTGACAGCCACACTTAACTGAAAAAATTCATTCCACAGTCACCAAGTTTGAGTATTTGTTCTGTACTTGACAGTGTAAACTTTGGCATATATATTCACAGATTATTACAGTTTGTTCTGCAAATACTACTGATTTTTTGGTGCAGAAGTTTTTGTATACTGACAGTTGCCCTCAGGCACAGGTACCAACGTAATTTTGTCTCAATATGTTGTCAGTGAGATGTTTCTCTTATGTGTGTGGTGTTTCAAAGGTATGGTACCAAAGGAAATGCAGTAAGGGTGGAAGTTGTTGTTTACACTGGGAAAGAAGGAAAAAGCTCCCAATGGTGTCCAATAGCTAAATGGGTAAGTGGCTGTTGTTTGTGTTCATTGTAAGATCCCAAATTAACATGTCTGCTGTACGTTGAAGTGTTCTTGTGGATCTAACCACAGTTTATTTAGAGGAAAAAACGGAAGTCACTCCCAGATTCTGACCATTACCGCAATCAGAGCAAAACCTTAGCTGTCTCAAACTATGCAACCATAACCAAAATACGTATAATTATTCCCAACTTCCTCCCTAAACATAGACATGTCAAGGCTTACAACTAAATGGTACAACTTTAACCCTATTGTCTTAATACCCAAACTTGTGGTTTGGCAGGTCAGTGCTTTTAATCTTAGTAAGAATCCAAAATTTGCTGTTAAAGCTGGAGTAAGCAACCTCTGGAATTCAAGCTAGCTGTAACATGAGACTCCTTGGGAAGCATCTCTGCTGCACCCATCCCTCCTTTTATTTTGTTTGTTGTCGCTCTCTCTTTTAAGTCCAGTTTGCTCAAAGACTCATGACCTGGCAAAACGGTTGCAGGGAAAGCTGCAGCGGTGTAAAGGTTCATTTATGCTCCCTTTACATATGACAACAGATCCATACGTTTTAAATAATATCACCGTCACTGCCGTTATACTTCCATGCGTACCTTACGTTGGGATGGATGTAATGCAATACATCCAATAGAGGGTGCCTGGAAGCGAACAAACTGGTGTTGCACAGACCTCCACTTCTCCTCCGCTGCCATCCAGCTGACAGTCATTTCCTGTCTGATCTCTTCCTTCCCAGCTGTTTTGTTGGAGTTGTCTGTCCCTGTGCCATGTGAGGTAACATCATAAATATGTCTGTAACTCCCTACCGCCTCGCACAGTCTTTCCTCAAATAGTTATGCCATTTTTCCAAAATATTCTTTCTCATTGTGTTTTGCTGGTCTTGCTTAAACTGTTGGCTGCACTGCCCAATACTGCCCTCACGATTTCCGATGGTACTGCTACATTTCATCCGTATCCGTAAGCTTCTAGGAGATGGACAGAAATTTGGATGAAATGAAAGCAGAGTACGGACAGAAGGCTCTGTTCGTGTCCATGTTTAATGTAGAGCGTAAATGAGCCTTAAACTGGTCCGTCTCATCTTGACTCAAGTCAGCTGACGGTGTCACTTGCAGACACTGTTGTCACCAGAGGCCAGTTTTCCCACATTGCTTGTTTCAACAGCCAGTCAGCTCACAGTGACATCACCTATCTCTAAGAAGAGCAGCATAGAGCCGATAGGAACACGCATTCTCTGAAATTACTGTTATTGGCCGAAAATACCGTGTGACGATCTGAGACGAGCCTGAATACAGAGCCAAGGAGACGTGCAGAAGTCTGGTGTTCTTTCAGAAAACCTGAATTACAATATGCTAAAATGTTAATATGGAATTTAATAACGTAATGATACAAAAGATAAACTGCCTTCCTCAGCTTTAAATGTGTTACAGTCAATCATCTCTTCAATCATTCGACAGGTGATCCGGCGTGGCAGTGAGGAGGAAAAGCTGCTGTGTTTGGTCCGCCAAAGGCCAGGGCACTACTGTGACACTGCCGTGTTGGTGATCCTCATCCTGGCTTGGGAGGGAATCCCTCGGCCAGTGGCGGACAATCTCTACCAGGAACTCACACGGACCCTCTATAAATATGGCTCGCCGACAAGCCGTCGCTGTGCCCTTAATGAAGAGTGAGTATGTCGTCCTTTGTTCTACAATGACACTTCTTCTTCCCGGCTTTGCTTTTTTTCTTTATTTTCTGCCTGCCACTCCATCTCCACAGTCGTACGTGTGCATGCCAGGGCTTGGACCCGGACACCTGCGGAGCTTCTTTTTCCTTTGGCTGCTCTTGGAGTATGTACTTCAATGGGTGTAAGTTTGCCCGCAGCAAAGTGCCCCGCAAGTTCCGCCTGCTTGGAGACTATCGGCAGGAGGTGAGGGAGTCGTCAGCTTCCACAAAAGCTAGAGGAAATCATCTATTACATCTATTACTGATCTGTTTCTCCTGGTGAAATAGTGATAGGATAGATACTTTCTTCATTGTCAATATCCAAGCTTCTTATTATTGTAGTTTTTGGTTTTACTGTTGTTTCAGACAAGTTCTGTTCTATTTTATCTGCAAAAGTTGCAGACTAAGTTGATCAAATCCATGCCAGACATTCGCCTCCTAGTGGTTTATTTTGGATATGACAATCTCATTTGGAGACAGAACGCTTTTAAAAATTAGGGTTTTTTTTAAACCAGTTGTTATTCACCACTAAACTCCAAACTGTCTGTGGCTTTTAGGAGGAAAAGATAGAAGGAAATCTTCAGAGTCTCGCCACTGACCTCGCACCACTCTACAAAAGACTGGCTCCAGAGGCCTTCCAAAACCAGGTATGAAACTTTAAACAGCTGAGAAAAGATAAAAAGAGATGACTGATTCGTCCGTATAATCCAACCTAGATCAAATGCGTGTCAGGTGCTGTTTGAAGAGGGGGAAAAAACAAAATACTTGAAACAAGAAGACAATCCAGGCTCTCTGAATGGGAGGAAAATAACAAAAGAAGAAGGACAGAGAAGAGAGCCTTTACTGTGGTCACTAAATAAAGAAACGTCACATATTTCAATCACTGTAGGTCTTTATTAGGGCTTCAAAAAGCACAAGCCAACCAGCAACATTTATGTGACCTCAACTATAGAGTGACAACATCCAATGGGAGGTAATCACATGACCCAGATAATTACATATCAGGGGAAACAACTTAAAGGGCATGAGATCATATTACACAGACAAATATCATAACCAGAAAAGGGGGGCCCTATAATTAAAATGTGGATGTGAAGTCTTTATCCTCACTGAAACCAGAATACTTTATCTCCAATCTGTGATTTCAAAAAGCTTCCTTTTGGTTGGTATTCTGCACCCCCAACCCACCTCCACCCACCTCCATAATATCTTGGATAATCCCCAAGCTGCATCAACAGAAAGGTTCTGCACGGCCTCGATAAAGAATGCATCAATGACCTCTGGGCAGTTTTTTCTAGATCTCTGTGTTCTGCAGACTCATGTTAACTATTGAGTGAAATTTCTTAAGTACGTAACCAAGAAGTATCCCAAACAGCATCCATGTTTTTTGAGACTGTGCACATCAGCTTGAATATTTACCAAAAACTAAACTCTTCTTGTCCTTTCACCTCTAACAGGTGGAATATGAGGAGGCGGGCAGTGACTGCCGGCTGGGCCTGAGGGAGGGCCGCCCTTTTTCTGGGGTCACAGCCTGTGTGGATTTCTGTGCCCACGCTCACAAGGACACTCACAACATGAATAACGGCAGCACTGTGGTAAGCAAGTGTGACATCATGCATCTGCTTCTGTATCAGGTGTCTACAGGCGCCCAAACCTGTTTCAAAGGTTATTTGTTCTTGTTTTGACTCAGCACCTTGAGTTATTGATTAGGTAAGGCCCATTGTTTTGGTTGAACATCTTGCCTTTTGTCTGTGTCCTTTTCCAGGTTTGCACTTTAACCAAGGAAGATAACCGTGCAGTGCGTAACATACCAGAAGATGAGCAGCTCCATGTTCTGCCACTTTACAGGATCTCTGACAGGGATGAGTTTGGTCAGGTTGAGGGACAGTGGGCCAAAATCCGAAGTGGTGCTCTACAAGTTCTGTCATCTTTCCCTCGAGAGGTGAGTAAACAGGAAAGTAGATTTTGCTTTTTGTTATTATGTTATTTTTCTTTTCTAACTTAGGTGTCACTTGTTTGAGACAGAAATAAAACCTAAAAAAACACATACATTTTAAATAAGGGCCAGTGTCCACATAGTGTTTTTTCTGAGCACCATGCATCTTTTTTCAGTTTTTTGTCAATGAGCAGAGAGCATCTGCAGCAGCAGGCAGTCGCTCGGAGAAAAAAACGCAGCACCCAGCATCTTTCATCTGAGCGCTCTGCCTTTTCTTGTGTGGCCACTCTGAGCCCTTCAAGCGCTTAAAATTTCTCAACTTTTTAGAAAATCGCTGGTGACATCACCGGCCCTCTTTTCAACAAACAGTAGATCGTTGCATTGTTTCATATTTTCAACGAGGAGTATATCGAACACGAAGATGTAGGAAAAGCTGGTGCTGGCCATTTCCGTGCACCTGGAGCTGAACGATTTGTCCGACAAAAACTATCATAACAGAGAGAGGACAGCCCGTTTGTGTGTTTGTTTGTGTTTGTTCATGTCATACACCCACATCCTCCCTGCTCCAGTGTCAATCATGCAGTGACCCTTTTCAAGATTTTGTTGCGAAGCGCTGCGCCAGAGCTTTTCTGGCCAAATAAAAACTCCATGTGGACACGGACTAAGGCTGTATTCAGACCAAATCAGGTGATCCGGCTACAACGCAAGTTTTCTCATTCATTTATACATTTTGGCTGTGGTGGTCTGAGCCGCTGCAGCTGCCCCAAAAAAACACAGCTGGCTGCAGCAAAAAAGTTGAAATCAGCTTAACTTTTTCACTGCAGCCGGCTATGTTGCGCTGCGGCAGCCAGTCACGTAGAATGGCCGTCTTCCAGTGATCGACCGTCACACAGGGATTGGGGGAGGAATAGAGGACACAACTTGACATCACACAGTGGGTCCTGTTATGTTAATTAAATGACACTCACACCACCGGACAATTCTGCGGCATTTTTGCGGACCACGTGACTTGGTTTGAATACAGTCTAACTAATTTTTTTGTATTTATCAGGTGCGTCTCCTTGCTGAGCCAGTAAAATCAGCTCGTAAGATAAGACAAGAGGCTCGTCAAAAGGCTCAAGCAGAAAAACTGGAGAAGAAGCTCGGCCTGACGCCTCTCACTCCTGGGAAAGTGAAAAGTGAAACCCCCAACAAAGGTAGGAAATTTAACTCTTAGCTTTAATAAACATCTCATTGGTTATACATGTACATTTTTGGTTATTAAATCAGTGTCTTGTGTTGAACTGTGTGTTTTATCTGCACCCAAAACAGAGCCTCAGGGCTACTACAGCGCACACAGACTACCACCCAGACCTGCCAGCGTCGGAAGGTACCCAGCAGATGGGAATCTACCCAGCACTTACAGCCAGAGCACCAGCAGCTACCCCACTCTGGGGGCCGGGGTCACCCCACAGAAGGAGGTCATCTCCCCCAACCACCACAGCCTGAGCGGCCTCCAGTTTGGACAGAACGGCTCAGCTCTCAATTATAAGACAATGAGTGATGCCGTGAATGGTTACTCTCCAGCATCTGCTGACCAGAGTGTTGTGTCAGAACGTATACCTC
The DNA here is from genome assembly GCA_029783665.1 of Naso thynnoides. Classification (NCBI taxonomy): domain Eukaryota; kingdom Metazoa; phylum Chordata; class Actinopteri; order Acanthuriformes; family Acanthuridae; genus Naso; species Naso thynnoides. Next base: position 14,656,313 of record JAQLOL010000003.1, read on the forward strand.
CACATAATGCTCTTAGCGACTACCCCCCTACTTTCAAAACTGAGCCCAACGAGGTGCACTGCTCTCCTCTGCGCAGACCCTCCCCCAGTGGGAGTGCTCCTCCTCCCTCCTCCTTCTCCCCTCGACCTACCTCTGAGGGCCTCTTCAGCAGGCTCAATGGACTCCACAAGGCTGCAGGAGATGTCACGGCAGAGGTCAGGGGTCACGGCCTCCCCGCGCACACATCTCTGCCCCCTCCCCCACAGACTCCCCCACTTGAACCCGAGGAAGTGAAGCAGGAAGAGGTGTGGTCAGACAGTGAGCACAACTTCCTGGACCACAACATAGGCGGAGTTGCCGTGGCCCCGTCACACGGCTCCATCCTAATTGAGTGTGCACGGCGGGAGCTCCACGCAACCACCCCCATCCTCAGGCCAAACCGCAGCCACCCGACCCGCATCTCCCTGGTCTTCTACCAGCACAAGTCTCTCAATGAACCAGGCCACGGGATGGCTATGTGGGACGCCAAAGTGGCCAAGAGAGAAAGGGAACGGGAGGAGGAGGCGGAGAGATTAAGGATGGAGGACAGCCCGAGCAACGGCATGGGAAAGAAGGGCAAAGGAGCGGGAGGTGTGGAGCTGGAGGAGGAAACAGAGGAGGCAGAGGAGGCGAGGAGGATCATGAATGTCCCCACACGTCAAGCGGTGACTCTCCCGAGGGATGGTGTCATCACCGTGTCCCCTTATGCTCTTACCCAAGTGACGGGCCCCTACAATCGCTGGACTTAGTCGACATGTTTTACACACACACACACACACAGAAAACTCATAAACCCTGTGCTTCTGCCTTACCTCAATCAACTTCCAACTGCTACTCTCATTTTTACGTCGTTTTCATTGTGCTTTTCTAATATCTGTTTGTTCACTTTGCCCTTCTTCATCTCTGCCTTCAAAGTGATGGGGAAGACCAAAGTTTGTTGGCTTTTTAACTGTGAGTTTTGGTGTTGTTTTTATTGTAAAGAGATGGTGCTTTGAAGCATTTTAAAGACGTTTTTAAACTAGTTTTATATACATGATTAAGAACAAAAAAGATGTGATTATTTATTCTGATCAGAACGATTTCTATTTAATTCCTGGTGTAAGCCTGTTTACTGCAAGATTTCTATAATAACCTGCATTATGTGTTGATGCTCAAAATTTATGTTGTAAAGTAGGACTATGCTCTTTATTTTCAGCCAATAGTTCTCTTTTATTAAGAAGAATCTCATTGGCTTTTACATTGGTGCCATTCTCACTGTAACCTCTGTTTAGCAAACCCATTAGATCACATAATGTAGAAAACAAAACTAATATTGTGCATACATTTACTCCTGATTGTTACATGTAGCATCGTGCTTTTCCTTCCGCTGCCTCTGGCTTCTGTTGGCAGTTGATGAAAGAAACGTACGTCTTTTTGGTTTGTTGTTTTGTTCCTTTTCTCTACGTCTGGATGGTCTGTCTTTTCCTCACAGATATGAATGGCATATTAAGAAGCACTTTTTTGTTTTCCTAAACTTAACTTGAAAAAGGTCCCAATCCATAGGCCTGAATATGTATGTACAGATAGAGATATATATGACAGTTTAGCATGGACCCGGTTTCATCTTAATAGTATTTCTGCATTTATTTGATTGAATATGGCATACATATCTAATGAAATTCACAACTTAGCATAATGAGGAATTGTGAAATGCTGCAACAATGAAGTGCTTATCATTATTAGCACTTAGTTTCACCTTCTGGAAGAGGAATTCAAAAGTCTGTCATAGGGCACAAGTGTGATTACAGGATTTCAGAAAGTTACTGTACATTGTAATGGTGCTAATGAGACCTCTGTTTTTTTACAGAAATCACAAAGTGTCGGATTTGAATACAAAACCGTGTCAGCCGGTGCTAATCAATCAAACTATTTCTTCGTTTGCCTCCTCTCTGCTTTTTTGGAAAACCACTCAAACATCAGAACCCATTTAGACGGTTGCCTACGACGATTTCGGGTGCTCGAACCTTGTGAAGACTTTGTTTACAGATAGCTTTTTTTACAGGGTCTGAATAAGGGGGTCAATGTCAACTCCTGTCAGTCAGGATTTTTATTTTTTATTACCAATGAAAAGAAAAGCTCTTCATTTTTAAGAAGTCATCAATGAAATGTCAGCACAAGCGATAAAGACCTTTCACTGCTATTCACACTAACACTGGTGGTGGAATGTTTCCTTTGAGGAACATTTTGGACTTCAACACACTTTGACTTCATTTTGGTGCTAATAGGACAAAATGTCAAGGTACACATATTACCCAAGCCTGGTTATATGCTAAACAGTGATGGCATGGTGCTTTTTTTGATGCAGCACACACTGATCTGGTATATGATTCAGTACAACCTCTGCCTCTGTACTATGAGAGGTAGTTTTATCATTACTCTGTGACAACAGACTGAGATGCGCCAATTTCCCAGCATTCATCATGATGTTTTTCACGTATCAGCAAAAGCAAATCATTGTGCAGATTTCCCTTTAGAGTTCAAACGTCTTCCACAGAAAACCAAACACTCACAGATTCCTAAAAAAATCACAACACACGCAAAATGAAATGAATGTAAACAGTTTTTAAATGGGTTGATTTAGAAAGGATTCCTTTTTGTAACACGACAAAGTTACAGTTGTAAATGGTTCTTTTGATTTACCGTGCGAGACGCTCTCAGTCCACACGAAAAGTCTTTTTATCAACGAGGAACTAACAACTAGCACCAGCATTCAAAAACCTGGAAAAAAAAAAGGTTTATTAGTAGGAAATGTGTAAATACAGTATGTATGTGAACCATATTGTTTTTACTGTACTGTTAATGGTGTTTAGACAATGGATGATCTTGCTTATTTTGAAACTGAATTACTGTACGTTGCTGAAAGTATATCCAGTTTAGACTTGAGAAGAGACTAAATTTAGCATTCCTTTCATGGATGGCTGATCTCTTTCGGGATTGTGAAATAAAGTCATATTTATATTTTGGACCTGATCATGATGTCCTCTGTTGTGATTTGTTGTATAACATGTTTGCACAGTTACTGTTGCAGTGAAGCTCTCTTTTTTTAAGCAGTATTCTTTTACTTCATGCTTCTCCCACACAATAAGTTTTTAGTATGCTGATCTGTTTTTGAAAAGCCAAACAGAGCGGATTTCATGAGTCATTTTTTTATTCAAAATAGTGAAACAAAACTCATGTTGTATGACTCATTCTTAAGGAACGTCAGTTTAGTCATTTAGGCTGTGCCCTCTTATGGTTGGGCATGAGTCACTACTCACTTTTGTACAATTTGTCTCCAAAACTGATGACATGATGCATTTTTCTTCTGTCAAATGATGTAACAAAATCATCTGTCTCTGGCTTGGCCAGATGACTGGCTTGATATCTCCAAAAAAGATAAGAAAGCATCATGGTTTATTCAATTCTTTTTTCTTTTTTTTTTTAAAGCTGCATTAAAATTATTGCCGTTACCCAGCTGTGTGTAGAGTCGTGAAAATCTCAGTCCCCCCTGTCTACAAAGTGCACCTACTTAAAAGTATTTGGTTAGGAAATTACTCAAAGTAGGTTGAGGTCATGAATGAACATGCTGAGTTTCATTAGCTGGATGCTGAATCTGAAATATTTTTATAGCAGCCAGCCTTGCACTGGCCTTTTGGAAGTAAAAGACCAAAAAAAAAAGTATTTTATCTTTATTTTTATAATCACTCCATGCTATAAGCACTTTATTATGCCGAATCAATCAATGTTTCTTTCTTGACTCAGTTTTACAATTTTGTCTGCTCTGATTAGAAAACTAGTCACATTATAACTGGTCAGGAATTCTTCATTAATAATGATTAATACCTAAAATCCTGATTTACAGCTCATTATAGATCTCAAAAACAGTCCTAAGTAGTGTAAGCCTTGATGATACTTGATTTAATAAAATAATAAAGTAAAGGATTTAACATGAGAAATATTTAACCGTGCTCTATATTGTAAATTCTTTCCAGGATTGCATTGCAAAAAAAACGGTAATTACCAGGTCTCAGAGGTTGTTATTGTCATACTGAAACTTTTTCTTTCTTTTTTTTTAATTTTAAATATTGCGTCATTTTCTATGACCAGGGGTTTTTGGTCCATCAGAGCCAGAAAATCTTCTCAAGACAAACATGGTGCTGGCTCACCTGGAGTGCAGGGGGAAAGGTGATGCAAAACAGTTTGTAGTTCTTCCTGGAACCAGTGACATCACTGGATCCTGGACGAACAAGAGATTTTGAAGCTACTTCCCAGAGCTGCAGAGAACATTTAAAAAATAAAGGACATTTTAAAAATACATTGTTGGGTTACACATTGTGTCACTCACTCAGATAAGGTTGGAAACCGTCAGAGTTGCCCTTTAACAGATATGGTAAGGATGGCTCATGTGGCCTACACAGAGAAGCAACATTTGCTAATAATTCACTGAAACTGTATAAGACCCCTCGAATGCAACCTGAGCCTCTTTTACAAGGTAAAATAGGGTGAATCTGCCAGACAAAAACCAAAAATCTCATGTCAATAATAATGCTGTGTTTGTGTCATAACTCCCAGCACTGTGGCCTTTTTCTTTTTAATATTTCTCTGTTTAAATTCTGCCTGCTGGAAGTTTAATGTTTTATCTTCTTCTGGCTTCGTTTTCCTTTGAAGCACTTCCCTTGAACAGACACAGCACCGTGTTCCTTTTGAACATAAAACATATTGAGACTCCTGTGTCCTCGGTGAACCCTGCTTTGCATTTGTATCGCTCACCTCGAGCTGGTCTCAGGCGGCTTCCGTAGGTGTGTGAGTGGTTGGAGTGTGACGCAGAGGCGCTGAACGGGCAGAGCATTTCTACTGTCAAGATGGCGACATCGGAGCCGGTAAGAGAGACAAGAGATAGCGAAAAAAAATTCGACCAGTGTGCTTGGAAATAATGGCTACATCCACACCATATATCGCGCCATTGTTATGTAATTTTGCCTCCTTGAAACGGCGTCCCATTTTTGGAGGAATTGTTGTGTTTGGCTTCACAGATGTTACAGTTCGCGTGGATCACAGCTAGCGTTAGCATGCACAGCAATGTGATGGGGAAGGCAGTGCCTGACTTTGTTGGCAGGGAGGGACTCACTGACTGGACGTCGTTCATTCAAACTCCAGTCACTCAGTTTGATACGGCTCACTTTGATATTCGAGTCGTTATCACATGGCGATTTTCAGTCAACTACAAGTGCCTTTTAATGCCCACACCGCGATATAATTTGCGATTTTATTGGCAATCTGGACACGTGTGCATCTAGCTTGTAGCTAGCTTAGCACGTCTGCTAAAAGTAATGCTAACGATGTTAAGTTACCTAACTATAACGTTAGCTCACGTTTTAACTGCTTCGCTTGTGTTATATATATGATGTTGCCGACCTAAAGCCAGCTGTTGTCTGTGAGCTGTTGCCTCCGAGGTTAAGAAATGTGGAAGTTGAACAGCTGGACTCAGCCTACCAAAAATATTTAGCTAGCGTTAACCAGACATTGTTAAAATATGATGAACATGTGACTTATGATTAGGTATTTGATGGTGTGTGTGTGTGATAGCCATGGTCTCCAGGGGAAAATCAGCAACTTTTACGTGGATATGATGTCCCATCAGATTGTAGATTTTACTAATAGTTTAATTATTACTTAATAAAACGGTTACCTACTTGTAATGATTGCTTTAAGCCCAGGAGACTTTATTGGGGCTTCATTGTATTATAACTAATTCCACAAAACTATACCAAGCCTCACAATTCGGGAAAACATTAATACATCTCCTGCCTCCCAGCTTTGCATTAAACCTTGTTAACTTCTTTCATGATGGTTGTAAATTGTCTTACAGTGATGAATCTGACAGATATTTGATATAGAACTTTTTTTTTTTTGTATTCAAATCTCTTTTTTTAATGTGGCTCTCTCCTCAGAAAGCAACTGAAACTGAAGATCAACCGACCGACAGCCAAGTTGTTGCAAATCCTGAGCAGTACATCAAGCACCCGTTACAAAACAGGTGGGAATAAAACAGCTGCTGTGTTTTTTTTCAGGAAACTGCAACCGAAAGATGCTTGTGTTTACACGCAGTGCAGTGCTCTGTGTAAGTGCCGAGTAGATAACGCCACTCGCAGTATTGATTTTGCCGTGCCACTGGCGACTTCTAATCAGCAAAGCCATCACATTATTGAAGACCTTTCGTGGCCTTTTGCCACAAGTGCTGCCGTCAGTTGCGTTGATAAAATATGCTCCTCTGCTGTTTATAGGGACTAGAATGTGCGTGATTGGAAACATTTCACTGTCACAGACATAATGTGGCCCAGGATTGTCACAGGGACGAATCAGATGATGATGTAACTCAACACGGAGGACTCTTCAGTTTAAGACAGACCATTCTCTGGAACAAATCAAAGGCAGTAAAGCTGAGTTGTTCCATTAAAAAAAACATGGTTACGTGTAATGTTCTGTCCCCTTTACAGTAAGATAAGTAGTGTATTTATTACAGGTCATATTTTTCACATCTGGCAATGTAAAAAGAGGTTGGACGTCGGCTGTTTTGCACTGAAGAACGTTCTTCATTTTGGTCTTGTTTGGGGTTACGGCTTCACTTTGGCTCTTGCTCTTTTTTGATTTCTTTTTCTTACTTTGCAGTTCTTGGATGTTGAATGTTCCCCTGTCGTGGCATTTAGGTGTCCCTGACTGACTCAGTCCTTACAATGTTTGGGTGTTCTGTTGGTTTTGATCATTCTTGAGGGAAGAGCTTTGTGAAATCAATGAGTCTGATGATGTGTGTGTTTTCTGGAAAATGTCTTGTCATTCTGTGATTCATAATCAGTTATATTATCAGTGAATTTATTCAAAGCAGAGCAGCACTGTGGTCGTCTCACAGCAAGAAGGTCCTGGGTTCTAATCCACTCTTTCTGTGCTGAGTTCTCCGCTCGTCTGCGTGGGTTTCCTCCAGTTGCTCCGGCTCCTCCTGCAGTCTAAAGACATGCAGGTCAGGTTAATTGGTGACGCTTAAGTGCCAGGAGGTGTAAATGTGAGTTGAATGGTTGTATGTGCCAACCTTGTGACGAGCTGGTCAGGGTGCGCTCTGCTGTTTGCCCAATGTCGGCTAAGATCCCGAAATCCTGCACAGGAGAAGTGGTTTAAGACAGTGGATGGATGATAAGCAGCTCTGTGCGAAGCTCAAACTTGATAAAAATTAACTTGGTGACATCTGGTGGATATTTGCGTGTGTCAAAGCAAAGAAAGGGGTCACAAAGAAGGCATTTTTGTAAATAATTTACAGGTCAACGTCGTCGTGTTTTTAGATTTTAACCAGACCGAAGAGTTCAGCTTCCTGCTTTGACTGCTGGTGTTTTATTTGCTGTTCACTATTGTCTTTAAAGAGGCGTTATCACAGTTTTTGCGGTTGTGACGACCTATTCAGGAGCATTGCACAGTCGGTGTAGGAAATGCTGAATGGTTCACTTAGTAAGTCACTTCTAGACCATTCTGTCTGTTCAGCCCAGCCTCGGAGCTGAAGGTTGTGCATGTCTGCTGCTCTGCCTCCTCCTCTCCATCCTGTCATGCTAGTTTTAGGCGCTCAGACTCGATTGAACGAAAGAGTAACAGATTTATTATACTGTGAAGCTTCCACTGCAACACCCTTAATAATGGAAGTCTCATTAAAAGGGCAAAGTGTTTGTTTTAAACTTCCCTCTCGCCTCACAACAATTTTTATTTTTTTATCAATAGGAAGTCCTGACTTGTTGAATTATTTGTAATATTGTGAGACTGCTTTTAGGGCTGCACGATTTTGAAAAAAAAAAATCCAATTGCGATTATTTGGACTGATATTTGGATTGCGATATGATTGTCGATCGTGGAGGAAATGATCATTTTTACATATTTTTCTCCTCTCCATTGAAAAAAGATATTAAAAAGATCACGGTGTGATTCTTGCAGGGATCCAGATCAAACAGGATGTTTTTTTTAAGTCTGGAATGTAGGTCAAGATGACTCTGCTTGAAATCATATTTTAGATTTAAAACATTTTTTGTCATTCAGAGTTTTCCTCGAACAAGCACTGCGCCTCTTGCTATTTAAAAATCGCAGCAGTCCATGTTGCGATTTCAATTAAATTTCAATTCATTGTGCTGCCCTAACTGCTGCGTTAAATATTAAATGAAGTATTTTTAAAATCATAACTCTCAGTCGTCTGTTCCCTATTAGCAGTATAATAAAGTTCACCTTGTGGAAACTATTAGCGTCTAATAGAACAGTTGTTTTGTCTCGCATGGATAAAAGTTGGCTACTTAACAAACACCGGCATGAATAATGCAGTACGGTTCAGCACCACAAACTGCTTCCTTCAAAGTGACCACAAAGTTGAGTCAGTGCCTCCTTTGAACCGTTTCAACATAAACTGAGCATCATAACCCTCATTAAAAGAGAATTTATTGCACGGCTGTTGCGTTAGACTGCATTAATTTCAGCTGGATTTACCTGCTAATCTAGTGTTTTGTGTCCGGGGTCACTGTTGCTGTCTCAGGTCTAGTCTCTGCAGCAGGATTTTTCATTTGGATAAAATGAAACTTAGTTTTATTCGTGAGAGTTCCCCAAATGGACAGTTCAGACTCAGCCGAAAATATTTATCAGTTGCTTGCTTGAAATTCAGTTGAATCACTTCACATGGGGATAAATGAGATACACTGCAGAGCGCTTACTGAAAAGAAAAAAATAGTCATTTTTGCAGCTGGTCTACGTGTTACTTTAGTAATTCCCTAACAGTGCTGAAGCAAATCTGGAGCAAATGAGTTTTTATTACAACAAAATCATGACAAGTGTGTCAGCTAGTTCATTGTTGCACTTCACCTGTTTCCACTGTGCTCCGTGTGTGTGTGCACGCGCGTGTGTATGTGTGTGTGTGTGTGTTTTGAGAGGCAAAGCGCCGACTGAAATGTCAGGGCAGGGACACTTGAATCTCTCTCCAGGCCGTGCCACAGTATTAATATCGTACGCTTTTATTTTTGTCAAGAGTCTGGTTAGGTGAATCTACTGATGGGTTCGAACAGGCTGCACGTCTCCATTACCCAGCTGTAACATAAGTAGGCACGACGATCACTTTCATGCTTCAGTCATGCTACATGACTTTCATATGCTACTGAAATCAAGGGAAACAACAGCTGCCGGAAGGTAGGAAAACATTCAGTTTCTGAAAACCTGTAGCATGCTGTGGGAAAGGTTTTTGCATCAGTAAACAGTCCAGCAAATCGGTGGAAATAAAAAAAAAAAAAAGTTTGTTTTTAACACACATCTGACTGTGATTGCATTTTCAGAGCTGTTCTGCTCTTTAGAGATATCAGTGGATGAAATGGATGTAAAATGAGACTTTTACCAGAGATTGTCAGGATCCTTTAAGGGAAAGATTGTTGTACACTCAGTATGAGGTATTCTCTGTTAGTCGTATAGACTGACATATGTGGAATCTTAAGGCCTAGAGTGATGTAAACAACCAAGGGTCCTCGCCCTCCATTGATAATAGATCTCTTATTTTGATTTACAAATCATGTAGAAATTGAGCAAGACAATATACAGTTTTTAAAAAATGGCATTTTTCAACTGGGCTGTTCTTTCGCAGGGGCAAATTATGTGATGATGAGATGACACAGTTTCTAAAGTACCTCAGCTTGTGCTGCAATTAATCGTTCCCTGTTAGCAGACATTTAAAGACAAATATATATGCACCGAGCTAATAGTGTAGGGTTTGCTTTATTTCCGATTAATAAAAAGTGAAAGAGTACTGAATTCGCTTGAGTCCGTCCGATATAGGACTGCGGCTAACGATTATTTTCATTATTGATTAATCTGCTGAAAGTGGCAAAAAAAGTGTGAGAAGTACTCAGCTTAAGTTCCCAGACCTTCAAATTGCTTCTTTTATCCATTCAACCTAAACGACGACCCATTTATTAATATAAATGACACAGAAAAGCAGCAAATCCTGACATTTAAGAGGATTAACCAGGAATTCTTTTTACTTTTTTTATCTGAAAAATGACAAACTATAAATCGATCATCAAAATAGTTGGTGATTAATTATGTAGATCGATTATTAATCGTCACACATATGAAATACAGTCTTCCACTATTCTAAAGTACACAGTCCACTCATATAGTTTTGGTTTAAGATAAAACCCATAAATCTGATGTCTAAGCGTGTCCTAAAGGTCCAACCTCTGGTTAAAGTGTGTTTTCAGGTAAGACACGATCATCATAATGATCCTCAGTCATTAAATGTTGCTCATCCCGCATTAACAAACATGCAGCGACGGCCTTCTTGAGCTGCTCTGTTGATTCTTATTTAGTCTGTTAAATTTTTTCTTTCTTTTTATTTCGAAACCCACAGTTAGCCAAGATAGCTACACCTGTGTGTAGAAATACAAACCACCACCCACGCCTGCTGAAACAGCTTATCTGGATCAGGATTGTAAAGACCTGTGGAGTTGGTCCAGGTCATATTCAGCTGACAGAAGTTAGTGACAGACTGAATAAGCAGCAGGGCATCAATCAATCCGTCATTTACCTGGCTGACTGTCGAGTTAGTTTCGTGTCATTAGTAAACATGCGAACAGCCGGTGTGCTTGGATGGTGAATCGGGAGGAGGAGGCACACCTGTGTGCTGTCCTCTCCACCTCTGTTGTGTAATTTCATGTGTCAGTGGAGTTGCTTCATGGCACATTATGGTTTGCTTCCTCTGATTTTGCTTTGTTCGGTGTATCAGCACCTGTGTTTATGGCACATGGGTGGGGTTGATGGTGGGTTACTGGTGGTGGAGGTGGCTGGTTTGGTGGAAGGGGATTCAGGATGGAGGTGAGGGTGTGAGGGGACGAGTGCTGGTGTGGG
>JAQLOL010000003.1:14667353-14677613 GCA_029783665.1 Naso thynnoides
GTTTGTGAGGGGGGTTACAGGGTTCGGCCGATGCCCTGCCGTTGCCCTCACCCCCACCCCGCTAGCCTTCCTGGGAACAGATGAAAGAACAACAGCCCTCGTCATAGACAAAGGCTGCGTTTGTGGTGCTGATGATGGCCGGCTTTCTCTGTTCTCTGCATTGATATGCATGCCTTTGTAACTTGCTGTTGTGTTCTGTTGTGAAATAGGGTGCGTAGCTGTGTTATTAGGCCTCTGGCTAAAGGCTGTTTTGTTTCTCACACATTAGCATTTACAGTAAATAACCTAATAGACATTTCCTCATTCTGTGTCAAAAGTATGTCTGATTTGCTTCGACGATCACAAAAATAATTAATTCTTTGCCCTTGTAGTTACCGGTAAGTAAGATTTTTCCACAGACCCATAAATACTGAGTGAATCTTGTCTTTTCCTCTCTCAGATGGGCCCTGTGGTATTTCAAAAACGACAAGAGCAAAAGTTGGACGGAGAACCTGCGTCTCATTTCCAAGTTTGACACAGTGGAGGACTTTTGGGCGTAAGTGTTCTCTGTTTATCCCGTCATGAAACTGTGATCTATCAACCTAAAGAAGTAAAAGTGGAATAAAATAAATCATTTTGTCTTTAACTCAGTGAGACCAGAGGGGACTTTTAGAAGCCAGAAATCCTCCCATTATGCAGATTTAGATGAATTATTAAAGTATTTCTATCATTAACATATTTGTAAAGGGGAAGGAGGCCCAGATAGACGAATGGGTGACATATTATAGGAAAAACATTTTAAAATGAGTGGAGAAACATGATGATAATGCACTTATTCACAGGGCACAAGGGGTCACTGAATGTGAATCATGCCGTGGCTTTTGAATTCACTAGATCTCAAACTTATTGAAACCCTACGGGAGTGTTGGGCTGCTGTTTGACAGCATTCTTCATCACCATCGTCAAAACACCATATGTGGAAATGTCATTTGGTGGATTGTTGTTTTATCTCTCCAGTAGACTTCCGGAGAATTACAGAAGAAAAAAAAAAAGCCAAGGAGCGAAGGCAGACACTTTGTCTTCATCTGCAGCAACTCTTTCCTCAAGTTCACATTTTCGTCTGTTGTCTGCACTTCTCTCATTTTATATCAGAGCTGCTTGATGTGATTTTTTTTTTCAGCCAAAACTGTTGCCTGATAATTAATTGCTTTTCTTTTTTTGTGATCAGATTTTCCTTTTATTGACAAACAGCAATATGCAATGCTCAGTATCCAACAATAGTCATGACGATAGTCATGAAGAATAATCTGTCAAATCCACTTTAAGTGATACATTGAATAAAGACGAGTTTAATGTATATTGATGATTAACTGCTGTTCATAACCGATACCAGTAAGAGATTTGTAATAATGAGATAATTTTACTTGTTTTATATTTTTTAAATACAGATAATACTCCTTAGCTCTGATCAAACTGAATCTGGCTAAAATTAGGGCTTGACGATTTGACCTAAAAACAAAAAAATCCGGATTTTTTCATTCCATATTCAATTTTAATTTTTAATAAATTATTTGACAAAGGAATTATTTCAAATATTTTGTTTTTATGTCAAACAAACATAAATTTCCCTGTTAGGAATAAAGTGCAAATCTCATATTAACCAAACAAAACCTTTTTAATAAATAAAGGTTTGATCAAACAAAGATGAATCCCTCAATATGGGATTAACAAAGTGCAGCCTAACTTTTACCAAATGTATAAAAAATAAGAGCCCAGAGCTGAGAGAGAGCCATAGGCTACCGTATTGACCTTAGTTATAGGGAAAATTGATTTTCACAATTTTCTTTCTTTTTTAAAATCTTGTCCAAGCAAATTAATTCGAATTTTGATGTAAAATTAATTTATTGCCCGGCCCTAACTGAAACCACTATTACAGCAAAACACACATGAATGCCATGAATGTGAAGCATGGCGGATGAAGCTCACACTGTCACTGAAGCTGCGATTCTGTTTTTTGTTTTGTTTTACAGATTATACAACCACATACAGCAACCAAGCAAACTTGGCTTTGGCTGCGATTATTGTTTATTTAAGGTAAGACCTTTTTTGAATTGTTGTGTTGTGAAATGCAGCAACAATAAATATCTGTCAGTCTGTTTAGTAATATAATCCGTTTCATGAAGAAAAACTTTATTTTCTGGGAATTTTGTGGGATGTAAAATTAGCCTCATTTGAGCAGCAGAAGAATCCTTCATGTAGTATTGAATAGCTTTCTGCACTTTGTGTGTCAGGATGGGATCAAGCCGATGTGGGAGGATGACAGGAACAAGCTGGGGGGTCGATGGCTGATGACTCTCAATAAACAACAGAGACACAATGACCTTGATCGCTTCTGGATGGAGACGGTAAGACGGCTGTTGTCATGGGGAACCTGGGCAAATCTCTTCCGTGAGCCTTTCTCTTCTTACTAAGGCTGGCCCCTCCTTCATATTAAGATTCAAGGTTCAAAGGGTTCGTTTTTTTTTAATCATTATTATCACGACTATCGGCCTATCTATTAGTTCCCTTGGAACAAAGTAACAAGGGCTAGTGGTCGAAATCTACCCCTACGAAATGGGACACCCCTTAAAAGGCGTGATTCGTCATCAGTTGTCTCCGATAGCTTTCACAGCAGATGCAGCTTGTTTTTGTCTGAGTTGTACAACACGACTTCATGCACTTCCAGGTGAAAGTTGTTAAGTTTATCAGCATGTCTGGGACTTCGACAACGGTTACAGTGCAGCAATAATGGTTACATCAGCTGCAGTTAACGAAATGCCAAGCGTCCGTTCCCTCTAAAGTTCCCTCTTTGCTGTGTGAAACCGGAGCGATGCGACTCAACTTCATACTACAGGACGATGTTATAAACCCAGACACGACATCAGTAAGTTTTTCACTGTGTGTAGGACCTCCACAACTGATAGAGTGTAAAAATTAATATTTTATTGGCTGTAGTTAATAAAATGGCACGTTTCCCATCCTCTTGATGTTCCCATATCGCCTGTGTGTGTAAACAGAGCGATGTGACACAAAACACTACAGGTTGAGCACAGTCACAACATTATAAAGTTTTCCAGCATGTCTGAGACTTCCACAACTGATATAGTGCTGCAATAATGGTTACAACAGCCGTAATTAATGACGGAAAATGGAAAATCCTCCTGTACTCTGAACGGGCTAATCTTAGCGGGCTGTGTGTTTTCCCTTCATTCACACTAGACTATACGATGACGCATTGGATCTAAATGAACTGAAGCTTTCGGTTATTAAACAGGCCTGCAGTATTTCTAATTTTTGAACGTGTTTTTATAAGAATGAATGTTTGGAGGTTGATGTGGTAACACCGGCAAACGGCATTCCAGCCAGCCTTGCTTCTGTTTATGAATCACCGGAAAACGATCAGTTTCGCTCACGAAGCGTGTCTTGTTTTGTGTATTTTGCAGCTCTTGTGTTTAGTCGGCGAGTCGTTCGATGAGGCAAGTGAAGATGTGTGTGGAGCCGTGGTCAACGTCAGACCTAAAGGTGACAAAATAGCCATCTGGACGAGCAACTGCCAAAACAGGGATGCCATCATGACGATAGGGTAAGCTGAAAAAAAGTCACCTTGTTAACAGGAAATTATGCCAAGCACAAGTGATGTTAGGACTGCGACTGACCACTAGATGGTGACATTAGGTTAGCATTTGTCCTCACATAACATTCAACTTCATGTCGTTCCACAGGCAACTTTATAAAGAGCGTCTGAACATCCCCATCAAAGCCATGCTCGGCTACCAGTCACATGACGACACATCCAGCAAGAGCGGCTCCACCACCAAGAACATGTACTCCGTTTGAACCCCACCTCCCCTTTCAACTTGCTGTAGATTTAAACAATTACCAAACCGCATCACCACAATAATAATTTTTTGAGTTGTCAACTACTGTAGTGTCTTTTCCTTTTATTAAAAAAAAAAAAAAAAAAGATTTGTCCATAGTGTGTACAGTTGGAGCTTCCCCCAACGTGAGAGATTAGAGAAAATGGGGAGGAGGCCAGAAAGGAGAAGAGTATTTGGCTCAAGACGTCGCGTGTGAGCAAGAGAACACAAAAGATTTGCTTTTAGACTTTAAGAGTTGTGTGATTAATACCAGTGATCTGCCCTAGCTTAGTTATGACAAGCTTTTTTCACTACTTAATGGCTTGGAGTTGGAAAAAAAAAAAAGTGTTTCTCACCTCACAGGAAAAGATGGTCAGCAACTTATCAAATAAATTTTAAGGGCAATTTTAACTTGATTTATCCAGAAGTGTTAAGCATGAAGAATCTACAGTATCTTAAAGGTGTGTAAAAGCCGTGGTCACACTCCAAAGTTTAGGGTTTGGATTTGAGGCCACTTGTTGTTTCAGCCATGCTGGAATTGTGGAATATTGCTTGTAGTACTTTTTGAACTTTTTTTTTTTCTTCCCCTTACATTTATTTATAATGTATGCATTGCAGTTGAACTTCTTAGTTGAAAGACAACCATGAAACTTGTGTTTTTTCAGTTTGTTTTTTTTTTCTTTAACTTTTTTGTTATTAAGGTTAATAATGTGGACTACTGCATATAGATGACATTTTTTACAGTGTACCATACAGTAAAGATGCTGACAGAATTAGGTGTGCTTTTCACTGTCTTCTTCCTAACAAAAACTGTAGATAATGTCACACTCCTCTCTTGGTTGATGCAAAGGAAAGATGATATTCATTGTGAAATGATTTTGCTCATAATGTATCTTTATTATCTGTAATTCCAGGATGTATATTACCTTCTTTCAAGTAAAGGTTAAGTGCTTTGCATTAAAACCGGAACCTTGTTGTCTTGCTTTGTGAAAGTCCGTGGTCTCACAGTGTCTCAAGTCTAGCCTGGGATTATGGAAAAATGGTGCTTCACCTGCAATAACCAATTTACTGATAAACAGTTGATTATTTACACATTACAGGTTTGGTGCTCAGCAGCATCTGTGGCTGGAGATGATGCTTCAGTATAATATAAATAATACATATATAGAGAGTGGTGAGAGTGAACAGAAACAGCCAGACGATGTTAAAATTCATTATGAAGCTCCATAAAGCTGAGGGGAGCTGCAGAGTCGTGACTATTGTCTGTAGCCAGGTCCATCACTTTGACACTGTTGTAATTTTATCAATAAAAAACAATTAAAGTCCCTGAAAACTTAATTTCAAATTGGAAGGATTTCTTTTAAGGTTAATTATTCATGACTAAATAAGACAAAAAGAATGTTTGGAAAAAGTCTTTAATGTTTTACACTCAATCAGCTTCTCCAAAGCTCTGATGATTGGATTGTTGCGAGGTCATGTCCATGCTAGTCTCTGCTCCACTAGCTTTACAGTGGTGGGAATACTTTAATGATGCTGTTATTGTTGTTGAATGGAATTGAAGTGTGTACTTTTTAAAAAGGCAGAAAAAAATTGGTACTGTATAATTGCAGTTATAAGCCAGGTTAGGGTTAACCCTAACCATAATCACATATAATGCAGTATAGGTCTGTTCACAATACATTATAATGTGTCATATATGTTCATAATGTGTTATAATGCATTACAGAGAAAGGGTTAATAGAAACTATTACCAAAAATAGTTCCCACAGGAAAGTTTTTCTGAAGGTCTAAACCTGAGAAGATGAACCAGAGACTGACTGAAGTACTGCATCTTGTGACTAAAAAAGTACTTTTCAAAGTTTTACATAAAATACACCCAGCTAAGCCTTGTGGTAATTTCTAATTGTACAAATTTCTTGTGCGGAGACCAGTGACATTCATTTTAAGTTTTATATTTATTTCTACCAGAGGTGGCAAAAGTACACACATTCTTTACTTAAGTAGAAGTGGGAAAAAAAGGCTGGTAAAAGCAGAAGTACTAACAGAACTTCTTTATTAAGTAAAAGTAAAAAAGCACAGGATCTGAAATATATTTGAAGTGTAAAAGTAAAAAGTTTCCCTCTGAAGGACATTTCTAGAGGCCTTTTCTGTGCGAAACAAAGTGAACCTCATGTCACATTAATATAACACAAAGACTATTAAATTTAAAAAATAGAATTAGTGGGATTTGTCTGAGCTGAAGTTCCTGAACACACAATAAACTGAACTGATTTTTGAGTCTCATTCCCAGAATGTCAATTAGCGAGATCTTTGGTTGGTAAAGCGTCTTGACGAGCCTGATTTGAAAATGTAAGTGAGTAAAAAAATCAGATATTTGTGTTTAAATGCAGAGAGAAAAAGTAAAACATCGTCATAAAAATTAATACTCAATCAAAGTATGGATACCTGAAAAAATTGACTTCAGTACAGTCACAAAGTATTTGTACTTCATCTCTTTCCAGCTCTGATTTCTACTGTTGGTTTGTTGGTATTTCTTCTTGCTATATTTATTTTTGTGTCTTATGAGTCTCTGTATCTTTTGGTTTATTGAAAGGAGTGTCACTGTTCCGACCTGAATTGTGCTCATATTTCTTTAATCTGCCCTGCTGAAAAGATGAGGCATGTTCCTGGAATTTAATTTCATTTTGTTGACAGAAAAATCAGCATCCACTGGAGATTTTGCAATCATTAAAGTGAAACATTTGTGATTCTAACAAAGTTGATGGCGATATGTGACAGACAATCCAATACAAAAAACACTCAAACACTTAAGTTTTCAGAAAAAAACCTGTGTAGTTTGTCCTTTGACTCACACATACACTGAAAAAGGGATCTAAAGTCACATTTCAACACACCACACCTAAAAATGCTGTATTGTGAAGGGCACAGACAACACCCACACACACACACACACACACACACACACTGTGCCAACATTGCACTGGTGGATCTGTAACTCATGCAGCCTATGAAGGTGTTGACGTCATTGTTTTTTGTTACTACTGCGAACAAACCCTCCAAACCTAATGCTCTGAATGTCACTGAGTGGTAATCATCCAGTCAAGCAGGATCTTGTGACGTCACAGGTACTTACGTCTGGGTGGTTGAACTGCAGCGTCCTCCACCCTGCTGATAGAGCTTCAAAGGCAGATTGTCTAATCAGCAGGATGACAGGATGTCTCGGTGTGTTTTCATCATTTTATTAAAGTGCCAAAGCTTACGCAAGTGCTTTAATCCGTTAAAGAACTCAAATGTTCAGCAAACATCAGTGAGATTTTCTTGGCTTTTGGTCCATACTTAAGTTAACTTCTCATAAAAAGTCATTGCACAAAAAACTACTTAAGATAATTTAAGTGTTTCACAATTTCACCCTAGATTAATTGTTCTGTTGGCAGAGCAGTTCATGGTTTCCACAAAAGTGTAATACGACTTTTTTTTGTTCATTTGCTGTACAAGCTATTTGGTTTCAATAAATTATGAATGTTTTACTTAAGGAACAATAATGCCCAAATGAAATTTTAGGAAAAAGTTCTAAGGGAGATGTTCATAATCCTTTGAGGGATGTAAACACATCCCAGCAGAGTGAGAAAAATAAATTATTGGTCCTCCAGCCAAGATCCAGTCACAGTCTTCATAGATGACCTACTCAGTCCATCCTCACTGCTCATGTGCTTCAGCTGGACCCTGGCAGCCTCATATCAGGACATCGTCATCATCAAAGGCTTTTCTTCCTCCCGTTTGCTCAACAGGTTTGAAATCATGTAGGACGAGAAGAAGGCAAACTCCACGGCGTAGCTGAGCTCAAACAGCTCCAGGTTGACACTGAGTGTCCACTCAAATACAGCAGACAGGTGGAGGTAAAAGTACGCTTTCTGGGCAAATAAAACGGTATCTGAAGAATGTCAAGTTAAGGATGTATAGAACCGTTAGCAGAAATCTCTGATCACATTAGGGCTGTGCTAAAAAATCGATCTGGCAATATATAGCAGTATTTGTTTTTGTGATACCTGTATCGTATCGTAACCCATGTGTCTTGATAAATGTCATATCATGAAGTCCTTGCCAAAACTGACCCCCTAAAGTTCAGTGACACAAAAAGAACATTTATGCACTTTTTCATGTTTTCAATATCAGTGTAATTTCAGCCTGCGAGAGTGCGCTTAAACTTCATTTCTCATTTTGATGTCATGGCAGCTACATCAGTGTTCGGTAATTTGCCAACACCGTTCAAATAAATTGGAAAGGAAATTTTGAATTAAAAAGTTTTGACTTTGAATTATCGATATAATGTGATTTAATGTATTCACACTACCCAGCCCTTACACAGCAACTTGCATTTCAGCTGTTTTTACATTTTCAGTGAACTATGTGGAATATTGCACTATGCATCGTATCGCAATGTATTGTGATATAATCGTATCGTGACCCATGTGTTGTGATACGTATCGTATCATGAAGTCCTTGCCAATACCCAACGCTAGATCACATGGAAGAATATTTTATTTTAAACCAGCCCTGTAAAGCCTGGAGATCACATTGAGACCATTAAGAACAACCTAAAAATTTTATGACAGTAGGACCACGACAATTTCTTAGGACACACAAAAACACTCTTCTCCAGTTCGAAAAAGCCTTTCTTCCAGAATCCAGCGAGAGCTTGACTGCACTTCTAAATCAGGGATGGGATGTAATGCATTACTTAGTAACGCATCACAGTAATTTTATTATTTTTCCCAGTATCTACTAAAGTAAGGGATTACAATTGCCAAAGCAGTAATTATATTACAGTTACTAATCCAGATAATGCTGCATTACAGCGTTACTAGAAAGGGATGTGTTTTCTGTCCTCAGATATGTTATGACAGTAAGATATATGTGCTGGTATATATTTTTCTACAAGAGGCGTATTTGATTTGAGCCACGCTAATTTAAAAGTTCTAATAAGCTACTGATGGTGTTGTCATGCCTAAGCATGTCTTAAAATTAGTAGCCAACAAAAGGAGGTTGTTGTTCCAATAAAGTGGATTAAGTCTTGGAGCTAAACAGGTTGTGCGTCACTTTTTTAGGAAGTCAGTTGGGTTGCGAAAGTAATAAATTAAAGTAATGAGTACCGTAAATAACTTTTGATTCAAAGTAATAAGTAAATGTATCAGTTTTATAAAGAGTAGTCAGTAAAAAGTAACTTATCATTTCTGAGTAACTTGTCCAACACTCTTGTAGATATATCATGATCTGACTAACTGAGATCAAAAGCGTTGTGTTTTATATCCGACAGTTTTCACTGACAGTGCAGAAGCGAGCAATAAAGCTGTTTTGATTTTTGTTGGGATTACTGTGCTTATCATAAAGAGCAGATGTAATTTCATTCTTAGGTTTTTTCCAGCAGAGTCAACCACATGTTTGAGGCCCCTGGTTGCACAATAATCCACAAAAACTTGCAGTCATGTTTAAACTAGTAGATGTCCTATTTGGCCTCAGGCATGGCATGTTGGCTCTACAGCCCCCCCCACACAGACACACACACACAGACACACAAACACACACACACACACACACACACAATTACAGCATTATGACCTTGGTAGCGCAAGCCTATGTGGTTGTATCTTTAAGCAATCATATATTTCGCAAAGTGTCGAACCTCGTCCCATCCTTGTTTGTGATCGACTGAGGCTTTTGATGATTCTCCTTTTTTTATCTAATCACTTGTTACCACTGAAGCTGTTTACATGTGGTGTGTTCCAAACAGTTTCTGGAACATTGCACAACGTTCCCAGTCCTTTGTTGCCCCTGTCCCAACTCTTTTGAAACATGTTAATGGAATCAAATTCGAATTAGATATGTTTACAAAAATACTCAGTATTTATTCGAGGCTCACCAGACTGAAGGGCCTTTAAGTTTATTCCCCAAACTTTAAGGTTTGCATCACCAATAGCGTCAAGGTGTCTTTAAGCTTTACTTTAAAGGGATAGCTCAGTGTTTTTGAGGCGCAGTTGTATGAGGTACTTACGCATAGTCAGTTTGTTACCTTCTGCAGATGGCGATCAGCCGTGTCACTTTTAGGAGAGGGGGGAAGAAATGGCTGTGTAGGAAGACCGCACAGTACATTTGCAGACAGGGTCAGCAGAAAAAAGTGTTTTAGCCACATACAATATATAAATGTTTACCTAAAAATATCAATATCTGTTCAACTGTATGCTAAATTTGGGTTTTTTCACCCCTTAGTTTGCTGCAAGACAGCCATTTATTACATTAACAACACAAGTAGGGCTGTACTTGCATTTCAACTGGGCACACTGAAACAGAGGAAACACGGAAATTGAAAGCATGAAAATAAAGTGCATCA
>JAQLOL010000003.1:14677713-14701932 GCA_029783665.1 Naso thynnoides
TTTATTTATATATATGTATATATATATATACATATATATATATATATATATATATGGCTAAAAACTGTTGGGTTTTTTGCTGACCACGTCTGCAACAGTACAATGCTTACGTCCTATGCAGCCATTCCCCCCCTTCTCCTAAAAGTGACACCACCGATCGCTATCTGCAGAAGGTCATAGACTGACTATGCATAAGTACCTCATACAACCCCACTTCAAAAATACTGAACTATCCCTTTGAACCCTAAATTGCTCCACTAGAGGACTTGTGCATTGTCCCTGTGCAGCCATGATTCACTGGACTGGCCTCACCAAAAATTCCATTACTGCATATCTGCTTCTCTCATGTGGACTGTTGTGACCAGTCCCACTTTGTAAACAGAGCCACAGGCCGGATCCATACGTGGCACAAAGGGTGTGTACTGCTGCAGAGCAGCTGGAACTGAGACTCAGTCGTCAATGCTGAGTTCAGTTACCTGGTTCAAAACATTCCAAATGAACCTCACCACTTTGTGATCATCCACCCTGCTCTGCCAGCCAAAAACTCACTGCACACCTGTCATCATAACATGCAAAATACCCTCGTATATGAGTTTTTCACACTTGAATAAATTCTTTAAACACACAAAAAGACCAAATTTAGATCCAAGATTTATGAAAGGATACAGCAGATGGTGACGATGATTTGAAACCCAGTTGAGATGATGCGTAATGGGTAGAGAACCTTTTCATATCCTGTCAACACACACTTCCCGGTCAGTGCAGTGAGCAGAACCGTGTAGAAGCAGACGCACGTGAAACTGATGGCCGCTCCCAGGTAGTGGAGGAGGGCGAGGTAACCGGGCTGTGAAGGACAGTCAGGAGTTTCAGGGGTCAGGAGAGCCAGTGCAGAGAAACAGAAACAGCTCCGTAACTGGTGTGCATATGTACCTTTCAATGTACTGTTGAAACTTTGTCTGTGATACAATTTGCTTAGCAGGGAACCATCTCATGTTAAAAACTGTAAAGGAAGTGTTCAAGCTTTGCAAACTTTGCTCTTGCACCTATTTATTACAGATAACACAAAGCAAACATTTGCCTGCCTTTGTTTGCTTCCCAGAACAGGTGCAAATCAACACCGTTGAGCTTTATTGTTATATGATTAAGTCCTGTCCACTTGCACTTCCATGAGATGAATATCTCTCACAGGTATTTATTTAAATTAAAGGCAGTGCTGTACTTACATTGCAGTTTCCAGCCGCGAACGCCCCCAAGGCTGCCACCACACCAAAGACCAGTGCAAATTTGCTCAACATGGAATAACACGTATGTCTCTCCATAATGTGGGCGTGGTGGAATATACAGAACAGCAGAACTAAAGAGGAGAAACCACAGTTTGTTTTGTATAAAATGGTTGCATCACATATAAGGTTTAAGGCCTTTTGCAGGTGAACTCACAAAGGAAGGATCCAGCGTTGATGGTGGCTGTGAAGAGGGAATTTTCTGGTGCATTCGCTCCACTGGAGCTGAAATCACACAACATGATCAATTCATTATTTCTCACTGTTTGATTCCGGTGGAAAGGATGAGCAGAGGGCTGCACTGTCACCTTATAGTGGGAGTAGAGCAACATCCGCTTGACTGATTCCCTCCGCAGAAGTTGTCACCTCCCCTAAAAACAAACGAATATGGCTGTGAAAAACATTCTCATCCAAATTCTGATGATCAACTACGTACAACAAGGAGACACAGCTCACCAGTCACTGAGAGAGCACACATGGTTGTTGGAGAAGGCCAGGCCATATCTGAAAAGATAAAACAAAAGAAATAGTGAAGCCATTTTTAAAAAAGGGTTCTTACCTCAATTTGATAGGAATTACCATTCAAGCTACTGTATAGTAGTTTTTACATTATTGTGCATTATATTCCCCTTTCTTGGAATAGAGTTATTAACAGTACATTCCTATCGATTGAATTGATTTATGAGGATTTCTGGGATCCTGATTAAACATTTTTTCTAACAATGAATAGTTAGAAGAGAAGATGACTGCCTGCTAAGCTTTACTGTTTGTATTATCATGCTAATTTGTCAATAAACTATTCAAAATATTTTATTAAAAAGAAAAAACACCTGAATAAGATCTGAAGAATGAGCTAAGGGCAAAAAAAAAATCACACTACATATCTTTATTGATGATCAATATGCATATTGAAACATAAATATGTCAAATATTTCATAAAAGTAGATGAAAGACAAGGTTAAGGAACAAACATTACTGCATGTGAGCTGAAAGACTGAGGTAATAATTGTTCTTTCAGGTTTGCATGTGTCAGGATGAAAGAAGCAAAATGTCAAACAGCATTGTCTGCTGACATTTCTTGACAGGCAGGTGTGCACACCTTACAGCCAACCGGCCAAAACTGGCTAGATCACATACTTTAAGGCTGTTGTTTCATATTATGTGTGAGTATTAATTGCACATAAGCCTAATTACATAATGTGACTGGCATCTCATCACTTCCTGCTCATGGCCAAATGTTATCAGTATAACAGAAATCTCAACACCTGTGGTTGGGAATATACAGATGTTGCAATAGAGGCAATCAGAAATTGCACTATATTAAAATGTACAAACACTTCCAGCTTCATTTTCAGCAAAAGTATAAACTTACAGATGTAAATAATATTGAAGAAAAGATGAAAAGTATTTTTTGACTGGCCTCCACAAAGTCTTAAACTAATGTAAACTTGACATTTAGATTTAGATTTCGTTTGATTTTAAAATAAATGTTTAGCAGTTTTAAGTTACATTTCTGGTAAACTTACACACTCCACGTTCCAATAAAGGACACCAGAGACAAGGAGATGGGGAAGAAAATCCAGAGCACCATGTCTTGGTGGTGAGGAAGAGAAGTCAAAATTAAAACAGGTAGCCTTTCAGTCCAGGTGTCTTCAAAATGCTCAGCTGCACACCTCTTCAGGGGTTTGGAGCTTCCTCATGGAGACAGCCTCATACCTACATACATTAGTACTAGAATGGAATGTCCTAACTCTATGTAACTGAAGTTCAAGTACTTCAAGCAGACAGTCTGTTGTAGTAACAGTTGAAAACTCTTCCACCATCCAGAGTACGGCCCTGCTTTTATGAGAGAGTCTCTCCTTTTCTGCCCCTCCTTTGCAGCACTTCCTTACCCTGTCAGAACAAATATTAGGAAATGTGGGGTTGGCCTTCTTGACGCTGGCGATTTGTTTTTTATCCCAGACAGAATCACCTTCAGCAGGCAGTGTTATTATTAACTGTCCTACAAATTTTTATTAGACCAAGAGACAAAACAGTAGTTCTGTTTGGCCACCATGTCAAGAATGCTTTAAATGCTTTGAGTTACATGTTTTGTTTTCCTAAACATCCAGTGGTAAAATATAACTAAGCACATTTACACCATTCAGTTCAGTATTGAAATACTAATGTTTTACTTGAGCATTTCTATTTAGTTCTAGGCATACTTTGTAATTCTAGTCTATTACACTTTGGATTTAAATAGTTGCTTCACTTCACTATATTTATTCAAGCATTACCAGCTATTTAGCATATTAAGCTTGTTTCTGTGTGTAACATGTTGCAGTAGAATTTAAAATACTGTGTTTTACTTGTAATTGAGAAACTCTGGTACTACTATCTATACTTCAGTTTTTAGAAATAAGATTTTATTTGCATTAGTCAACACATTAACAATATCCATCCTCACTCCACGAAAAAAGAATAAGGAAGGACCAACGGAACAAAACAAAACAAACAAAAGAAAAACATCTACAATACACAAACAAACAAGCTCAACCCCAGCATCCTCATGTTTCATCAACCCCAATTCCAACTTTCAAACAAATAAGTGACAATATAATTCTATCAAGTAACTCTATCAAGTTAATACATTTCTCATTGGCTGCCCCCCTTCTTTCATCATTTTACAAAAGTATTACTATTTATACTTCACACTGATTATTATTTGTAATTTACATTATTTATCCATTTTCTTATTGTTGTGGTACACGTATTTCTAAAGGTTCGTGAGTATGAGAGAGTACTAAGACTTTGTAGTATGTACTTGAGTTTGTGTACGTATGTGTGTATGTGTGCATATGAACATGGAAGTCAGTATGATTATTAATTAGTGAGTTGTGGAAAAGGGGTTGGAGTACATAAGTTTTTACTTCCTTTCAAACATGTTTAAGAGTCAGAATATTTTGTTTGGTTTATTTATTTATTTTTTGAACGTTTTTTTTTTTTTTTTTTTCTGTCACATGTTCAAAATAAATAGGGCCTACTATCAGATCCAATCCATGGGTTTTACAGCAGACATCTTGAGGACCAACACAGGTGTGACCAATGAATGGCTTCATTCCATTCGGTGTCACAGCAAGCTCTGGAACAAGCTCGCTTAAATTGAAGCAGCCATCATGAATGTCATTAATTTTACCTGTGCTTTTCCTGCTCTGACAACTCAAAATGTCCATCATGAAATTTATCAGGTTTATTAGGTAAGCTTGTCCCAGAGCTCTGCTTCTGTGCGTAGTCACTCACTGACCTGGCTGGCTGTGACACTGAATGGAATGAAGCCTTTATCTGGTCACACCTGTGTTGGTCCTCAAGATGTCTGCTGTGAAACCTCGAGATCGTTAGGTAATGGTTTTGACAATGTTTTCCATTAATGTTGTTGGATTTCAAGTGTTGTAAGAAAAAAAACATTATTATTATTATTATTATTATTATTATTATTATTATTATTATTATTATTATAAAAATGAAAGGGGATAAGCAATTAGTTAGTACCACTAAGGCAGCTTTTTTATGACAACACAATGTAACTCATATAACTGAACATTTCTGTTTATTATTGTTTATTCACTTTCTATTTGTTACAGAATTATCTAAATCTAATATCAGAAACACAATGAAGCTGAACGAGCCCCGTTCAGGAGTACGTGAGTCTACCACATGAGGTCCTCATTTTCAAAACAAACAAAATGGCGGCACACATGAGATGGGGTCTCCACAAGTTGTTACGGGCTAGAAATACGGCTCATTTAAGGTTTGAAACTCTACGGCTGTTGCATATTGTTTTGTACACATGTTTTACTGCTGAAATGACAAATTATAATGCACAAAATCGACATTCTGACGTGTATTTGAGATGATGCTTCTGGTTAGCTCATAAGCTAGCTAGCTAACTGCGACACTAGGGATGTCACTGTAATCTCCTCCATCCTTTTAGGTGTCGATGCCGAACTAGCAAGTTTAGGCACTTGTAATTTGCATCGAGTCGAATTTAATTTACGTATTTCCCGATCCCAAACAAATAACATAACGTTAGCTGCTAACCTTAGCTAGCTCGAGCTGTAAACGCCATTAGCCTCGGGGTAACGTTTAACGTTACGTTCTCGGGGCTTTTTAAGCTTCATAAAACCCTGAGCTAACAATCAGCCCTACTTTATAACATAATCCCAATTGCAGGAATTAAATAATTTAAGTCCCATGTTGGCTTACAGTCTTGTTCTAATGCTTTATGTGTTGTAACTGAAAGGTTTCCAGATGCGACCAGAAGTTTATTCCAGTCACAGCGCACGAATCAGAGCTTCAGAAAAGTCCAGCCTCAGCCCAGGACAGGAACCGCACACCCATCAAGTGAGAAACCATTGTTTGCTCACCTAAATACATTCACACATCACACTGTCATCTAGCTCTAACACATGTATTAATGGTACTGTCGTGTAGACAAGAAAAACAACTGTGAAAGTTTACTAGAAAAACTGTCTATGATGTCTTTCAGTCAGACACCTGTCCATCCAGACTCAAGACACTCCGAACCCCAGAAGCTTGAAGTTTCTTCCTGGTAAACCTGTCCTTGGAACGGGGACGCTTGACTTTCCCTCTCCGAGCTCAGCTGACTGTTCCTCTTTAGCCAGGTTGAATGTCAAGTTTGCTATTTTTGTTGTGTTTGTGTTGTTTTTAGGTTTTTAGATAAGACATTCGGTGTCGGATCATTCTACAGAGTTTCCATTTGAGAGGCCAAAATCACAGTTACAGTTTTAGACTCAGCAGCACCTGGAAAAGAAAGATAAAGTGTTTGTGCTTGCACACTTGTTGCATGTGTCATATACACAAATCGCAGTGTAAAAAGTAACTTAGGGAAAAGGCACACTTATATTTGTGCTAGGGCTGGGCAATATATCAATATTGTATTGTACGGTGACATGAGACAAGATATAACAGATTTTGAATATTATATCGTGATATGGCGTAATTGTTGTTTTATCCTGGGTTGAAAAGGCTTCATTACAGTAAAGTGATGTGTGTTGTGAACTTACCAGACTGTTCCCACTGTTCTTTTAATTACCTTTACCCAATAGTCATCCGTACAGCACTGTCTCAGCATCAACATATATGGACAAAAATATTCTAATATTTACACCTCTTTTTTTTTTTTTTAAACCTTAGCCACTCTCACCCCTTAGAGTGCACAACAAATCTTCAGTCACAACCTACATTACCAATAACTACTGATAATGCTGAATATTATCGATAATTGCTGATATGAAACTTCACTGTCGCTATCAAATGAGTGGGAAAGAATCAGAAAACTGCACACTTAAAACTCTGATGCAATGGTATCTGCTTTTAACGGTTGTTACAGCAAAAGATTGTCAGCTGAAATGTTCCCCATTATATCTTGAAATTTATACATGAGAGGTGTAAGTGTAAGCTTTCTCAGTGTCTCTTCTTTTTCTAAAAAATAATTTGTAATGGATAGTATCCTCATTGAGCTATTCCTGGTTTTGTCTCAGTCTGGGACAGTGATTAAATTTCTTGATAGAAGAGTACAGAGTTGATATGACAGATGTACTATTTGGAAAATACACTAAATGATACTCCAAAGTTTTTCTAAGTTACAGCAATTAACTGCATGAATGCATTTTGGAGATATGATGTTTTGTTTACTGATGCATTTTGTCATGTCGAATCAAAAATGGCAACAATGTAAAACACAGTACAATAATCAGGGAAGCTCTTGGTTAAATCCAGCGCAAGTGGAGGTTGTTATCACCAAATGAACTTACATTCTGTCATAGGGATGTTTTTTGTTTTTGTTGAACAATAACATGACGTGTTTTTTTTTTTTTTTAGGGACCTGTTTGAAATCGAAGGAGTGAAAAGTGTGTTCTTTGGTCCTGATTTCATCACCATCACTAAAGTAAGTATAAAATGTTCTTGATCCGATTGTCTCTGTGATTCTGTCCTTTTGAAATCTCTGTTGTGAAACAGCACATGAGGTTTTTTTTTTACCTTGCAGACAGATGAAGATGTGGAATGGACAAACATTAAGCATCAAACGTCAGAGGTCATTGCTAAATTTTTTGAGAGTGGTGACCCAATAACAACAGGGGCGGTCTACCATGAGAGCAGTGAGTATGCAACCCTCCTATACTTGTCGTGTTTGAGCTGTGCAGCTGCCTGACTGTATATTGTTTAAAAAAATCTCACATTACACACTTTCTTCATTGTAGGTCTCTCTGAAGAAGATGATGATGTTGTATCGATTATAAAAGAGCTTCTGGACACAAGAATCAGGTACAAAACGAGTAACGTTGAGAGCAGTTTCGATTATTTTAGGCTGGATCGCACCAACAAGGATAACTTTTAAACCAGATAAAATCATGGTTTAAGTATAAAGTCAGTTTGCAAATGCCAAAAGATTTAATTTTAAACCTCAACTAAGTTTATACTCTAAACCAAAATCAAATTTAATTCTGTTGCACTGAAACTTAAAACTCCAATTTAAACTGTGATCTCAGGTTAATTTGAAACGTACAGTCGAGGAGGTTTAACCTTTACAATGGCTGCGTTTTTGAGATGGATTGACAGAAAAAATCAAGTTCCTCAAAGAAACTTTAGAGACAGACTCAACCCACTTGAGTTTTATGATGATGATGGTGAATTTTTTTTTAAGACATCGGTTCACCAAAGAAACCATTCTGGGGCTGAGCAGGAGGACTGGGCCAACTGTCAAACATGATGTTACTGCCATCACAAGTACTGGGTTAGCTAGCAACATTTTAGCTTGCTAATTAGCAATAATGTAATGTTTTCTTTCAGAAAAGCAGCCGTTCACAAAGGTGATGCCCCTGTCCATTATTCTTTTGTACTTACTAGATCCTGACAGCATGCGTATCATCTATATATGTATTTATTTTTCTATTTAAATTTCAATATGCACGCTTGTCCCTATTACTTAAACTCACTTTAAATTGAGTTTAAATAAATGAGCTTAGCTTTACTGAACTGAAATTAATTTTAAATGGTGCCAAAGAGCTCTGAAGAACCTAGTTCAACTAAACTCTGATTGAAGCTAATCTTAGATTAAATTAATCCTTGTTGTGGCAATCCAGCCTTAATCTTTGTTCATTAATTGCTATCAGGTATAGTTCATTGATAAATGCTTAATGTATTCTGAATGTTATTTCAACCCTAATCAAATAAGTCATTTTTTTTCTTTTTTACCCAGCATTCATAAAAATGATGCTCACTGTGTTGTAAATAACAATTGTACTGAGATAGTGTAATCTGTTTGTCCTTTGTGCTGCTGTGTTCTGTACAAACTGATATGGTGCCTGTCTTTCCTTTAAGACCTACAGTGCAGGAAGATGGAGGTGATGTCATCTTTAAAGGTTTTGAGGATGGCACAGTCAAGCTGAAGCTGGTCGGTTCTTGCACAGGCTGTCCCAGCTCTACAGTTACCCTGAAGAATGGTATCCAGAACATGCTCCAGTTTTATGTCCCGGAAGTAGACAGTGTGGAACAGGTGATTATCAAGATCAGTTTTGTCGAAGGAATTGTTTTTATAAACAAGCAAAGGTTTGCTCAGCTTTTTTATTTTGAGACCAAGCATCACTGCTATTTTCATCTGGGGATTGGTACTTTTATTTTTGGGCCCTTTAGATGGAGCAAAGAAGCCAAATAATAAATTTTTAATCTGTGGGTGCAGCTTCCCCACTTTGCCAAGTAGAGCTAAGTAAAACAAGGAAAATGAAGTTAAGATTATCCTATTTCAATTTCCATATTGCTTACTAAAGTCTGCACTGAGTTGAAATTTGTCACGATTGAAAGGAAGGTCAAAATATGTTTTTACAGACTGTGATGTAACAGTTTGTCACTTTTTTGCACAGGTGGAAGATGAAGTGGATGAAATCAACGCAAAGGTTTTCTCAGAGCTGGAACGCAAGTTACAAGAATAAAAACTAACTCTAGCGAGACAATGAAAAGAAATATGTTCCACTGTTTAGCAACACACCCGCACATTATTTCCACTTATTACCTTGCTGCAATTATATGAATCAAGAGAGAAAAGTATTACCTGCTGTTTTATGTGCATACTATATACTGTTAAGAGCTCAAAAAGTAACATACTGTACCCCTCTGTTACCAGAAAAGGAGATACAGGATATATACTTGTCCACAAAAGTACTGTCATTCTTCTAATGCGTCAAAATGTTTTGCTTTGATGGCTGTAAATGTTGTGATGTATTTATTTCTTATAAATATTGTATATTTTGAAAGAATATTTTCATAGGATGGAGATATTGTCAAATTTTTTGACATTGTTTATGGTCATGCAGAATGAAGGTCTGATAAAGTATTCCAGCTGTTGCGGCCATGTACGTTTTTTTGCTTGCTAGCACATCTGTAAAAGAATTTCCCACAACAACCCCACAAGATCTGTACGCTGTATTTACCTGCTTTATGCTCTGTTCTTCAGACATACTGTCACATGAAACAAAGTTCACGGTTTGAAAACAAATCTTTGTCGTTTCTTTTCTTTCTTTCTTTCTTTCTTTCTTTTTTTACACATCTATTTCTTGTGTTACAGTGATTTTCTGGTTTCGTTCTGTCCTTTATGGGCAGAAAAAAATGAATACTTTAGGTTGTCACAGGATTAAAAGAAAGCCTAGTAAATTGTAGCACATTGCATTTGCGAGTCATTACACTAAATAAGGATTAGAACCTCTATTTAGTGTGATGACTACTTATTCTCCTTCCTGAGGTACTGGCACATAGAAGCATCAACAGTCCACTTGATAAGTAAACAAAGATGAACCTGTCCATCGAATCTCCCCTGTAGTGCTGATATGCTTGTCCAGTGTACGCATGCGCAGTTATTATCTACATTGGCCGGCGCAGGGAACATCGGTGAGCAGTGTTGACAGGGTTTTAATAAAACCCTTACTTAGTTATTTTACCTGTATATTTCAAGAACATTATTAATTGCACTTGAAAGAGTTACTGCCAGTGGCTAATGCATGTGTTTATGCTTTTAAAACACAAAGCATTCCGTGCTAACTGCCAGGGCCAACGAACGTTACTTCGGGCCTCGCTTTCGATAACAAATCCAACACGAGGCTAATCTGGCAACAAAGCTAACGTCGTGCGAATGCTAACTAAGCTAGCTAGCAGCGTAACGTTATATCTACTGTAACGGTGAAGTTATCTCTATTACAGTGGTTGCGCGGTGTGTCAGTATGGTTAAAACTAAGAAGGGCATGTTTTAACACTGCAGAGGAAGTGAAAATAACTCGAAGTTTCCGTTAACTGTTGTTAACTACAACAACAGCATTAGCTTGATATAAAATAAAAGCTAGCTGACCACGCTAGCCTACTGTCAATTAAAGCGGCTAACGTTAGCCTAACTGCAGGTTGAGTTTGTCGTGAGCGCTGTGTCAGCAGATAGTACGGAAGGCTGCAGCAGTCAAGGGTAACGTAACAGTTTAATTATCTTGCGCACGAAAAAGTGATATTTTCTCTCATCGAAGCAACGTTAATAAATCGTTCATTTAAATGGCTTACATGTGTCCCTCGTGTTAAGCTAATGGCGTTAAATTATGGTAGAATCATCGCAGGAACTAGTCAGCTAAAATTAAACGTTTTGGCCTGACCAATCTAAGTAAACATTCTGGTCGACAAGGAATGTCTTTAAAACAGCAAATACATTTTCTAACATGTAAAATCTCATATAACGC
Organism: Naso thynnoides; assembly: GCA_029783665.1. Taxonomy (NCBI): domain Eukaryota; kingdom Metazoa; phylum Chordata; class Actinopteri; order Acanthuriformes; family Acanthuridae; genus Naso; species Naso thynnoides. Next base: position 14,688,761 of record JAQLOL010000003.1, read on the forward strand.
ATCTTTTCTGTCTTTGTACTGGCTCCGGTGCAGTTTTGATGCTATCGTGGACTTTGTTTTGTTCTTCTTTGTTAACGCTGCTGGCTATCTTTGACCGTAAACGGTTTTGCACACAGATCTCAGTGTGACCTGCTGCATTGCAAAGTAAACATTGACAGGATATGATGAATCCGCTGTAGTTGACTAAAATACACACAGTTTTAATTCTGGATTGTGATGTGGATCCTTTTTAAAGTTTTCATCTAAGCTTACAGTTATGCTGATTTTGTATATCAAAAATATTTTAGCAGTTATTTATATGTAATGGTTATTTGTTTTAGGTGACAAACATCGGTCTGGTGAGCAGAGACTGCCCTTACCCTGAGTGAGTCATGGCCCAGTTTGGGGGACAGAAAAATCCACCATGGGCAACTCAGTTTGCTGCCACGGCAGTGTCGCAGCCTGGCCACTCGGGACAGTCTCTTGACCTCAGCAGCCTACACTGTAAGTATAGCAAACCAGAATTTCTGTGCTGTGGCTTCTGTCTCTCTTATTGATTACTCAAGTGCACATATATTGATCCATGTCATCTTTTAGTCATCAGGGTTTTGCCTGCCTTTTTAACCCTAACAATGACCACATTTATGTCATTGTCCACTGCCGTTATTGAAAATTCCAACAAAGTTAATATGCATCTTACTAGTAGCAGATACACTGGATATTCAATATTCAATCTTGATCCAGGAATTTGTCTCCAGCCTTTGGCACCTTTGTCTAAAAAAACATCCAGGAAAAACCCTGTTGTTATTGACCCTTACCCCTGTTGTTACATCATGATGTAATATCCTATTTTTCACCAGTGTCCTCCATTCAGTGTTTTCTTCCACACCTCTCTAAATCTGATGTCTTATTTTCTTTCTCTGCAGCTCTTGGCGTACAGCAGCCATCTCTTCTGGGAGCATCTCCTTCTGTTTACTCTCAGCAGTCAGCCTTGGCTGCTGTCTCTCTCAGCAACCAGTCTGCTGCAAACTATCAGCTGTCTCAGCAAACTGCTGCCTTGCAGCAGCAAGCTGCAGCAGCTGCCGCAGCTGCATTACAGCAGGTCAGTCACAGTGAGGGAGTGTATGCCCCCTCAGCAATGTCAGCATCTTTCTGTAGTCACATGCAGTATTTATTGATCAATTTCTGTCTCTCCCGTGTTGTTTGCAATGTATGTAGTCTCAGATTAATACAGCCCTCCAGCAGTATCAGCAACAACAGCAGCAGCAGCAGCAACAACAACAACAACAGCAGCAGCAGCAACAACAACAGCAACAGCAGCAACCTCCCCAGCAACCCCCTCAACAGCAACTGTATAATTTACCTCATCAGGTGAAACAGAGACTGTTTTGTTTTGTGTCACATTTATTTTGGAAATTCCTCTGCTCATACAGACCCATGAGACCATATTAGTTGTAATAGCAGTGCCATTAGGACTTAGTTGGACCAAATAAGGTGTTTCATCACTAACTGTAGGCTTTTGTGGCAGTTTGGGAGTGGGGGCTCATTTGCAAGTGCAACTTAACGTCTTTGTACCCCTCATGGCAGGGCTGTTGAGCTCTGCTGGGTCTGATAGGCTCATAAGCTGTCTGGTCATTACAGCCTGACAATAGGTTCCATTTCTTCATAAGCAACTGTGGCGAAGTTTTTTTGGAAACCCTCCAAATTCACTCCTACTCAGCCTAAACAGACTTCAGACTTGCATCATTGCCTCAATGCTGGATTTGTTCTAAATGAGGCCTTATGCCTCATAGAAAAATACATCGTGATGTGTCAGCAAAGTAGAAGACTAACACGTTAGAAAAATAAACACAGGACATGTTGTACAGCAATATATTTTACTTTTTTTTCTGTTTTCATTCTTTCATTATAGCTTCCACAGCCGCAACAGGCACTGCTTTCTCAGGTAAACTGGAAAAACATTTCTTTCTTGTCCTTTTTACCCCAGAGCAGCACTCTGTCCAGTGCTCAACAAAACATAAAATACCTTCACACAGTCAATTTCTTCTGACATTTCTGTCTGGGCAGATACAGCATTGTTTACTTGACCCTATTCTGTTTGTCCTCCATTACCTTGTGTGTATATTCTTTTCCAATTTATTACAAATATGGAATATGTAAATATGGAAAACTAGACGAAGGCATAAATGACAGAGATTGGTCCTTCCTGTTCAGATTCTAGTATTTGTAGCTGATGTCTTAGCTCAGTTTCCATAGCTACCCCGTTTAAAGCGATTTGGCCTTTTTGATTCCTAATGCCTTCTTTGTTGTGTTGTGTTCAGTGTATTTTAAGAAGAAAAAGCCAAGTTTTATTTGCCATCAATCTTTTACATTGTTTTCATTGTGTTTAGTGATTGGATTCAAACATGTACCCGTCTTTTTTCCCAAACCTCAGCCCCCTGTTGCCTTGCCCACTAGTCTAAGCCTGTCCAACCCCCAGCAGACGGCTCAAATTACCGTGTCCTACCCAACACCGCGATCAAGCCACCAACAGCAGTCGCAGCCACAGAAGCAGCGAGTCTTCACTGGTGTCGTCAACAAGCTACATGACACATTCGGCTTTGTAGATGAAGATGTCTTCTTCCAGCTAAGGTGAAGGAGATTATGGGTCTTGGCATCTTTCAATCTGTATTTCTTGTGCAAATGAGTTTTACTGTGAAATGAGCTGAATGTTCTCAATTTCATTAGCTGTAGTTTTTTCACTGTAGATTACATTGACACACCTTTTTGTTATTCCAGTAGTTAACCCTGTCCTAGGGATCCCAAAGGATTCCTATCCGTTTTTTTTTTAACCTTGAAATGAGGTGACCAGATATTTAGAGATGTCCGATGGATGTTTTCTGTCTTTTTAGTGCTGTGAAGGGGAAGACTCCTCAAGTGGGTGACAGAGTCCTAGTAGAAGCTGTGTACAACCCCAACATGCCATTTAAGTGGAATGCCCAACGCATTCAGACCTTACCTCAGCTGGCAAACCAGTCGGTAAGAACACTCAAGGGTTGCCCTCGGTCCTTCAGAAAGTAAAGGATGACTTTGTGATGAACATTGAAAAAACTGGAAGTTCCACTGAAAATTTTAAGATCCTTTTTTTGTATCATGATGCATCAACTCTTTTCATGGTATTGAATTTGCTCTGTCTGCTGCAATTATGTGAGGACAAGTCGAGATTTGGCTAAGTTGTGGACTTTCATTATTAACAGTTTAGAAATTACAGCCATTTATACACTGTCTCCCATTTTTTGAAGGCTCAAAATTAATTGGCCAAATGGAAATAATAATAAAAACTGAAAACTGAGTTCCAAGGACCAACAACCAGATGAAAACTTAGATATTTAGAGTAAACTCCAGACCTTATATCTGCTGAAATCTTTATAGAATAACAAGAATGTATGCCAGATCTGGCCCTACTTCTCAGGTAATTGTGTTTTGAGCCTCTGCAAAGTAAGAACCATGTATAAAAACGTTAGTGATTTATGCAATATTTTTCTTAAATCTTCTGGATTACATTTGAAAGTCTACATTTCAGTCATGCGTTGACTGCCTCATTCCAAATCTATTTTGGTGTTTATTACAAAATTACAAAGAATTTGTCACTGTCCACTGCTAAGCATTTATAGACTTGACTGCACCTGACCTGATGTTTTTTTTATAAAGGGTTTTCACATTTGTTAAATGGTCCCATGTGAACCAAAGGTTAGAAAAAATCCTCCAGTCTTGTTCTTCAGTAGGAACTATTTTCTCACTCTTGTGCTGCACTTTGTACTGCATTTATCTGTTTGCTCCAAAAAATTTCAGTCATCGGCCTTAATGATCTGACTAAACATGGGAGCACTTGCTGAGTTACCTCAGCGACAGAAGCTATATGTGGAAATTTTGGGATATCAGGTTCATTGTAAACTCTCGACAGTTTGCCTGACGCACCAGGCCAACGGTCTGGGGTCAGGACTTGTTGGGGCTGTCAGAGCGAGTGGCTGTCGGTGGTCAGTTTGGTGTGAACCACAGCATCGGAATGGCTTGGTGCTTGTCAGATTTTTATTTTTAATTTTATTTTCATTTTTTAATTTTTTTTGTCCAATTCAACATGTAGAATGTGGTCGCCATACAGCCTGCTGGTCACCAGCTGGCCCGACAGTGGTGGACAAGGCAGCCAGTTTTTGTCGCAGCTAGTTTTTTTTTTGTAGTCAGTTTGGGGTGTGGGAGCTTTAAGTCAGATTCAGATTCAGATTCATTTTTTATTGTCCTCCAATTAGGAAATTTGTTTTTTACAGTCTGTACAGCTAAACATTTAATACTAAAAACACAAGTATCCTAGTCATATAATACCAGTCTGTAACAGTGTTCCCAGGCTGTTTCAGGCTGTTTAAAGCAGTGATTGCTGAGGGCACAAAACATTTTTTGAAGCCTGATTTTTTTTTTTTGCTCAGTATTTGTCTGTTTCTGCCGCCAGAAACAGACAAATACAAAGAGGGTCAAACGGGTTGAGGGGGTGGAAGGGAAGGTTTGCTATTGTTTGAGTCCTTATAAATGTCTGTAAATGTTGTTTTTTTTTTCTTTCAGATTTGATCTCATCCTTGTACCTCGCTGTCTTCTATTGACTGTTGTGTTCTTAATCCCTCCTAGCATCAGCAGCAGCCTCAGCCTTTACCTCAAGCTTCCCCACAACTCGGCAGCCTTTACAATGAGCCAGGGATGCAGCTGCGCTTCTCAGACATGCACTCCACCGCGGACAACAGACAAAATGTAACCCCCTAGTGTTAATTCACACAATTTTTGTGTTCCTCCTCCCCACTCAGTTTGCTCCTTAGCCTGTGTCCTTGTGTTCAGGCTTTTTGCTTGACCTATTGATGGTGAACAGCTATCATTAACAGCACTTTTGTTTGTTCTTTTAGTTTGTTGTTGTTGCCATATGGATAGAACCCACATTTTTAGTGTTTTAACGATACACTTCTTTATTTTAAGAAACTTAAATTTACCTTACGGAAAGACAGCTTCTCTACTATTGCTTCCTTTTGCATTTTTAATTGACTTTTTGTGGGACACTGCAGCCTTTTTACTGTGGTTATTTATATTGTTTGTTTTGAGGGGGAAAACAAGGTAATGTTCCCTCAGCAGCTGTTACTTGTGGTTCAGAAGTTTTTTTTCTTGTTTTGGGCTTATTAATATTTAAATCTGTAAATCTCTCCACAAGGGGCATTGGTGATGACAGGGACTTCAAGAAAAGCTGTTATGAAGTAAAAATAACATTTCAATATATTTAAAGTATTGCCAAGGACTCAGTAGAGGGGAAAAAATAATTTATTTAGCCACGTAGAATTGCTTAACTATGTGTTGTAAATGTAGCTAAGTGGATCTAGAGAATACATTCAAAAATTGTGTTGATTACAGTCATATCTGATATACATTTTTGTTGGAAGTAGTACTACTCAAATCATTTGAAACAGTGCCTTATCAAGTAGTGAGACATACTGCAATTTTCAAAACAACAGTTAATTTTTCTGAATGTGGTGGCAGGGAGGTCTTTTAGTTCAAGCGACTCTTCCTCAGCCCAAGTGCATCATCTGATCTTAGCGTCATCTTTTTGGTTGACAGTGAGGGTGATGTTGAACTAGTCTCTTCACTAAATACATAAAATATTTTTAGAATATACAGCACAATCATAAAAAATCTAACATTTACCATGTGATGAGTAATATGGTCTTGAGTACAGATTGCACACGAGATGGAAAACTCAAAGTAGCAAATGCTGCTTCAGTGAAAATTTATTCTCGCTGAAAAAACATTTAGAAGAACATGAAATACTACAGATAGCAACAGCTGGTCTTGTTTTATGTAACAAAGCTCAGATAATCTCATATTAAACTATTATTTTTAGAAAATTTAAAGCCATTTGTCTCTGGTACCTTTTTTGAGAATGGGGCTTTATCAGTTCCTGTTGGTGAATTGCCCCTCTTATTTCCTTAACCCAAAAAGTAGACTGAACCAGACCAGCGCTCTAGATTAAAATTTAATTTCGCACCTGGTATTCTTTTTCATCAGGAAATCTCTGATAAGTTTTCTGCGGTCCTTTCATTCAGATGTTTTCCTGGCTTTTGTCTTTCAAGCAGCTTCTGACCAAGAGTTTTTGTACAGTTCTACTCATCATTTGTTAAGTTGTAATTGAAGATTGTTTTAGGTACTTCTTTCATCACATGCTTACCTCTTTGTCTTTTTTAAAAAACTTTTTCTCCAGAGTCAGCCTCAGGCTCCCAACATGATGAAGGCCGCCCCCACCATGCTGCAGTCGCTACCTCCCCCAAACACATTCAGTGTTCCGACGCAGGCTCCACCTCCCTCCCTTCTGCAGGCCCAGCTGTCTGCTGCTTCTCTGGCCCCTCTCCTCCAAAACCCCCCTCAGCCTTTGCTGCCACAGCCTCCACCCAAAGGTAAACACCTGTCAGAAAAGATTACATTCGTCTGGTGGTAGATATAGCGCAGTGAAGGACACCACTATCTTTGCAGCTGTTTTGGCAGAACGTTGACCACAAAATCAAAGCTGTCTTTGCTGTATGTTATGTGGTTAAACAACCTGGTACTATACATTATGTCCCTTGTCTCTAGATGTGTTTCCTGGGGGTCTGCTTCAGCCTCCAGTGAGAATGATGCCGCAGCCACAGCCTGTCCGACGAATCGAGCCTCCACCACGTTTCCCCAGTCGCAATGATCGAGGCCCTGAGCTCATCCTGAGGACTAAAGAGGAACGCAGGTAAAACTGCGATAGATATTATCTTTAGATAATCTGATATTTATGATTGAAATAAGTAAAAGGTGTTAGTAAATCATCTTTGTGATTTTTTTCTCAATTATTTAGTCGCGACAGAGACCGTGAGCGCAGGCGGTCAAGAGAACGTTCACCTGCACGCAAACGTTCCAGAGACCGCTCTCCCAGACGTGACCGCTCACCTCGACGGCCTCGCAGGGTGGTTCCTCGCTACACCGTCCAGTTTTCCAAGTTCAGCTTAGATGGGTTCGTACAGTCTTTTTAAATAGAAACCCATCTCTGTCGTGTTGTCCTTTGCGTCAGTAGAATGCACTAGTTTGTGTCTTGGTGGCATTGATGGTCCTCTTTGTTTTGCAGCTCCAGCTGTGACATGATGGAGCTGAGAAGGCGCTATCAGAGCCTCTACATTCCCAGTGACTTCTTCAATGCTGTCTTTACCTGGGTGGATGCCTTCCCTATGACAAGACCCTTCCAGTTTAGTAACGCCTGTAACTTCCACATCTTGCACAAAGAGGTGGATCCTTTAGTAAAGAATACGGCTGTGCTGGACCCTCCTGATGCCAACCACACCTACAGTGCAAAGGTATGAATGTCAGTAATAGGTACATTGCATGTAGGCTGTCATGAAGATGCAGTGGACAGCCAGAAGTAATAAGAAATATGGAACAAAAAACAAAATTAAACTCAGTAAGCTTCTCTTTTTAGCTTTAGACATTATGGGAAAATTGGACTTTTATTTTTTCCTTGTGTTTCGTAGCTCCAGCTTTCAGCAAATGAATTGAGCAGGGTTGGAAAGAGTACAAAAAAAGTACTTAAAGGTGGAGTCAATAGGATTTTACTAAAAGCAAAATATAGACATATACAAAAGTAATGCTGCTCAATCATCATTTCTGGGCCTCTGTATGTGTGAGTTGGTGACTGTGTATGGAGACACACCGCCGTCTGCCTGTATTTTGATGTTTTGGCTGACTCAGGACCTGCCCGGGACGAGTTACCATAAAGAGCGATGTAGGCGTGCAATCATTTTTTAAGTAACAATAACGCGACTGCACCACTGCGAAGCATAGATGGCATGACCACAGTGAACTGGTGCGATTCCCCCAGCGAGGTTGGGAGGTTGAGAGCAGCGGAGCACAGCTACTGGACGCCGTCCAGACTGGAGACAGTTATGAATGTGGACATAGCGCAAAAAAAAAAAAAATAACGAAAAGGAAATATAGCCCTGATGAGCAAGCGGATAAAACTTGTTCCAGAGCAAGACTGAGGCTTGGTTTGGCTTTCAGCTGTTTTGGAGCACTGAAAGAGAGGCTGGGAAGAGTGATGGGCTGCTTTGTGATGGACAGGTTGGTGCTGAACACTGACGGTTAGCTTGTTAGCTTGCTAAGTTATCGACTTCTGCATTAAATAAATATAATATTCCAATGTAGCTTGCTGTGTAAGGTAGGTAAGTGGTATAGGAGTACACGTAGTACACGTAGTACATGTTAAGTTATGATACTTCAGGTGTGTTGAGCCGGGAGGAGGGGCCCAGTTTGAATGTTGTGTTTACAAACAGCAAAAAATGAATTCTACTGACTCCAACTTTAAGTAGAAGTACTGTTACCTTAATAAAAATTTAACTCAAGCAGAAGTAAAATTACTGGTGTAAAATGTACTCAAGTAAAAGTAAAAGTAGCTCATTTAAAAAGTATTTAGGGTAAAAGTTACTTAGTTACTTTTTTGAGGGTTGCGGGCGATTATAATATTATATCTCCATCTCCATCCCGCTCCATGTCTACACACAAATGCCCTTTTGCTCTGGCGCTGCAGTTAGTCAGCCAGAGCCAATCAGATGGACTGTTACTAGCACGCAGTCGCAGCATCAGTTCATAGAAAACTTGGAGACTTATTGTTTCAGCTTTTTTTTTTTTTTCTCAGTAACAGATGTGATTTAAAATGTAGTAAAGTATAATACTTCAAACAAAAGCCACTTAAGTAAAAGTAAAATTACAGATTTTAAAATCTACTTAAAAAAGTCAAGTACACAAAGAAAAACTACTCAGTTACAGTAACGTGAGTAAACGTGATTAGTTACTTTCCACCTCCGGAATTAAGCCTATTTTGGTTAAAACTGGCTCACTGGCTGTGTCTCAATCCAGAGAGCAACATACCCTGACATGAGTCTATTGGAGAAAAAAAGGCACACCATGAATAGTGTCACAATGGGGTTTCCTTTCATTAATATTTTTCAGATTATCGTTAAAACTTAAATGTATGGTCTTTATTTTTCAGGTGATGCTGCTGGCTAACCCCAGCATAGAGGAGCTCTATCACAAGTCCTGTGCTCTGGCAGAGGACTCACAAGAAGTCAAAGACTCCTTCCAACATCCTGCTAGACTCATTAAGGTACATCACACGTTCCGTGCTTGGACGATATGCCTGAGCTGACAGTGATGTAATTGTCCTATTCCATTGCTGAGTACTCACAATGTGGAAGAATCCAAACTGACGTTGGCTCCTTTGGGCAAATGAACCCGATGGTTTTTTTTTTTCTCTCTTGGTTGAGGATCCTCAGAGGTATGATTGTTTATATGTGCTGCTGACCTGGCTTTGTCTTTGTCTCTGTCCCCTTTTTTTTTTTTGCTCTTTCCAACCTCCACACCTCCTCTCCATACTGTCATCCCTTTTTCCATCTAACCTATTCTACTCTGTGGCTGTCCTTTGTACCCTTCTGTGTTTCTCCTTTAGTTTTTGGTGGGAATGAGAGGTAAAGATGAGGCCATGGCCATCGGTGGTCACTGGTCTCCCTCTCTGGATGGAGCCGACCCAGAGAAGGATCCTTCAGTCCTTATAAAGACAGCCATACGCTGTTGCAAGGCACTCACAGGCATAGACCTTAGTCTGTGCACTCAGTGGTAAGAGCTGTTATTCTCATCAATATGTATTTTTCTCAGTGATTAAGGTTCTGTTTAAACCTAATAACTTTGCTGTTATCAAAATTGTACATTTGGTTACTATAATTTGCTTAGTAATGTTACTGCCTACATACTAAATCTCATCCTGCACATGTTAAGTGATATTTTTTGTTTTCTTTTTATATTAATGATTGTGTTGTTAATTTGCTACCGTTTATTTATTTTTTTTATTGTGTTTGTGTAGTGTTCCTTTTTGGCCTTTTGTGTGTTGTCGTCTCGGCGCTCTCTTTCTGTCACACTCTCTGTACATATATGCATATTTCATTGTGATGAAAAACCAAACGCATGGACTGTGGCTGGAAGCAGTAGCCTGGACCAGAAGACACTCTTTTTTTTTTCTGTTCTCTCTGTTAAATATCTTACATATTTAACTGGCTTTCAATGTCCTGTTTATTCTGTCTCTCTTCGCACGACCCTAATGTAGTGCGTTAAGTGTATCCTAGGTTAAATGCAGAACACTTGCCCATAATTGGATGAAGCTATAATGGGGATGAATATAGGGGTGTGATTTATTTTGTGATTGTCTCTCAACCTTCTCAAAATGCCTGCTGTAACCTGTGACAACAGTTGGAGAGCTGCAGACTGGGTCCATTTTTCTATGCTGTGCTTTGTGTGGGAGAAGGGTCACTGTAATGATTTGTACAATCATTCAGTGACCTCATGGGAGGGAGTAGCTGTAGAAGGCTCGTCCTAGCAAGGCTTGCCTTTTATACTGTGCCCTGACCAGAATGTTTCTTTCCAATGCACCTTCTTCCTTTGCGACAGGTATCGTTTTGCAGAGATTCGCTATCACCGGCCAGAGGAGACACACAAGGGGCGGACTGTCCCTGCTCATGTGGAGACAGTGGTTTTGTTTCTTCCGGATGTTTGGCATTGTCTTCCTACCCGCTCAGAGTGGGAGGGGCTGTCACGGCGACTCCGGGAGCAGCTGGCTGAGAAGCTGTCGGCCGAGCGAAAGGAGGCGGATGGAGAACAGGCACTGAACCGCTAATCCCTCTCTTCTCATTTCCGCTTCTCACAGGAAGGCACAGGAATTACAAAAAAAACAAACCCCAGATACACATCAGACACAAACCATTCACGCACACACACACACAAACACAGGCAGATTATTGTTCCACCCAACCTCACCTAGGCTTCTTCTGTTTATTCCTCCACCTATCCCCGTTTTCTCTGCCTCAACCCCTCCATTCCTCCATCAGCACATCCACCTTCCCTCACATCCAGCAGACACACACAGTGGAAGCAGTGAGACTAGGTTGTGTTGTGTAGGCCCTGATCGCAACTGATAAAACAGATTCCAGCTCCTCAAACACCTCATAATTGGGTGCTAATCTGTTTTCAATCATTAATGTGCATTTGTATTATGTATTGTCAAAAAGACAAACCGTGCTTAAGCTGCTCTGAATTTGGGTGCTTGCAATTTGGTGTAGCAGTGGTTTCAAATAGCTGATCAAGTTTAAGCATGTGGTGTATTTATTTATTTCTCACGGGAATCTGAAATACTTCTTTACGCTGGAACCTGTGGAGTCAGTTGCGTGTAAATAATGTGTTTGTCGTAGAAATGTGTGTTTTTATGATTTTTCACATCAATATGAGATTGTCTGACTTCGAAAAGAGAACCTCCCCAAAGTCCTGCTTCTTGTCTCTTCTTGTTGTTGGATTCTACATTCTCATTTGGACTATATGTAGAATTTGGTCTTTCCAGGGCAGTTGGTTGAACGATGGCTCCTATCTGATATAGGTCTATAAAACCCATAAATGGCAATATCTAATACTCCAGTCATAGGCCATGGTAGGGCGACCCTATCCTCACTCCGTTTGGAGACCAGCTTCAGTTCACCTGATGTACCTACACACCTTTTGGACACACCTCTCATTGATTTTTACCTTTTTTGTGTTCCACAGATTGATTGATTGGCAGCTGGGGGGCATTTCTGTTGGTTTTTATAAGAGCTAGAGAGCTTCCCTGTGTACGCTTCAGTAGCAGTGGACTTAAACACAGTCGAGAGCTCACTAGGACAATGAAAGACAGATGTGACCTTGCTTCTTGCACGGATCAACTTTAAAGTTCACTCAAACCTCAAGTGGTGTGCTGACTGTTTGCTATCCCACCTCTTTCTCTCTCTGCCTGTCTCTATCTTAATGATTTCCTGTTAAGGAGGAAGAGGAAAAGGATGATGGGGAACCAAAGGATGTTAGTACTCCCACTCACTGGACTAAACTTGACCCGAAATCAATGAAGGTAAGGTTCAAAGATAAACCACAGCAATGATAAAACTGGGAAAACAGACGAGATCTCCCAAAATATGATTTGGTCAATGATGAGAAATCATGCACCACGCTGAACCTCTGATGGATTCCACTTCCACAGTTTCTGAGACCTTGATTGGAAAAAAACATGGCTTCTCTTTGGATCATTAATTTGTTTTTGTTTTTACACTGACTAAACACGGGGAGTAATAATGAAAAAACTAAAGAGAATTTTTAAATTGGTATTTCTGAGACAGAGATGACAATGACTGGAATGGCAGACAGGAGACCTCAGGATTATCTTTAGACCGCTGTCATGTTAAATGTGCATTTCATATGCGCTTGTTTTCTCCCCTTGCAGGTTAATGACCTGCGCAAGGAGCTGGATTGTCGCTCTCTAAGCTCTAAGGGGTTGAAGTCACAGCTGATCGCTCGCCTCACCAAGCAGCTGAAGGTGGAGGAGCAGGTTGAGGAGTCCAAGGAGCCTGAGAAAACAGAGAGCAAAACTCCTGAGGAAGAGGAGCCTTCACGCACGGAGGAAGACAGAGAGGTGCGAAGAATTTTATTCTTCAAGTTAATACACAAATATGTTTTAATGATGTGAGAATTAAGCAGTAGTAGTGACGGTGTTGTTACTGTGACAACACTAATGAAAATCTTATATGTTGTATAAATAAACGTTTCGTGATTGGGCGCATCTCACAAACCGTGCCTGAGTCGCTTGAAAATTGGTCTCGAGCACGATTCATGTGAACTCTGAGGACGGTCCACATGAGATGTGAAAGCAGCCGTGCCCAAACAAGGAAGTGGGCCGCCATGTGATAGGCTGTATAAGGGCGTGTGCATTTTTTTCAGAAGGCACAACTGTTGTTACCTAGCAACCATGACATGGCAGTCAACTTGCATGCATGTTAAGAAGGAGCCAGAAAATTTTAGTTTGCTATTTTAATACTTACATTTAAAAATGTATTCCTCAACTTCCAATGCTTCGTCCATTATGTTAGCTTGAAAAAAATAAGTTGTTACTTTTTCTTCTTCTTTGTGCGTATTGACGGAATGCAAACCAACTATGTACATACCGCCACCTACTGCATCAGGCTGTGTACATGCGCAAGTGTGCTCGGGCATGGAATGACATTGCTAATATGAAAGTGGGCCAGCGCGAGAAGGGGGGGGGGGGGGCAAACAAAAAA
>JAQLOL010000003.1:14718591-14740325 GCA_029783665.1 Naso thynnoides
TATATACATATATAAAATACCTTAAAATCTAAAGTACTTTCAAGTCAAAAGGCTCAAGTTCCAAGTCGAGTTGTAAGTCTTTTATGATATTGTCAAGCAGAGTCTGAAGTCATCCAATTTGTGACTTGAGTCTGACTCGAGTCCAAGTCACGTGACTCAGGTCCACACCTCTGCTGACTGAGGCTCAAATATATTTGGCTGAATCTCTGCATTGTTTCCTGTGATGCTAAAACAACACATTACTACTGGAAATGTTGAAACAGCTAGAATGGCTCTCACTTTGAAAAGAACGTTTAAAAGTTTCTACTAGTGCGATAGTGTGGAAACAATTTGCAGGACATGTGCACGCATGAGACACTCAATGTAAGGATGCACTGGAAAATGCACTTCTTGTCATATTGACAGTGTCATACATTCTGTATCATCTTGTTTAAATTTCTCTGTTGAATCTAAGGTATACTAAGTTTTTAACCTTTCTTATTTACGGCTGCATCATTCCAATGAATGGAAAAAGCCTATTTACTTGTTTTTTTGCATCATTTTGTAGAAATTTCCCAACAAATGGGGTTGACAGAATGGAAATAATGTTGTGTGGTTTTGAGCATTGTTTGACTGCGCAACACGAGTCTGCAACGACTAAAAGTCGAACTGGAACTGTTTAAATTTATTATCGAAAGCTTTAAAAATCTTAAGCCGCAAAAATCTCTTAGACTCATTTCTTATTACAAGACTTGGATCTTTAATCCCGCACAGAATCTTGCATGTTTCCTGTTTTGTCGTCATGCTTCCCTCAACTCTGCTGCACCAGGCCGGCGTGCACATAATTCATCCTGTGTATGCCGAGCTGATGTATTCTTTTCATGCACAGAGGAAGCGCAATATCCTGTTCCAGCACGGGCTCTAATACCTCACTGAGGCACACCGGCCCCCAGCCTCTCCTGGGCCTGAGTGCTCCTGAACATAAAGCCACAGGCTCTCTGAGACTGTGATATATGAGGTGTCTGTCTGTCTGTCTGTCTTTATATCTGTGCTTCAGTCTCTGCCTGTTACAGTGTCAGTGAAAGCAGGGACTAATGAGAGCTCAGCGAGGAATGGTTCTCATTTTGGTTCTCATCAAATAAGTTTCCGGATGCTCCTGCGCTTTTATTGAAAAGGCATTCTCTCCCGTTGAGTCATTGTTGTGCATAACAATTTTTCAAGTCAGTGTTCTCCAAGGGAACGCCATGTTTTATGAGACCTCTGTTTACCACACCAGTGGCCCTGTTAAATGATTTATGCGTGGCAGCAACTCATCATGAAGAGACTTGTGATGGAAATAAATAAATATTAATTTAATTTATTCTAAGTCAATCAACAAAACCTACTTCTAAGCTTTGTTGGCACCCGTCAACTTCTCCTTTGATGGTGATTTATGTGTGTAACTGTTTCTGTGCAGGAGGCGCTCCATGTCGCTGGTTCTAGTTACAGACAGGGTTTGTGCTTACTTCACTTGACCTCAATAATATTCTTAAATTTTTTTAGAAACATCTCCATTAGAAATGTAAGTAGTCTTTTATAGCTGCACTGTAGATGCAAACTTTGTGCTTACTTAAAATAAAATAGCAAATGTTACTTAAGTTGTGTTTGTCTTTTAATTTAACTTCTTATCACTTAGCAGTCTTGACTTTTTGCTTTACAAACTTATTTCATATGGTTAAATGTGCTCGATTCTTCTGAGTTTGTTTTACAAGACATAAATCATAGTGTTGCTCACGTGTCTGGAACAGCACTGCATCATGGGAAGGCAACTTCTGAGCTAATAACTTCATAGAGCGTCATTTGCATAAAAATTATATCCTCGTGTTGTTCTCTTCCCGAAGATTTTATACTTTCACTTTTACTCAACTTCCACAATTTTCTTCTGAAACCATTAATGAGAAACAAAGTCATAACCAAGCCACTTAGGAACAATGTTAACGTAAATCTGCCTACCACGTGAGTAAGATTTGCTTTGGCCTCAGAGGTAACAGGAACCTTGAGTGATTTTGGATGAACTGCCACTTCTTCCTGAGCAGGTGCATTTAGTCCAATGAAAATTGATATTAAGTTGTTTGAAATGGCAATTTTAAGTAGTCTGTACTTACTCAAGAGTACATTTAAATTATATTTCTAGGTAAACTTTACTGAGTTTACTGAGTTACTCAAACCAGTGTTTTAGGGTTCTACACTGAATTAACATGAAGTACAATTTACAATATCTATTCCACTTTACCCAAGTCAAATCGTAACTTTACTTGTTTTTTTCAAGTCAATCAGTTTGCACATGTTTTTCATGTAAGATTAACTAACTAGAATTTACACTGTGGATGATGCAAATAACTCAAAACAAACAAATCGAGTCATAAAATAAACAAGCAACATAAAACCTTATGAGTAATAAAACTTTAAATGTCATGACTAAAACAGCACCTGTTCCTGCAGAGGAGAAGCAACACACACACACATTTGTACTGCCATAGCCTACTTGGGAGGACACTCATTGACGTAATGCATTTTCCAGCCCCTTACTCTAACCCTAACCATCAAAAGTAAATGCCTGATTCTAACCTAAACTTAATCAAATCCTAACTCTAAATCCAAGTCTTAACCCTCAAGATGTCTGGCAACATAGTGAGGACCGGCCAAAATGTCCTCACGTCCCAAAAATGACCTCACTCTGACGGTTAAAAACTCACGCTGGCCCTCACTGACGTGCAAGTACAAGAACACAGACACACACACACACACACACACACACAAGCACAGTCAGTGGGAGGTCTACCTGTGCGACCCAGCAGCAGGCTGATGAGCCCTCCTCCTCTCTGCCGCCGTCACTGGTCTCCCTGGAAGCCGAGAGAAACCAGTCGGACGGTCCCTGCGCCTCCGGTTCACTCTGCAGGACTCACAGACGCGCTCTGGAGGAATGCGTGGCAAAACGCGGCTTTTGCTTGGATTTCCACAGAGGAGAGCTGTCTTTTAACAAGTGCATTTCCATTCTTAGCATGATAACTTCCCCCCGGAGCCGTTAACAGGCGTCCGAAATGTCTCACCAGCCGCGGGTTGTGCAACTCTCCGCCGCGTCGCTCGCCGTAGTCCTCGGCCCGGACGAGGAGAGTTTGCGCGCCGGTGGAGGGAAACTTAACGCCAATACTACGAGTGGTCAGGAAGTTTTTGCGGACTTCAAGGCGCAAAACTCGCGCAGTTTCTGGAATAAGAGGCTCGTCAAGGCCATAGCTGAAGTGTACTTTCAGGGATGGATGGAAAACTTGGTGCTTTTCATTCAAGGGAACGCGAACAACTTGGAGGTGCTGAGGGAAGCGTGGATGCGCAGAGCTCTGAGGTCACCGAAGGGATTTATCATTAAAGCTGTCGGTATGTAGCTGTCATCAATTATATTTTTAAGTATTATTATAAAGCAAACAATGGTAATAATAAAACTTTCCTCTTTTTTTTTAGTCTAAAAAGTTTCCTGTGACAGAATGTAAGGCAGGAATGCAAATACATGCAAACGAGAGGATTCTGAAGGGTGAAATAGTGAAACTACCACTGAAACAACGGAGCAAAATGTGTTTTATCATCTATGAGAACCTGCAGAATCACACAACCAACAACATTTGTTCCCCAAATAGAGAGAAACGTGTGAAAAGTTAAAAACAGGAGCTGGCAGGGTTTAACACCTCCGCCCTCCTCCTCTTCCTCCACCTTTGGATTTTTATTAAGACTTTTGTAGAGACAGACTTTAATAAATATCAAAAGAATTTACCCAAAATGTTCTGGTGCTCACTGGAATAGTGTTAATAGCGGGTTATTTTATTGTAGTGTGTTCTCTGAATTTGGATAATCCTGAGCATTATTTTGTGTGAAAGGCAAGTGGAAATCTTCTTTTTTCTCATATGGACATTGCTGGCTCACTCTGCTGGATCCTCCTCTGTTATTCTCATGCAAAACCCAAAATATTGGCTTAATTTTAAAAGAGACCACATTTTGCTGTCAGTGAAATGTTGCCAGCTTTACCAAACCAGTTTCAACACCACAGCTGTTTTCTCTCACCGTCAAAGCTGCAGCATCAGTTCAAAGAGCCTGACAGATGATATTTCTTAAAACTATATTCTCCTAAATATCGTCGGGTGGATTTGACAGGGTTTCAGCCTCAGCCTCCCCTTGTTGTCAGCACAGTGATGTGTTTACCAAAGCTTGTTAACAAAGCTGTAATTACTCCTAATTGCTCTTCTTCTCTGGCTCCCTCAGATGTGGCTTAAAGCAGCATATAGCTGCACAGAAACAATGAATGGAAACCCTTATGCTGCCTCTTAAAGCATGATCTCATTGGGTGTAAATGCCTGACAGCACCAGCTGCCGGAGAAAATGACAAGCCTGTGTGGCGTCTAGACCTAAAG
Source organism: Naso thynnoides (assembly GCA_029783665.1). Classification (NCBI taxonomy): domain Eukaryota; kingdom Metazoa; phylum Chordata; class Actinopteri; order Acanthuriformes; family Acanthuridae; genus Naso; species Naso thynnoides. The sequence goes on from JAQLOL010000003.1 coordinate 14,723,007, forward strand.
ACAGTATTCTCAAGAGATACACCAGGTTATTTACATTGTTTCCTGCTTTAGAAGAAAACAAATATAGATATGAGGGAACAGAATTTGTGTTTGTGCCCCTAAGCAGCATCTTCTGCTCAAAAAAAAGCAAACAAACATGGTAGTAAAAAAACTGCAGGATGGAGTTGAAGATGATGTGTTAAAGGCACATTTTCCAAATCTTAGTATATTTGAGCTGCTGCAGGTTCCTCTGGTTGTTGAAAGAGTTTCCCAGCAACACACATACACACACTGGCTCAGTTTCCTGGTCGGCCTGTCCAATAATGTGTCTGCCTATGTTTGAGTGTTTTTGTCTGCCATTGTCTGCATTCTGACTTTGCATCAGTCTGTCAGCTTTGGCAGATTGAGCAGTGCACGGACAAGTAAAGGGAGGAATGTGATGTGAAGGGGAGGAAGAGACCACACAAGGGGAGACCAGGAGGGCGTGGAGTGACGGAGGAGGAAGAGGAGGAGGGGAGGCTGATATGCCTCCAGCTGTGAGGCAGGTTCTGGCCCTAAAATTCAACTCGGTGCACAAACAAACGCCGTATGAGGCAAAGGTGATGTGGAGCTTATTGCCCGGCACACACAAGAGCACACAGACGTGTGAGCTCACAGGCAGGTGTTGATGCCTCAACAGACGCCTCATGTTTGAGCTTCACACCTGTAACTTGTAAGCAAACACGTTTGTGTGCGGACATGTCACGTCCCTCTCCTCCTTAACAAATCCTTTGCCTCACACTGCAGCAATTTGTATGGAAATCAGTGCTGGCAGGCTGTCAGAGGCTGGTTTACTGCCTCCTCACTGAGCGCTGGTCAGCAGTGAATCACCGTGCGCCTGGCTGCCGACCACCGGCGTTTTTCTGTTAGCCAGGATTAATGTCCCCCCTGTTTCATGGCCAGTGAGGGACTGTGGAAGTCAGACTGCTAGATTGATATCAGGCATGGACTTAAAGGCCTTGACATTGTCCTGATATAAATATGTCAGCTGGAAAACAGAAATGTTATGAGTTATGAGTTACAGTGAAATTCAAACAGCCCTATTTCCTCTCTCAGGTCAGAGCAAGGTTGAGGCGTTAGGAGGCCGACTAAAGGAACTAGTTTTTGTAGATGTTCAGCAAGATTAACCAGATAAGGTTCATGTTAGTTAAGATCAGATGATTAAACAAGCCCTCAGAGAAATAAACTCAGTCCTTTTTAATGATTTGCTGTTATCAGTGCTAATAGCCCGAGTGGAGTCAGATCGTTCTTCTGCCTCCTCTGAAGGGAGAATATGCAGAAAATGAGGAAAGGTTTGTGGTGAGCTGAGGCCGAGGGAAACAGACAGGAGTCAGTGAACAGGCTCTGTTGTTATCCTTGTGGGAACGGGCCCCCCTGGTACTGGGGTTGACCCCTCCGCTGCAACTCAGGAACGTCTGCCAGGTTTTTCTTATTTTGAAGATCTTTCATCCATGCAAGAAAATGGTTGCTGTTTGTCCTTTTAGCCCAATAAATGTACTTGTGTCAGTGGTGCTGCTGTTTAATTATTAATTAATGCATTCAGCCCAGCCTATCCTCTTTTTAGGCCATTCATTCCAAATCATGACATATAATCCAGTTTTATCAAATGGGTTGTATTTACTCCAGTATTGTTCCACCAAACTAACTCCATTTCATTTTGAGAGTTGCAATTATCAGTGTGCTGCCTTAAAGGGAAAACCCCCCACTTTTCATGTGGATGTCCAGTCAATGCTGATGGTCATTGCAGTCAATCAAAGCAAAAAATTCCTCAGTTTATGCTATATTGGCAAAGAAAGCTGAGATTTCTGAGTTGTCCTGCTCACACAGCTGTTCATGCAGCACCTTCATGTACCAGAATGCATTGCGTCACAAAAAAAACAGTACTTATGGGGTCTCCAAGGTTGTTATCTGTCAGATTGGAACATTTTCTGTATTTAATATTGCGTTGTTTTCAATAACAAGGGGTTTTTGGTCCACCAGAGGCAGAAAATCCTCAAAACAAATATGGCGCTGGCTTGCCTGGAGTGCGAGAGGGGAAAGGCAAGAGATAAACAGTTTGTAGTTATCCCTGATATCAGTGATGTCACTGGTTCCAGGAAGAACAAGAGATTTTTAAGCTGCATCCCAGAAACACAGAGAACACTGAAAAAAATATTGGTGTATTTCACATGATATCCCTAATTCAGTTTGATAGAAGTAAGGTTAAAAACTGACAGAGCTGCTTTTTAAAGGAACAGTTCTACATGTAGAAAAAGGTTCTTGTTCATCTTATTAATTCTTCCATTTAGAAACAAAGCTTTATACCACTGCTGTGCTTTACAATGAGCAATCTCAAGTAACTTGAAAGGGAATCAGATTAAATACAAAAATGTTGAGCTGTTCTTTTAATTAGTTTTGTATAAAAATGCACTGATCACCTTGTTCTTCCTGAGAGCTCTCCTGTGGAAACCAGAGGCTTCTTAATGACCGTTAGCTGGCTCTGCATTATTTAGACTTCTGCTGTTGTTTGTGCAGCAGGACGAGCACGGATCCATGAGCTGAAACATTTATATGGAGTCAGCCGGTGGTGTAATGAGGTGTCCAGTGTCCTCTCTACATTTAAACTCTACAAACTGTCCTTGTCCTCTTTGAACATGGACGTGGAGGAGGCCTCTCACTTTCATCATCAAAAAGACATTTTTTGGTCGTTGTAGGTCATTCTGTAGGTCTCCCTCTCTGTGTTTTTGGAGAAGTAGACCACAGCGATGCTGAACTTTTTAAGCCAAGTTTCCCTTTTAAATGGTATGTTTTATTTAACTCACCATACCATGAGGTGGTCAAGCATTCCTGAAATGCTTCATTTACTCTTGAGATCATTTCCTGAGTTCTCCGGCACAGAGCGCCTCATTTCTGCTCTTTGCCTTTCACTTGAAAGCGTCATACGAGTATTTTCACACAAGGAGTGTCTCCTTTCATGAGGGTGTTTTGTCAAAGTCTCAGAGCGCTTCACTAATGGTCATAACTCTTCCAGATGTTAGCTTATTAGCCATGACACCCCCTCGCTGGGCCTTTCCAGGTTTAAATGGCCCACCCTGTCCTAACTAAGCAGCAAAGGTCAAAGGTTACAACCTTGTTGCTAACAAGCCCCCTTGAGGTCAGTTAGCTTCAGAGGGTTTGTTACAAGGCAAACAACACACATCACTACAGTATCCAGGTGTTCTTCACTCAGTGTCCGTGTTCAGCATCTGACACTCCCACAACGCCGTCATGTTATATTCTGTTAAATGGATTATAAGCTGGATAATATTTAACACTATTAATTACATTGGTCTAAGAGCAGCAAGTACAACATTTATTTTATTCTACATTTTTCATTACACTGTTGAATAGTCAGGGTTTAGACTGCCTCAGTCAAGTTTGCACTAACACTCAAAGTAGAAGTTGATGTTCCAACAGTTTATTATTTCCAGCTTGCTGTTTCAACCATTGTAATTGTTTTTTAAAATTACTTTTAGCCAATTATTTCAACAAAGGAGTGCGCCCAACTTTGAAGAAAGGTTTGTAGGCAACATATATTTGATTTATGTTGATGTGTAGTTCTCCTCTGAACACTAGAGGGTGTATGTTAAAGGTAGAGGTTACTGAAGTTCATGCAATCCAGCGCAGGGGGTGCTGAGAGGAAGGAAGCAAATAGTTGTTGACCGTGCTCGGCCGATGATGTATTTCGATGTTTTTGTGTTTAAAGCTAATTGGAAGTTATGGACATTGTGGAGCCTCATCATGGAGACAAAACAAAAACGCAATGACAAATATTTGAGTGCACATCCAAAAAATACAGCTTGATGAGCATTAGCAGCTAAGTGTAAGACTTGAGTCTCTACAATGTGGGCCAAACTTTGCTTAAACTTTAGCTAACAATACCAACTGTTTATCCATCAGACTGCTTTGATCTAACTGCTTATGGATTTATTTAATTTCACTCGCTTATCCATTGTTTTTAACCATATATTATAATATTTATCAGTAAATGAATATGAGCGTAAGCATAGCTATTGTTCCCTTGAGAAAAAGTCAATTGGATATTTTCATTGGGTTTTGGATTATTGCAGAAAATAAGTGGCAGACAAAAGTTGAGGAGACTTACACGTTTTAATTAACAAGGTACTCTTCACAATGAATCCCTCTTTTATAATGTTTGATGCATATTGTAGTTGAAGACATAAAAAGTTAAGAAATACCTTTTTTAAGACATATAATAGAGTAAAAAATCACAAGTGGGGTTTATACTGATGAGTTTTATGTCTTATTAAATGTAAAGGGTCGTCCGTCTAACCAAAACCTTTACAAAACGCACTGATTTTGAGAACATGGAAGTCCAACTTAGCGTGGAAGTCCATGTTCACTTATTTTCAGGTTTTTTGACTTTACCTGCAGCTATCTGTTAGCCTCGATTTCTACCAATATAACTGCTCTGAACTTAGCTGCACATTTGGTACTTGTTTTCATTTGTAATACAGTATTGTAAATGCACTAAAAATAGGCATCACAGCCATTTTCGTGGAAGTAGGTTTAATTGAGGTTTTCATGTACTCCTTGACAACTGCAGAAGTGCCCCCTGGAGTAGCCCAGAAGTTGGCTGCATACAGTAATATGTGTTTCTACTGAGGCCATTATTAAAAATCTCCATGATTTTTATTTTTTAAATATTGTATTTCTAGTTAAAGACAGATTTATAACGGGAAACAATCGATCATATTTCTGCTCTGCTCTGTTTAGTCAGGGCTACCATCTGCTCTTAAACAATTTTTGGTCAGAGAAAATCACTCTGGAGCTCCCTGACACTAATAGTATGACATTAAGTGGTTACACAAAATATATGCTGCAGTTTTTCAGGCTTAAATTGATGAAGACTCCATATTACGACGGCGGTCGGTTAAATCTTGTTCTCCTTGCAAAAACAGAAGAGGAATGTTTTTGGAAACCAGACCAAATCTGCTGGTATCCAACCATGCAGCAGCTCTTATGTCTCACTTCACTATAGATCAAAGATCACCTTAATTTATCCTAAATAAATAGTCGACTGGAGGTGAATAAAAAATGGAACATGAAAGGTTTTGACTTAATGTAATGGAAACAAAGGCAGCCTCTGAAATGTGCAGCTTCATTGAATCTTTAAATTGCATTTTGGCATAAGAGTAATTAGGCTGCAGTCTTTTAATATAAGCTTCAGTCTTATATTTTCTGGGTTCAGATATGAGGAAACCTTGACCTCTATTCTCAGATGTGACCCTCACAGCGTCTGCACATGTGCGTGCGTGTCTCTCAGCACATCATTTGTTCACCACATCCTTCCCATTGAGCAGGAAGCTCACCCCTGGTGCGAATCGGGCTCGTCTGCCTCTTTATCAACCCAAATATTGGGCTCACCCGGAGCGATGCAGTGGAGCCGTGCCAATAACAACAGCTGAGGAGTTTCCTCTGTATCCCTCAGCTTATACACCCTGTCAGTGGCCGCTTGGGTTTCCCTCTTGGGATTTATTTTATTCACGCTCAGGTCAGAAAAATGGGCCGACACAGTGAGGTTATATTGCATTAAGTATGGTCTTACTATACTCTTCAGTTTCCTGACAGGATGTTTTCTTTGCTTCATTTAGCGTTGATAAATGCGGCGGTATGCTAACATTGGTTCTGTGATAGCAAAGTGCAGTGTTATTGTATTTCAAGAGTAAAAGATACTTTCAAGGACCTCAGCAGAGCTGTGTGCTGACAAGTTGCAAGGTATTAAAAGGTGATGGATCATATGGCAGACACTGGATGGGAGCGCTGCTCTTAATGCTGGGATAACAAACACAGGAATCTGCTGCACCTCGATCTCAGTTAAATAGGAGGAAATAGGTTTCACCTGCAGCCAATGACTGCCAATAATGCTTGAGGGGTGTGGAAACTCTTAAAGATTGTGTGTGCAGTATATCCGTCTTAGAAAACCTCATGGGTGGAGTGAGTCTGGATCTTTGACAGAGGCCAAACTGGGGAAACTAGAGGTCAGTGATTAGTATGAGAGAAATGCCCAAACAAAGTTTCATTTTTTAACACTGAAATGTTGCAAAAATGTCATAAAAGTCTGCACAGGCACTTAAAATATAGAAATAGTGAGCAAGATAGGGCCTTAATTGGATCTTGGGGACTAGAAGACTAAATACTGGGCACTTTCTTCACTATTAAGTTAGCCTGGAAACCAGCTCCACACAACTGAATTGGAGCCAAGAAGCCTAAACAACATCAGGGAACCATTGACTGAATTATTTGCTGCAAACAGAGAAGCCTTGTGTTGAATTTTGTCCCTGGTAGACACGCTTACATAGAGTAGTGGTTGAGATGGTACTATGTTTCCATGCAAAGTCCAACTGATTAGAAATAAAAGACAACACAAAGAAACACACAAAAAAACACGAGTTAATCACTTGCACATGACTATGATTTGAATAAGACAAGATATTTTGGAGATAGGCTGATAATTGTTTAATTCCTTTTCTTTATGCGGGAGGAGAACTCATGCAGCCATCCCCATCCTTCAGTGTCTGTCTGTGTAAACTAGATATTGATAATTTATGCAGGAGCTTTAATAAACGAGAGCAGCGTAACATCACACCCCCTTTATGCCCCGTTTTGGGTGAAAACTAAGGGTTCTGGACACTGGTGCCAGATTCAGAAACCTAGTGAATTCATGCCTAAAAGCTGCTGTGTTGTGTTGTGTACATCACAAAACCAAAAAAACCCCAGAGTTATGATTTTCCTGACTCTGCAAAAAGTTTAATGTCTTCAAAGTTCACCCTCTACGGTGCTTATTAGACAGAGGAATACAAATAAGCCTTAATGTAATACATGCAGACCACAATAATACCACTAATAACTACTGGTTTTGGTCTGCATGTGTTACATTATGCCATATTTGTGTTAATCTGCCTAGATAGCATGTAAATGATGCATTTTGAAACCATTAAACTTTTTTGCGGTATACAGCTCTTCATTTATTTATTTATTTTTTTGATGTTTTGGATGGAATTGTTACTGTTGTCTTTATTCATAGTATTCGATCACAGACATCTTGGTTATAAACAGCAAGTGAATAAAATCAAACAGCAGATGGTTAATAATAATAATAATTATGGTCATGAAAAAGCAGCCAAATAAAGTGTCTTAATGGCAGAAAATGTGTCAGAGGTACATTACCTGGAGATCCAATGAGACAGGTGTTATATGTCAGAATATGATACCTCCGGCCATTGCATGGGGTTGTTGGTCCACTTTCATGGACATAGACTGAAAGGACACTCACCAACCTCTATTCCCCTTATTTTTTGTAATGTAACAGAGCCAATCATTGATTGGCAAGGACATTTCATTAGAGTTAGTTTGGCTGGCCATTACTATGTGTGCTCCTAATACCCAAAAGAAATGCAGTATTCTTATTTAAGGTGATTAAATTTGCAACGTTGGATATTTTGAATTTACCGCCAGTCAACGAGGAGGCTCTGTTTTCATCCAAACAGGGGCGTGGCCAGAGAGCGTTGCTCTCATGTATTGCATTTATGACTTTGCATTCCTATTTTTGGAAGTTCATGAAGTGTATTTACATTGAAGTTATCCCTGTCAGGAGGAGATACTACTAAATACAAGGCATTTTTTCTTGTCCTGAATGAATAAAACAGACTGTCTGAACCATGCTACACCGGATCTTTTGTCTCAAATAGTCTTATATCTTTAACCTCAGATATCAAAGAAATTACAGTGTGATTCAGTGAGTTTACCAATCTACCTATGCATACACTCTGGCTGATTTAGCAGCAAAGCTTCCAATGTCAAGTTTTTCTAATTCGTTTTCCAAACAACTTTTTTTTGGAGTGTGAAGCATTGTTTATAGGCTGATGTCATGCAGGGTGATTTGTATAAGCAACTAAGAGACTGGATAATTTTGACTTTTTGTTCTTCCATCTCTAATTCCTCTTTTTTATGGAAGTGCAGCACTTATCTCTGGTGTATCCCTTTCACCGAACGTACTCCATTAAGATGAATTGTTAAGTTTAGCCTTGAACACATTAGATCTGGGCTGAGCTCGAGTATGTCATGCTCAGGGGATTAAGACTGAAGAGACAGATTTTCTGCCCATTTAGTTTCTTTACATTTTAGTGGTTCTAACAGAAATGTGAAAAACATGTACATGGCCATTAAAGAACAGAGGCAAGGTACCTTGATCCACATTTAAATGGCTTTGACTCACCAGGTGTCTGGCAGAAACAGCACTGGCAGACTGTGGGGTAACGTTCATGAGCATAAAAGCAGATGAGAGCCAGACATGTTGGGGTGCGGCCCATTAACTCTGGAGTGGTATGAAGTAAAAAGGCTGGAAAGTAAAGTGTTGAATCCAAAACCTGCCTGCTGGCAATGCCATGGATATCATGTTACACAGAGCAAAAACCTGTGATAAAACACAGGTCTGTCTACCATCACATTGTTACTGGTCCTCTGTTAAACACCTGGTCAGGTGTATTTCCTATTTCACAAGAACATGATAACAGGGTTTTTGCACACTAGCTCAGCAGCAGGTCGTTTATTTCTCGTGGCTCAGCCTGGGTTGCTGTTTAAATTGTTCTCAGTGTGCATTGAATGGCAAAAACATTATTTAATGGCATTACAGCTGCAAGGATTTACCACTAAGATCAATGGTGACCAACTATGTGGGCGTGCACGTTTTAAGCTCCGTGAATGTCAATTTGAGAGGCTTAGTCACAGCCTGTTTATGCTTTCGTGCCAACATACATTAAATGTCAAAGAGCTGGTTTAGCAAAGTGAGTCTCAAGGCCGTAGCTGGATTTCAGATACCCAAACTACACTTATGCTGCTGTTTCTTCTTTTTCTTTGGCTTTGTATTGCATGTGGCAGGTCGACGCCACAGTGAAGGTTTCCATGGTGATTTGAGTCAACACAAAGCCTGGCTGTGTTTCTCCTTACGGCTCAAAGTTAGAGTTGAATCGTCTTTAGTCGTGGTGTTTTGACTTTTTTTCTTATCTGTTCCTCTGCGGGATAATAAGAGCTGTTTATGGGTAAATGTAGCCGAAAGTCAGTTATTATCCCGACAATGGGGCTCAATAAGATTTAATAATGCAGCAGATTTTTCAGATTGTATCTAGTTCATCAAAGTGAGCATTGCCATGTTAACCGGAGGGGAAAAAAGCACCTTCACAAAGAGGGCACAGTCCAGATTTCACTCTTTTCCTCCCACTTCACCACCTCACTTAATATTTAAACACGGGCACTCTGAGATACTGAAGCGTCTGCGGGTCAGTTTAAATATTTACCTAATGCCTTCAAGTCTGAGCAGAAACGCTGGTTTTGTTGTTGGGAATCAATCAATAAAGTTGTAAAATGATCGGTAGCTCAGTCTTTCCATTTTACGGGTTATTGATGTGTTTTTAAGTAGGATGTTGGCAGCCATGTTGATAAAGTATACACAGGAAATTCAAGCCCAGCGGTAATTATACAGTACATTGATCAATAGATGCTTGTGCTAACTGCAAACATTTTGATATAATCTTGATGGCCATGCAAGCATTTCTCCTTTTAGAGCGGAAGCACAGAAAAGGGCCGTGTTGTTAGACGGGGCGAGGTTTGTTGTTGGGACATTCGGGCTGTTATTGCTCTCTGAAGGGATCTTTTCTCTCACTTTATTGGGCCATTTAACTGCAACGCCCACGTCTGTGTGTTCTTTGGGAATGAAAGACACAAACTCGTAAAGCACTTTAAGAAAGTGTGATGTGCGCACACAGACTCACACACACATAAGAAGGGGAGGGCGGGGTCACAGAGGCCCGTCATACCAAAGAAAACCCAAAAAACCCAAACAAAGGGAAGTTGTTGTTGGACTGGGAGGGAGTCATGACATAAATTACAGTTGGCATCTCTTCCCAATACACTAAATCTGACTGTATGAGTGTTTGACACTGTCTCACCAGAGACTTGTCTCAGATTCTTCACTTACAGCCTGTTAATTTACCGAAGCGTGCTCTTCACACAGTCTGAGTCGATGGGCGACAGGGAGGGTTTTGCAGATTGAGCAGGCCCCAAGTTCATGTTGAGTGCCAAACAGTGTGTTCTTAATGAGGGAGAGAGAAGATTAGCCTGTTTGCCCACTGGAGCCTAAAAGATTAGACGACACCAATGCGATAAGATGGTGTGTGTCTGCGAGTGTGTTTCTAAAGAGGCCATGGAGTAAGGGATTATGAAAACAAGCCTGATATTTCTGTTAGATTTACCTGTGACAGCATGAAGGTGAAAGGTCACGGACGGTATTCAGTTACAAGTACAGACTTCTTAAACACTTTGGTTTCTGGCCTCCCATCAACCATGACTATGGTGTAAATCCATTTTCAAAGCCATGACTGTTTGAATGTGATGGAATGATTTCCTATTTAGAGCAGTGGTGTCATTCCCATATTGCCTGGTCGGCCAGTTTTTAGCTAAATGCTATCATGCCAGCATGATCTAGCTTGGTAAACCAGACCCGTAATTCACTTTGTGAACAGCTTTGTTTCTTAATATGGGTCTGGCCACGCTCCATTTGGGATTCTTTGCAGAATTTGAATCCTTGTAGGTGTGATATTAGGTTAAGGGCAAAACTGTTGGGGCAGTCTTAGAACAACCAGCATTGACATTGACTGCAGGGTTGCCAGGTCTGTGGTTTTCCCGCAGAATTGGGCCACTTTAAAGGTGCTGCTGTAGGTGGATTTTTTTTTTCATGGGTTGAGTGGACCTATTTTTGACTTTAAGCAAATGAATAATAAATGAATGTCATAAATAAACTACTTTGTACAGCTCAAACCCGACCAAATTGACAAGCAGATAAGCAGGTACACATAAAAAACATCATATGTACAGACACATACACGCACACAGGCAACACGGTAGCCCTGCCCATGCCTGCTCACACACACCCACTACTGTCGGCACCTGCGCTGCATAAAGTAACTGCATATGAAGTGATAAAAACTGTACATTTATGTTGTCCAGGCGGGGAGGAAGACACAAAGAAAAAACAGTGACTGAAAGGGGCCAAGAGACAGATTAGTTAGTGCTTTAGTGAATCAAGCTATATTTTATGTGTTGTGCTATAGCCCATGTAATAACTGAAGCAATTTAGGAACTAGATTAAACAACTTTGTGGGAAAAAAAATGCTTCCATTGCTAGTATACTGACCATTTATGGTGCTATTTTGTAACTATTGCAATACGTTTGACATGATATCGGACTGTAAGGCAGTATATATGTGGTGTGGCAGAGTTTTTAAGGGCTTGTTTTGATTTCTGGCATTGAGATGATCTTTGGCTGGCTTTACTGGCCATTGAGCTAGTTTTGTCTCACAGACATGGCAACCCTGCTAAATGTTATCATGCTAACATGAGCTAGCCTGCTAAACCAGACACATAATTCAGTTTGCGAATGAATTCATTTTGTGATATGAGTGTGGCCATGCTCCATTGGGGATTCTTTGCAGTGTTTGAATCCTAGTAGGCGGGGTATTGGCTTAAGTGTAAAACCACTGGAGCAGCCTTAAACCAATTGGCATGGACCTTGGCTGTGGCCTTTGGCGTACCAACAGCATGGCTTATCAGCTCACAGCGCTATAACCACATCCATGTGGCAAAGGATGTCTGTGTGTTGGATCCTGTTGCTGAGTTGATTTTCATACAGATTAAAATGAATTTCTGGCCTTTAAATACCAAATTTTAGAAAAACATTATGTCTTTTCAATATATACGCTGATTGAGAGTTCAAAAAATGGTGTGGAGGTTTGTGATGCTGCAGGACTTCTAATGTCCCCAAATCTGAAGCATAGCGTACATCAAATCATTTAACTTTGGCATCTCCCTCACCCCGCATGAATGGGACAGAATATGCAGGCACTCAGTATCACTGTCTAAATGAGTAAAATTTAGTGTCACCCCCTCCAGACTTAAAAAGATATAAACCCCTTTCAGGCTCATGCTGGCATGGATGTGGAGAAGCACTCCCTGTGGCACTGCCCAGCTGTTAAAGCCCTTTGGGTTGGGGTCAGAGATATACTTGCAAATATACTGAACATGGACATAACTTTTAGTCCACCAGGACTAAAAGTTATCTGTCTCCTCCTACAGGGCGTTCGGCCCTATGGCATTAATTGTACACCTGCACAAAAAATGAAATTACAGGGCGGGTGTGTCTAGAAATGAAACAATTCCTATGAGCTGGAAAGTCCGAAAGACAAGCGTTTCAGTCTCCAAAAATTCCTGGAGGACTTTCTCAACCTTATCAGCATGAAAGATGCTGCAGCATCTCTGTAATGTTTGGACAGAGTGGGGAACAGTACATGAGAGACAATAAGATCACTCCTGAACTCAGAACATCTCTCCCGTTTTCATCACTAGCACACTTTTTTTTTTTTTGCAAATTTAATTTTCATAGGTTATTGCTATTATTTTGCTGCAGTTGTTGTTGTAGTGGTTGCCTGTTTGTTGGGGGAAAAGTGGAAGAAGAGAGAGAAGAACGTAATTTAGTTTGGCTGTGCAAAATAATCAATAAGTAATTAATAAAAAAGCCCCCTAATTTGTATCACAGACCTTTACATTAGGGCCTGACCAATATATTATTTAACCAATATTATTGGCCGATATTGGCCTATTGCAGATATGTCGATATTCTTTGATATGTGCTGATAAAACTGTTTTTAATGCTGGAAAAAAGGTGGACTAGTAATTTTTAAATGGCATAATCACGTAATTTGTCCAGCAGAGGGCAGTCCACCATTTAATTGGTAACAAGTGAAGTGTTTACTGCACAGCACTGATGTTTGGAATAAAGTTTGTTGTATATCCGGCCTTTTATTACATATCTTTGTCACATATATTTGATAACCAGATTGAAAGTATTATATACAGAATAGCGACCGATTTATTAGATAACTAAATTTTCTTACACTCTAATATCTGGCATCAGCTCCAAAAATCCCATTTTAGTCTGGCCCTACTTCACGTTACAATATTCTGTTTACATAAATTTGATATGTAGTGACACTGAGAAAAAAACATAATTTTTAATCTGAAACAATGCAGCTCATGGAAGGTCTACTGTAGTGTGCAGTGTGTAAGTATTTTCCTCCAAGAAGCCGGAGGTAATGCAATCACGTATGAAATGGGACTCATGTGGCTGTGAGGCCAGCGAACAACACAGCCATGTGAATACATGTGGCATTGATCAGTGTCAGCAGCCAAGAAGATCTCAGTGGGGATAGAAGAGGGAAGGTCTCTGTCAGTCATCTCCACCATATGAACACTCAGCCTCAAGCATTTTTCATTTTTTATCCCCTGGGCAGCACTTCATTCTCACAGAGAAAGTTTTAGACATGGGAGCGTATGTGTTTGTAGCTCAGCTTGGAGCAGAATACTTGGGCGTGGGCGCTGCTTTATTGTGATGTTAAGGTGAATACCAAGAAATGATCATTTCAGACTTGTTTTATAAAGCTGCAGTTATATTTTTGGCATATGAAGTGCGTATTATGCTAGTATTTTTCACACTCTGGATACAATTCTGGGGGTCATTGACGTATGTGATGAAAAAATACTAAATCAAATGGAACAACCTGGAAAGGAAAAATCATTCTTTGCCCAAACTGTTCGCCTCTCTGCATTTTATTTGTCTGTTACACTGGGTCACAAATCATTGTTTTACTCCAGCAGATTGCACAGCCATAATATTCATGGAGATGCATGAAACAGTCCATGCAGCAGAGGCTGAGACTGCTTAAGGCTGACCTTTAGTTCCTGGTATGGATCCAGCACTTCCCATCACGCTATATGATGGCATCTTTCATTACTGGCCAGTTTGGCTTGAGAATAACATGTTTGTTTGACACGGTCTGACGTGTGTTATATAATCAAACGCGTTTATAGTTGTTCCAGACATCACGAGGGTGGCATGACATTGTTTAAATTTGAGGATAAAGGCACTCAGTCTCTCCTGGAAGTCATTTATAATGTTGAACTCAGATGTTCACTTGAAAAGGGGCAGAAATAGTTGTGCAAGAAATGAAAAAAAAAAAGGTCAGTCATGGTGTGAAGTTTGTGTGAGAGCCGCTCTGGCAGTTAAAGAAAGTTGGACACAACATTGTAAGATGTGGGAGGGGGTTTCCGAAGCTGTTCAATCATCCAACAAGCAGCTCTAATGAAGCTGGCAGCTATGAACCCTTCCTCTCTGCTAAACTCCTACATCTTTGAAACTCTGCACCCATTTTGAAAGTTAGTTTTCTGTTGTATATCTGTGGTAGGGCCCGACTGGTGTATCGGTTTGCAGATTTTGTCTGCCAATATTGGCCTATTGCAAATATATCGGTATCAGCGTATATGTTCTCTGATAAGTGCCGATATTAAAACTGTTTTTTAAGGCTGAAAAAAATTCTTGGACTAATAATTTACAATGGTGTAATAATGTAGTTAGTCCAGCAGAGGGCAGTCCATTATTTAATTGTCGATAAGTAAACGCTAACTGTTTGGAATAAAGTTTGTTAGATATCCTGCCCTCATTACATATCTTAGTTACTTGTATTTGATAACTATATTCAGTATATTTTATATAGAATATCAGCTGATGTATCAGATGTTGGAATTTTCTTACTCCCTAATATCAGTTTTGGTGTTGGCCCCAAAAATCCCATACTGGTCAGACCCTAATCTGTAGTCTTCAGTCCTACTAGGCGGAATAACCCTGATGACATTGTAGTGGCATTGTCCGGGTTATTTTCTCAACATGCTCCTTCAGAGCCAAAGAAGACATTATACAACTCTTTTAACAAGCTGAGTAGAACCACTCCAGGTAAAAAGACTCTAAATCTAAAAGTGGTGGACTGCCCCTTTAAGAGAACTCCTCCTAACATGCTAAGCTTCGTCTCTTGTTTGACTCTCGCCACGGCACCCAGCAGAGTATTCATGCTGTGTATGACAATGAGTGTAATGTCAGCGGCCCCGTCTTAGATTACAGGAACACAGAGGTCTGTTCCCCCTGGAGAGAAGACAGTTACAACAGTGAACCTCCCCGACGGTCACGCCCGCCAGTGTTAGACTCAATAAACACTGATCCTGTGCCAGGCCCATCCTTCCATCACAGCTTTTGCTTATAAATAAACTGCTGTAGGTGTATTTTTGTGTTCTGTTTCACACCATTGTAAGTGTCCCCCTTCTGTTGATTATTTTAAGACAGACCATTATAAATTGAATGGCATGTGGAAAGGATTCTCTTGCTTGAACTTAATTCTGTTTTTAACTGCAACAAGAGTGCAAATCCAGCTAGCAGGTTTCCAGCTGGATATCCTGCTTTAAACCAGGACATGATTATTGAGGTTAACACCACATCTACCAAAGCTAACAACTGTGCAAAGAGATCTGGGAAGACATTTTAAGGATGTTATTTATTGAATCCCTGCAGTTAAGACAAACCATCTGCCCTCTTCGTCTCTCTGACCCTGTCATATCCTTGCCGGCCTCTTGACTGTTGTCAGTGGTTGTTATGTGGACGGGCAGCCAGACATTCTTATAGGAAGTTAACAACAATGGGGAGCTAAGTCAGCAGCACTAATTCAATGCCCAGGGAGACTGCTATTGAGATATCCGCTCTGAGGTTTTAGTCAGATTAACGTCTTCTGTCGGAGGAAGGCAGATGGTTTTTTCTTTACAATCCCTCTGTGTGTCATTGGATCAGTTTTAGAGAGAAAGACCCCTGTCTGTGAGACTTATGAGCCTTAAGTGAGCTCACTGCGCTGGTAATTGTTTTTTTTTTCTATTTAACTTAATCACAGAATGAGTAGCCGTGTGATTTATACATTTCAGCTGCTCTTGGGTCAGTATTAAGAGATTTTCCTGGCTCCTTTTTATTTAGCTGTGCAGGTAAAAAAAAAATGGGTTCGGGGGTTGGTAGTGAAAATTTGGAAACTTTGTATAATTTGGGGGGTTTCCACCTACGAACATTTCAGCTATATTCCAGTAAATCTTGAATATGTTATTTGACTTTATTACAACTAGATTGAACCTTTTTTTCCTTTTCAAATTATTACTCATCTATTATTATGTCTGTTCTATGCTCTGAGTCACGGCAATGCCGTCTGTGGTGCTTCGTTGGAAGTAATAATCCATATGTGCAGCCGCAAAAAAGTAAAGCAAACAAAAAGATATTACCAGGCTTGCCTGAATTTATAGTATGTGTGTGGCACATGTGTGTTCTGTCATACTTTACCGTGGCAGATATTTGATTAGCTGTTTATCTTCGCTGTCTTGGACATAAGCGGTTCAAGTGTGAGGGTTGTAAATGTTTAGTTTAAGTGTGAGCTTGGCAGTGTTTTCGCAGAATGCCCTGGTGTTAATGGGAGGATCACTCATAGTCACAAGCCATATGTTCAAGCTTAATTCAGAGATTTCGACAGAAAAGTGTTGTCTGCAAAACTGGAAGCTTGAAATCACATAGTGAGAATGTCTCCGTCAATAACAAAAATAAGCAGTATCTCTAATTGGCTAATTATTTTAACAAAATCCAACTATATGCCTATGCGTCTGTTAAACTATGTTTGCTGTGAAGTTGTATTGAATGCTGTTAATAAAATGCAGCTAGTAGAGTGGGCTTGCTAAGCACTTCTTTGTAAAGACTAAGAACTTATCTCCTCTCTCTCCTTTCACCCATTGTGCTCCTCACATTAGTGAGGTGTAGCTGATTAACTAAAACCAATTTTCCAGTCCTGTGGGTAAGGTTATGTTCATGCCCTTGTGTCTGCTGTTCATATGAAGGGAGTTTGTGTTAAGCCAGCTCAGATGCTAATCATTCATCATCAGTTTTGGCGCTTCCACTGAGCTCGCTTCTCATTAGTTCACATCAGTCTTTGTTGTCTGTGCATGAGTACATTTTTTAAAAAGCAGACATTAGTGTCAGCAATTCCTGAGAATCTCATCCACATGCTTGTCCCAACCATAACCACATCAAGGGTAAGCCTGAGACCCTACCATCTCTAATCTTAACATTAACATTTGAACTAGAGTGTATACCTTTAACTGAGCACCTAAAGGTTTTATATCTGAAAAGAAGCATTTCTACTGTCATACCTTAACCCAACCTTCAAGGTTAGCTTTCTAGAAACAGCATCTTTGGCCACAACCCTTGTGGAATCAAAAAATTTCTGTCTGCAACAGCTGGAATTGACAATGGTGCCTTCTTAGGATTTTTTTTTTTCCCAAGTCAGTGTTGGTCTGTGGTTG
>JAQLOL010000003.1:14740419-14758181 GCA_029783665.1 Naso thynnoides
TCTGAACAAGATAACAAATAGAGACTTTCATGTTACCCAGCATGTATAAGTCCACATTCAGTTTTAAAGTCCTATTAATGGGGCATACAAGGGTCTTAACAGCAGCACTAAGTTAAAGGGCTGTCGACACCAAGAACGAAAACTATAACTAAGATATAAAAATTGTTCCAAATCTAGTGGATGGCGGAGTCCACACTACAACTATAAAGACAACAGTGACAGACGATATTGTTGGGATCATTTTCAGGGCAATTTGATGAACAATACAAGCACTGACAGCCAATCAGAATCACAGTACATATTATGATGAGTTGTTTCCCATTTACGCCACAAGAGGGAGTTTACCCTTGAGTGAGTGCATCTTGTCTGGACCTGCATGGATGTATTATAATAAGTAAACCAAGAAAATTATAATTCAAGGTGAATCTTATCCGAGTGTGCTACACAGTACATTTTTGTCATCCAGAGGATCCACACGTTTCAATTAGGGCATCTCAGGGTAATTGGTGTTTAATTAAGCCATATTTTAAGCTAATTGACGGCATTTAAGAAACACTTCAATCACTAATCAGTCTGACTAATGTGATATGCAACTAATTAAACACAGTGTAATATCAGACTGCTCACACCATTATCATAGTTATGATTGATATTGTGCTTGGTGCTGACGACCTTCAACCTCTCTTTCTTTTTTCACTGGCATTGCACAGAAAAATCCTCTTTGCCTGAAGTAACTTAACCACTGCATGTTGCTTCAATTATGTTTCTTCATAGATGAGACTACGCTGATTGTTTTAGATTCTAAAATGAAATGTTTTAAAATGTCTGGCTAGCTTTAAAAGCAGCTTAGTTATATTATTTAAAAGCCTTGTGGCTTCTGTCTAAAAGGCTCCCACAGTTTGTTCGCATGTTTCATACTATTTTTACAAAGACAAATGTTTCCAAGATCTGAGTCTCTCTCACTTGCGGTCACATGTTTGTCCAAGGGCACCTCCTCGACGTGTAGGGCTGTATGATATGGGGGGTGCAGGATATCTGATCTGCCCAGCAGGCAGACCTGTGGTCATTTCGGTGGGAGTAATGGAATTCCGTGGCCAGTCCCAGCACTGATGGAATTTCAAAAGCAGTCAGGCATGGTTCATATAATTCACATAAATAGACCACCTCGGTCATGATTTAGGAGGTGGTTAGGAGAGGAGTGACAACTTCAGTACTTCGAGTTGTTTTCATTGGCAGCGCAAGTCAGGGAGAGACCTCTCTAACCCAGGTGTGTTTGTATGAACTGCAGCAGGCCCACCTGTTTCACTCAATAATCTGCTGACATGTTTTTCAGGTGATCTGTCCCCAGTGCAGATGTCCACCGTCCCCCAGTCCAAGTTCATTCCATTGTCTGAGGTGTTGTGCTCAGTCATCTCAGACATGAACTCCTCTGAAATCGTCGTCAACCAGGAAGCACTTATCAATTACATGAGCAAATCCCATCCAGGTAAGCTTGTTAAACTACTAGTTCAACATTTGAAAAATTTAGTTTTTCACTGTCTGATGGAGAGTTAGGCGAGTAAATTAATTGCACTCTTGTAACCTAAACTGAGATACAAAGCAACATCAGGGCAAAAAGCTATCATAATTATTTGCAAATGTGGCAAGGTGTGCAAGTTGTTGTATTTGCTTTGTTTAACCTGTACAAAACTGGTGTAACATCAACAATTCACCATTCTCTTAAGGGTTGGCTGTACATATTAACTTCAGGAAACTGTGCTGCACATTAACCATGATAAAAACTGCAACTTGGTGTTTTAAACATTGAGTTTTTTTCTTCCATTAAAGAGTCACGTTGTAGAAAAAGTTAATTTCTGGATCTCATTCTCCGGTCATCAGTATTTGATGAACTGGAAAAACCCACGTTTTGGGTCAGTTGGGGACCCAAACTACCAATTAAAGCGTCAGTATTTGACGAGTTGGGAATCTTACAAATAGGACTTTTAAACAAGCAATCAAGATATATTGTGTTAATTAGTCTTCTTAGAGGTGCTGGTTGGATTTTGTGACCATGAGACGAGCCAGGCTCGATATTTCCCACGTTTCAAGTGCTAATATCAGTTCCAGGACCACTAGTCTCTATAAACAGACACTACATTCACTGAATGTAGAGTCTGTAGGCAAGGTAGGGCGATCTTGGTACCAGAAAAGCCCTGGTTTCCGGTTGTAGTTTTTTGTGGTCACATAATTAACAGCGAATTGTTAACAGCGTGTAAACTGGCTACTTGTGAAAAGATCCGCTGGTAGATGTGGTCTCTCAACTCAAACTCCATTCTGGTGTCGGACTGTAAACAGTCGGACTGTAAACAGCGAGCGGCACGCGGAGAAGGAAGTCAGAAACGGAGATTTGCCTCCTCCAATGGAAGCCCAAGAATAATGGGGTTTGCCCCAAGAGGCTGTATCACTGTCTGCCAGAAGTCAGACACTGAATGCAGCCGATGGGTTCCGAGATTGTAGGACCATAGCTTCATATTGTAGCTTCATATTTACTGACATTAGAGTGGTATCACTCTTCATATCTAATTTTCTATGAGACAGTGAATAAAGAATATTTTCCAATTAAAAACTACACTCTTAAACCAGACAAAAAATGTCTTTGTGCTATTGCTTGTCCCTTGTCCTTAAACCTCTTTTCTCTCTGTGTGTCCTAGGGATAACCATCCCCACTCAGGACATCCTCTACAATGCTCTAGGCACTCTAATCAAAGAGCGCAAAATTTACCATACAGGCGAGGGTTACTTCATTGTCACGCCTCAGACCTATTTCATCACTAACAACATGGTCCGAGAAAAGAACTGGTGGACCTCTGGGTCAGCAGATGACCCTCCCTCACCTCCTCCCATTACGTACCTGTTGAGCAATGATGCCTGTGTGGAGAGCCCTCAAACGCTGTCGCTGGCACACTGCAAGTCTTGCAGCTGCTTCAGCCCATTACAGACATCAACTAATATTGCCTCCACTACTATAATGGCCACTGTCCCTCCCTCCACTGTCCCTGACCAGAATTCTGTCTCTGTTTCCATAAGTGAATGCACAGGCAAGAGCTTAAAGTGGCCCCGACCATTAGATCACAAACCCACAGTGCAGCATCAGTCCACATCCACAGCTGCAGATTGTCAAGCAAGTGAAATTAGCAAAACCACTGCCACTACTAACGCCACGGGCCGCAAAGACAACAAACCAGGGAGGAAGTTTGGTCTCAGTTTGTTCAGGAGGAATGGAGGTAAAAAGGAGAAGCCAAAGAAGGAGTATGCATCATTTTCAGGCCAGTTCCCTCCAGAGGAGTGGCCAGTAAGAGATGAAGACGACCTGAACAACTTACCTCGTGACCTGGAGCATGCCATCATCAAGCGCATCAACCCTGAACTCACTGTGGACAACTTGACACGCCACACAGTCTTAATGAAGAAGCTGGAGGAAAGAAAGGAGAGGGGGATAGATAGACTCTTGGACAGGGGTTTGGATAAAGATGATAAGGGAGTAGATAAGGGAATGTCCACTGAGATCCTAACATTTTCAAAACCAAGGCATCATCACTCCTCTAAGGCAGGGGGAGGAAAAAGATCTACTCAGAAAGCCTCTCGCAGCAAGAGGAGGGTCCATTCCTCCAGAGAGAAGCAGAGGGAAAGGGAGAGGGAGAGGGTTAAGACTAAGGGCCCCATACGTGGGGATGATTATCCAGAGGGGGAGGATTTGATCCCTACTAGGCTCAGGGTGGAAATCCCTCTTGATGAACCTGATCAAATGGAAGAGGGTGGAGCTGTTGAGGGGAAATCTCTTTATAAGAAACGCATTGAAAACCCTTTCCAGACTCATCCAATTAAAGAAACTGAGACAACTATTCCCCCAACCATCAACAGAGAGCAAAGAAGAAGAGAGGTGAAAGAGGGCAAGTCTTCAGGGGCAGGGAGGAAAGAACGAACAAGTCACCGCTCCAAATCTTGGGACCCACATCGGGCCAAAACCATTGCAGATGCAGAGCATGCAGAAAAATACCCTTCAACTGAGGACAGATACAACTGTTGCCATGAGAGGGAGCTAACTGCTAATAATCTGCTCCCAGCAGATAGAAAGCTCAACAGAGAGCTGCCATTGGACTACAGCTCAGCCTACCCACAGAGCAGTACACTGAGGATCGATGACAAGATCAGACATAGGAGGGGGGAACTCAGCAAGGAGAGCTGGGAGGTAGAAAGTAAAAATGGATACTTTCAGGAAGCAGAGTACAACAGTGTACCAGATCACAGCCAAACTATAGATGATGGCCTCTCTAACATTCAGCAATACTCCAATAATATCCCTATCAACCCCCATGAGCCTGTCAAAAATCACTTATATGACCCGACTCTGCCCTGGCCCAAGTCCTCCTTACAGCGGAAACACTCCCTGAGACTTGCCGACCCTCAAAGGGATAATATTCAGCAGCCTGATGAGCTCTCTTCACATCAGCAGGCCTGTGAAACTGTAGCCAGCCAGTAGCAACAGGATGTAGTTCTCAGTAATAGACAGCAAAGGACCTTGAACCAGGGAGAAAAGCCAGAATTGATCACTGACAGCACTCCCTCAATAACAGACACTGACGGCTTTATAGAAGATGACTATAGACTCTATCAGAGAACAGATGAGCAGGAGGATGAGGATGCCTGCAGCTCCTTGTGTCTGAATGAGGAGGAGATTATTGATGCTCCAAATGTGTACCAAACAGGAGTAGTGGACTACCATGACCACCAGTTGGTTTACAACAACCGTGAATTGGACTTGCAATATCAGGAACCCCACAGTCGCTATTATAACTCCGACTTGCAGCAACCTCAAATTGCCTCAATTCAAAATTCAAGGAACAGCACTTTCAAAAATCTCACTCCCCCAGCAGCCCAGAGGGAAATGTCACTCAGCCCAACCAGACCTGGAGAGCCCAGCTGGAAACTCATTTATCGTCAGAGGACTACATCGCCAGAGGCCCAAAGCGAATTCAGCATCACGCAAGCTACATCGATCCAGGAGGGAGGACAACAAGACGTCAACCTCGATTTGGATTGTCCCGAACCATCTGAAGTGGCAGACAGTAGTATCTTTGACTATTGTCACACTAGTGAGATAGAATCAGACACAGAGACAGTCCGTAAATCAGCCGATGAAGGCGACGGGGAATCTGCTCACTGGGCAGCTGAGGTGGAGGTTTGTGAGGATGAGTTTGATGAGATGGGTGTTCCTCAAACCCACAGAGCTGTTCTGAGCAGGCACAGCGGAACCAGAGGGGCAGAGACTGGGAAAGTAGTAGAAATGGGAGAGAACCAAAGCATCACAGGAGACAGTGGTATAGATTCTCCCCGGTAAGTGTCTTCTTTTTTTGCTCACAATAGCTGTAATGAGATATTGTGTTTCCAATCCATTGTAGCTCACTTTTAGACCTTGGATATCATGTCAAAGGAACCGAACTTACTGAAAGTTAGGAAGCTAACATGGACTGAGACTAACAGAAAGGTTTAATCCCTTGGCCTAGATACACATTCTCTTTAGGCCAGTGTTTTTATCATCCCGACTTTGAGCCAGCAGTAGATCTTTCCCACTACATTCTGAAGGAGACAGGCAAAATAAACAGTGTAGTAAGGTTAGTTAACCCCTGGGTTACGTATCAGTAGTTGGCCTTACTCCCAATGTGTTTTTCCTTTAAAGTAAACTAAAGCTGAGCAAACACCTCGTGACCAGTTATAGCATCCAGTATTTGGACAGAAGGGAGTCATTTTGATAATTGTGTGTAATTGCTGTGCAGCACTTAAATCCTCATGTTATAATCAAAGAGGAAGAAAAGTCTTTTTTTGCACCATTGAACTCGCTGTGCACCTTGGTTTGTGGGTGGACAGCTGGCGTGTATGAACACGTCACCTTGTTCAAAAGGCATATTTATAGATACCTATCAATCTCATGTCCCTCTTTTCCCCCAACAGGACACGTGTGAGTCTGGCCTCCAGCAACACTGTCATTCTGGAGGGTCTCAAGAGAAGAGGCTTTTTACAAAACTTGGAGAAACTGCATTCAAAGAGCAACACCATTCGACCACAGAGCTCACTGCTGCAGCTTACTTCTGTTATGAATGTATAGCTCAGAATGGAAAGGCCATAATTATCTGCTTGAATCTTCAGTTTCATGCAACTGCCAATTCAGAAATATATCCAACACAGAGGGTTCAAACTTATTGCCTACTTCCTGTTACCTATTACAACAGTGGTCTTTGTACAAATGTACAGTATATATATATTTCCTTACTGTATATATGTTTTTTAAAGTTACTATGCTATGATACATCCATTCACTACCTTGTTTGTATGCTGAAAATGCAGTGTATCTACGGCCTTTTTTGTTTTATACATGTACAGTTTTCTCTCTACGTGCTGCATTAATTCAAATGTTGATTAACAGCATTATTGTCTCCTAGTGCCTCCTTTTTTCTCTTGTCATTTACAGTTACCACAAATAAAATTCTCATCCTAAGTGTCTGTCATGTTGTTATATTGTTCTATATAAAACATTTTCCATTAACAGATTAGTACCCCCAATGACAGTGCTTTTACCTCATCAAAACAGTTTAAGATTTACCATCAGTAGACGTCATACGAACACTGGAAAGCAATGTTTGGTCAGTACTACTTTTATTGCTTTTTTCAGAATTTGTTTCACAATTAAAGTGTTAGATTTCATTTTAAATTCAAACATATAAATCCTTCCAAGTAAAGGTTACTACTGTGAAACTGTTAGAAGTGAGATCCTTGGAAATTTACACCAGCTTTAAAAAACAAATCTTAGTACTATCTTAAGGACAAATGTCAGTGATGTAAACCAGACCTTGCTCTGCCCCCAGAGGGCTGATAAGAGCCTTTTTTTCCCAAGGGCTTCAGTGATGGTGGATCCCAACCTTGAGTGTCTCCCTCAACAAGCAATTTAAGTCCGACCCCCAGCTGTGAAGGAATGTACATCAGTGCGGTGTCTGAGTGTGGGAAGACTGGTAGTTTCCTGACATTATGATTGTTTTTACACAACTCAGGTTGTTCTTGAGAGCTTTCCCCTATAGCAGATTAAATTACAGTTAGCTCAGCTGCTCCGACTTCCGCAGACTGGTTAAGTTTTAGTGAGACTGGAGTAATGTTCCCACTGTAGGAAGGTTAACAGTCCTGTGAAAATCAATGAAAAACAGCGTTTGTGCCCACCACACATCTGGAGCCTCCCCATTGATTTTTCAAAACTGTGGTGCTTGTCAGGAGTGACACCTTGTGGGTAAATTTAGGAATTGCAAGGATAAACACACTGTTCAACTGAGCTCCTCAGGCAGTCATGAAAGCCTGACTTGATGGTAAATTCACATTACCTAGTATATCACCATGTCCAGTCATGTGCTACTTACTTGCCAAGGGGTAATCATAATAAGTGTTGGAGAGGAATGTTTCTTATGCTACAAGGCTAAAAGCTCATAACCATTCTCTATTGATTAAACACCAGAGGGAGAGTCAACAACCTTTATTTATCCATATATGTGCCACTCAGACATTGGGAAAAGGTGTTACAGGATTTGCCCTTAAGAGAAGCTTATATGGATCATTTACAATTTCTTTCTACAATGAGGCCATTGACAAAAATGAAGGGGGGAAAAATAAAGACAACATGGTCGTAACAGTGTAAACGCATGGTAATATACATGAAAGCAAAAAGCAATAGGTATCAGTGACATCAAATTAAAATGCAGGGTAAGTTAGTATGAGTAAGAACAAAAGACTCCTGAAAAACCCTAACTTCTTTTTTTCTCAAATAACAGCTCGGCATACATTTCTACATAGCATGCAATAAGGCACCTATCTAACACAAGGAAGAAACTATGCTACTGTTCGAAGCACAATTGTTATCCAAATAAAAAGAAAATATTGCTCACCATGTTCACTCCCATAAAAACCGTATATCTCTCATTCCCTTTCATATAACCCAAGCCATATCTAAAAAAATACATCAGTTTGTAAAAGATATTTTACACAGAACAGTAAATAGAGCGCAATCCACTGGAATTCTTAAGTCTTGTAAAAGAGAGATTTTTCTCGTGTAGTCTTTTAGTATACACAACCTTTTTTGTTTAGATCAAACTGTGATAGTTTGCAGATCAACACAATTAATAATAACCTGTGTTCTATAGTCCAGGTCATTTGAATTAGTCTCCAAAGCAATAAACAAAGTGTGGTGTTGCATTTTGTGTACATTTGGTGCAGGAGTACAGAGGACGCTGCACTGTAAATAATTGGGACACAGGTCATGTTGTAATATGCTACCCAGTAGGTTTTTATTTCTATCACGCATTTCTTAATGGCTAAATTGCATGTCATAATAGAATCAGGGTATCAGCCAGTATTGTTTTCTGTACAGTCTATGCAGCAGTGCCAACCCATCGTAGACACACAGGAAAACTACCTTATAAATATACAAGATGGCTCGTGTCTGATGGAGCCCAAGTTCAAGAATGAGCTGCATGAGAACACCTGCAACATGTTTAGCTCCAACACTTATAACAAATTAAAGTCATAAAAGGGAAAAAAAAAAAAAATGTGGCGACAAAGTGGATCTTACTATCAAAAATGTAATCTTTTGGAACAGCACACTAGTCACCTATACATATATAAAAGAAAATCAAGAAGTATTTACATTGGATTTTTGATGTTTGCTTCACAAGGGTTATGTGGATGAAAAAGAAACAGCTATTTAAATTGAGACAACAGTTCTTGCTCACAAATTGTGTTGGTAGTTTTGAATAAAGTTGCAGCTGAAAAGCGCATGTGCCCACCTGAAGGTACATAAATGAATTTCTTCTATCAAAAAGACCAACCAGAGAGTGAAGCAGATTTTCTCCAGGTAACAATTCTATCATGTAGATCTTCAAATCACTTTTTTTTTTCCAATCTTTTCATTTAAAAGTGTTCAAAAGAGGTCCTGGAGCAAGTGAAGCACAATCACAAACAAGAACAGAGGCTCCTTCACAATCTATTATTAAACCCTCTTCACACTGAGCACAAAGTCCCAGGTTCAGCTCTGAATTATAGGTTACAAAGTCCTTCAGGAGAAGCAATTTCCTATTGAAGACTTGAGTGTTACTATCCATTTATTCTCCACTGCTCCACTTCAACGTAGCGATGAGCTGACCTGGCCACTTTTGTCGACAGAAGTTGGCCTGATGTTTTCGGAGGCGTGGTGAGATCAATGATGGGACCATTGGTAAAACAGAAACAGGGGGGGAGCAGGGATGTTTGCGCTGGCATGAGACAGCATGTCACAGGTGCTCACTGATCTACATGGATCCTATGATGTCTGGAGAGGGAAGATGAATGGTTAAAGCCTTTTCCACACTGGGAGCACCTGTATGGTTTTTCAACAGACAGGATGCGCTGTTTAGGGAAGGCATTGTTAGGGAATCCCTTCCCTGTGGGAATGGTGCTGTACTGCTGCGGTTGTGGCTGTGGTGGTTGTGGCTGCTGCTGTTGTTGCTGTTTGCTCTCCAAGTGAACTCTCTGATGCCTGGCAAGGGAGGAGGAGTGATTGAATCTTTTGCCACAGTGACCACAGGTGTAACTCTTGCCCTCTGAGTGGACTCTTTGGTGTCGGGACAGCGAAGAGGAATGATTGAAGCCCTTATCACAGTGGTGGCACATATAGGGCTTGTCTCCCTGCTGGTGGACCCTCTGCTTCGGGGGAGTGCCATAGGACAAGGTTTTCCCTGGCTGAGGTGGAGAAAACACTGGATTCTGCAGGTGGGTCTTGTGGTGGCGAGAGAGGGAAGAGGAGTGATTGAAGCCCTTGTTGCAATGTCTGCAGGTGTAGGGCTTTCCTCCAGCGTGGACTTGCTGATGCTTCTTCAGATGGCGTTTGCGGACAAAGCTCTTCCTGCACATGTTGCATTTGTAGGGCTTTTCACCCGAGTGGATCCTCTGGTGCTCTCTCAGAGTGGCAGCAGCTGCAAAACACTTTCCACATTGCGCACACCGGTGGGGTTTGTCTCCAAGCACTACTGCAGCATGGGTCTTCTGGTGCTGCTTCAGGTTGGAAGTTGTAGCAAAGCCTTTGCCACACTGGCCACAAGTGTATGGCTTCTCACGTGCATGAACCTCCTGGTGCTTTTTCAGATGCCTTCTGCGGACAAAGCTCTTCCTACACTGGGTGCACTTGTAGGGCTTGTCCTCTGAATGCATCTTCATGTGTTCTCTGAGGGTAATGGCGGCTGCAAAGCTCTTACCGCACTCTGAACATCTGTGGGGCTTGTCTGGCAAATGAATCATCTGATGAGATTTGAGGTTGAAGGCATCAATAACATCTTTGCCCATAATCTCAACTCCAGGGGGAACATAGGGCTTTTCTTTCATGTGAATCTTCATGTGCTGTTTAAGGCTGGCCTCAACAGCAAAGCTCTCACCACAGTGGACACAGATGTAAGGATTGAGGTCCTTATGGATTTCAAAGTGCTGGTGGAGATCAGCTATGCTGCCAAAAATTTCTCCGCACTCGTTGCACTGCAGGCCATGGGCTTCATGTATGATTACACCATTCTCAGACTCCACTGTCAATTCCCCACCATGGTCAGATTCTACTTTCACAACATGCTCACTTTCCGTCTTCAGCAGCACCTCTCCTAGCAGAGCCTCACTTCCTGTTGTCTTGATTTCTGCTCCTGTGAAACAGTGCATCTCACCATGTTCCACTTTAATGTAATCATGGTCTGTCTCAGCTACAATTGCATCCACACAGGCTACAGCTCCAAGATCTGTCCCCAGTCCCTGGATCTTTAAGTCTGAGCCATGGATCTCCAGCTCTAATCCACGCTTTTCTTCTGTCATGATCTCAGTTTCTGCTCCATAATGAAGGTCGACATGGCTGTGGGCTATGACACACTCCGACCCAAGTGTGTCAAGGCCGGGTGTGTCACATTCAGTCTCTGACTCGGCCATGAGAACACACTCCAGCCCCACGACCTCCGTTTTCCTGCCGGACGATGACTTAAGAGGGAATCGGGGGAGTTAAAGCTTTTTTTGTTCAGTGAAGCACTGGTGCTCTAGTCAGTGATCAGATCTGTGAAAAAGGGGAAAATAAAGATAAATTACTGGATTGCTTTAGGCAATATTCACTTATTAGTTTATCTGAGTTGACTGGACACACTTTCACTTACATATATAGCAGGGTAATAGGTTTTATACACAACACATCGATAGATAATACTACCACATAAATATTTCAAAACCCAATTATCATGACATTATACTCACACAAAGAAGTCCAAATCAAGTACCACTTTTCTACACTACAAAAAGTTAATTCTCTATATAGAAATGTGCTTATCACAGTGTTTGGTTTTACAACTACTTTTAGGTAATTCAGGTTAGCCTAAGTATTTTTTGGCATAACTGTGGTGAACAAGATCTCAGCAAGGACTCTAAGCACAATGATGGAAAGAGACAATACAGATATGGAATTAAACTTTTTGAAAATAACCTTTCTGAAAGACAAGTCTGACAAGAGTCTTTTTGTGCAACTACATTGATAGTCATCTGACACTTTGCAAGATATTAATCAGATTAAAAGCAAAACAAGAGCAGAGCTTGTTTGCTGTAAAAGTTTGCCACCCACTCCACTGAGGAGACCCCTGCTTGCCTGGGACAGACATGCCACAATCTCTGCACTTGCTTGGTGACATAAAAGCATCTAATATCAGATGACAGTATTTACTCTGTACTACTGCATACTCATTGGCTTATGATCATTTGATGAAGACAACTTAGAATTTGCTGAATTATGCTTCCAAAATGATGACTGAGTTAAAGTCAGTAATCTAATGGCTCATAGTTCACACCAAATTAAGCTGTGGGACTCTAACTTAAAAAAAAAATAAATGTTTGAAAGTCAAGGTGGCAATACTACTTAACAAGCAAAGTGATGAATCTGCTAGCTAAGTTAGCTCTCGAGAGGAGCTCCACTTCACCAGCTAACGCAATTGATAAAATCAAAGTGGACTAACGTTAACGTTACCATAACATGAACGAGTCCCAAACCTAAATTAATCCAAAACCAAAGCCTGATCGGCCAACAAATTTTGTCTGCGCAATTTGCTACGCATTATCTTTTAATAAACGTGGAAGGCATATATGCATACAAATATAGAAGCTTTGTGATTAAATATTGAATTGTTGGTTGCTAGCCATCAATAACAGCTACAAATAGCCTTTATAGCCGCTAGTTAGCTGGCTATGATCGAGGTTGGACTGGTTAACGACAAAACAGCATTGTGTTAGCTGCTAATGTGTTCGCGATTTAGCCAGCTAACTAGCTTAATAGCAAAAGCAATACGAGAGTAATTGCATTAAGTGGGGAATACAAAAATACTCACGTCAAAAAATTGCTTTCATATTCACTAAATTTGTTCTATTTATGACAAAGCTACCTACGCGGAAATTCTCCTTGTGCGAGTATTAACAGGCCATCTTGTGCCACACCAGCACTACCAGCTAGCCAAGATTACATGCTCGCCTAAGATGGCTGCCGCGAGCTAACGTTAGCCAAGTTAGCTTCCGCCCTTCAAAACATCGAATTAGAGCAACCCCTGAAGCGTAGTCAGAGTTAGGCATAAACACACAAAGCTACGCCAAATGTTTATATAACCATATTTGCATGGACTCAACCCCTCATTTAACACAGAGTATCACCGGAGACGACGCTGTAAGCTAACGGCAAGGAGGTTAGCAAGCTAAGAGCCACACCGTAATTCCAACCAGGAGTTGGCTAGCTGAAACAAAGATGGCTAACCGTGAGGGCGATGAATGCTGTGCGAAAAGCCCGGGAAAGGACGTCTCATACTCACACTATAATTCATGTATGATACAGATCCCTCAGCATACGTAGTTCAAAATTCATCAACCGAATAAAACAATGACTAATCAAGTTCTCCAGAAGCTAAGTTAAGTTGCCTGAGAGAACGCGACGATTCTTGGCAACAACCCTACAGTCCTCCTTTTCTGCGGCAGCACCCGACAAACCGCACACAAGACTTCAATGGCGGCCTTGCTGATGTTAGCAGCTATCCAGCCGAGACAATATTAGCGTGCTGGCTACGTAGCCATGATGCCAAGCTAACGAGCCAGCTAATCCAGTTTGCTAGCACGGCTAAAGCCTGCTCTCCAGTTTAGTTCTAGCCTGTAGATTGTAAAACATTGGAACGGAAGCTTTGCTTAACCGCCCATCCGACCATGTTAGGTCTGCTTTCGCATGCAAAGATGAACCGGACAACGATTACAGACAGAAACGGTGCGATTCAACGAAGACCGTACCCGATAAATAACCTAACTTTAGATGATACCCAAATGGTTCCTCATACCAGCAACGTTACATTTGCTTTTCTGCTCTTCCAACAGTACAAAATGATACAACCAGTGCGAGTCCAGGCCTGTATTTTTCCATTTACTAAGTTCACTACCGTACTACCAGAACTGGAGAATCCAAACAGACCCATGTATAAAACACACTAACTTACCGTAATACATAACGTTAATAAGTAAGATTGTATTCTGTTGAACAGACCTCGCTTTGCCACAACGTTGCCTCTTATCATGACAGAGTAAGTTAAATTGAAACGATGAATAATCACCAAGAGTAAATATCACGCCGGCTCTAACTGTATACACGAATTATGCACACACCCACCTTTCTGTCCGTTTACTTTTGTTGGCTGATGAGAGAGAAAAAAAAGAGAATCGCTAACGTGCTTCAACTCTGGGTTGAGAAGGGCTTTGCAAGCTGTTGTAAGCCTCGTCAAAACGCTGTGTGTGTCTTCCTCTCTCGGTCTGTGTGCGTAGCTGGCGCCACAGCTCATCTGGCGCCAACGTTGGACTACCGACGCACTTTAGCGAAAGCAACCATTGTCGATTCAATACAACACGGACACCACTATCGCCCCCTACAGCTTCGGATGGGTCATTGCAAGTAAAAAGAGGTTAAAAAAAAGATTGTTTTGTAGAAATAGTTCTCTTATGGTATCCAAGTGGAATGAATGTTATAAAAAGGCTGTTGCTGATGCTGCGTGCAGATAGATCCAAAAAATGAAACCAAAAGGAAATAATTCAATGCACCATTATAGATGTTTAAAACTTAACACTTAGTAGGCTACAATATGTGTCATTTTTCACATTTGTGTTTGTTTACTCATTTATCTAGATTATTTATTAAAATTGCTAATTGTCTGTGTTTGTGCCTTGCGTGACATGATCTGATGTCCTTTTTAATGTGTGCTAGAGTCAGTTATCTTTACACAAAAAAGCTTCAGTCATGCAAACTTCAGCTGTCATTGCCAATTATCGTTGCAAATGATGTCAAGATATTTTAAGATCATCGGCAAATCAGACTGAGATTCTCTTTTGGACTTTTAAATAAATATAATAGAAAATAATATAGCTGATATATTTCTAAATTAACAAATCTCGGACCCAAATCTCAGTGTAGTTTTTGCAATTACAGCTTCTAGGAAAATGATCAACAAAAGCCAGTCCTGTGTAGGCAGTGACATTGGTTTAAATTAGCAGTTGAACTGTAGCTTTTGTGTAGTAGTGAATTGGTCCCACATGATGATGCTGTTTTCCCACCGTGAATGCCGTCAAAGACCTTGACTGTATGAGCAGCACACATGGGCAGAAGTCTAAAGATAGATGTAACATGATGTGATCGTAAATTAAACAGAACAAACTGCAGGTCATTCGTTAATGGTGCTTGATGAAACCAAAGTGAAAATGACCAATCTAATGAATCTGAAGGTCACAGGAGTGGTGGGTAAACTCCTTGAAATATATACTCAAGTATAAATACTCCCATAAGCGATAACCCAAGTAAAAGTTAAAACTTACTTAAGTAGGCCTAAAACTCGTAAGGTATCTGGTTAATAAATCACTCAAAATACAGATTACCTTACGTTCCAATATTAATTTGAAAACTAGTTACTATTAGTTATGAATTTATCAGTTTAATTTAACAGATCAAAAAAACATATAGCTGGGCTTCAAGATTAATGCAAGAAGTTAATATTATTAGAACGCTGAAGATTAATGTCATGAAAAATAAAGGTACGATTTTTACCAACGTGCAACCAGAGGTGGAAAGTAACAAATTACATTTACTTGTGTTACTGTTATTGAGTAGTTTTTTTGTGTACTTGTACTTTTTAAAATTGTTTTCAAAATCTCTAATTTTACTTTTATGTAAGTAGGTTTTGTTTGAAGTATTGTACTTCTCTACATTTTAAATCACATCCGTTACTGAGTGAAAAAAGAAAAGCTTAAACAATAAGTTCCTCCAAGTTTTCTATGAGTTGGTGCTGCGACTGCGTGCCAGTGACTGTCCGTCTGATTGGCTCTGGCTGACTAACTGCAGCATCAGTAGGTGAACAACAGTCAGTCACACACACCCAGACAGAAAAGGGGCATTTGTGCGCAGACATGGAGCGGGATGAAGATGGAGAGATAATATTACAACCTGCCACCCTCAAAAGAGTGACTAAGTAACTTTTACTCTGAGTACATTTTAAATGAGCTACTTTTTAGTTTTTCTTGAGCACATTTTTACACCAGCGATTTTACATCTATGTAATAGAATTTTATCAAGGTAACAGTACTTCTACTTAAGTTGATTTTTTTTGTCTTTCCACCCCTGTGTGCAACTAAATTCAACACGCTTGCCAAGATAAATAAATAAATAAATAAAGGTGGAGTAAAAAGCAGAAGCAACCCAAACTTAAATACATATAAACAGAAAAAAAGGCATCATCTGTTTATGGAAGGTTGTTGATTTTGTTAAAAATAAGGGTCCATTTGTATGTATGTATGTATGTATCGATCTCAGTATGACACATCAATTTTTTTTAGTTTTGTCTTCTTTGTCTCAAAGCTTTTTGTCTTTTGTTTCAGGCAGCATATTTGTAGTAACACCCATTCCCTGACAATTAAACGCCCAACTAGGAATACTGGTTTTACAGTGAGAGTATGCCACATAGCTAACATTCTGTCACACACAGCGTCAGTCACACAGTTTCACTGAAGCCGTTCACGACAGGAGCTCATTTTCTCTGTGGATACTTTGTCCTGCTGACTTTTTACGGGTTGATCTCAACATATTTTACTCAGAGGTTTCAACACCTGTGGAATATAATCTGGTTATCACCTCTTCATCCTGTTTGACTCATTGTGAAGATGTCCCATCCCAGCAGTCTGGATTTAGACAGATATAGCAGCTTGGAGAAATCTCGTCGGTCTACCAGTCGCAGCCAGCCCAGGGTCCAGGCCAAGCACGGGGAAGTGCTGTGTGACTTCTGCACAACAAGGAAGCAGAAGGCTGAGAAGTCGTGCTTGGTGTGCCTGGCATCTTACTGCGAGGCCCACCTCCAGTCTCACTATGAGTACCCTGCCCTGATGAAGCACAAGCTGGTCAAAGCTACGGGTCAGATGAGAGAGAAGCTCTGTGCACAGCACGACAAGTTGCTGGAGGCTTTTTGCCGCACCGATCAGACATCAGTGTGTGTTCTGTGCATGATGGATGAGCACAAACATCATGATATCGTCCCGGCTGGAACTGAGAGGACTGAGAAACAAGTGAGTGGCGATAGCTGTCCATTCAGTTTGGTAAAGATACTCAGTGATTTGAAGGGCTACTATAGCTAATGACGGCAACTTTAATGTCATTCCCTCTGCAGAAACAACTTGGTAGCACGCTGCACAAATCTCAACAGAGGATTGACTAGAGAGTTAAAAAGTGGCAGGATCTCCGACAAGCTGTCGAATCAGTTAAAGTGAGTAAGAAGTCATCTCAGTGTTGCACAGCTATGAAAATAACATGACCTGTTTGAAAAATAACAAGAAATTATCTTTCTCACGTATCCTGTCAGCACTCTGCTCAAACAGCCCAGGAAGAGAACGAGCGCATCTTCACTGAGCTTCTGCTTTCCATAGAGAGGAAGTACAATGACGTCAAGGAGATGATCCGCACACATGAAAAGGCCACGGTCTCACGGGGGGAGATTCTGCTGGATCGCCTGGAGGAAGAGATCACTCTGCTTAGGAAGAGACACAATGACCTGGAGAAGCTCTCACACACCGATGACCACATACACTTTCTACAGGTGAGGTTGATCTTATTCAAGGACCCGCCCAAGACCTTCAATGGCGCAAAAATTACGAAGCTAGCTTCTGAAAAAAAAAAACAGATGTATTATATAATGTCTCAGCTATTTTCTAGCTATGTCTCATCTATCATCTTCCACTTTCCTATAATTCAACAGAGCTGGCAGTCTCTGTCAGGTCCCTCAGGGTACGAAGACCTCAACAGCATCAGTGTGGCTCCCTATTACTCCTTTGATTCTACCAAGAGAGCCATCGCTGCCCTGAAGCTACAAGTAGAAGAAGTCAGCAAGACAGAACTGAGCAAAATCTCAGGAGCAGGTGGACAAATTTAACTGATGTCTCTTTGCAGAGGAGTTCTTTCAGGAGTATGCTGCCTTGTGTTTTTTAAAATCTGTGTTTCTATAGTGAAGGAAGTCTACATCACGCAAGAAGCCGAACCAAAGACAAGGAAAGAATCATTCTTGAGGGAAGAACCAAAAACACGAGAGGAACCAAAAACAAGAGAAGACTTCTTGAAATGTGAGTCGTTAGTTTGCTTTTTTTTTTGCATG
>JAQLOL010000003.1:14758777-14770029 GCA_029783665.1 Naso thynnoides
AATCTGTTGTGAAACTTTTGATGAGGCTGCTTGGCAGTCATATCAAACCCCCTTTATACTCCAGTATTAAAGAAGGCTGTGATAGTCATGGTGTTATACAGAAACATCCCTGTGTACTTACCCACAACAAAGGGATGAATACGACATGTGGGGAAACACAGAAACAAGTGTAACAGAAGGCCTGCTGCTTGCAAAACAGGTTTAGTGAAATCTAAGAAAGCAAAGGTGCGCAGGTCAGTATTACTTAAACAAACACAGGTGTTCCTGTTTACTGAGCATGTCGAATGCATTTCAACAGAGTGATAGAATGGAAGGAGGAATAAACTGAAGCCAACTCTGTCATTTCTAAACATATTATTGTCAGAAATATTCATTTTGTTGATTTGAGGCAAAATAAGAGATGTTTATTTGTGACTCCATGCGCTTATAATCTCACAAAAGGCAGACACAGAAACACGCTAAACTGAAAAACATGCACTGAACAGCAACAGAGACGGGATTCATAGTTACATTGTCCTGCATTTCTCAGACGCTTGCCAGCTGACTCTGGATGTCAACACTGTCCACCCCAGTCTTCATCTCTCTGAGGGTAACCGAACGGCTATGATGAAGAGTGAGCCCAAGAACTACCCTGACCACCCGGACCGATTTGACCACTGGCAGCAGGTGAGAATTTAAAAAAAGAAAAGAAGAAGAGGAGGAGAGAAAGTTCTAAAAGGTTTAGAGCCAAATAATCACATTATGAATAAGGGGGCGTCATTGGTTTTGAAGCAGCTCGATTTTTTAAATGAAAATAAGTCCTACTGTATCTTTTTGCATGTCTTTTGATGGTATACTCGCTGCCTAAATCAGGCTTGTGAACTTATCCTTAAAAGTACTTTTCTTTGTGCAGCTCCAGGAAATGAAATCTCAACATAAGTTGTCTAATCCTTTTTGTAAACAGCTGTCAAGAGCCATGCATACAGCAGCATTTTGTCTTTCAATCTCACATTTCATTTTGTCCGTTCATCTCCAGGTGTTGTGCCGGGAGAGTGTGAATGCGTCTCGTTGTTACTGGGAGGTGGACTGGAATGGGACAGAGGTAGACATGGCCGTTACTTACAGGGGAATCCGCCGAAGAGGAAACGGCAACGAATGCAGCTTGGGCTGGAACAACAAGTCCTGGAGTTTGTACTGCACGGAGACCAACTTTACCTTCGTGCACAACAATAAGAGCAAAGAGATTCAAGCTCCAATGTCGTCTCGTATTGGCATCTACCTTGATCATGCAGCAGGAATACTTGCATTTTACAGCGTCTCGGATGGTATGAAGCTTCTGCACAGAGTCCAAACCACCTTTACAGAGCCACTCTACCCTGCATTCAGTGTGTGGGGCTTTGGCACCAGTATCAGACTGTAGAAGAGTTGCTACAGTGCCAGTAAATGGCATCAAATCTACCCAATATCCTCAATATTGCTGCGAAACAGTGTGTTTGATTGATTTCCTCGTTGTTTTACTTCATGCTAAAATGCATTTTTTCCTCACAAGCTATGAACAAATATGAGAGTTTAAAACAATTCGGCTCATTTGTTTTTGTTTTTTTCAATCACTGACTGCTGTTCTGGGGCATCTATTATGATATTTATGGTACAATGATTTTCATGCCATATTTTGCTGTCTCATATTCTTTTTTCTTGAACACATTAAAGCATGTTATATTAAGAACACTGGTTATAAATGCTGTCTGTTCTGTCAATCATCACGTGGACACGGGCTCAACAGGATTTGCGGTTGTTTCTCTCACTGTTATCACTCTGTTAGCCATCTTGGCTTCATTAGCGAAAGAAAAATCAAACCTGAAAATACCATTTAAAATGTTGACTTTTGTTTGCTCGCAGTGGCAAATGTAAAAACTTTGACAATAAAAAAAACAGTGGAACAAAATAAACAAATTAACAAAATCAGGTGCCCAGTTTTCAAGTTTTTGTTGAGTTGCACATAGATCAAGACATGAGGAGGGGATTTCATCATGTTGTGGGTATTTTTGATCAATCATCCTCAGGCCTGCACATCGGCCTATTTCCACACACGACCATCTGCTGGTCCCTCTTTCCGGGTTAGAGACGTTAACTACTTTAAGCTCCAGGGGGCAGCAGAAACGCATTTTGATGGACAGACTCTCCCTCTGCGACAAACTCATGCTTACACTAAATCTTGTTATCCTTCATTGGCACGCATGGGTTCAGTTTTACAATGGATAAAGTTGGTAAAGGGCTGAGCCGTCTGACTGTTCAGTGAGGGAAGAAAACGGCCCATCATGATCGACACGAAGAGGAAACCCACATGAAAAGAAGCGCTCGCTTCACTGTTTAAAACACTCCGGGTGTTGCCTCAGATGAAGGAACTGCGGTTGCCTGTGAATTGCGTTGCTAGGAAACAACAAAGTTCCCGGTTTACTTCCTTTCACACACATACACCTGAAACTTGAACTAATTTAAGATGGTAACTTCATAAACTATGAAAAGCTCTGCTGGTGATTAACTTATTGTTTTTTTTTTTGTTTTTTTTTTCTTGAGCTGTCAAAATTATACCGTAAGACACGAAACAGCCCTCCAACTGTTGAAGTGGCTCGTTGTTTTGCTCTCGGCCCCGCCCACTTGGTGCGCAACCAAACATGAATGCAACAGACGCGGCTACTACAGGTTTGGTGGGCGGAGCCAAACAGCTGGATCGTCTCGTGGCGGCGATGCAGCGACACTGGCTGCATGTGAGAGAGCGAAGCGAGCCCGAGCCTTCCCCCATTCCAGCTCAACGCGACCACGGCTAACGGGACCTCGGTCGTTTTCGGGAAAGAAAAAGGGATATTACAAAAAAACAATAGTCCCGTGTGGAGGAGCTTTGGGCAGCCGGAGGTGTGGAGGATAGTCGGCGTACTCAAAGTAACCAAAAAAACTGCAAAACTTTCAAGCGAACGTAGCAGCAGAAGGTGAGTAGGCAGAGATTTGCTTTGGATGTTCATTTATGTTGCTAACTACAAACGCTAAGGTGAGCAGCTGCTCTGTGGCACGCAAGGGGATGCTACAAACTTTATATAAGCGTTCATTTCAGTTGGAAATGGTATTTAATCAATGCTGCTTTTTGATTGAACGTTAGCCTATGTCGTGTTTTCAGTTAAAAGAATCCCTCTTTTAAACCAGGAAAAAAGTTTAGGATCAGCACGTTTTATTGCAGCCTGGCTTAGGTGAAAATAAAACTAATTTTGTTTCAAGTTAAGTCTAAAAGCATAAATTACTTATAAATACTGCATGTTTTTGAGTGATATGTACTCAGCTGTGTTTCTTTGTAATGTGACCCCTTCTGTAAACCAAATAAATGCCAAATAAACTGCAGCATCACACAACCCTGACTGCAGAGTCCTGCTCAGGTTACTTCAACTAGCAAGCAATGGTGATGATAATGATAATTACCTGGCTGCTGCTGATTAGTTGGTGACTTATTCTCATCTCACTCATTTCCTGTCTGTGTCATTCCTCAGCTTCAAGGGCACATCTGTCCTGCCGGTGTCCCGCCTACCATCCTCCGTCTTCAGGAGGATGAATCAGTTGGTGGCGGAGCAGATGTCAGTCACACTCAGTTAAATGTTAATACTACCTGAGCAGGTATTGCTCGGCTGGCCGAAGAGGAAAAAGAAGAAAGGGGCTGTTCAAGGTGCTGGAAGATGTCTCTGTGGATGATACTGCCCGTCAGCCTCCCAGTTCTGACTATCACTGG
Source organism: Naso thynnoides (assembly GCA_029783665.1). Classification (NCBI taxonomy): domain Eukaryota; kingdom Metazoa; phylum Chordata; class Actinopteri; order Acanthuriformes; family Acanthuridae; genus Naso; species Naso thynnoides. The sequence goes on from JAQLOL010000003.1 coordinate 14,762,529, forward strand.
GATATGGGTTGTGTGAGTATCATGTTTTGTTATCTGTAAGAGAAAAAAGATAATTTTAAAAAATACACGTACATATATTTATAAAAGCTGAGGTACCTTTTTAAGACAGCTTAGACTGAAAGAATTCATAAAACATTCAGCTGCCTTAGTAGTGAGTCGTCATGCTCACACAAGTTTTATTTTATGCCAATTATGAAACATAGGTCACAATGAAAAAGCAGGTTTTGTGACGCAATAGTAATTACAGTAATCTGCTGTGAAAGGCGAAACACTTCATGTCTGTCACTGGCAGCCACAACATTTCGACACACCTCTGATGGTGATTCATATTGTTTTAGGTGCAACCCGGTGCAAAGAAAACACCACATCTCGGGTTTATTATGATCCTTTTTAAACAGAAAAGAAACAAACATATTGTTTATTCCCAAACAGATTAAATGCAAAGTAGGACTAAACAGCAACAATGTATTATTTCTGCATCAGCATCATAATGTATCTGATTTCAATAGCGTAACAAAGTAAATATGGCAAACTTTTGCTCTCTAAAAAATGTTCCACAAAAACTGGTTTCACACGTACTTGTTCTGACTGCGAAACCGTAGATGAGTCGCTGTTATTTTCACATTCTCACATTCATTCCGCAAAAAAATGAAAAAATAAAATAGCGCAACAAGCTTCGACTTCATTGCATTTTTTCCTTTCTTTTAAATATCACAGCGTACTCAACAAAAACGTTAATATGAAAACAATCTTCTGCACAGAATACACACATCACATTCTAACAAATGCGTTAAAAGCAAAAACCTTTTGATATGTCAGCCGGTCTTGCCTCCAAGAGAGCAACGCTGCATATTTACTCTAAATTCCTGGGAGCCATGGCAATTGCATGTGGATTAAGTCTCTCCAGAAAGAATCTGGGATTATCACTCCTCTCTTAAAAGTGAGGCGTGCAGGTTTGCTGCATAGCTTAATTATCTTCAGCACAGTGTCTGAGCAGATGTTTCTGCAGAGAAAAAAGGGAGTACCTCCTGGTGATGTTTGGGCTGACAGCTCATCATGCTGCTCTGTTATTAATTCAGAAGGAGGAATGCAAAGCCCAAGGGGAGAGAGAGACAGATGGGCCCGTTCCAGGTTGTCGTCGTTCTGTATTTGGGCTGTGTGCTACAGTTGTGATGAGTTGCATGTGAAGTCAGCGCTGCAGCCAATAAATGTGACTGTGGCTGCTGCACAGTCCAGTCAGGTGTGTTCAGGTGCGCGGGGTTTTGCAGAAAAGAAAGGGTGGACTTGTTGACGTCGCCTCAGATCTGTGCTGAGTCGAAGAACATGCAGGTGACGAGTAGTGCTAGGATTGCACATTTCTGTCTCGCTTGACATGTGTTCCTTTGGCAGAAAGTTGATCTGAGTTAAGATACCGAATGCTGCTGACCGTCGGTACATTTAAACCAATTTCCTTCCTGTTACCTTGACAAGGGCGCCTTGTTTCTAAGAGCAGTCAAGGGTCTTTTTCCAGACTAGTGGAATGTCAAAGGATGTGACATGTTACATAACCCCCTCTTTCACTGTGTATGAGAGTGGGTGGGAGTAAGGTAAATACTGGAAGTGAGTAATGGAGAGCACAAACAGAAGTATTACTCCACATCTGGTGGCCATGCCCAGCCTACGAAAGGACTGTTGGAGCCTGAGGACGGCTTCAGCTTCTGCCCACCCAAGAGTCTTGGCTCGCGTTCTTTTGCTGACATTTGAAAAGGTTAAGGTGCTACAGCAACCAGCAAGAGAAGCAACTGGAGCCTAAACTGCCAAAATTCATTCATAGCTGATGCATCACACCCTTTCCTGTGGTTGCCGTTGTGTTATTTTTGCACAGCTTTTGGGAATTTTAACAGTCAGTACCAGATTTTTCCATGAGAGACTTCTCTTAATGTTTCTCGTTCAATCCTTAAAAAAAACATTTGTCCGTTCCACCTATGAATTGCTCTCAGGCATGCAATTATGCTTTACAACCTCTGCAGAGCTTTGATAGAGGTCTAATTATGTAAACAAACCTATTATTACTCTGACTCCTCCGAGCACAGAACGCACTAGTTTAGTGCCACATACAGCTAAGAAAGACCACTTTATTTAGAAATGTCCCAGAGCTGTACTGCTGCTATTTTAGCTTTGGAAGAAAACCAAATTAAAAAAAAAAGAAATTGACCGAAAGGTTTGGGAAAATTTAACCACTTCAGCTGGCAGTAATTTCTCGTACATTTGTTGTAAGGCTCTTTTGTTTTTGTCAGGTTGGTGTCATTGCACTGTCAAAGGCCTTTGGGGCAGCAGCTCTGGCAGCCCTCTACCTGACGACCATATTCCTCTCACACCAGTGTGTTTCCTCACTGCATTATGCAAGAGCACTGCTCGTTACAGACAGCCATCTGCTTGTATGACTTGCACGTGGTGATTCACGGCCCAGTCCCAGCCAGTAACCAGCCAATCACATGTTGCCATCAAGATCCAGTCAGTAGTCGACATACGGTAAATTTTTAATAATGAGTGTTAGAAAAATAATGACATCTTACTTGGCAAACAGCTACACATTTAAAGGAGAAGTTTGTTTTTTTGCACATAAGCCTTATAATAAGATTTTTTTCTGATCATATACTATGTTTTACATCACTTTTGTGACAAATGCTGCAGTGCTGAGAGCTGGAGCTCATTGTTGACGTCACTGCTAACATCCACAATGGATTTGAAGAGGAATTTCCAGATTCCTTCACAAAACACAATAAATGCTCGTTTTCAAAGACGACAAACTCACCAACTCGCCGCATCGAGTTTTATTTGTCTCTTGTAAAGTCCATTGAGATGGGAGGGAATAAATTGCAAACCTAGCTTCAACCAAACTAAACCTTTTTTTAAGTAAAGGTTTGATCAAACAAAGATGAATCCCTCAATTTGGGATTGATAAAGTAAATAAATATTTCCTTTCACCAATCTTCGCCTATAAAAAACAAGAGACCAGAGCTAAGAAAGAGCCATAGGCTACCATATTTACCCTAGTTAAAGGGAAAATTGATTTTCGTTATTATCATTTCTTAACGTCTTCAAAACGAAATAACTCAAGTTTCCATTTAAAATCGATTTATTACCCAGCCCTAGTTATTAAACACATATTGATAATAAGTAATGAATTCTTATATGGCTACTAATTTACTGATTACCAAATTTATAGGGAACTATTATAAGCCTTATGCTGTAGAAGATGTTACTGGAGACCTCTTCCCCTGATTAATTCCAGTAATAAATACCCACCATGATAAAATTACCCTGCTCTCCAGTTACATAATATTTAAGTTACAGATGTGGTTTTGTGGAAATTATCAATACCAGATTCTGTTACATATAAAATATGTCTTGTCTCTAACAGACACTGTCATAAAACATGTATGTGTTTATGTGTATGAGCTTGTGAGTGTCTGGGTCGCAGGTGTGTGTGTCTTTGTGATATGTCGCCCTCATTCAGAGGTTAGTTTGTGAGTGGGATACTATCAGTCCTGTAAACATACTTAATTGGTACTTAACCTCCTCCTGAACCAAAGCTGCTGCACAAATCAGGACAAATAGTCCCTTTTGTCTGACTCTGACTGGCAGTCTTTCCGTGTTTTGTTTTGATCAGTGTTTGCTGTGTGTGTGTGTGTGAATAATAAATGTGACATTGGCTGTTTCTACTGGAGTTTCCCTTTGGCTCCTTAAGATCTCCACCCGGACATCAGGCTAAAAATATTCATGCATAATCGTGTCTCATGATAACAATTTAACAGTGTGGATGTCTTAAAATACAAGACTGTTAAATCTTTTTTTCCTCTGCTTTTCATATTAAGAAGTGCAGCCAATTGCAGATGCAGGCTTCTGCATATTTGTCTCTTTCACATCTGCTGCTCCATATGACTTGGACTTGTATAGGCACAACACACACAGTTGAGCTACACAGCTTCTGGGGAAATAATCAAGGGCCTGAGTGACTTTTAAGCCCAAAGTTGCCAATATCTCACAGTGAAAAATTCCCTGGTATTTCATCAGCCCAAAAGAACTCACTCACAAATCTGCCATTTCAGTTTAACATCATTATTTATTTGCTAAAAATAGTCCATTAGATTAAAAAGATTTTATTAGTAAGATGATTTTCAAGGAAAGGAAAAATGGTATAGTATAATAGTGTAATTTTGTACAATTTTTAAAGCAAGCTGATAGTAAGATCGGTAGTTAAATTTTAATAATCCAACAGCAGTAAAAAGCTGATCTAGTTACCTTTAATTTTTTACACAACATTAAAATGTGAACAATAATTTTGACATTCATTTTATTTTTACTCTTTTTCAGGAATTGTGAGCACACAAATGCTGCTGATTGCAACTCTTCTTTTAAATTTACTCAAGCTGGGTTTTGCATTTCGGTATTTCTCCCTCAGCCCACATATTGACACGATTATATCTGTAAAACTCTTATATTAACCCATACATCTTCTTGCCAATGTAAATTTCCAGCTCTTGTTTTATCGTAACTGATGACTGTCACATTATGTAACCATATCTCCCATTTCTGTCCAATGTTTATTTCAGTTATGGTCTCTAAACACCAATGAAAAACATGGACAGCAGTTTAGAGCATGTTGACAGTAAAACAAAAAGTAAAGTTTTCTGAGGAAAATGGGTCTTGAACTTGGAAAATCCAGTCTTAATCTTTTGAACCTCTGGTCATTGACTTCTCTGTAGATGTGTCCGGTCAGTGACTTGACTGAATAAACATTACTGCTGAATTTCAGTAATAATCATGTCAGTTTGACTGACACAAACCAGTCTTTTCTGTCTTTGGCACTTTGAGTTCTGGCTGGAGTGCTAATACGAAATGGTCCAACGGCTGGTCAGTTTGTCCTGCAGGTTGATTGAACAGGTACACATCAGTGGCAGGTCAGACTGGCAGGATTTTAGTGTTGATACAGTCACATTGGTGTGATGATGTGATTTGTGATTTCTACAAGTAAACAAAAAGTCACAGTATCCAATTTAAAAGCAGCATGATACATAAGGATTTAACTTTGCCACAAATACAAAATAATCTAATGTGTTCAGACATGAAAAATAACTTTAGAGTTGGACTGAAAACAGTTACAATACCTTGTTGTATTCAAGAATTCTTCCACATGTATCTCTGGTCTCCTGACGGCCCCTCATTTCCAAATCTCCCAATTTCAGTTTAGCGTGATCTACAGAAGGTCTAAAATTCAGAATTCTCTGCTGGTATATTTTTAAAATTTGTCTTAACAGCAGTTCAAAAAAGCCCTAAAATCACTTCTACTCTCCAGTCAGTACTTTCTCTATGGTTTACCAATATAAACTTGTTCTTGTCTATGTAATTCGCCTTTTTGGGTTGACATTGTAATTCCAAAATGAGGCTCAGTTGCACAGCGGAGACGTTTCATAGCAGAGCCACAATGCCAGAGGCATCACTTCACCTGCACGGATGTCATCATACTGCCGTGTCCCTGGGTGTAAAGAGGAGGGCGTCCTGTCAGGGTCAGACGTTCCACTGTTTTCCGGTCAATTCTCAAAGCTGTCGTGAGCGGACGAAATATTACCTCAGGCGTTGTTGCGCTGCTATGAAACGTCTCCGCCGTGCCTGCCCAACCGACCCATGTGACAAAGGTGAATTATTTGTCGTTGTTTTGTTGTTTCTTTTTTTTTTTTTAGCTTTCTTGTCTTATATAATCCTAAAATCAAATTACATGAGAGTAGTTTCTTAGACTTAGAGCAATAGTGTTTCTGCACACTCATTTAATTAATTGAATGCATGTTAAAGTAACCCTGACTAATTTATCATATTTAGGAAACAGATAGTGTTCATAGAAAGAATTGCTGTCGAGTAAAGTCTTTGTCTCTTAATACGTCATAAATTTAATGGATTATTATAACTCAATATTTTCTGTAATTATTGCCTGGAGAGTGCCACTTTTCAAGCCCCTGGAGAGTTTTGGACAATTCTCCTCCACTTTCTTTTTTTATTATACATTGTATATTCTTGTTTTGTTCTTATATGTGCTCATAAAGTAAAAAAGTACACCCACACTGACCGGGCAGCTCGGGTCACAGTACCATTAGGATATTGTGTTAGCTGTTTTTTGACAATGCATCCTCACTGTCTGTTGCTTTAATTTTCATGATGAAAAATGACTTTCTAATCTGAATTATTATTACTCATTGAATCCCTCGGATGAAGGTGTTATCATAAAGAAGCTCAAAATGTACCAACATTGTTGTCTTTCATGTCAGCTAACGTGTTATCTCTCATGTAGGTACGCCATGGCCCTGTACAACCAGCACGTCTGCCCTGTGGATAACTGGTACGCCATAACCTGTATTTTGCTTCATCACACGTCTGGCCTTGCAGTCTGATGGTTTGTCATAATTGATAGTGATGGGTGGGTATGACATGCAACATATGTCTCCTGCTGGAATCGGACCAGTGACGATTGTGATCGTGTGGTAATGTGGCATTGTAACGGTTCAAATACTGGGGCTCGCCTTGTCATTGTCACCGTCTCTCCAAGTTTTTATCTCTACGCAGTGCAGCTGTCTTGTCGGTTACCTCACCAAAGTTCAAAAGAACGCCTAATCCCACCCACATTAACAAAAAAGTAAACTGCAGTCCATTAACATAGCTCTAAACTGAGATTTAGCATTTGTTAATGTTATGTAATGCACTGTCAGTGAATGACTGACTGTTTCTGGGGATCCTGGCTTTGTTTGGGACAAGCTAAAGGTTAATTTTTGCTAGTTACCATTTGATGACAAGCCTGCTTTCTACCACTTTGGCGTGAAATGAAGCTGTGTTGTGATGCAGCAACATGGCACTTGAGCAAAGAACTCTGGTTACTGCACTGTGATTAAAAGGCTGAAACGTTTCATTATATCATAAATTAATATGTATATGAATGAGTTACTGCTCTACGTGTGAATCTCAACATTAAACCTTGCACTACTGTTTGTGTGTGTGTGTGTGTGTGTGTGTGCACATGTGGTGTTGCAGGTTGTACAACCAGTCATGTGAAGAGGAGCTGTATTTGCAGAGCGGGCCCACCTTGTGCTGCACACTCGACAATGTACCTCTCATCAGGTCAGTGAGACTCCCACCCTGAACCCAACCCGCCCTCTGTCCCTCTGTCTCTTTTCTGTCTCTTTGTTTCTAGTTTCTGTCCTGTGACTAAAAACAGGAACACTGTCCCATTGTTTTACATGACCCCCGTCGACACATTGTTGATAAAAAGTGAGTGAGCATGAAGGAGACGGCTCTACTGAGAGTGTGTTTGCACTCTGAAAATAACTTAGGGCTGAAATATCCTGCCTGCCACCGTGGCAGTTCAGAGGCAAAGCATGGGTATGCATTTAACCGTGTAAACACACACACACACACACACACACACACACACACACACACACACACACACACACACACACACACACACACACAC
>JAQLOL010000003.1:14770129-14788613 GCA_029783665.1 Naso thynnoides
ACAAAAACACACACACACACACACACACACACACACACACACACACACACACACACACACACACACACACACACACAAACTGGGGTCGGCTTACATTTCGGAGGGAATCAAGACACTCCCACTGTCTTGTTTGGCTTTTTCTCCAACTGAGCTTTCAACATCAAAGAGCAGCTGTGGAGTGTAAATACTGGGGTTTGCATAAAAAACCCGGAGACGATCATTAAAAAAGGCAGAGAAATCACTGCTTATGTTTTTGTCTAAACACAGAAGACTTGCATCATAATCTGTCCAGAAATATTAGATAGCTCCCAAACAAAGTTCAGCTGAAGATTAACAGAGGAACAGAGAAAATGTCTAAATATTGAAAATGTAATCTTAACTGATGCGGTGCTGCTGTTGTTGTTTAATCTGCTGTTTAGTGGTGGTGTAGGAGATGCACATTTTTCATCATGTGTTTTAGTCAGCGAGTAACTTGTTGATATTATGATGAAAATCTGACTAAGACTCAATTCCATTCCTCATTCTTACCCCTATCCCTTTGCCTACCCCTTGGACCTAGAGCTGCAACAATTAATCAAATAATCAATTAATCGATTGTTAGAAAACTAATTGCCAACTGTTTTGAAAACTGATTAATCATTTAAATCATTTTTAAAGTAATAAAGGTGAAAAGAATTCCTGGTTTAGCCTGTGAAATGTGAAGTTTTGCTGCCTCTCTGTGTCATTATGATAATAAATCAAGAGTCTTTGTGTTTTGGGCTGTTGTTTGGACTAAAGAAGCAAGTTGAAGACGTCACATTGGGCTCTGGGAAATTAAGATGCGCATTTTTAGCACTTTTCTTTTGGCATTTCATGAAATAAATTATTAATTAATTGTAAGAATAATTTGCAGATTAAGTGATAATGAAAATAATCGCAAAGTTACAGCCCTACTTGGAACAAAGTTACAAGGGGTAGTGGTCGAAGTTTACCCCTACGAAATGGGACACCCCTTCAAGAACACGATGCGTCATCAGTAGTCTCCGATGGCTCTCACAGCAGACACAACATATTTTTGCCAGAGTTGTACAACAGGTCTTTATGCACCTCCAGATGATGTTATAAATGCAGACATGACGTTGTTATGTTTTCCACTGTGTTTGGAACTTCAACAACTGATACAGTGCAGCAATAATGGTTATATCGGCCGTAGTTAATGACAGAAAATAAAAAGTCCCCCCCCCTCCTCTGGATGGGCTAATATAAGTGGGCTGTGTGTATTCAGTTCAGTCCCTGCGAATGATGCGATTGAACAAAATTATGTTCTAGTAGAGTATACAGTGGTTGTTGTAATTTTAAAACATTTATTAATGGAGGAAATACTTGATTTGTGAGTTTCTTTGGTCGCCTTTGTCACTCCTGCAGCAATCTTGCCGGTGATTCGCAAGGCAAATCTCATACGCCTCCATTTGTAGAGTACCCTGGAAAAATCTTCGTTTGAAGGGCCATTTAGCCACTTTACCCTCCATCGCAGGACATCCCTACGCCTTAACGTGAACATGCTAAACCGACTGTTCATTTCCTGTGTCAGTGTCACATGTTTTTTCGCCATGGCCCCGCCCCTTTAGGAGAACAGACGCAGCCTTTAGTCCATTCATTCTTATGTGAGAAATTAACGGGATCACGGATTACGACCAATTCTTTCACCTCATCGTCACCCAGATACAGATTGGACCCATTTTTCACAAGACACAAATCTTGTGCACATTTTGACACAAAAATTATGTTTCTCAGACACACACATCAGGAGAAAATTAACTTTGTTCGAGACCTGTCTCTGTCTCAGCAACACAATCTGATGAGATCTGGGAACCGGTGCTTCCCGCCTTGCCTCACAGTAGACACAAACGGACATTTAAATGGTCTTACGGGTGAAACCATGAATTAAAAGGTAAAATTTACATCAAACTAATATCATGTGAATTAAAATCCATCAAGTGACATTATAACACTTCTAGATGGGGATGGATGGTGGTTCCTAACTGTCTCCAAGGGAGAAATGACTGCCCACTTAAGAGTCAGGAAGTGTATATGCCATTTCACACCATTGGCACAGTATAGAGTGGGGGATCTTGTGTTAATAATTGACTATCTTTGGGGCTAGGTGGCAGGGGCAAGGGATGAAATGGGATTGGGCCTAAATCTACATAACCAGATGTCAAAATGCTAAATACAGTCCAGAATCATTTAAGGGTTTTCAGCGCCAGTGTTAGCCTTCTAAAATTACTCTCTCATCAATAAACTGAAGAATGTGTGTGTCTGTGTGTGTGTGTTTGTGTGTAACTGCGGTCAGCTGAGAAGGCTTTGACTTTGTGGGCAGCAGGAGCTCGGGCACAGACAGCCTGTGTGCTCCTGTCTCCTGCTCACTCCTACAAGCGTTTCCCATTCCTAGAGGAGAGGCAGTAGGTGAAAAGTCAGAGGCTTGATGAAGGGAATGATGGGATGTGGGGGAAGCGTGGTTTCACCCTCCCTGCTTCCTTACTGTATGAGTAGACTTGTGTCTCTAAAAACATGCTGTATTCAGAGTGCACAGTGTGGGAGGGGAATGAGCAGCAGTTTGGTGTGTGTAGGCTGATTCACAGTATTTCTCTGATTTATTTCTGTGTACTCTCTCTCTTGTAGTAAATGTGGGACTCTTCCTCCCGAGAGCTGCTTCTTCAGCCTTATCTGCAGCACAGGATCATTCATGGGTAAGGTGTCATGTGCACATGTGATCAATGCACACACACACACACACACACACACAAGAGCCATGCTTCCATCAATTGTGAAGGGAATTTTCAGAGAACTTTTGAAATCGTGCAAAAAGGAAAGTGCAAATTAGGAGTGTTCCCAGCAACTAGTCTGAAGCGAATGAACAAGGCTGCGTTGTTGTTCAGAAGGTGGCGGTACAGGCAGTGTTATACGTGGCAGTAATAAAAAAAAATAGAAGAAGTAGATGTTGCAGACCGCAAACAAAGCAAGTCACCTTGGCTGTCTGAGGCCTGTACTATGAAGCGAGTTCAACATGCCCTGGATCTCTTTGCATTCCCCAGCTTCACTAAACCTAACAAAAGTAATCCAGCTAAGTGGTTATACACTCGATAAATGAACCCAATAAGAATAATTAATCCGGTAAATTAATCCTAATTTACATACGAGCAAGGTCACGTAAAAGAGGTGGTGTTTGCAGCATATGACCAATCACGAACATGGACTGAGCAGTCTAATGGCAGCAGAGCAGCATGTTTTAAATACGACGAGCAAACTAATGAATAATTCAGATGAAAAGCAACGCCATTGCAGTCAGATGATCAGAAGATCAGAAAAAAAATCACCATCTTTGTGAATGCCTAAAGCATTTAATATCAATGCTAACATAAGGAAAGGAACACACACATGTGGGATGAGTGCTGGATCCCAAAATACCTGCAGTGAAGTTTTAAGAGGGAGAGAAAAAAGTTCCCATTTATTAGTTTTTAATGGAAAGCTTTTCCTGACTGCTTCTATAGCCTATTTGATATCACTGCAACATCATTAGAGCTCAGATTTATCTAATTATTTAATGTATGTTTTACATGAAGCTTCTAAAGCTCAGCATCATTTATTAAAACTTTTATTTTAGACATGGGGACCAAATGGACTTTGGGGTAAATAAAAATAAATATTAAATATAATTCAAAGCTGTAAGTAGGCTTAACTCTGATATCTTTAGGTTCAAAAAGGGAAACTCTTTGGTGCCTCATTCATTCTCTGCAGCAGACAGTTTAAAAAGCTGACACTGATAAATCGATCCTAAAAAAATCAGTCTGTGAACATTCTTTCCCTACTTATAGACTCTCTCATGATCTGTGCTCTGAAAAAGAACCGCTTCGTAGTACAGGCCCCTGAACACCACTGAACCTGAACTGAAACCAAATATCCCTGATCTGACCTGAGTTGTGCAATCAACATGTTTAAACATACCTGTTGTTGTCGTTGTTAGCAGCCGTATTTTCACAAGTTGAATATCCAGGAAGATAGTGGAAACAATTTCTTCTGTTTCTCCTTTTGGAAAGAGAAAACAGCTGATAAATATTTTAAATTTAGCTGTTTCCATCAACCATTTTGCGCAGTAACTGTTTTTTGACAAATGCAGAAACCACCTCAAGCAAGCACCAAAACTTACTTGTGAAATTGAGGACGTTTTTTCGATTTTTGCCGTTTCCATTAACCATTTCGAATGAGATAATTCAAAACGTGCGTCAAAATGCTTTACTGGAAACACGGCTGATGATCTAATCACTGATACCTGCTTAGATTTCTGCTGCAAGTCTCTGTATTGCAATTTTTTTTTTCCTGTAGGTTAAGAACACACAGTATAAGGGCTTCAGCCGTTGATTATATTGTGTGTTTATCTTCAGGTTAATTTCTGGATTGATGATTGTCTTTAAAATACCAGAAAGTTGTGTAAAACGCAGAGTCATGGATAACACACTAAAATTAGCTTTTCAAAACCCAAAGATGTCGATGTTATTATCAAATAAAACAGAAACTGTCAACAGACCTTGAATCAGCAAATGTTTCTCTTTAAAAATGACTTAAATTATGAAAAAACAAAAAACAAACATGTTTAATCTACACAAAAAAAGGGCCGGTAAATTAAAAAGGGACTTCCCTTTTTAATTCATGTGAAGGAGAATTTCCTCCTTGAATACCAAAGTAAGTTGTTTTGATCAACTCTTCTGCTCGTGTTTCGTGAGTTTTGTTTCCCCTTACAATATGCTGATCCCATGTGAAACATGCACTGACCACGCTGTCACTTTGAATGAAAAGGGAGTTAGAAATAGCAACAAATTTATCTGCAGAATGTTTTTATGCAGACTATGCTCACATATACGTGCACATGTAAACAGAGAGTGTAGTTCAGCAGTGACAAGGGAAAAGGCAGATCTATTTATAAAGATGATAGAAAGGAAGAGGAGTGAGCTCTCATGTGCTGGTCTGTGTGTTCTTGTGAGTCTACACGTGCTTTTCTCTGCACTAACTGGTGGTTCAGACTACCCTGATTGAGTTAATGTTTCCCAGCTGTGGCTTGGAAATTTTCTGTGTGTGGGACAGCGTGTGTGCACGTATGTAAAGCAGGGGAGAGGTTTTTGCCTTGTCTGTCTTTTCATAAGGAGTCTCCATTCCTCTTGCAGCTATTTAAGGCATGCCTCTCTGTCTGACTGGCCAACTCTGGACCGATGCTTGATACATGTGAGAGGAAAACAGAAACGGATCCATGAAAATACAATGATTGTTCCAGATTCATACAATAAATCACAATATTGTTAAGTATGCTGTGTGTTGAGAGACAAATTACAGGCTGTGAAAGAATGGAGGAGCCTGTCTGTGTGTATGTATATGAAGAGAAATGCCTCTGCCTAAAGTCGTCAGATAAACTTTCCATCAACTCCTGACGGTCCTGTGTGCTTGTTGTAACTTGTTTATTTACCACATGTTATTTTTCAGATCTGATTAGCACTTAATGTAATTCTAGAGTCAAATACGAACCGAAAGTAAAACGCAGAGCAATATGTGCCCCATGCATCATTATCATTGTAGTAGTCACTTACTCTTCAGACAACTGTCTGTTAGGTCTGGAAGGCCTGTGGGGTTTTTTCCACTCTATTTCAGGTAGTTGGAAAAAGTTGCAACAACTGCAGGATTTACTAAAACTGGAAAAGCCTCATTCTTTGTGACAAGTCTCTTTGTGTAACGGTACTGTCCTCTTTGCCATGGCAGCACCAAATCCCGCTCAGTACGGCAGATGAACTAGTTTTCTGTCAGCATAGGTTGACAAGCTTCACATTTACACCACCAATCCGAGCCGGATCTGACTCCCCCCCTCGGCTCCAGGCTGTCCATGCCTCAGCATCTCTTCCTGCCCGCTAAGCTTCCAAAACATGAAGCTTCTCCTCCATATATTCTGGTTCAAATAGATAAGATTTTGGATCTTGGTTTGTCCAGAAGAATTGATCCTCGTCCTCTCGTAGAGAGTCAGCCATGATAAATAGCAAACATTCCTCTACTCGTTTTGTTTTGTTTATTTAACCTACTTACAAGCCAATTAGTGGTGGTTTGCACGTGTGCCCTGCGGTTTACTTCAGGTATGTATTTGATTCTAAAATTACATTGTCTAAAAATATCATAATGTGGTAAATAAACTAGTCACAACAAGCACACAGGACCATCTGATGACTTTAAGTGGAGGCAGGCTAGCACTTCCCATTGACTACCAGTGTTTGAGCTAAGCTAACTAGCAGTGGTCGAGCTCTGCCCGTCTCTTCTTTGTTACTGCACGCACAGTTGAAAGAATGCTACCTATCTTGTCTTGAATTTAGGAGGGAGGCAAATAACAAAAGGAAAAAAAAATGTTTGAGAATCCCTTTAAAACTGACCTATATTGACATAAATAGTTGGTATGGTGTTTTTGTTAATGCAGGAAGAATATTTTCAGCTTAAAGTCGAGTTGTTCACACTTGGTCAAACAGATCTTTGATCACCTGTGCAGGTTGTAGTTTCGTCTCAATCATCTGGTCACATTAGTTGCATTTGCAGCCTTCTTGTCTATGTTGTTTAGTTTTTTTTTTTCCTCCTTCACTATACAATTAGTCTGAACATAGCAAATGTTAATACCTGTAGTAAGGCAAGTTATTATGGCTCTGCAAAAGTAGGTTAAGCTAATGTGGCACGTAGCTGTACAACGGGCTATTGTAAACCATCAGCGCTCAGCTTCTTAGCCTACTGATTTAAGTGTTACTTTGTAGATTATTCCTGCTGTAGTTGGCTGAGGGGTTCACTCCTGTCTGGGATAATAATATGGACTCAATGACCTGTTTATTGCCTCATAATTATTCCTCTCCTTCTTTTTTATCCCGGTGCCTGCCAGTGTACACACACAATAATTCAAAGACAATGCATGTATTCTTTCTCAGCATACCTCCTGTGGGAGAGAATGCAGCTGAGTGTTTGGGTTGAAACGTATCTCCATGTGGGGACAGTTGGGTTTATTTAACTGTGAGGTGTGGTGTGACTGATGTGACTTTTGTGAGAATATGCCTGTGTGTGTATGTGTGTGTATGTGCGCTAGTAAAAGCAAGTCTTTACTTGTGTGTGAGCAGGGTTGCGCATTGCAGTGTGTCCACATTGTTGCAATTTAACTGCTGTGATGGAGCAACATCGGTGCGTATGTCGGTTTGGGGGTGTGCGTGAGAGTCGAGACTGCGTCCTCCCTGCTTTTCCTGACTTCAAAGCAAAGGAGTAAGACCTGGAGGTGAAAGTTGGCACAGCGTTAGCGACAGAAAGGCATGTTGATGTTAACTTATTCCTTTTGTTTAGCCAGCTTTTCCTGACCAGCTTTTCCTGAGCGTTTAAGACCAGGGACCCGTTTCACAAAAGAGGTTCAACAAACTCTGAGTCTAACCCTGAACTCTGAGTTGATTTACCCTCAGTTTTGAAACTTTGAGTTTCCTGTTCCAGAAAAGCTGGTTTAAGTTCAGTTTATCTCTAAGTAAGTTCACTCTGAGTTACATGCGTGCGCCACGACTATAAAAAGACGACATTAATGGAGCCCCAATACAGTGATTCACCATGACAACAGTTGACAAAAAGAGGTCTGCCCACTTTTCTCTTGTGTAATTAGAAACCCCCCTGTGCAAATACAGCAGGTATGGCCATATTTTTGGGAGATAAAAAAGTAACACCACTCCTGCGCAAAGGAGAGAGAATTGACATGGGAGAAAATTGCTGCTTGAATAAGTGCGTGAGTTTAAATTTAGCATATTCATTAATATTTAATCACGATTATAGTCTAATATTACAGGTGAAAACTGGTGGAATTATAGTGAACCTAAAATTAATTTTCATGTAGGATATCCCGTGAGTGAAAAGCGTACTTGGAAGCAGTTCAAATGAAATATAAGAACAGGTAGGCTCAGGTGATTTATTGACAAAATAAAAATCAATCAGTGGCTATTTCAGTATGCAGCTTTATCCCTAACATAATACTTTTTTTCCACACGTGCCCTCTGAGCTTAATCCTGTATAGTTATTTAATTAGGCCCTTAATAAATGAACATTTGAGCGATGTTGGTAGTGAGAGGATGGATAAGATTATGCAGATATATTATAGACTGTAAAGAAAAATGCTATGACAGTTGGCGTCCTCTTCGGCTATAAAATCTTCGACAAAAGAACACGGCATGTTCAACACAACAGTACGTTTTATATAGTTTGACTGACTATTTGAAACAGCTTGGATTTTTTTAATCTAACAGTCGGTAAAACTCGGCTAAAATGTGTGTGATGTATGGACTGAATGAATGAATGAATGAGGAAATGAAACAGCGCTTCAGGCACAGAAAGAGGGAGGAGACAGAGAAGAAACTCAAGGTTTACTGAAGAAAACCTGCCAACGACCAGTTTAGGTTGGCAAAATAAATCACCATAGCAACTGACTCAGAGCTTAAGTTACCTGTCTTTGTGAAACTGGCTGGAGTTACTCCTCTTTCTTGGGTTTGCCTTACCTCCCTTTATGAAACGGAAAACACGGAGTTTCCCTCATTTCAGGGTCAACAGACTCCAGAGTTTTCACTAAGCCTGCTTTGTGAAAAAGGCCCCAGGTGGAGGTCAGATATTTTATCTACCTGTCAGACATGTAACCTTTATACTGTAGGAGCCTGTGACTCCTCAGTATGACATCATCCTCAAAGTAATATGCCAGAAAAGGTATCACACAAATGTGTCTTACAGTGCATGAAAATAAAAGTGAAACATGGATTAAATCACAGAGAGTAATGGGAACAATGTTTTCTCCTGCAGAATTTAACCTTTAGGGCACGTTTGCATCATTTCATGTAAAACGCTCTTTGCCAGCAAGTTCAGACATGCTCATTTGTATTGATGAAAATGTCATTGTGATGAAATAGGGAAAAATCCCCAGCCAGCCAGTCTGCAGCGGAGAGACCGAGAGGCCGTAATCAAATGAAATAAATTGCGGTTGACTTTCTTGTTCCTTCAGCAACGTAGCGTGTGCTTTATAAAAGAAAGGGGAAATAAAGGAAGCAACAAACACAGACAAGGTTGTTTCCGAGCCTGGAGACGCTGCAGTTTGTTTTTCCATGATTGTGACTGAAATCACTTTGGCAAGATGACTTATGCTGTCGGAAACAGAGGGCAGCTCACACAAAGAAGAGCACACACTCACAGGGTGGGCTTCAGGATCTGAACAAATTAATATTTATATACAGTTTTATAACATTATATAATGACATTTGGTGCTTTAGCCTCTGCTGGATCTGAGTGTACATTACCGCTGTTCCATCTTATCTGTACATGAAACAATGTCTGTCTGTATGGTTCCGGGGAAAATAAACAAATATATCATATTTACTTATTTGATAAATAACACTAGGGGTCCCATTTTGACGATATGTGCTGCATTTTCTAAAGTGCACAGCTCAAGTGAAATTGCAGTGTGTCCAAGTCCAGTTTGTTATTTAGAAGGCGCATGATCTGGGCGCAAAGTAGGGGTTCCATGACTGATCATTTTTACTAGTTTCCAAAGTTTTTCAATATAGTAGTCGAGTAGTTGACTAGTTGTTATGTAACAAAAGACGCAAAATGAGAGAATCTTCTGAACACGCTGTGGCACGTTAAACTTTACAGGCTTTATAATCTTGACAAGAAAATTAACAGCCTATCAGTGAGGCTCCTCTAAACAAAAAAAGAACAAAATAAGCACACATGACCAGTCCTCGATGGCCGAAAGAATGAGATTGTGGATACCAGCGGCTTGGTTTCCTCAGGAGGATGGCTGTAGTCTTCCGTAGGGATAAGGTAAGAAGTTGAGTCATCAGTGAGGGACCTGAGAGCCGCTGCTCCTCTGCGTAGAAAGGAGCCAGTTGATGAGGGGGTTCAGGCATCTGGTAAGGATCCCTCCCGGTCGCCTCCCTAGGGAGGTGATCCAGGCACGTCCAGCTGGTAAGAGGCTACAGGGCAGACTCAGGCCCAGGTGGAGAGATTATATCTCTGCTCTGGGCTGGGAACGCCATGTGATCCCCCAGTCAGAGGTGGCTGATGTGGCCAGGGAAAGGGAAGTCTGGAGTCTGCTGAAACTGCCCCCAGCCCGACCACGGATAAGCGATTAATAATGGATGGATGGAGCTAGTCCAAGACTAGCTGACTAGTTGATGAAACCCCTCGCTCAGGGAGGATGGATTTGGTCCCTTAACTAATAATAGGTATATTTTGGGCTTAACAAGGAATCAACCAATCAGTGTGTCGTCTCTCATCCCCTTTAAGAGCCAGGTGCGCTTGGACAAAGGTCTATTGTTATTTAGATGGCGGAGACAATATGTCACTGAAGGGAGCACTTTTGTTTACAGGGGTGTGTGAGGTGAAAGCAGACGAGCAGGTCATCTACTGGAGCATCTGTCATTTAACAAAGCTCCCTGAGGTGAGGCAGGCAAAGGAGGACAGTATCCTGGTGTTCTGGCGTCACCAGAACGGTGACACTATGCTGAAAGACGTACGATGATGTCAGGAGACGAGGAAATCAAAAGCTTCACTGCAAACAGTGAAGCACCGGTGTGCTATTTTAATTGTTATGAGAAGTCTCGCTGTGCGTCCCCATGTGCCACAAGCAGAATGAGCGCGACTTGTGAATGAACCTGCATACATGTTTAAAAAAAAAAGCTCTCTGTAAGTAATAGGACAACATTGCGCCAGACGTCAGATTTGGTTTTTGTTGGTCATAAGTGCAAACGCTTTCTGGTGCCACAAGATAACGATGCGCCCGACTACGCTTCCTTTTAAGACCAACACTCCCATCAGTGCACACACGAGCTCAAGTACATTTGCTATTTAGACGACGTTGGCGCTGGACGTGAAAATGACAACCGTGTCGGTTGGACAATAGCAATGACACCTGGACTTTGTGCCGCCTTTGCGCCAGGTGGACGATAAAGCCCTGGATGTTACACGCAGGGTTTCATTGATTTATTTACATGCTGTGATTTGTGAAAAATGCACATAGTTCTTGTGTTCACCAGAGCAAAGTTTATTGAAAGTAAGATGAAAAACAGTAATTTTAGAGAAGACCGTAGATTGCCCTCACGTTGATGAAAATATTCTGCCGCCGCAAAATAAAACAAAATAAATGGCTGCTGAATTCTTTTTTCCAAATCATCAACAAAGCAAATGAAAGAAACGTAATGAATGGAGGAACAGGTTGCAGCCAAGTTATGAAATGTGTTTGGTCAATGAGATGCTGTCTTAGAGCAAGACAGGCCACAACTTATCCAACCTCTGGCTAGTTGAGACAAAGCTTTTCATTGTTACATCTTGCACTGATGTTTTTCTTTCCTCTCCGTGACCACAGTTTCCATTTACAGTATGTTCTCTTTTGGCAGCCTCGGCTGTCTTTAAGCCCGCCTCTTACACAGAGATGGCGACAGAGTTAAGACAACATCTCAGTCTCTGGGACAATCTATGGGCTACAGGTCGAGACACGAGGGGCTCCTTGTCCCCTCTAATTCTCTCACCCTCCGCGATCCCTCTCAGCCCACTCAGCCTTCGTCGAGCACCAGCCGTGAGGAGCTAACAAAGACAAATCAAGCGGGGGTCAACTTCTCAGTGCGGCAACAATACCCACAGTCACAGCGCATTAGCACATCAGCAGTCATCTGTCCCATACTGTACTTAGTGTCCCTCCACCTTTAATCTTATGCAAGACTTCAACCAACCCCCCACCCTTATGTCATTCCCACTTTCCCGCCATTCCCTGCCTCTCTTATTCCCGCTCGTTAGGCTGAGAAATTACCTTAATGTAACTCTTAGCCAGCTTCCAAGAAACTCTGTAATTTTGCAAAATGAAGTGTTCAAGTGTTTGCATTGCTTGAAACCAGGCATGGAAATAATCATTTGCAATACCACAAATGCACATGGTGCTTTTCCAGAATCAGCTTTTCTCCCCTCTAAGGGCGTTTCACTGTTCATTTTATGCAATGATATTTACGTGTCATAGCTGCTGGACCACCAATACCTGATCTACCTTTGTCTCTGTGTCTCTGTGTCTTTCTTTCTGTAGTTATGGTGATTGTGCTGCTACGCTACGCCCACGTCATCGAGAGGCATCAAAACTGTGTTCTCAACACGGCGAGTCTCTCCACAGGCTGGATCTGTGCCGCTGGACTCATCATGGTTGGCAACTTCCAGGTACATTAAGACAGTTTAAAACAGAGATAAAAACTCATTCACAAAATTTACAGTTGATGATTTAAAAGATTGGATGGCACCATGTGTTTCAGAGTAAATGTACATTCACGCGTGTCTGTCCTGCTTTCACAGACTCAGACACAGACACAGGCCTGCTCTGCTTTTTTTTTTTTTTTGTTGTGATAGTTTAGTGTTAAAACTTGGGCACGTAGTGAAGAAACCCAGCCTGAATTCTTTCTCTGTAGATATTTGTTCTTGGGGAAGGAATTTCTCTAAATATTTGGAGCCCTCGCAGGAAGCCTCGTGTGAGTGTGTGTGTGTGTGTGTGTGTGTGTTTTTGTATGTGAATGTGTCTTTTTGAAGAGAGAAAGAGGAGATAGACTGGAGTTACATGTGACTTCAATGAGACATCTTATTTAAAAAATAAAATAAAATAAATCAGTTTTAGTTATGGGATTAAGATAAGAGTTTGGTTTCTGACGAAAGGCTGGAGACCTCTCAGAAATTTTGTAACCATTATGACTTTGTCCTTCAAATAACGGGAGAAAGAAGGAGGGGGAGGATGTGTGACTTACACACACTCACGCAGATTGGCTGCCGTGACCACCAAAATGACACATTCTACTTTGTTTCATTTTACAAATTCTAAAATAGATGTAGCAGTAAAAGTTCATATTTTAAATGAAAACATGTTTCATTATGAACCGGAATAACGTTTCCTTGAGTGTATCCGTTGTAATTGTTGCATCATGTCCACAGTGTAATACAGCCGTGAAAAGTCCAACAGTTCTTAAAAGAGAAGTTTGGGTTTTTTTGCACATAAGCCTTATAATAAGGATATATGATCAAATGCAATATTTTTCAGCGTTATTATGACAAGCAGTGCTGTCACCAGAGCGGGAGCTCCTTGCTGAGGCCACTGCTAGCTGAAAAAGGCTGGAAACAATAGAGGCTTAGGGGCATATGAAGTTCTTCGACAGTCCGCTGAAGCACTTATTTTAAAAGACGAGACAATCACCAAATGTTCAGTGGTGTTTTTTCATGGTACGACTCTAAAATAAGGAGAAGTTAAACAGTGGCCAGTTAGCAGCAAACGGCTGTTTGTTTGTTTCCTGATGCAGCTTAAATAAGCCAATTCCTGGATTATAAGCCGCTGTTCAACTTTGTATTTTAGTGTCGTAACATGAGAGCGCATCGCTAAAAGGTCTTTTAGAATGAGTGTTTTTTCACAGATCGTAGAAGCTCTTGAAATGCCCCTTCGCCTCTGTTGTTTTCAGCCATTTTTCAGCTGTGGTTTCCTCAGCAAGGAGCTCCAGCCCCATATTTGATTCTCTCTCCTTTTGAAAAGTTTTCCTCTTCCTTGTCTTTGCTCATGATTCATTTAAGATGATTTGTTCATTTAGGAGCAGTGAATGTGGTGATTTTCACTTTCCGATCTGTTCATCCTGCGACATCATCATGTATAATTCAACATGTTGTCTGTCGTGGAACAACATGAGTGAAGAGAAGAGAGAATGACTAAATAGCTCCTTCAAATAAGACTGTGCTGAATCTCTGTTAGGTTTAACAGAGATGAGAGGAATACTTAGTTAAATGTTTCTTGTGGATGATGTGACGTCTCGTGTCTGAAGTTCGCTTTGTGATGAAAAAGAGAACTCGTCGTTCAGGAATGTGTGGAACAGTTTTCCTGGTGACAGGTTTTCTGAGGATGCACAAAGGTCGTCGATAGCTTTTCCCGCTTCTCCTGCGGGGCCTCTGCTCTGCAGAACTGGGAGGAATTTCATGGGAAGAGCCAGGAGGAAGTGAGTCATCAAGTCTGGCCATGCATGGAGAGGAGCTGGGCAGACAGGGCGTGTGTAGCAGAGGTCCTTTCTTTAACCAATCACGAGCCTGATCATAGCCACTCACTTGCTTTCATCTCGTGCAGTCACGGACATTCCAGTTGAAAGGAAATAAAAGATGTTGTTGATTTTGAATAAACTGTTTAAACCACATGACAGAGTATAAATACTGCAGCAAAATGAAGCACAGATTCTGTTGGCCCCGAAACATATGGACACGCAGCCTCTGCAGGCAAACGCCAGAAAACAAATCGGAGTCAGAGGAGAAGAGAGCAGCCAAAATCTGATGAACCCCACAGATCAGAGAGAGTGAAAACACTAAAACAAGAAAACAACACTCATAACAACATTCTCGGCGGTGGCAACTGCTGCAGTTCGTAGCTGTGTTATGTAAGGCTTTGGCAGCAAATCTATGGCGTAGCCACTGGGGCTTTTCCTGTCAGGCAGTCTGATGGTTTGGGCAGAGAAGCACATAAATAGATGATGGAGAAACACATTACTGCCACACAGAGGTCCACGAGTGTGACACTCACACAGATGATGCCCGCTGACAGCAGAGCCTCTTCGCTTTGTTGAAGTCATTCCGGCTGCATCCAGAGAGAGGTCTGTTCCCGATCAGACAACCCTGGAAAAATAATTTATGAAAAATCACGTGTGTCTGCAGACAACCTTCATCCTGTAAAGTGCGACCCCCGTTACATTAAAGGGATTGGGAAATATGCTTATTTGCTTTGCCGCCAAGAATTAAAGGAGAGAATTGATAGATTGATGCACTCACAAGTCTGTATGGTAAACACGAGGCCACAGCACGCCGCTGGTCATAGCACGGAAACCGGGAACAGGGAAACAGTGAGCCTGGTTCTGCCAAATGTAACAAAATCGTCCCACCAGCACCAGGTTATACGGTATATGACAGGTTTATAGATGAAATATTTTAGAAGGGGTGTTTGAGCTCAGATGGAAAAGATAACAAAGACTTTGGGGTTGCTAGTTTGTGCAGCATCCTTGCTAAAAAGCAAAGTGCCTTTCACATTAAATTGGCTAAAGCAAAAGCTAAGCTGTTCCCTAATTCAAGCTACATTCTGTATTTAAAAATACTGCAAACGACTAGGATAGTGGTGGGGTATTAAATCGATTCTTAGATGCATCGTGATTCGGACGTAGACAATCCTGATTTGATTCAAAAATGTCCTATAATTGAAATTTTAAATAAAAAGGAAAGAAACAGAAAAGCAGCGTGACGAACCCAGTTTACATGGAGCACATAAAAAACAAGAATAAAACATGAGATGCCTTTGGCTTTTACAAAGTTCATGGAAAGTGAACTGGACACGAGCCATGCCATATGTAATCTGTGTCACAATATGATAAAATCAAGATGCATAATAATCTGAATCATAATTGAATCGAGTCGTTAGGTGCCTAGAGATTCCCACCCCTGGACTGGAAGAACGAGGTCCATTTTTGTATGTTGTAAAGCTGAAGGTCTATTTTAGGTGCTTTTGCGGTGTGCGGTAGTGGTGAAACATTCTGTTGCCGAGTTTGGCAGGCGTAACGTAGAGCAGGTGTGTTGCAAGCACTTGGAAGTTATTGAGTTTCACTTCATCTCATTTTTGTTGGGTTCAGTTTCCAGAAAGTGAAAAGTGAAACTGACAGAAAACCGGATGACAGTTGGGCTTGTTTCTGCATGTTCATCATCACGCCCTCATCGCCCTGCGCAGTTTCCAGCATAATACCAGGAGTGTGAATCTTCAATATCTCACAATTTGATTCAGTTTCGATACCGTGGGTCACAATTTGATTGAAAATAGATTGTCGATTAAAAACTATTTTCAATTTAAAATGGATTCCTGATTCGGTATGTAGGGGGTTTAATTTCAGAATCTACTTCAGTCTGTTTTGCAGGAGAAAGAAAATTATGGCATGAAAGCAGAGAAAAGTGTATTTTTTTTACATATTAAACTGTAAACTGCTAAAATGTTAACACGCAAAGACCAACCTTAGACAAAAGGTAACATTTATTTTTTGCTAAACTTGCACAAATAAAAACTTTTTGAAAAAAAAAGGTTTTTGCGGTTTTTAAATTATCAGTCAGTTCATTAAAAACTTCAAGTTGTATCAAGTTGATCAACCAATAATCGTCTTGAGATGCTCATTATATTTGTCATATATTTATTTTATATATATGTGTGTGTGGGTGTAAAAAAAAATATTTAAAACAACTTTTAGGATTTGTGAATCAATTTTAAATCTTAGAAAATGAGAATCTAGATTTCTATGTGAATCAATTTTTTTTCACCCCTCCCTACATAATACACAGTCTTTTAAACACGTCACTATAGTGTGTGTATTTTAGATACTAATCCAAAATCCTCTCTCTGCATGCAATTTTCTCTTTAGTCCAATTCCCTCTAGAGAGTGTGAGCTCTGCTGGTTCCTGTATTGCACTGTGTGTGAACAGCATTGTTATTCATGTATGCAGGAGAGCTGCTGGTCAGTGTCAGCTTGCAGGGATGCATTTATCAGGTTGATCTTGCTTAGTCATCAAGTCACATCTTACATAAGGACAAACACCGCAGAGGGTCATGTCTAAGATCTTTGAGAATGACAGTCGAGTCAAGTCTGTACTCAAATCTGGCACCAAATTTATAAAGAAAATGACACATTTTGGTGACTTTTAGCTGCAGAAATGTGCCTCTTTCTTTTCTTACAGCTCCTGCTGCCACATTTAAATCACCATTCATTCAGTTTTCATCCTCATGTAAACCTCCACCTCACCCTCACTCTGTCCCTCCTACACTTGTCTCTAATGCACAGTGTTGTGACAGTATATGGTCCCTGCATACATAAAGTAGAGCAGCAAAGTATATACTTGGTTGTTTAACTCATCATAATTACATAATCACTGCAACTACTGATAAAATCTAGGACACAAGCGGCACAGACCACTGAAGAATGAATAGATTAAGGCAGCAGCTAACACTTATTTCCATTATCAATTTATCAAATGGATGTTTTCTTGATAAATAACTATTTTGGTCTCTAAAATACGCCAAAAATGCCAGTTAAATTTTCTCAAGCCAAATGTGACATCTCCAGATTGTTTTTTTTTTTTAATCCGAATGTCAGCCTGAAATCCATAAATATTCAGTTTACAATCTCATCAGACATAAACACGCCGGAAAATCATCGAAATTAGGAAGCTGGACCTGTTGCATATGTGTTTTTATTTTCTGTGGATTGTCTAATCGCTCAATCATTTCAGCTCTAGTAAGGCTGGGCAATAAATGGATTTGAAAGTGAAATTCGAATTAATTTGTTTGAACAATCGATTTTCCCTCTAACTAGGGTAAATATGGTAACCTACAGCTCTCTCTCAGCTCTGGGTCCCTATTTTTTATAAGTAAAGTTTGATGATAGTCGGAGTGGTACTTTATTAATCCCAAATTGGGGGATTCATTGTTGTTTGATCAAACCTTTTATTTAAAAAAAGGTTTGGTTTTGTTAAAGCTAGGTTTGCACTTTATTCCCAATTTGAAAATCGAATGTGGTATTAAAAAATTCAGGGATTTTATCTTTAGGCCATTATTGCCCAGCCCTGAGCTTTAGTATGAGTATAAATTCATCATTTAAAGCAAGAAGGTGCCAAGAAAACAAAGCATGTGTTTGTTGTTTGAGTGTGTGTGTGTGTGTTTTTCCTGAGAACAGTGAGAAAAAGATTGGCAGAATTTTGACTCTCAGACTCCCACAGTGCCTGCTTGATGTAGTTACAGTAAACGAGGCAGTAGAAGATTTTTTGTAATGACCACTTCACTCTGGAAGAGCACTAGACAAAAATAGAATTCCGTGATGTGAACAAAACGCCACTTTCGAACCAAAAAACCTGTGGAAAAATGTGCGAGGAGGCCTGGCTGTGATCTGTGTCTCGTCTTTACTCGCAGCTCTGAAGATGTCACGGGCCGAGCTAAGACTCATATTGCTGTGTGTGCGTTTCATATCCAAGTGTCTGTGAATCTTACTTTGTCACTTCAGAGATTAGCCTACTGCACAAGAATGTTCAGCATGCACTCGCCGGGTCAATGGATAAATGGCTTAGAGGCCAAAACTAAATAACTTATGAGCTATTGCTCTAATGATCCTTAGGAATCATGTGCAGCAGATGGACACTGTTTGTCCAAACCCAAGGCTGTAGCCACGTAGTATCAGCCAAGAAAAACAATTCTTTGTTGTCTGGCTAAATTAGTCTAGTCCTCGGAGATGTTTCTAGCTTTGGTTAATGCTCCATTGAATCTCTTATCTGCTCTCATCAGTACATCAGAGCGCTGTGTGTTTGGGTTTGTGTGTGTGTGTGTGTGTGTGTGTGTGTGTGTATGTGTGTTATCCTG
>JAQLOL010000003.1:14796357-14808955 GCA_029783665.1 Naso thynnoides
TTTCTAAAGCACCAATAACTGAATGTTTTGTGGACTAGAAAAGGTCGGGGGGGGGGGATGATTTGTTTCTCAAATGTCCTCTTCTCATTGTCCCATTCTATGTCTGTCAGCTCTTATCTTCTCACCACTTTCCTAACTTTGGCTTTAGTTCTTCCTACTTTAAAAAAACGTCCTATCAGTTGATGGAGCTGGCAGCTGCGGCCAATGATGAGGGAGGCGTCTTGTTGAGCCTCCAGTTGAGGACAAGCAGGTGAAGTATTTAGAACACCAGCTGTTTGGGCTTCTCCCAGGAAAACTCTGATCGGCCAAAGTGGCCGTAAGAGGCTGTTTTCTGGTAGATCGGCCTTTTCAGGTTCAGTTCCCTGTGGAGGAAATGGAAATATCAACATCAGAGGTGAGATGGGAAACCAACAGACAAAACCACCTGGGACTCATTCATTTTACAGACTTGTGACGTCTGTAAAAATGTTCCTCTGTACGTGTTATATTTATGAGTTTTGTGATTGTAAAGGCCCATCTTGGGACAAGACGTACTAAGGTTGGGTGATGTCAAGAACTTCATGATATGTTTTGCATCACGATGCGATTATGTCACGATACATTGTGGTACGACGCATATTGTGAAATTTAGAAGTGTTCACTGAAAATGTAAAACCAGATGTAGGTTGCCGTGTACAATCTGGGTAGCCTTCATTTATCACATCTCACTAAATTATAATTCAACTGATGAATTGGATCAAAACAACTGAATTTTAAAAATTTCCTCTCCAATTTATCTGAATAGTATTGGAGAATTACCAAACACAGTGATGTAGCTGCTGTAACATCAAAACGAAGAATGAAATGTAAGTGCAACTTGACAAAACAAACAAAGTGCATCAGTGTCGTTTTGTTTAATTGAATTTTAGGGTTGGGTTTTGACAAGAGCTTCACAATACGATACATATCACGATACGTGGGTGACGATACGATACAGATATCACGAAAATAAGTATGCCGATATATTGCTGTATCGATTTTTTAGCACAGCTCTAAGAGGTACAAACTAGCGAAGGCTGTAAATGTTGTGGCAAGTAGCCAGTAAATAGGCCAGTGTCCTATGTTGTGTTTCCATTGTGAGGTGTGGCTTGGTGTGACTCGACTCACTTTTCAGCTTTTGCCAAAGCTGAGTTTATTTCCTCTACTTGTAATGTTTTAGTGGAGCCTTGGTCGAGGTAAGTGCGCTGAGCTGATGCTAAGTAGTGAAAACACGACAGTCCACTGATTGGTCAGAGAAAAGCATCACTAAAGATTTCACTTGTGTGACACAGACATCCCAATTTTTTTGCCCTCATGCACACTAAGAACATTTTTATATATTAAGGCTGAATTTTCTCCATTTATTTGTCACTATTTTTGGCTGTGTTAATGCTTTACCCATACATAGTGACCAGGGAATGTTTTTTTGTGTGTAATTTTGGGATTTTATTTTGAAATCTTTAATATGCCTATAATACACTGTGTGCAATATCAGCGCACCAATCAGATGCATTTTTGTACTCCCCGCAAAAATGGCCATTTTCTGGCTCATTTGACCCAACGGCTATTACAGCATAAAATCACCAATCCTATCGTGTTACTCTTTCATCCTGGTTTTAAGGCTTCAAAATTAATATTTTTCACCACCTTTTCTTGTTTGAATCCTTTTCTTATTTTTGGCATACGGATGAATAACAAGTCATTTTCCTGGTTTCTGTTCCTCTCATATTATGCCCCCCTGCAGGTTGACTGAATAAATAATTTCAACTCTAATGGTGTGGGTGTTTTGATGCGGATGTCAGCATGTGGTGTATGTGTGTTTATTAGGAAATAAGTGTGTATTTGTGTATTTACATGCATCCAACTTTAACACGCTCAAATGCTTATAGAAAAGAGACCAAAGGTAAAGACATAAAATCCTAAAAAAAAAAAAAAAGAAAAGAAAAAAAAATGTATCCCATGGCCAAAGAAACATAAAAGTGTGAATGTGATGCATTCTTTGCAGACTACAGACTTAAAGAGTTTGGTTTTCACCAACAACAAGCTGAATTGTGCATTTTGACCTGCTTCTCCTGAGGATCAAATACGCCCCTAGTGGAAAACAGAGGCATTTAAAGGGTTAAATTTCTGAAAATAAATGAATATTTGGTAGTATTGATGAGGTCTGAAGTTGGTTAAAAGATTTAAAAAAGTAAAAAATATTACTATGGAATATTTTTACAGCACTCTTAGCAACTGTGATTTCTGTACTTTAAAGGTGCTCTACAGTAAAAGTGAAGTGTGAGTAAAGGTGACAAAATGCAGACATTCTTCTGTTTGGCTGCAGATGAGTGGGTTTTAAAAGGAAAAGAAATCCTCCTTGGTTCTTGTGAGTTTGTGTCATGTTGGGGTAAAGTCACAGCAGTTTCACATGACGTCCCTGTGACCATTAGCTAAAATATCTTGCTAACTTTGAGGCATTAACAGCTGCAGTTGGAAAAGAAATTGAGAAAAGTTCTTGGTAAAACAAGCTGAGTTGAGTTGAGCCAAGCAATGCAATGGAGACAACAAGTACAAACAAAAACTGTCCCACTTTGTTGCCCCCTGGTGGTGATGTCTGAGCTGCTTCACGGTATTTCATCAAGATTGTCTAATTTTTCCCTAAACAAAAGCGCATACAATCAGACTCATTTCAAAGATGCTTTAAGTAATTTAACAGTGTTTACCTGACGATGACTCCTGGCCGCAGATCAAAGTTCTTGTTGACAATCTGCAGCAGCTCTGGTTCTGTTTTCAGGGACGATCCGTAAGTGAACAAGGAGATGGAGAGAGGTTGTGCCACTCCGATGGCATAGGACACCTGTAACACACAGACAGAATTTTTTTATATGAATTTATTTACAGCTTCAAACGCCAGTCATCTGCTGCATGTTTGCATGACAGCAGCTGTGTGCTCACCTGGACCAGAACTCTCCTGCACAGTTTGGCTTTGACCAGAGACTTGGCCACCCAGCGCGCAGCGTAGGCGGCCGAGCGGTCGACCTTTGAGAAGTCTTTGCCAGAGAAAGCTCCGCCACCGTGAGCTCCCCAACCTCCGTATGTGTCTACAATGATCTTCCTGCCTGTCACACCAGCATCACCCTGTAGAGCAAAACGGGAGGGGGGGGGGATGAGTAAAAATTTGTGGCGACTTTAAGATTTCTTTTTAAAAAACAAAATAAGCATGATGTGTGTGACGGTCACCTGGGGTCCTCCAATGACGAATCGTCCACTGGGCTGGAGGTGGTAGATGGTCTTATCGTCCAGATATTTAGCAGGAACCACGGCGTCGATCACCTGATGGAATTGAGGCAACATTCAAATCAAAGTTATCACTTAAATTCTCTGAGAAAAAGCATTCAGTCAGGTGATTTTATGAGGCTCTACCTTCTCCTTGAGCACCCTCTGCTGTTCCTCCAGAGAGATGCAGTCATCATGCTGGACAGAGATCACGATGGTGTGAACTCTTTTGGGGATCACAGCTCCGTCCTTCTGGTCATAATGTACTGTCACCTGTGGGACAGACAGGAAGTCAAAGTTGGGACACAATGGGCCTGATTTACTATAATCCCGAATACAGAGTATGAAATTGCGTGTGCACTCTAATATATTGCTCGTTTTGCTCGTGTACATTTTGTAAGTTATTTACTAAGAATCATTGCATGACTGACAACAGGAACAAACATGGTGGGGGGGGGTGGTATTTGAATGAGGGCTTCGCATGTTTCAATGGTTTCTGTTACGGAGAGAGGAAAATAAGCACTGCAAAAGCAAAATGAAATGGAGAGGGAGGAGAGGAGCGCCGACTGCGAAAAAAAAAAGAGTAACATTAAGACAAATATGGATTTAATTCTGTAGGCAGCAGTGGCTGTCAAGAGTTTATGTGCGACAACAGATAAGAGCCATTCCATCAAAATGAAGGAAAAAAATGAACATTACATAAGGTAACAAATTACATATGATACAATAAATTGTATTTTATCATTTTTTTGTTATCCTAAATCATGTTTTTTATTCTTTTTGCGAGGAATGACTTTATAAAACATAGATTACCTTGTGTAAGACTCTAGCAAGCAGCCGTTCCTTTTCAAACGTATTAAATACAGATGCAAACTGCAGTGAACGACATCGCGTTAATGCTTAATAAATCACATCGTGTGTGCTAAATTAATGTACTTGCATGTTCTCCTCCCTGTATTTTGCACACTCGGGTGAAATTACCCCATGTTGGATATTCATTAAATCCACAGTGTGCGCTACCTTGTTCATTTGAAAGACGCAATCCTCAGTACGCGCCCTACATGCTTTTACTCACACAAACCTTTGGTAAATCAGGCCCAGTGTGAGGAATTGTTAGATTTGTTTCTCTTTCTCTCATTTACCCAATTTCCTGTTGCTCTGAACCCCATTTCCCCACAGGACAACCAAAGGTTTCTATTATTGAATCTTTTTTGTTGTGCAGACCATAAACTTCAATTTTTTTTTTCATAACTTCTAACATCTTAGCAAAACACTGGCTGTTGTTTAGATCAGTCAATTATGTAGTTAATTAGTTTATTCATTAATTCGTTAATACGTCTTTGGCGTAGTTAAAAAGGTTTCTCAGTCCAATCTGGGATAAATCTCGAGCTCTGTTCGAATACCTTAATGTTCAATGACCTTCATTTGACCTGAAACACAAAGGCATGAGACACTTTACGCTCCAGACTTGCAGTCAGCGGCTAACTGCCTTGAAATCAAAAGTCTATTATTCGCACACAGAGAGCTTTATATTAAATACTTTTAGCAGCTACTGCTGATCCGATTTTGTCTGCTGGCACCAAAATTAAATCTCCTCTAAGATATTCAGATAAGAAACAATAAAGTAATTCACAGAAAGATTTCGGTTGTGTTGTTTCCATCTGTGTTATAATACAAGACAAAACCTCACCTGTGTTTTGGAGTCAGGACGCAGCCAGGTGATGATGCCGGTGCGTCGGAGCTCAGCCATCTTTGCGTTGAGTTTGTGGGCCAAGACGATGGTGAGAGGCATGCACTCCTCTGTCTCGTCTGTGGCGTAGCCGAACATCAGACCCTGCAGAGCGGAGCAGAGAGAGCGAGTGTCAGAAGCAAGGTTATCAAAGTCTGGGATTTTTCACGAGTGTTTATTTTTATTTTGTTTTGACTTTTTTTTTCAGTTTTAGTTCAGTTTTAATTTGGTTTTGAAGCAAGTTTTGTGGTTGAGTTCAGTTGTTTAGTTTTTATTTTCCTAAAATGTTTAGTTTTGGTTTTTATTAATTTTAGTGTTAGTTTTAGTCTCTGCTGCTTTCTCCAGACTTTAGCCCTCGCCGCCATGATGCCAGTCAGGTTGTTTTACATTACCAGGAGAGGGGCGTGGAGAGACTGACAGTGATGTTTATTTCAGTCTACAGAAATGTTTTTTCTATTCTAGTTTTCGCTATTTTTCATTTACGATAATAACCTTATTGGTAGGAACAGAAAAGGAAGACGCAAACTGATCGTCAACAGCTGGAAATATCGATGTCTGAATCTGCAGCAAAATATTGACATGATTTGTACTTTACTGCAGCCTGAGAGGCGTCAGCTGGAGCATTTTATATTGATATAACATCATAAGTCACAGGAGACAAACTGTAAAGGCATTATAATACACGCAGAGGACATTAAATAATAATATGTGCTTTCATGTAAACAAAACTTTATATTACATTCTTGCATGTGGTGTTTCAGAGGTTGCATTAACTGTTGACTTGTTATTGGTTTTACACCTAAATTTCAGTGGTGGAATACAATCACATATTTTCTTTAAGTACAATTTTGAGGTCCTTTTTTAAATGTTATGTTACGTTCCACCTCCACTACACTACATTTCAGAGGTACACATGGCACATTTTGGTAGATGTAGTTACTATATTTACTTCCAAGATTAAGATTTTACATTATCGTGTGACAGGATCATAGAACACAAAGCACTGATAGAACCAGTGGTTACACTATCTGGTATTTTCTGGCTCTCTTATGTAAATGTGGAGTCTAGTTGGGGCCAAAAGAGGTAAAAGTTGTTTTATTTCATTAAGAAAAAGTCTGGAGGCAGAAATTAGTTTGTCCCTTTTTACAAACCTCATTAATTATCTCACAACCTCTCAGGCATGTAACTCTCTGGAGGAACGCCATCAGGACCTGCTGGACTGTATAATAATAAGAACTGTAGTTCATCTTGGTGAAACATCAACCAAGTTCAACAGTAAAATGTGAGCTTGCTGCTTGGGCCCATTGCAAATGATTACCAGCATGACAGAAGTTTTATTCACAAAAACTAAGAACATTCATTCAGCTAAATGTCCGTAACACTGCGGTTTGAAGTCAAACAAACTGTGACATTTCACTTTCGTCACTTTCACTCAGCCACTGAACCAACATGAGCCAAAGGGCACTCTGTCCTGCTGCGATAGTCCCACCTGGTCTCCAGCTCCAATGTCCTCCTCCTGTCTGTCGATGTGGACCCCCTGAGCAATGTCCGGACTCTGCTGCTCCAGAGCCACCAGCACGTTACACGTCTTGTAGTCAAAACCTACGGAGGAAAAAAAAAAATAGAGAGACAGATGGTGAACAGGTAACCTGACAGCAATGTGTGCTTATTCCCTCTATTTTCAGTTCTTGTCATGTTGTTTTCTCACCTTTGTCGGAGTTGTCGTAGCCGATGTGTTTGATGGTGTCCCTCACCACCTTCTGGTAGTCCACGTTGGCCCGAGACGTGATCTCTCCACAGAGCAACACCATGCCAGTCTTACACACCGTCTCTGTCAATGCAATCCACACAAATCCACATATTAAAAATCTGTGAATTACTTTTAGATTTCAGTCACCAGAAAATTCAGCAGCTGTTGCAACAAGCTGTTGCAGTTATCAGCAAGTTCAACAAGTTCGCAGGGTTGTGCTCGCAGGAGGTCATCTCGTGATATTCAGAAGTCAATATTGAAATACAGTCAATAATCTGATCAAGGCTAATAATTTTAAATTCCAGGTGAGCCAGTTCGTTTAAACTCAGCTGTGTCAAAACTGCCCACATGCCAACCTTCAAGATTATTTCCTAAGCATCTTTCACGTGAGATGATATGAACACAAATCTTTCTCTCTCTCTCTGTCTAAACATTTGAAATTGACTTGACATGAATTTTTCTCACCACAGGCCACTTTGGCATCTGGATCCTGCGTCAGGTGAGCATCCAGGACAGCATCACTGATCTGGTCACAAATCTTGTCTGTAAAGAAGCATTCAGCAAAAGGTTTAGACAGGAAGATTTTAATTAATAAGTGCACTGACATTTCTCAACCTGTCTATTTAAAATATTTGAGCTGATGTCTTATTATAAAGGAATTTGCATAGTATTAGCAATAGAGGTTGTTAGCTTGACAGAAGTCTAAAATTCTCTGAATGGTTACGCACTAATATTTCAGACAATAAGAGTGTTGGTTTGAGTCGGATAGAGTTACTTCATTTATCTCTCGCCGTCATCCCGCTGAAGCAATGCAACACGTGGATTCTATCGGAAACAACATCTTGCACTGATCACCACAACATTTAGAATCTCAAAATGCAGCTCTAAGGTCCAGTTTGTGGGATTAAGTGGCACTGTGAGGTTGCAGAATGCGCTCACCCTCCCCTTCAAAGGGGGTACAAGAGCCAACAATGGCTGCACTTGCAAAAAGTGCAAAGACCCTCTGTAGAGCCAATGTTTGATTTGTCCATTCTGGGCTACTGTACATGGCAGACTCCATGGAAAAGATGTCTGCTCTCTCTGTAGATATAAAAGACTCATTCTAAAATAAAGAAAACACAGCGACTCTAATTTTCAGAGTGGTGAATTCCATTTCTGCAGTATTCTACAAATGGATCCCTCCAAATCCTGCACATGCGACCTCCGACACAATTTCTGAGACATTGAGCAATTAAATCAATATTTGGAGTTTTTCTATCTTTGCTCAATTGACTTTGCAGGTGGAGGCCGTTTGTGACAGGTCTGACTCTGATCCCAAATAATGGGCACTATCTGTGGGAACAGCCCAGACCTCCAGGTGTGTTATCGAATCAAAAGGTGCACAGTGAAGCTTTTTTTATCAAGGCCGCACACCTCTGTGAAAGAACAAACAGTTTAAGGAAAATCTTGTGAAATTTATCCATTAGGAAGTGGCTTATTAAATTGTAAGCAAAAACAGAAATCAACATCTGGATTTTCTTTGAAAAGGAGGTAAACTTAAGAACACGATGATGTGTGGACACATTTCATCTGGACTGGCAGGTTTGTCTTCTATTAGTAGAAGAAATAAGGTGTGTAATCAATATTATTGACACTGTGACTCCTTTCAGGAAAACTAAAGCATCTGCTTTGTTCACAGCACTGCTTTTCTAACATGGGCTCAAGACGAGACACACTGCACACTTTAAATGATTTCCTGATTTAAATCAAAACTGCTGAAGTGGCTTTTAAATTGAGACTTTCATGTGCATTCACTGTAATCTTCATTTCTTGTAGCCAAATCTGTTTCTTCCTCATGACTTTATTCTGTCCTTCAAGACAGAAAACACTTAAGTAATGCCAACTGTTTGGAATGTATCAGACCTTATCTTTGAAATTAATTTAAAAAAAAACATAACAAAAGAGAAAAAAACTTAATTTCTTTAATTGCTGTAATTAATTTATACGCTGCGGTTTTTCGTAATACTTGAGGACACAGTTGTCGCGTTCTGTCGTTATCTGCGTAGCTGCACTACTGGTTTACTCTGCTGTGTTTACTGATTATTGATTTAGCACAGGGGACTTTGTAAGGTTATATGTTAGTTAAAGGATTACAACACATTGATGAGTGTGTGTGTGTGTGTGTGTGTGCTTGTGTATGGGGGGGGGGGCGGGCTGTTTAAGGCTGTGGTATAAAGGGCAGTGTACAGTTTAACCTTTAATATTAGAATATGATTTTGAATTGTTTTTTTTTCCAGGTGTGTGGAGAACATCTGGGTATCAGTTTACCTTTTTTTCCTATTAAGCATTTTAAGCAGTAAAACTCCAACTCCAAAACAGTTTAAATGCTGCCAAAAACATCAACGGGATGTGAAAAATTTCTCATCCATTTTGAAATAAAATCATTGGAAAACAGTACAAACACAATAAATGTAATTTTTTTCCCCCTCATCAACTATTTGTAAATTTATGCCTATTTCAAGTTTAATGGCAGCAACAAATTTTAAATGAGTTAGGAAAGTTGTGCAACGCTTGAAAATCACCTGTGGGGAACATTCAACAGGTAAAAAAGCTCATTGATAACAGGTGATATGATCACGATTGTGCGTGAAAGGTGCATCCTTGAAAGGCTCAGTTGTTCATCAGCAAGGATCAGGCGAGTTTCACTCCTTTGTATTCAGGATTACACTACGTTGGCTCAGGAACACTCCTTCCACAGCTTCCTTGCAAATGATTGCCTTGCTTCTTTTACAGCGACCCAACTAGTTTGGAATCAGGGTTAACCAATGATGTATAGCTCACTATAAAGTAGTTGCACACTACTATGCAGACATTTTAAAATATTTTTTAATATGCAGTATGTGTCATCAGTTAGATGTTCTTCTATCAAAGCTCTTTTTAAAATACTAATGTGTCTTCTTGTATTATTATGATTTTATTAAATGTTTATGTTAATATAATGCTTGTAAATGCACGATTAGGGGAGGGATTCAAATTATTGATAACATGGGGTGCTAATTTTTGGACTTTTGGAGTTAACAGCCAACGCTTCAGCTCTCTTTAATCAGGTTAAGGCCCTAACAGTTGTTCAGTGGAATTTGCAGGCATTTTTAATTGACATGATTGGTGATGTTTATCTCGTTTGCACAAAGAGCTAACGTGTCAGTTGTAACCCAAAGGCAGCATGGAGTTCACTTTTCAGGTTGCTCTCCCAGTTTTTGATCAGTGTTTCTTCAACCTTACACCAGTCTGTCAGACACACACTGAAACATTCACATGCACACACACAGACACACACACACATTCAGGTCCTGATGCCCCTGAGTGAGAGTGAGGGGCAGTAAACACATGTTGCTGTGAATGGAATACCAACCATGCTTGGATAGTAACTACGCAGCACTGTGGAGTTATTTTGGACATTTAGGCCAGCTTGCATAAAAAATTACTCACATGCATGTTTGTGTTTCTACAAAATAAACCACTGTTTTTAGTAGATATGTCTGATCTATTCTTCTGTGGACAGAGAAGAAAAAATTAAAGATATTTGTTGAAATGTACGTGTTAGTTTTGAGATGTGGTGAAATATTTTACACCTTCCACTTTTTCAGTTTCACACGCAGGTAAGTAGAGCTGACTGAAGACTCACCTGGATGTCCCTCTCCTACGGACTCCGACGTGAACATGAAAGAGCCATCTTCCAGAAGATCACTCATTTTTTCTACAGGGTAAGGTACTCAGCGAGACTTGATACTCTCAGGGAGAAAAGGTTCCTCAGTTCCCACCAACAAGCAGTCCAGAGAAAACTGAAGGCTGCTTTATATTCCTGCTGGTTCTCTTTAAGAGAGAAGTGAAGACAAGGAGACCAACAGCCCTGCAGCCAACAGAGTCTATCCTACAAAACTCCACGTCTCTGTCCACATGGCCCAATATATATGGCTAAGAGAACACACACGCACGCGCGCACACACAGCACACAAACACACACACATTTGTCATGTGAATCCATGGGACAATCCATTCCAGGGGGGGAGTGGATGATGGGAGGGCATTCTAGCTCGTGGAAACTGCTTGTTAACCCCTTGTGTACAGAACGACGCGTGGCTGTGTTTACAATCATCACCTTTACTTTGACAACTCTGCTTCAGGCTGTAATGCTTCTTAGCTGGTAGTGGGAACATCTTTCATTAGGGGTTCCCCTCCCCCCATTACAAAGGTGGGACAGCTCTGCCTGCTGCGGGCAACCTATGGACAGAGGGAGGGAGGAAGAGGTGGCTGTTGTCAACTGTGAAAATGATGCAATTACTCTTGTTTACATCATGTTCTGAGCAAAGTTGGTTTGTTCAACAGTGGTGAAAGAACACCTGGTAAATACAGTAAAAAGTGACTGAGGAGGAACCAAAACAATTAAATGCAGGACATTTAAAATATGTAGAGCTGCAACTATTACTTGATCAATTAATTGATTAAAGACATTTAATCTGTGATCATTTTTTATTGGATATTTGATGGTTTCAGGCTCTTTGCTGTTAAAAGTTTCTGATTTCTTTTTGTCCTTTACTGAAGCAAGTTTCAATGGCAGAAGGTACAAGTCATTACATTTAGTCGGTGTGTTTGTACTTGAAGTCAAAGTACTTTAATGTATGCATTGTTGTATGTGGGAGTATGTTTGGAATGATAGATGTGTATGTATTTAGGTATGGGTGCATGTTTGCACTGTGATATAGGTATGTATTAATTTGGATATTTTTTCATTGACTGGATGTAAATTCTGCTTTTATTTATTTATTCACTGCGAGCAAGAATGTTAAGTAAACTCATCTCAACTCAAGTGTTTCCATTTTGTACTTCCTAATGCTCAAACTACACAACAACAGGAAGAGTAAAAATACTGTATGTTATATTTCACCACATTTATTTGACAGCTACCGTTTCTTGTCACTTTTCATATTAAGACTTTATGAAAACCTGGCAAGTTTATAAAAATATATGAAACTACCCACCAGAATAAAATAGTTAAATTAAGTTCTACTCTGAGCAGTTACATTATTTAAATTACCATTTTACAACAATGTATCACTATCACTTCTACTACTACCACTCCTACTAATACTACTGCTTGTAATAATGATTATTGTTATTATTAGAGAGAAACCTTAAAAAATCTACTTAAGCACAGTAATTAAGTATTTGTACTTTGCTACTTTCCCACTCTAATCATAATATAACATGTTGGTACTTTTACTGTTTACGTTTTAAGTACACTACACTCACAACACTTTTGTACTTAATGGTATTAAGTTATACTGCATTCAGGCTTTTATTTGTACACAGTGGCCTTTTTCCTTTTACTTAGTGGCCGTTAGAAATGGTTGAGTAAAGTACCATTAAAACTGATCTGTCCATTATTTGAGTACGCAGTTATTGTGTTTCTATGTGTAATCTGCAAAGAATGTTTAAGCTAAAGCAAAAATCTATAATATTTCCCTCTGAAATGTATTGAAGTAGAATTTGAAGGCAGCATAAAAGAGAAAATAGAAGTATTTTTGCAGTGTAATTACTTATTTTCCATCATTGCCAATAATTAAGTTTAGAGCAGACAGTCACCTGTTGTCTACATGCTCTTTCCCACCATAAGTCCTAGCCTGAGGGTTCTGTGTCTGTACACAACCACAGAAAATATTGAGCCATTTCCTAAGAGAACATCAAATAATCAAGATGTGTCTCTTAGATATCTCGTGGCATTTCAGGTCACTTCACTCTGGCTGCTTTTTGGTGGAAAATCAGAGACTGTATAGCATTTTGTGCAAATGATGCAAGCAGATAGA
>JAQLOL010000003.1:14809055-14822374 GCA_029783665.1 Naso thynnoides
TATATAGCGCCATATCACAACAAATGTTATCTCATGACACTTTACAAATAGAGCGGTCTAGACCAGACTCTATGTATGTATTTACAGAGACATTTGTGCAGATACTCTTGTTAGGACTTTACATTGACTTCCATTCATTTGTACAGCCTAACCCAAACCCTTACCCAAACCTGAACATTAACCACTTTTTGCCCTAGCCTAACCCTTAACCTAACCTCAATTCATACCTTACCCTTAAACTTAACCGGGACCTCAGGAATCAAGTCATGCCGCATTAGGACCGGTCTTTAGTCCCCATGAGGACTACTGGTCCTCATGTGGTCAGTGTTTATGCCAAAAAAGGTTCTAAATAGGTAACAAAAACCAGTAAACACACACACACACACACACATTGGGAACCATTCTGCATCAGGCCTGTAATACTAATTGCACTGTTGGAAAGTAACAGCTAAAAAAAAAAGCTTTGGTTAATGCCTCCTGCTTCATTATTTCATTTTTGGACACTCTGCAGACTCAAAACCTGATTATATTTTACACAGAGCATACAAGCAGAACATAGCAAGTGTCTACAGGAAGAGAGCGTTTCAGAGGTCAGAGACAGTTTCACTGGCAGATGTAACTAGATTTAACTAGAGAAGACATGAATGTCCTGCCCGCTGCCAAAGACATCAGAGAGTGTCCGAATAGTGGGTGACCTGTAGATGATAGTCTACACCTTGTTTGTTTTGGCCTGACTAGAGTCTGTGTGTCAGGATGCAAACACTCAAGACACCACACTTGTTATGTGTGCACACATGAACACTATTTGAGCTTATATGGTTGCCTCCAAAGATTTGTTAATGACTGACCAGGTACAGGGTTTTTTTTTTAACAAGACCTTTCATGTAATGCTGAAAGATAACGGCTATCACAGTTTTGACAACGTGTCAGCATGAAACCTGAAGAGAAGTCCCCAGTGTGCTGGGGACTAAACTTACTTTTTAAATTGATTTTCTAACTGATGCATGCTAATTAGGAAAACAGGTAATGAAATCTGGATAACGCTGTAACTTATGTCTGTGTTTCCAGTCTTCTTCATGAGGCTCACAAGAAAACGGAAGGAGGCCACTAGAGGCATAAAAGACAGGGTAAAGTCTCCTGAGGTGAAATATCTGAACTCTATCTGGACTAGTTATCATGTATGTGGAGGTAAGACTGTCAGGGTAAACAATGGAATGGTGATTCTCAAGGTCAGGACCTACAACTACTGTGATCGGCTCGGCATTAATCAATTTAATTGACATTTATCTGCTTGCATTTCTTACATCATAGGGGTGGGAATTACAGGGTAACTCATGATACGATATGTGGCCCACGATAATATCACAATACAGCGATTATGCAATAATCGATATATTGCAAGACAATTACATAATGTTACATCACAATATCTAACTGAATAATACAAATTGCACACATTGCATACATGAATACAAAGATTTTGACTGTCCGATTGATGTTGTAAAAGCTGAAGTGGGTTAAGACTTCAGGGGCAGTTCACACAGTGCAAGTTTTTACCTCAAACAGTTAACTTTTGTTGCGGTTAGGCCCTCCTTTTACATGACACCCCTGGCGCCCCTCAAGCCCTTTTTAGATAGAATGCGGCGTAAGCCATGTGCGAACCTCTCCCCATTAATTGTGTATGTGTTGCGCGACGCAAGAGCGGGCCTGAGCCACACAGAGCTTGGGGCAGCGTGAGGGTCGCTGTGCCGTCCTTGTGAGCTTCGTGGAAGTTCAACCAGATTAAACTTGGGCGCAGCCCTTACGCTGTATCCAGTAGTGAGCATGGAAAACACTGCATCCTGGAAAACACCGCATCCTATCTGTAAAGGGCTTGAAAACAAAAACTTCTGAAACAGGATTCCAGAGTGTGATCTTTTGAAAATTTAACCTTCTTTCCTGCTGCGTAAACTAGTAAAACGGAAAGCCTGTGAAAGCAGTGACTAAGCTAACGCTCATGCTAGCGCAATCAAAGTCACACCACCTACTTGCCTACCATGCATACTACAGCGCTTTCGGTTATTCATCTAAACGTGGGTTTTTCTGAAAGAGGGCAAAGACAATCTTTTCCATTTTTAGTAGGGCTGCTTTGGTCTACATGGACTTAGACTAGAGAGCGGGTGGTGCATCTTTTAACTTTAAATTCTCTACACCGCTGTCCATCAACACTGACAACTTCTTCTTGGGTCAATTAATTTTCACTCACGTTACCTGCATTTACAT
This sequence comes from Naso thynnoides, assembly GCA_029783665.1. NCBI lineage: Eukaryota > Metazoa > Chordata > Actinopteri > Acanthuriformes > Acanthuridae > Naso > Naso thynnoides. The sequence continues at coordinate 14,811,318 of JAQLOL010000003.1, forward strand.
CATAAGCACCACCCCGCGGAGTCATGAAGTGGCGCTGGTGAGTCAAACTGGCAGGGAAATCTGTTTACAGCACTGTGTTATTTTAATTAAAATAACATCTGGCACCAGCGATTCAATAATCGTATCTCAAGAGTCAGGGCAACAATATATTGCCACACTATGTTGTCCCACCTCTATTTATATTTATGCAAATACATTTGTATTTGACTCTATCTCTTTAAATTAGGCTTATTTTTATTTCTTATTTGTAGTATTAAATCAGTCTGTAAGTCTATGTCTATATAACTCCTAACTCTAAAATTTTCAAGTGCACTTACGTTAGTGAGGAACGTATAAGCTCACTAACTTATTACTATACATGTTTCTTATTCCAGGTTTGTATTATGCTGGAACTATTCTATTCATATTTAGTTTTGCCCCTCAGAAACACCATTTTGACACATTTTATATCATGATTCACATCATCTTAATGGATTTAACTGCTCAGGTTATATACTGATTTTGAAAACATCCTATATGAAAAGTTTCATAGAGAGTCAAAGCCAGGGGGAGGTATTTCATTATTCCTTACTGGATGAAAGGACTAAAGTGCCAGTGTAAGGTGTGTCATTTCCTAATACACACATTCCCTTAAATAGACTAAGTTTCTGGATCTCTGTTTATATCCGCACATGCATTTTTGGTTCAGAGTCTGTGTGGAGGCGTTTCTGTTTTGTTGGTTCTGATTGTTCTTTAATATCCTTTCACTACAAGTTTTGTGTGTCCAATAAAGTCAAAGCTTAAAATATGCAAGGATACAATAAATACTGGCGTGAGTAGCCACGTGTCCTCATTCTGTGCTAAACCGGATCCTGAGGAAGGCCCACTTTTTGCATCAAATGAGTTAGAATTCAAATTCAACCTGTGCAGCCCAGATAGTTCACCCTGCAGAGCGTGCACCATGCATTACGGCTTAGTTCGCACACAGCGGCACCCTGGGTTTGATTCCAGCCAGGACCCCTTGCTCATTCCCACATTCTCTCCTCAGCCTGTCCCCTCTCCAGCTGTCACTATCTAAATAAAGCATAAATGCTGAAAACAAAAACTGTGTCATCTTTAGTCATCTTTTGAATTCAGCTACACTTTTTAAGTTACAAGGTGCAAACAAGCGATGATCATCATACACCTAATGAAGGAAATGGCAGATTTTTTAGATATATTCTGCTATTTATTTATTTTAATACTGCATTTAAGTACTTGTTCTTTGCTTGAGTATTTCAATTTGATGAACTTTAGACTTTTACTCCAGCTAAAGCAAAAACACACCTACACAGGTCAGTGTGAAGGGATGGATTTATGAAACAGTGAGGAAACACTTTAGATAAGGTTTAAAGTTCAAATCCTTCATGTCCACACCACTGTTGGGCCCCTCAGAAGATGAAGAGTAAAATGATAAAGGCTCGATGACCTTGGTGTTATGGAAAGAGTGTTTCTTCGAATATTCACCTAATCATTTAACAACTGGGACATGCTCAGTCATTGGTCATTCAACAGATATGTCGGAGGGCATCAAAGTCCCGTTGATTTATGAGGACACTTTTAATGACCTAATAAAGAGATATTGAAATAAACTAAATAGAACAAAAACAACTGACTTGGTGCATTCATTGTTGCCAGAACATAACATAAAACTTTGTGGTCCAACCAGTCCCAAATCAGCCACATGCCTGTTTCTCCTCCTTCCGTCTGATTGGCTAAATGAAATATGGGTCATTTTGACCCCCGTCATGTTTCGATACAAAAGCTGGGGTCACAGTTTCGGGGGTCGGAGAGTCAGTCAAACTGAAACTTGACAGAACAGGATGAGATAAATGGACCCTGGCTGCTTCGGGGGCTGTTAACACCTGTTTGTCTTTCCTCTGGTTCAAGGACGTGCGGTTCACCCCCGCAGCTCGTAGCTCCGTGCTCACAGCTTGTCTGGTTAGCAACCAGTTTTATCTGGATGGCAGTCAGAATAAGTTGGATCCTGCCAGCTAGCTGTGAACCTTCATTGCCGGGTTGAGACACTGTGTAGCATTAGTGAGCACAACTGGTTGTATAAGGACTTACGGATATTAACAGCAGATAATAATGTCATCAGGATTAATTTACTGTTTGTTTATAGATGTTTATTTCTTATCAGTGTTGTTGCTCCTGATAACTTCCCTCACTGACAGTAATTACTTTGGCACTCTTTGTCCTTTTTTTCCCCACTACTACCCATGTTGCTCTCTGATTGGCTTCCCTCACACAATAAAAATGTGACATAACAACCAATGCGTGCAAGTAAAAAGAACAGAGAGGAGGTGGGGTGCAACTCTCCAGCTGTGATTGGCTGATGGACCTGCACACTCCCCTCTGGAGCAACATCAGTTCAAGGAGCGACAGTTCTGTATTTATGAGTATGACTGCCTATTTGTGTGTGTGTGTGTGTGTGTGTGTGTGTGTGTGTGTGTGTGTGTGTGTGTGTGTGTGTGTGTGTGATGAGAATAAGAGCCGCAAAGCAGTTTGACCAACAAAGAAATTCACATGAATCTCAGAGACTGAAGTATTTATGCACTAGTTTGTGTCAAATGTTTGCAGAACATTGCCTTGTCGTAGCGTATTGTCATCACAAATGGCTGATATTCTGACCTGCAAGCCTCACATTCTCTTAGATTTTGGGGGAAAATAAAAATCATGTGTCTCTGAGCAGACAGTTTAGTTTTAGTCCCAGATGACCTGAAATGGCTTAAAACAACAAAAACAAGCACCCAGGCGGACTCTATCACACACACACACACACACACACTCACACACACACACACACAGTCCAGCATACAGCCGAGCAGAACAGCCAGAGGGAGTGCAGCAGCTGGGCTCGTGGAGTGTCATCCTATCTCATCTCTATTCCAGCCCATTTTGGACCCTCAGCACATTCCTCTGTGAAGCTGCCACCAATGAGTGAAATATAACCACAATACCATTCAAGCAATGCACTTTCATCACACACATTATGCAGGAAAAAGGTAAACAAAAAGGAATAAATCCAGTTGAGAGAGTAACACGTCTCTTTCTCTCACACACACACACAGACACACACCTTGAACCCTCTTTATTATGTCACAAGTTTTCTTTGGTTTATTAGTTCATTTTTAAGGGATAAGCTCATAGAATCACTGACGGTTGCAGAAGCAGTTCGTGAGTAGTACATCTGTATGAGTTACTTTCCAACATCAGTCCTTTCATTGGGGTTTGACGCCAACAGGAGGGCTCTTTTTTTTTAATCAGTGGTTCCTCTTCTAAAGCTGCTATGTCCACTAGTGGTGTTTGTAGAGGAAAAGAAAAATAAGAGACAGTTTGATTTTGAAGACGGAGGTGAAGTGCAATCATTTAGTTTTGAAGATCTTTATCGGTAAAGTCAGAATTACTGCTCATTGCAGTTTGTAAACACAACATTCATACTGGGCCTCTCCTCCCAGGTTCAACACCACCAGAGGTATCGGAGCGTATAATTACAGCATACTGCTTGTACCTGCACAGCGAGCTACATAGAAATATTACAATTGTTGTAATGGAAAAGTTGATAATTTAGCAAGATGGCACAAGCTTGAAAATAAAATTTAAAAAGAGTGAGAGCCAGACTGTCTGCATCTTCAATTTTCTCCAGTTAGAACAGCATCCAGTCACCGTGTTTTGTCCACTCCCAGCCTTACCTGCACACTCTCATTTACTGGAGGAATTACACATTATCACTTCCCAGAAATGTCGCAACTAAACCAAAACATCAAAATTCAGGTAGAGGGCGGGGCTCTGCAGACACAGTCACCGCCACACGTGTCTAGGGACTCATAAGTCACGACTGTGTCGGATTAATTTGGTGTAAGTCTTCTATATATTTTTTGGAAAATGCTTATGATTCTACCTTTAATTAAACATTTTCCAAACACTCTCCCACCTTTTGGGTTTTTGTGGACAAGCCATCAGAGAAAACTCACAGGAGACAAAATATCCACCAGCTGACAATGCAAGGCCTTGTTACCTTAGAGCAATCAATGTCTCTATGAGACTCAAGCAAAATTGAAAATTACAGGCTTTACAAAAAAACAATTTACTTTAGGTTATTGTATTGAATTACTAAGTAAGTAAGGTTTTAACAACCTGTACACTGCACTGTAATGCTTAGCTGGAAATGAAAACACTGTACTGTTGCCTAAAGAAAACAAATTACTGGCTAGATGATCATGACTAATTTAGATGATGCACTGCCTATTTTAAATGAGATAAACAGAAGAAAGACATCAATTAACAGAAAATCAATCAGCAACTATTAGGATAAGAACAAATACTTTTAGCCATTTTTAAGCATAAATGCAAAAAGAGAAGCACTCCTCAGCCTTTAATATAAGGATTAAATGCAAAGTTTGTAATTCTATGATGGTTAACTGAATATCTTTGGGTTTTGTAATGAGGGGATTAAAATATTAAAGGGATTAAAAAAGCAATTTGAAGACATCGCGTTTGTCTCTGGGATATTTCAGCGAGCATTTTTTTTATTATTTCCTGACAGTTTATTGACAAATCAATGAATGATTGATTGAGGAAGAAACTGTTGGATTAATTGATAATTAAAGCAACTATTAGAAGCAGCCTTGTTAGTTACTGACTGGTGTTGAATCTGATCTGTAGTGTGACAAACCTCCTGCAGGGGGCGGTCTCGCTCTGAGCCTGAGCAGCTGGACTGCGATCCCAGCAGGGTGCTGCAGCTACTCTGGCACCACCTGAGGAGAAAATGAAAAGCCAAATCTTACACAAATATTTTTATGTTTTCAACTGATACATGTTGTTTATATATATAAGAATTAGGACGATTAAGAATTCTGTAAATTGTTATCATTCTCAAACACTGAATTAGACTCTATTTTTTATACTTATAGATGTTAACAGTTAATCAAAGCTTAAAAAAAACTTATGAGATCAATATTTTGAAAATGCTGTTACGGTGCTGAGGTTGCATTGCTCTTTGATGAGAGCTCCACTCTGCACCACGCTGAACCTGGTACTGAGGATTCAGCTCAACGTGAGCCTTATTTCACAGCAGGAATTCCTGTCGTGTTTTGCTCACATAAGCAAGGCTTTCACTGTGATTGGACTGATCTGATCTTCACAGGAGCTTAAGAGGCTGGTTGAAAACATCAGATTCCTCCACAGCAGCAGCGAGGCACAGTTTGGTGAGTATCACTCTTTTACATTTGTTGGCTGACGTATTGAATATTATCAAATGTTTCATTGAATTTTAAGCAATCACAAACTTAACTGTTTTTATATTATTAGTATTTTTCTTTTATTAATATATGGGATTTGTGCTCATTGTTAATACAGTCAGATTCTGAAGGTGGTCACTTGAAACAGCGCAGTCAAATCAAATCAAATCAAATCAAATCTTTGTGTTTTTGTGATTCTTAAGACGACAAGAATGATCACCAATAAACAAAGCATCCATGAGAGCACCTGTTTCTTGTGCACAAAGACAAAATACAGGTGACAGGCATGCTAACATGAGCTGGCTGATGAGGTAAAAACTGTAAAATTCTTTAAGCAAAAGCATTCTGAGTTATTATTTTTGCGTGTTTTCACTGAAGGCGGCCTGTTCATGTCATGGTGACTGTGACTACGATGCTGAAGGTGGTGAGCCTGTTTGTTGCAGAGCTCATCAGCTCCATCACAGACTGGTTCCAGACCAAACCAGCATGGGCCAACCTCGAGGTGCTGGGGGACACGGAGCTGAAGACCACTGGAGGCAGTGAGTCTGACACAAATTCTTTTAACTTGCAGACATGCTGCACTAATTTTCTTTTACAAATAAAACTAATGAACTCTTTGAGTAAATGCGAGAATGATCAAAACCCAACTTTTGGTGTCTGTATGACAGCACACAGGTCAGTCCACCAAACTCTTAGCTGTCTAAAACAGTGACTGCATCATATTTAAAGAAATGGGGAATTTAATAGACTTCTTGATCTGAAGAATATGATTTAACCTTTATCAGGAGTTAGTGAGGTATTGATTCATCAATGCTCCTCTGTCTCTTTTAGTTCACGAGCGACACAAAGCAAAAACTCTGTGGGAAAAGAATGGAGCTGTGGTCATGGCTGTGCGGCGACCTGGATGATTATTATGCAGAGAGGTACGAGATGACGTGCCTGTACGTGTATGAGTCACCTGACTAGTTAACCTTCATTTGTGCTATCCGATTCTCTGTGTCCTTCCCTCTCTAGGAGGCTGCTGAGCTGTCCTCTCTGAAGTCCCAGCTGCAGGACCTTGAGGTCCCTCTGTTTGCCGTGGTCAAAGAAAACCTTGGCAAGGAGCTGGACTGCTTCAAGAAGTACTTCTCTGGGAGAGTCTATGTGGATCAGAAGGTCTGCTTTTGCGAAAGCCTCCCCTACACATGGCTCTAACATGCCAAGTGAACCATGAAAGGTTACACAGTTTAAGACAATAAGCTGCTTTTATATTATCCTCATAGAGAAATTTCTATGGCCCCCGAGAGAGGTGGATGTTTCTCTCCATGTTCCTGCGTATTGGCGTGTGGAGGAACCTGTGGCGGGCCTACAGGAGGGGCTTCAGGGGAAACCTGAGAGGTGAAGGACTTGTCCTGGGTGGAGTCTTTGTCATTGGACCTGGCGATCAGGTAGGCAATAAATTAAAGAATGAACATTTTCCAACATGTGTATCTGGAGGGTGATGAGTGTGTTTTTTTCCTCCAGGGTATTCTACTGGAGCATCGTGAGAAGGAGTTTGGGGATAAAGCGAATATGCTGGCAGTTCTCAGAACAGCCCGCAAAATGCAGGATGACATGGCAAGATAGACCCCAGACTGTGAATGGATGAACTGTTAGTTAGAGCGGTATGATGTAATAATGGCTGCAGTGAAAACCCATTCGCATGTCTGTATTCTAGAGTTGTTCCAATGGCGATACCTGTATCGGAAAATGCTGCCAATACCAGTCGATCAGATACCATAGCACGTTTTTTTACTATCAGTAAGAGAAGGTACCCAGCTTCTTTCCAATCAGCTCAGTTAGCTCTGACTGGCATTAAACACCTGAAATCATTTTCTCTTTGCCACTCTAAAACAGTGCTCAGGAAGCTGGGCTGTCCTGCCTCTGGCATCCACTATTTTTAAGAGCGACAAAGAAGAACAGAGAGAGCCGACAGCGCCAGCAAAACTTCTGCATTCAGCAATATTTCACACTGGAAAGTAAAATGAGACGCGAAAGGATTTGCTTTTTTATATGTGCTGGTATCAGACCGATACTCAGTATCGGCCGATCCACAAGTTTGGGCATTGGAATCGTTTTCATCAAAACATCTCTGCTGTATTTTGGGCCTTTAAAATTACTTCAGGAGTTTTCTCAACACCACAACCTCTTATACGCTGAGATTGCATTTGTGCCATTTGTGTATCTAATTCACCTTTTGCATATATGGTTATATGATATCATGTCACAACTCTGTGGCTGAAATGTGCTAAACTGTTTGTTCAACCCATTGTCTTGTTATGTGATGGACTTTTGTGTGTTTTAATGAAGGTTTGTTTCTAAACTCAGCTGAGGGAACAGCTCTGATGCTAACACACACAATTCTAACACTTGTAACTAGACAAGTCGTGGCCCGACATGAGGGAGACTGAACAGTTGTGGTGATGAAGCACATTTCGTGTTTGGTATCGTGTTCAAATAAACCACTTGTGCTTACAGAAAGATTATTTGCTTATCTACCCGTCACTGCGTCTTGTTTTGCCCGGTTGAGCTCCTTAAGAACATTCAAGCCAGAGTTCAAATCCTCTTAGATAACGATCTTGCTCGATTAGTTTCCCTGCGCGCTGGATCGATTAGTGCGCCTGCGCACAGATTCTGTTTACAAAGCTGCTTGAGCGGAGGGGAGTCGCTCTCGCTTCATTGATTCTGGTGAGTGTGCGTTTCAGATAAAACTACTCCATTAACTTCGGATTGGAAAACAGTTGAATTTGTCTTAACAGGACGTTATAGCCATGGTTATAGCTGCAAGACCAGACTCGGTAAAGCAGGGACTAAACCGTTAGCATAGCTAAATGATAGTTAATCGATTGTTTGCTAGGACAGGAGACGCTGCGTACGTGTTCTCTGCGACCAGCGATAGTAACTTTGTGAAACACTGAAGGTATGCACCTGTTATGTAATCACCACTGTAAGTTACATAAAAATACAAATGTTACAGACTTGCTTGGTTACAACTGTAAAGTTATATACAGCCGGTAGAACCAGAAGGTAATCGATTACATATTGACAGGGACAAGGTCATCAGTCCGCAGTAAAAGTACTCAGCTCGTAAAAAAAAAAAAAAAAACAGCAGCAGCGTCGCAGTGTGAGGACGCAAGTGACAAGCAAAAACCTTTCCTTAAAAATAACAGTGCTGATGTTTTTTATGTATTTATGAATTTTATGATTCAAAATTCAGTAGAACGACTGGAATAAACGTATCACACAATTACACATGTTGGACGATATTTATTGACCATGTTTAAAGTGGAGCAGCTTTGTTCAGCTCTTAAACTGAGCTGTGTTATGTCTCCTGAATGTCCTCTTGTTATGACAAAGTAGGCTTTTAACAACTGGTTAAAAAAAAAAAGAGTTTGCTTGAGAAAAAAAAAAGTTATCAGCTAAATTATCAATAGTTAAAAAAAAACTTCATTTAGCAGAATGTTCCTTCTCATGAATGCAGCACTTCAATGTTGCTAATCAGTAGAGTTAAATCAGTGACAAATCATCAGACCTTAGAAGTTTATCCTGTGTTTTGTGTTTAAAATCTTTATAATAACTATTTACTCTGTTAAATAAATGTAATGGGGCAGAAATGTATAATTTATCCTCCTGAAATGTAGTGGACCAATGGACTTTTCAGTGCCTTATGAAAAGTCTTCAAAGTAACTGCTAACTACGGGACATATAAAAGAAATATCACCTGGAAATGCTCAAGTAACCTTAAAATATGCCTTAAAATTGCACCTAATTAAATTGAGCTACTCAGTTACTTTCTACCTCTGGCTATTATGATCACAACATTGCCCAGGTATCTCATCAATAACATAATAGAACTCTAGGTATGTTAAATGTCTTAACAGCTTAAATCAATGTTTGTATGTTTATATACGTTTAAAAATTGAAAAAAGTGAAATTGCATTTTTAGGACCATTATAGGTCATTAGTGTTAAAAGGACCAAAAGTTAAAAGTGCAGCTGAGTAACTAAGTTAAAAATAAATTGAGAATGTTTTATTTGAGAAAAAAAGTAAAGCCTACAATAATACAAAATATATAGAAGCAGCACATGGAGGCAATGAAACAAAAGATTCTTGCAGTGCCAGGTGTATTATGTTTGGCAGTAACATTGCCGACTGACTCCTCCCTTCACTGCTCGCTCTGCAGCCAAATTCACAGAGTTTAGACTCCTCTCGTGTTGCAGGCGTGGGCGTCTGTCTCTGTTGGCTGCTTATCTTTTTTTTCAGCCCCACTTGTGAAGTGTCAGAGCACAAATGCATTTGGGCAATTCACTGTTTGAAAGCGGATGAGCTTAATCCCAGCAGAAAAAGTGTTTCTTCGCATTTTGGATACAGAGAAAAGTTAGTATAAAACTGTTTACTTTTTTGTCAGTCATAGACATAATATAAATTTAAACCAGTGGTAAACTTAAGTAAGTTCTTTCTTGCGTAATATCTGCATGACTGGTCATTTATTTAATTCTCGCTGCATGAATGTCCCTTGTATTATGTTTTAAACTGTGTTTTAAATGTAATTTACGTGTTGATGTGAGCACACAAAAAAGTGCAAGATAAGAAGTTTGTTGGCAAACTCAGAACTGTTACAGCCTTGTAATTTTACTTTAGTTATACTTTCATTTAATTATAAGACACTCTGCAGGGTGAGGAGTAAATGTTCATTGTAAAACCTGGCTAACTGGTTCGAGAGTTGGCATAAATCTATTTGGGTAGTCTGAACATGAAGAGAGATGCTGAGGTATTTATCTCATAAATCCTTGAAAGCAGGGTTTGCAGTAAATTCGGATTGTTTCGTGAATGAAACAGGCTAGAGAGCACAGCACACATGGTTTGATGTTCACAGAAAAGACTTGTGTTTCTGTCTTTCAGTGAAATCTTGAGGGTGTTTGTAGTGAGATGCTGGCTCTGTCCAGATGTTCGACAGTTGTGAGGTGGAGACTGTCCCTGCGCTGCTCTGCCCTCTCTCTGGGGAGCACAGCCATGAGCAGCCAGCCCCAGTTGCTAAGAACCCAGACTGCTCTGTTTCACCAAAGTGAAGCCAAAGCCAGTCCTGACCCAAACAAGCCCGCTTCAGGCAAGGACATGTTTGACTTCCTCCACAGATAGCTGCTCTCAACAGTAACCCAAACTCCTGGCATGTGGTAGAAACAGTCTGACAGTTTTCCTGTTTTCCACCCACTGTGTGCTGAAATGACTGTAGAACTCGTTAGAAAAATAGACAAACACAGAAATTCAAATTTGACAACTTTCAGATTAGCTCAGGACTGGAGTTTTCATCTACAGCTCAAAGACAAAAACAGCTCATACAATTACTATTATTACTGACAGGACTTACAAAGCACTTCTCTAAGTACTCAGAGAAGCAAACAGATAAATCAACAGGTAGACTGACAGAAAATGAATTTGCAACTGTTTTTTATCATGTATTCATCCTTCAACTCAGATTCATTAACAACTTCTTCCCTCAACTTCTCTTTTTTGAATATAAGCTGGTTCTTAAAGCAACACTATGTAACTTTGAACGTGACCCACTGTTCCGAAAAACAAAACTCGATGATGCACGTTAATATATCGCACAAAACAGCAGTTTTAGTAAAATCGGGTAATATTTTATGGCAAAAATGCCTCTGGTTTTCCCTCTGATGTCATACGACTGCTCTGCTTCAATTCTGTGATTCACGGAGGTTCCTGAAAGCAACATGTAGGCTGCCTGCAGACCGAAGCTGCAGCTGCAGCAGCAGGTCG
>JAQLOL010000003.1:14822474-14835521 GCA_029783665.1 Naso thynnoides
TGATTCACGGAGGTTCCTGAAAGCAACATGTAGGCTGCCTGCAGACCGAAGCTGCAGCTGCAGCAGCAGGTCGTTGTCGGGACAGCTCCGCGAAATAAAAGGCTGCAGACAGACAGAGCAGTCGTAGAACATCAGAGTGAAAACCAGAGGACATTTTCTCTGTGAAATATGACCCAGTTTCACTAAAATTGCTGTTTTGTGCAACAGATTGACTTGTGTCGTTTAGTTTCATTTTGTGAAGCCACGAGTCATGGTCAAAGTTATGCAGTGTGTTGCTCCATGGATTTTGGAGTAATTGTTGGACAAAAAAGAAATTTTAAGAAGTTGCCTTGGGCTCTACTATATCACCATCTTCTGACGTTATCCACGCCAAACAAGGGTTGGGCAATAAATCGATTTTTAATGGAAATTCAAATTAGTTTGTTTCAAAGATGCTAAAAAATGAAAATTGATTTTCCCGGTAACTAGGGTAAATACGGTAGCCTACAGCTCTCTCTCAGCTCGGGGCTCTTATTTCTTATAAGTGAAGTTTGGTGATAGTTGGACTTCATAAATCCCAAACTGGGTGATTCATCTTTGTTTGACCAAAACTTTATTTAAAAAGGTTTAGTTTGGTTAAAGCTAGTTTTGAACTTTATTCCTAGTAGGGAAACTTACGTATGTCTGAGAAATAAAACAAAAAAACCCATATATGAAATCATTCCTTTGTCTTTTGTAGTTTAAAGCAAATCGAAAATTGAATGTGATATGAAAAAATTGATTTGTAGGCCATGGCGCCCAGCCCTACGCCAAACAATTACTCAAGAAAAATAAGGCAGATTACTCTGTCGACCTCTAACTGCAGAAATAAAATGTATTTCTGAGTTGAAATAAAGGTTGAATGAATGAATGAATATGTTACACTGCAGGATTTATGGAGGGGAAAAAACCCAGCAAAAACATAATTGAAAGCACAATAAACTATACAAACTGGAATTATCCTCCCATGCTGAGTAGTATCTCATTTCTTTAGTAAATATGTAAGCTATTTAATCTCATGGATGAGGTTTAGATTAAGGCAAAAAGTGCCTTGCTGACAGACTGATATGGCACTAAGCTCCAACGTGAGACAAAATCTGCCAGCTGGGTCTTGTTGGTTTGTCAGCCTCGGGGATGTCTGAGGTCTTCCTGTAAGAGATAAGAATAGAGGATAGAGTGATTGGCTGTGAAATGTGCAAATATGATATCAACCAATCTGTAGTCCGTGGGGGAAAAAAAAACCACAACTGCAAAACCTTCTGTTTATTGTCATGTCAGACTTGTGACACATTTCTCTCCTCATGTTGTTGCCTCTTTGTGCTGCAGTGTCGTCCTCAGGGTTCAGCCTGGAGGGGGAGCCGTTCGGGATGGGGATGTGGTCGCTGGGCCTGGGAGCGGTCGGAGCCGCAATCGCTGGGATCCTCCTGGCCAACACTGATCTGTGTCTGCCGAAAACTGCCGAGGCATCGCTGGAGCACCTTGAAAATGCTGACCTGCGCTCCACCGTAGATGGTGGGCAAGCTTAAACCTGTGTGTCGTAGCACCGAGCAGGAAAATTAGCATCAACATCGTCACTGCTCTGTCTGTTTATGCATTGTATATGCAGTGAGTGAGATTCTGTGTGGCATGACAGGCAAAGCTTCTTTCTCAAATCTTCTGGTATTACAGATTATATCAGTAGCGAGGTGTGTGAATGTGTTATTCTTCAGCACATTCAACATATCAGCGCTCTGTGCCACCAGGCACACTTATCTCTATATGAAGGTTGCCTCTTATCGTGCGCACTAAGGCTAAAACCCAGACAAATCCTTGTGTTTTTCTTTTGACATGTCAGAGTGGAGCCTTGTGTTAGGAACAGTTTCTTCTTGTCTTGCCTGCAGAGAGCAAGGTCATCAAAGCAAAGAGCCTGTGGGAGGCGAACGGCGCTGTGGTCATGGCTGTCCGACGGCCTGGATGATTTTTGTGCAGAGAGGTGATGAAAAGGGATTTGCGCACGACTCAGAATTGAAACTTGGGTAATATTTTCTCTGACGGTAAATCTCTCTCTCTGCAGGAGGCCTCCGAGCTGTCCTCTCTGAAGCCCCAGCTGGAAGAGCTCGGGGTCCCTCTGGTCGCTGTGGTGAAGGAGAACGTCGGCACAGAGATCCAGGACTTCAGACCGCACTTCGCTGGAGACATCTACATCGATGAGGAGGTGAGCTGTGGTAGATAACATAACATCTTCCAAATCTCACTGTCTTGCAAGTCAGCCTAAACATACCGAATAAAACAGTTTTGCATCTGTTTTTTTCTGTCTCAGCAGCACAAACTGATTAAGGAGATTAAGGAATGCAACTAATCTAGTTGAAGTAGAAGTATTTTCTTTATCAGTTGACCTGCAGAAAATGTTTTGAACAGTTGATGAATCATTTTGTAAAATGTCAGATACGTTTTGAAAACACCCTTGACAACAAATCGAATTCCTTGTTTTGTCAGACCAACGTCCAGTAAACTTTAAGACACTGATAGTCAAGACAACCCATAAAGGTGAAAAAATAGTTTCAAAATGAAGTTGTGCTCACACCCATAATGTTACCAGACTGTCAAATGGATATTGCTCACATCCCAGCAGTGTTCACTTTAGGCATTCTGTGCTGTGCCTAAGTACGTTTGACCCCCAAAGTCCAGTTTGTTTGACTAGTGTGAGCGCTCCGAACCGTGACTGAGCACGGCACGTTTTGTCGGCCCTGGCACTGGTGGAAGAGGTGGGCTTCGGCACAGTACGGATGCATATGCACGAGCACAAGCGCGAAGACTGTTTGTGGAGGATTCACCTCAAATCCAGGCCGACAACAGCGTATTAAGTCCAGTCAAAGAGCAGTGGAAAAAATCCAAGACTATTTTTAATTGGCGATACCAGAGACCATAGAACCATGTCCTTACAGGAAGGAAAACATGACGGTTCAGTATTTGAAAATACGGGTCGCAGATCAGGGAGCTCAGGCATGCTGAGGCCTGGTTAGACTAAAGCAGTGAGAGCTCTGGCCAGCGGGGGAGAGGGAAGCGGGGACAATCATGTTTCAGCAAAGCACAGCGCAACTGGGTGCACCCTAAGTATGACCTCACCATGTACATTCCTATTGAGATTTTTTTTTTTTTTTTTTATGAACAGTCCTGTGGTCCACCCACCTAGCCACCACCCTGATAATGTTAATATGGACCTATTTGCTGATTATGTAATGTCCTCTGAAGTCAAGCTTCTCCCATGTGCGAACAAAGACAGTTTGGATAAAGACTTTTGACTCTTTTAAAAGAGAAAAAAAGAAAACCCAAGAACATTCAGCGAATAGTCCCTTTTCATTTCTCCTGAGCAGGCCTGACTGAAAATAAACTGTGTGTGTGTGTGTGTGTGTGTGTGTGTTTGTTTGTAGAAACGCTTCTACGGCCCTCTGCAGAGGAAGATGGGGGGTCTGGGCTTCATTCGCCTCGGAGTGTGGCAGAACTTCATCCGGGCCTGGAGGTCCGGTTACCAGGGCAACATGAACGGCGAGGGCTTCATCCTGGGGGGAGTGTTTGTCATTGGAGCAGGAGACCAGGTAGCGTAACAAACATCTGGACTTTACAGTGGCTTTTACAAAGCTTGCGTATGCAAACTGCATGTTGTGTTTGCAGGGGATTCTCCTGGAGCATCGTGAGAAGGAGTTTGGCGACAAGGTGGACACTGCAGATGTTCTCGAAGCTGTAAAGAAAATAGTTCCAGTGAAATAAGTTTCGTTTAATGACGTTAATGGCGTTAGGGAAAGCTAATCTGTGGCTAGATCACAACTAGAACCATGACATATTTTCAACTTGAGCTACAGAAATCTGTCCATCGCTGAAGTACTGAGATTCTAATAAAATTGTCTGTTTACGTTGTCTGATTTCGCAAATTTGCCGTCTTTTGCACGTTAATTTACTGCTGGTAAAAAAAAAAAAAGAAGCATCCTTTTGATTATTCCTTCATACCTCTGCACATGGCGAGAAGCTATTTCTTTAAGACGGGTATTAAAAATAGGTAGTGAGGGACATACAGGCAGCATTTTCATTCAGGTACATCAACCAATAAACATGATATCACTTGAAATCATTTCTGTAGAGGATCACATACGTCAAATCTAAAGGCTGGTGAAACATCTGATTAAGTATTCTGCTTGTCTGTTTTAGTAAGTGGGGCAGTTTTAGTAACGTTCCTATTTGTTCACTGTTTGCTTCTCCTGGTCAGGCACCTTAATGCGTCTCCGACATGGCAGATGAGTGTGTGTGATGTTCTGTGTGTGTTACAATGACAACTTGACTCTAAACTCAGCATCTGAGAGGAGCAAGTTTGATGCTCAAACACATACAGGTTCAGCCACCAGCGCCGTGTTGGAAGGGCGTTTGTGGCTGCTGAGGCAGGTGTTGCTTGCGTGTGTGTATGCGGGTGGGTTCCTGAACATGTGAATTAGCCTCAGAAAATAAAAAAGAGTCATCACCTCATCTTCACTGTTCTCCTGTGTGATTATTTTTCATAAAAACATCTGCATGTTGGTGGAACACTTAATTATACCATGATTTACACATCAGTGGATGCGGATTCTTAGTAAGTGCAGCAAAATAACCGACTGGATTTATTTTTAATAACACTATGACTGGATATTTGTAGCTGTTCTGTAGTACTCTACCTTCCAAACTTTTACAGTAATGAAACACAACTTCGTTTTTTATGCCTTATGTATGTTATGCATTTATATTATGGTGAAAAAAAAATTATCCTCCAAATCTAGACTGATTAAAATTACTCTGATGGACAACCGTTAAAAAAAAAAAAAAAAACCTTTTTTAACTGACTTGGTCCATTTTGTTTTATTTATGGAAATCATGGAATACATGCATAGTACAGCAGTGCAAATTAAATGATTCAGGCATTCAGGATGGATGAAAAGTGTAGAATGCTTTTAATTCATCGGGCTACATTAATTAATGGGCTTGCACCTTCATGGAGGTGTTTGTTGTCTGTCACCCCACACACACACACACGCTCCCCTCCATGAGCGCCCGCCGGTGGTTTGAGCGATACCAGAAGCTCTCCTGCTGCCTTCCCTTCCCACCATGTTTATTTGATTTTATTTCATTTATTTATTTTTGTTTGTTTGTTTTTTGGGGGGGGTGTAACGTTTCCCTTTCCCCTATGTAGGAAGCTGGGTTGAAAACTTTTGACAGCTTTAGTTACTACTTTCTTAGATTTGTTGATTTTGGATTAAAAAAAAAAAAAACATTTGAAGAACCTAAAAGATTTGATCTTTTAATATACTTTTTGGAGTATTTCCAACTTTGTGTGTGGCTAAAACTTACTTCAGTTAACTCCAGATGAATTTCCCTGTTTAATCTTAGTTCAGCCTGAATATTACTATAATATTCCCTTGTTGATGTTTATTTTCTGACCTTTCCCTCAAAGCAGGAAAGAGAATATGACATTTATATTTATAATATACAATTATATAATATCACAATAAGGACACATTTAGGACTTGGATTATTGTTACATATTTTATTCTATTGCTCTGAGTAAAATACATTTCACACCGAGGAAATATATTTCAACACAATACAAAATAGGGTGAGAAAACACTGGACCAATACTGACAGGACTGCATGTATGTGCGCTGTATGTACATGAAATAACCAAAACATTCATAGAGTTCAGCAGTAACAGAGATTGTCTTTACATTTGGGCGTTCGGTATGCAAAGATTTGACCTTTCATGGCACGTCAACCAAAATTAGAAACCAGAGGGTTTTTTTTAAATCAGTGCACCAGTCAAGTCAAGTTTCTTATGAGATTCATTTGTAGTGCCAAAAACATCCATCTGTGCTGTGGAGTGTTATATAAACCAAAAAGTGTTTTTGCATGAGAGAAGTCTGGCAAAAGGTCCATAGGATAAAGCTGAGATAAACTTTTAAAAGCTACACACTTCTTTCTCCTCAGTCCTGTCAAACTCATACCCGTCTCATCTTTGGCTAGATCTATGGGTGCGACACGTTACGGTGGTACAGTACAGTCAGTCACAAGCTGAGATGCACACTTACGAAAAGTGTTCAGGCCGACTCAAACCCTCCAGTTTTGTTCTTGACACTTCTGCGCCGTGATTTAAAGAGCAAATAAAAACACGAAAGAAAAAAAAAAAAGCAGGGATTTCTTCTTGGTTATAAGCAATCAAAGCTGTCAGACAATGAATGAATTATGAACTAGCATACTTCATTCAACATCAAGCATGAAAAAACAAACAAAGTCTTCAATACACATAGCAACACAAATCCAAATAGCTCCTACAGCAGCACAGCAAAGATTATATTCTGCAGTTTCACAATCAGCAGGAAAAAAAACCCCAAAACAACAACAACCAATCACAACTGGTAACAGAAAAAGAGACGTCTTGACGTTTTTAAACTTTTACAGGAAAATATGAATGACTACGAGGAAAAGTTAGATGAGTTTTCTTCAAAAATGAGATACCCATTATTCTAAAATATCAGACAGATAACATTTTCGAAACACTTTATCTTCCTGATACCGCTTCCTGTGCCTTAAAATTAAATAGTGCATCACTTCCTAACAGCTGTGCTCCAGTGACCCTGTATGGACATTTTGTTAGAGATGTGCTCAAAGTTGCACAGTCCTTGCCGTCTATGGGCGCTGAGATACTAGTGCTGTTACATAATAAAAATAAAAAAGTTCATTTGCATACAGATGTGCAGGATGCAGCTGGGTTACGATTGTGATATATTTCCTGGCATCGAATCAGCGTGGAGCAGCAATGACTAATCGGATAATCGATAGAAAAATTAATCGCCAACTATTTTGATAATCGATTAATCATTTCAGTCATTTTTTTAAAAATAAAGTAAAAAGAATTGCTGGTTTCGCCTCTCAAATGAAAGGATTTGCTGCTTTTT
Source organism: Naso thynnoides (assembly GCA_029783665.1). Lineage (NCBI taxonomy): Eukaryota > Metazoa > Chordata > Actinopteri > Acanthuriformes > Acanthuridae > Naso > Naso thynnoides. The sequence goes on from JAQLOL010000003.1 coordinate 14,829,443, forward strand.
TTGTATCACTTGTGAAAATAAATGAGGAGTCATTGTGTTTGAGGCTGTTGTTTGGACAAAAGAAGCAACTGAAAGACATTATATCGGGCTTTGGGAAATTGAGATGAGCATTTTTCACACTTTTTTGACATTAAATGGAATAAATGATTAATCCATTGATCGTAAAAATAACTGGCAGATTAATGGATGATGAAAATAATCATTAGTTGCAGCCCTAAATCAGTGTATAAACTTGTTTACTTGCTGATAATCCACCCTGCTTTTTAGGCAGCATCAAAGCCAATACCAGGGCTAATCCTATTTCCATCCAAAGGAAAAAAATCATGAAGACACTCTCTTCAGAAGTCGAGTGTAATTTATAAATTTCATACGGCCACATTTTTTAAAAATGTTGGAATGAACCCCTTCATTTTAGCATCCCATTTCAACACAGTTATTGTGTAGTTCTGTTTGTACAGCCGCTGATGAACTGAAGTGCAGAAGTTGAACAGCAGCTACATTCCCTTAACATCCGAAATCAGTTTGCTGTGGATGAATGACTACAGCTTCACTTGAGAGACTACAGAGGGAGATGAATCAAGTATAAACACAGCCAGTTCTGTCTTGCTGTGAACATACAAAAAGTGTCTACACACAAACATTAAATTATAGTGTGTGTGGTGTGTGTAATTTGTGACTCGTTAGCCCTGAAGACAGAGCACACTCGTTCATTTTTCAACATACCTCCTGTTTTCCTGAACACCAGCAGCTGTCATCGTTTTCTGACGCATATGTGGGGCCAGCTGGCGGATTCACTCCCACAGGCACACCTTTACTCCTAAAATCCCCCATGCATATGTGCTCCATGTATTGTGCATCATACGTATAGTGTATACTATATATATATTTATAAATATATCCAATAAAAATAGACTTATTCTTACATAATCCAGGCTGACAACACTAGGATACATTCAGCTGACATTTCCTCATGTACACCGTCTGTCACTATGTAAGCACATTCGACAGTCACGTGTGTTTGCAGGGCTTGGGATCAACAATACGAGTGAATCTGGTCAGAGAATCTCCAACTGCGCCAAACCGTCCACTTTTAGAATGCAGCAACAAAGCCTGCGCACACAGTAACCGACTGCCCCGACCTAAAAAACAAGCGGTTAGTATTTCTAAATTGTCACACAACATTAGCTGCTTTCATTTGGTACAACGGAACATCAATGGCTTAAGTGCAAACCACAGTTTTGCAGAAGGCTAGCGAGCTGTTGCACACAAACAACGTTTCTCCGACTTTTAAATCAAACTGCTCGGACGTCTGTCTGCTGATGCAATCTTTCCAATCAGATCAATCAACAGTACCAGAGCTGCAAACAGCAAACTCTGTCGTCCGTCCTCCGCGCATCACTATATTTAAAACAGACACACGGCCGAGGAATTCCAGCCGTGACTCTCATAAACATGTAGACACAACACAGTATATTCCTCCACCTGACAAAGCCGACAGACAAGTACTACCACCTACAACAATCACACGATTCATCACTACGCCACTAACCACAGCGAATGTACTAGTTCATAAAGTGACCTCAAACAATAAAAAGGCCTTGAAAAAACAGGCTGCCACTGCCATGGCAACAGTACATATTTATGCTGATAGAAATCACACTCATGTTCATGATGACTGATGTACTATATGGCTGTGCTTTGTGAGCTTTACGCAGTTGCAGATTTACATTGCCACATGTACCTAGCACCTCATTACCTGGTCGACGAGTGTGAAGGGGCATAAGTACACTTAAAGGAGAGTTAAAGTGAGTATGAAGCTGCATCTGATCACAATGAATACAACAAAACAGGAACACATTTATCAAGGGTTGGAGTATTTAACAGCCAATTAACAGACTCCAATAACTACATATTGGAACTGCAAGTGAAAATTAATTAGTTAAGAATTTCAGTGTTATCCAAATTTAAGAGTGATGGGGGCACAAGGTGGAAAAGAACATGTTAGATTCAAAAGCAAGGACACACGAAAAGTTAAAAGCAAAAGTCAACATTCTGGACTGGAGTTATGAATAATTTATCAAAAGAATTAAAACTTGCATGAACCTGAATGCACCATGAAATACTGGCGAGTGCAACAAAAATCAGTAACTTGAACTGCCCCGCTGAAAGCAGTTTTAAACATAGGAAGACAGGACACGGGAGTCAGGTTTTCATTTTTAAGGAGCGCCGCTTTTTTGCAGAGAGATCTATCAGTCTTCCCTCTCAAACTGTTTTCTCTAAAATCGTCAGCTCTCACACTTGGAGCAGCTCCGTGCAGTCAAATTTTTAAAAATGCAGCAGAACACATAAAAAAAAAGAACAGAACAGAAAAAAAAAAAAAAACTTCTTTGACCTTTCACTTGTACCCACAGACAACAGACATGTATATATGGTGTGTATGTGTCATTACGTCTTGTGCACGGGCATGGAGACGTGTTCGCAGGTCCTACAGGCCCTTGTTGAAGTAGACCGTGGTCGTGTGGGGACTGGTCTGTCGTATCCTCTCCTGCAGATCCGCTTCCAGCCGGCTTACGCTCATTGAACTATAGAAAGATGGTTGAACATGATTTTAAAAAAGCTGCTTTATGTTGATAACACTTTATGTGCAAGTATAATCTCCCTCTCAGAGGAGAGTGATGTGGCTGTGGATACCTTTTCTGTGGGAAGAGGGCGCAGCACAGCGGAGTTGCAAACACCAGGCTGAAAACAAGAGAGAGAGAGGGATTCTTTTAGAATGTGTCACTCGTTCCAGTACTTGCAAACCCATAGAAAAACAAACAAAAAAAAATGTCAACATACTGTTGTGTAGGGCTGGGTGATATGACCAAAATCTCATATCCCAATATAGGTCATTTAGTATCACTTTACTTAAAGCTTCCATCTATAATGCATTATGAACATTTTTATAATTAGAGCTGCAACAATTAACCGAGCAATCAATTAATCGCCAACTATTCTGATAATCAATTAATCGTTTAAGTCATTTTTCAAATAAAAACGTAAACAGAATTGCTGGTTTAGTGTCTTAAATGTGCGTTCTTGCTGCTTTTCTGTGTCATTTATGAAAAGAAATGAGGAGTGTTTGTGTTTTGAGCTGTTGTTTGAAGAAAAGAAGCAATCTGAAGATGTCACATTTGGCTCTGGGAAATTGTGATGAGCATTTTTGGCACTTTCGGACATTTCATGGAATGTTTTCTTTTTACCAAAACTGGTAGCAGAAACACACGGACACAGTGTGTGCGTATTAACTTGTCGTCGGAGAGAAGAGAGAGGAGAAAGCCCAACCGCTACCGTTACTGCGAAAAATGAACATTAGTACCGTTTTGAGACATTCAGTATGAAGTTGTTTGGAGAAGTCGGAGCTGTAGTTAAGGTGGGGGCGGGGGTTGTTTTCAAGTTGGCTGCAAGAAACCCTGAGCGATAAAAAATTATAGTGCGTAAAATGAAATGGTTGACGTTTTTATTTCACTGGATGACATATAGGGTCATATCACACAGCCTTACATTTGCATGTAATTTACTTACCACAGACCGACAAGCCCCACCTGGACCGGAGCGTTCATAATTGGGAATCGCTACATGGAGACAAAATTTAGAAAAGGCAGAGCTGCAGTGAATCAGTCAGACACAGTTTGACATGTTCCTCTGCAGGGACATAAGCATTCCGCGCACAGGTACGTGTGACATGTGGAATGTGACGGGACTGTTTTCAGCCTCACAAAACACAAGCACACCCAGTGTATCTACTGACTATACAAACAGCAGTAAGACAGGTCAGCATGTAGGCTGCTCACCTTCAGAAAAGCTCTCTTCTCCAGAGCATTCATTATAACAGGGGGAATAGCTGTAAAAAATAAAAAAAACAAGTCTGTAAAATGCTCTTCATGAACACAGCTTCTTAAATAAATTTGCAGCTATATATTGGCATTACCCATTGCTGGCACTGCCATGCCGATCCTTGACACCACCACCTGCATGATGGCCTGCTTCGCAGCACTGGGAGACTCTCCTAACCTGTTTCCATTCTCATCTGTCACAGGGATCCCGTACTTCAACTCCCTGGAAGACGGGAAAAAAATCACGTAAAGCAGTTGTTATAATCATCGCATTTAAAAAGCCCTAAAGCCTTTAGGAGATCTCACCTTTGTCTCATGAAGGGAATGTTGATACAGTTAGCAGCAGCAACAGCAGCAAATGGAACAAACCGGCTGACGATTGGAGGGAGACGCTGCAGAGACAGGACAGAGTCAGAGGCCTCCTCGGCGCCGCAATGAAGGCTCATCAATTCTCGGCTTTTTTTTAATTTACAGAGAACCGAGCAGCACATCTTTAAGCCGCTCCAGTCGGGCATTTTATACAGTGAGCCAAGGTGGCGGATTCAAACGAGACGTGACTGGTGTAGCATTTAAACAGCATAAGCTTCCTCTGTTAAGATAAATGGCCAACATGCGGCACAAACAATATGTAGGTGAATAAATAAACAAATAATTGATTAAACTGTGTAAAAACTGTCTTAAAACTATAACAATAATGTAACAGTCATAAAAATACATCTAGTAAAGAACTACTACTGTTGATTTCCTTCAAGCTCAGTTTCTCCTCTGTTGAGATAAACGCCCCTGACCCGGCCAGCCGGCTCACCCCTTTACACAAACGCTGGCTTGCCTCTGATGCGGCTTTGATTGTACCTCTGGAGGAAGATCAGAGGCAGACTGAAACCGATCCACCAAGCTGCCTCCGTAACTTTTATGCAGACAGCGAGGTGGGCAAAAGGCGCCTTGAAAAGGCTGTGCTAAAGCAGCTAAAGACACGCTCGTGCAACCAGCATTAAATCTCTGCATAAACATACATACATGCAGATCAGCGTGTTTGTATCCGAGGTGCTTGTTTTTACGTATCGACTTGCTCCACAGACATTACCGAAGCTAGAGACTTGAGTCCCAGGGCGGTGACCACGGCTCCAGTAGTAGCACTGACGTAGGCTGCACCAAGCTGGCTGTGAGCAGACAGACACACATCACACGTTAATCGCCCACTTCTTCTTTCACACAATATAAATAGCTGAGCTGTGATAAAATGGATGACACCTGGCAAGAATCTATAAAGGCACACTGAAGTGAAACATTTCAGTAGAGCTACCTCAGTCGAAGGCAAATTCATGCTATGTATAAATATGCAAAGGTAAAAAAACAAGAACATCCTCATGAATTAAAAGGCAGAGAAAGACATTATAGTATTCATTCAGAATTACATGCTTACTCCATGAAAATGCATTTGCATGTTCTCAAGGCAACCCTCCCATTCTCATAAATGCATGCATTTACTGCTTTTTTGGAACATCTAAATAGATTCATTTTTATGGCAACATGATAAGAGTTTGCAAACATACGCATGTTGACATCGACAGGGAGGCATTTTTCACGTGTCAGCATGAGTGCATGGTGACATGGGACTGAACATGCTTAACAGTGATCAAAATACCGCCGTGAGGGAAGGGGAGAGGACGGCAGCTCCCACAGCCTCCTTACAGACACTAGCTTAGAGGGAGGACAGCAATGATCTAGAGTGGAAGGGAAGTGAGAAGTCCTCCCTACTTCACAGTCATGGGAGCGTCTCCGCTGCGGTTGGTGTAGTTGACGACAGCGTTGAAGGACTGGTTAACCCACTGCCAGAACACCACAGCCGGGGTCGTCCTGCAAACACGAGGGAACAACAACAGACCAAGTGTGTTTTAAGAAGCTTTTACAGTTACAGTTTTGACACTGCAACAGAAGAATTTACTGACAACTGACCTTTCGCTAAGCTCCGCCCTCTAATGCAAACAGGCCAATTAGAGCGTAGCATCTGTCAGCTCTGCCCAAGGAACTGACAACTACAGGGCTGTGTGCTTCACTGAAACTCATTACATCTTTTAAGATTTTCTATATTTTCAGGCTGGTTCTGTGGATTTCGAGCTTGTTGTGGTCAAACATTGAATCGGAGGCTCTCTTGAAAGTGATGCTCATTATTTGGCGAGGTTTGAGGGACATTTATGTTCTTT
>JAQLOL010000003.1:14835621-14848033 GCA_029783665.1 Naso thynnoides
TTTTCAGGCTGGTTCTGTGTATTTCGAGCTTGTTGTGGTCAAACGTTGAATCTGAGGCTCCCTTGAAAGTGATGCTCATTATTTGGCGAGGTTTGAGGGACATTTATGTTCTTTACCTTTCCAAAAACACTTAAAAGTGTCATGTTATGCTCTTGGCAAAACTGTTCGCCCATCCTCACTCCCAGTTGAGCCCCTCGCAGTTTGAAAAGCACAGCTAATGTTGCGTCTGCTTCGGTAATCCTTTAATGAACACTGAGGCTGTGATACGTTGTTATCAGCAGAAAACAGCAGCAAGCCTGGCCAGCTAAGCTAAGCTTCAGTCTATGGCTGTTTTCACTGCTGAGGCAGTCTGACATCCTGTATATACGTAAATGCATATTGTAGATCTTCTGTCTGAAATCACTTTACAATTTTTTCCATTAATGAGTTGATATTTCTCCAGGAAGTGCAGTTAGTGACTGTGAGATCCATGCAAGCTCCGAAAGTTTGTCAGACATAGCAACAGTAACTAAGGGGGGCGTGGCTTAGCAAAAGGTCAATTATGACTACTGTTCAGAATTACATATTTTCATTATATTGTGCATGCTTAAAGGTGCCGTCCAAAACATGAATTAAAAAAAGAATTGATCATTTTGCAAACAATCTGTGTTTTTACCAAGGACGGCCTCACAAAGTGTTCTGAGCATGTGTTCAGTCATGTTTTTCACAAAGTGGCGAACCACTGAGCTTTTCACGCATGCACCTTTCATACCCAATCATGACACTCGTACCTGTTCTCAAAGAACCTGTTTACCTGTGGAACATTCAGGTGTTTTGGGGTCATTGCACAACTGTCACAGCCTTTCGCTGCCCCTGTTCCAACTTGTTTGTAAGGTATTACAGGCATCAAACTCAGAATATTTATTTACAAAACTCAATGAAGGTGATGAGCTAAATCAGCCGAATATAGCGTCAGTTTAGCATTTCAAATTTTGTACGTTAAAAAGGATTTGAAAATGATCCCGTTCTGTCTCATATATGCTTTACGACACATCCTAACGTTTCTGGTCACAGAGTTGTAGTTATTTCACACGGTGCTGCCGTAACTAATTATTTACATTATCAGCTGAGCAAGAAGTTCCTACGAAATGCAGTATGCAGAAGTGAAAGATGAGTTCATCCATCAGTGCAGTGGAGCACTATACACTGCAGACAGCCATGTGGCTCGACGTGTTCTGTGTTTTCTGCAGCTGTGAAGTGTTTCAGGTCTCACGTGGTTCTGTCTTACAGAGAGATTCATAGGTTTATTTATTTACAGTATTTACCCATACCCATGATGCATAGCGCTGTTTATCAGTGGAACCTTTGGCGGGGTTTGTTCATTATGATATAAGCAGCGTTTTAAAGTCAAACCTCTCTGAGCTTTTCTTCTTGTTTTGCATTTTTTCCCCCTTTGCTGTCTAATCAAAAGTTACGTTAACTTTGTTTGTTTGTGTGCCAACTTTAATTATCAAAAGCTGGTTGCACTCCTAGTGCTATTTTGCTAAAATGATGCTCATCAGAGTTCGATTACCAGATAACATTCCTGAAGTATTCTGATCTATGCTGCTTAAAAATGTGGATGCCAAAGGAGCTGATTATTTAAAAAAATAATATACTGTGATTAATAATTGAATAATTCACTTTTAATCGATGCAAAATAGTTTTGTGACGTCTGACATTAAAACACAGTTGGTGAGACATTTATAAATATCCCAAACCGTTACATTTACAACCGTTGATCAATTTGTAGCCTCAGCACCACATTATCACACGACGTCATGGTCCACTCAGCTGCCAAATGATGATCAGTATTCTGTAGTGAGAGTGATGTTTTCATTCTTTAAGAGGATTTTCACTCTGCAGGGATTAAAATCTCTATTTTTATGCAGCGCTGTGTGCTGTATTAAGGTTACATTAAAATCACAGGCGAGATGTGTTTTCATTTTTTCCATTTCTTGTATTTTCTGCTTTTCATTGATGTATCCATTTTTTGTTTTTGGTTTAACGAATACATTCAGTTATGTATGGAAAAACTCTGTTGTACCTGTAGAAGGTGAGCATGCAGCCTGTGATGGACATGTTCATTGGCACCTGAGCAGACATCCGCCCAATCACAAACATCTTCTCTCCCGTGTCGGGGTGGAAAGCGGAGTCATAGATGTATTTGGCTCTCCAGAGCTCATCCTCTGTCAGGCCAGGTTTTGCGTTTCCGGCTCTGAAACAAAAAGGGACAAAACCGCGACTGATTTCACATATTTCCACATAATCAAAGACCCATCATACACATCCCAGGTGTGCAGAACTACTTAAAGAGTCGGTGACACTAATTTATTTACACTAAACATGAAAAAAAATGATCTGATAGTTATGTGGTCACATCCATTCTTTTTTCAATTCATGCGTTTTTACTCCAACTCCGTCCTCTTTATCTCTTGGCCCTCTACCTGTAGTCCTCCACAATCACTCGGGCCTCCTCCAGCGTCTCAGAGGACAGCAGCACGTTCCTGGGATCTGTGACCATGAAGAAGTGTTTCGCGCGGCCCATAAATGTCCCTTGGTCCCATCTTGGCTCCTTGATGTTAATGTTGAGGGACAACTCTCCAGACATCCTGGCTTTCCTTCATCAACAGCAAAAAAATATGGTAATTAGTATTCACACTATGCTATAAATCCATACAAGATTTACATTTCAGCAACAGAACTAAAGTAATATTGTTTAATACTTTACTTTGAGAAATATACCTTCCATGCTTTTCAAAACGTTTTTTTTTTTAAGTAAGTTTTCATGTTCAGTGTCGACTGAAAACAATAACTTTGTCTAAACTAAATCTACTTTAAAAATGTCAAAATTATCATTAAGAAGATTTGAGGATTACGCTTTGTCAGATCTCTCCGAAATTTTCTTGAGTCCCATGGCGTCCAAAGTTTCACATAAACAACAACACGCAAACGACAAAGTACCACCGTCAAACAAACAAACAATACAACATATACCAAATAAATTAATTAATTAATTGAAAACTAGAAAGGAACAGAACAATCTCCCCAGATATTTTACAGGTATGTTCTCAACACTGCTATTTACACATCTCGGAGGAAATAAAGTAGGTATTGCTGATAAGTTGTACAGGAGAAATTGTTATCATTAAAGAAAAAACTTGGCTGCACAACAAAGGCTCCACCTCTGCTCCATTAATAACTCTGCTGCAGTGTGGAGCTAACTGAGGTGAAGCCCCCTCCCCCATCACTGAACAGCACACAATCCAGTTAAGCTACACATCATTATAAGTGTGACAATAAACCCAAAGACACTGGTCGACCAGGTTTCCTTGTCAATAGTGTTTTCTCTCTCTCTTAATGCATTTTGGAGTAGAAAGGACACAGTCAAATATTAATAGTGTTCCAATTTGTTGTTCTCACTGTGTCAGACTCAAAAGCATATCTTGTATCAGTTAGGGCTGTGAGTTTAAGATAAAAGGAACTACACTATGACAGAAACTACTGGAAATGTATGTCAGCACTTGTGTGGTTCCAGTAGGAGGTTGTGTGTAACACCATGTGGCGCAACACCAAACAATGATTTCCTTCACTGATTAATCCACAGATGATTCTTTTGATTTATTGATTTGTCGATAAAATGTTGTAAAACTGTGAAAAACGCAGCCCTCTGTGACTTGAAGACATTGACTGATGATCCAAAACCCAAAGATGTCCAATTTACTGTCACTTCAGACAGTGAAAGGCAACTCACTATCAAGTTTGGAGGAGATACAACAAGTAATCATGTGGCATTTATAAATAAATTAGTAAAAAAGACTCAAATGTTATTAACAAAAAAAAGTTGCTGATTATTTTTCTGTCAGTGGACTAAATGATTGTCAGCTCTTTGCCTTTGTACATCCTCATCTTGTGAGGAAGGACACCTCTGTCGGTGACATCAAACACTGAAGCATGACAAGAATTTATGTGTTTACTTTTGCAGCGGTGCTATGTGCTGAGTAAGCTAATAATAGCTTTAAATTTTTGGCTAGCTGCTAGCTTACTTTAGTTTTAACTTAAAAACCTTTGTAAATATATTTACCAAACACTCTACTGAGTGCTGAAGATACATACTTGTACTATGTCCTGTGTGTATGTATCAGGGCGACATTTTTTTAAAAAAAAAATCTGGTTTAAGTCAGTAGGTGCAAAATTAGCTAACGTTAACAGTTTGCTAATTTAGCTAATATGATGGGTTGAAAATCACAAATACTGGATATTTTGGTAAACGCTCGACCGAGTTCTGAATATTGTTTTGCTACTTTTAAATACAATTTAAATTTTAGGTCAAAAACATTATACTAAAAACAACAGGGACAGCCAACAAAACGTACAGTAACGTTAGGTGTCACATTGAGAGTAAGTTAGCTGATCAAACACCGGCGGACACACGCGTTGACAGATGGGATTTGGGAAGTCACGACAGCACATGCTGCTGCCGCCGCCGGTGTTCTGACGATAATGCTGCCCTGTCGTGAAAATCCTCCCGTAGTGAAAATCGATGGCACTACTCTAATCTAAGCCGTAACCCTGACCTTTCTATCAATATGTGTTAACGTTAGTTAGCATGTCTTGCTAAACAGCTAGCACATACTAACGGAATAACGTTACCGGTTCCTGTCAGCGAGCCACCGACGTTACTCTGTCACCGAAACTGACCCACTAGAGTACATACACACTCAAACGGGACTTTAAAACCAGAAGAAATTTCCACAGCGTCAATAGTTAGTTAAGACAGACATGTAAGGGCTTTCCGTGCAATCAAAACAAACCGCTTCAATGCTCACTCTACATCAGCTAACTTCACGTTAGCTAGCCAGGTAGTGTACAAGCTGACTAACAAGCTAGCTCTTTAGTTAGCGATGCAAGGGCACATATCGAGGCGGAGCAATCGTTAACTTAGTCGGACCGAGATTTACATAAATTAAAGATGTGAATTCAGTCAGCACTGAAACAAACCTGGTTACCTTTCTTCGTTCTTCGAAAATGTATGACCTCTCAATATCACAGCACCACCGGGTGGATTGTGCTGCCTTTCGGTACCTTGGAAGTGTCGTAAAACATAACGTCATCGCAAATGACGGAGGGTCTGAACCATTTATTGTGCTGCGCCTAACTCGTGTTGAAGTATCGCTTATATTTCACCGTTTCAAGTTATATTTTAAAACAACATACAAGAAAATGTTTATTTGGATTGTATTCCCGCATGATTATTGATAAACATCGAGAGAAACTGATCAAACATCAAATGAGTCACATAGATCGTTGGATTTCCAGATGCCTTTGAATGCAGCACCGTTGGGGGCGGTGCTCGTCACGGAGGATGTATAGTGAGTGTTGTAAATAGCTGGAAATCACATGGGAAATCAGCAGGGTAAACCCAAATTAATGTAAATCTGAAACTAGATTCTAAAAACGAAACAATAGCCTGAAGCGTCAGCAGATTAATTTCAGTTGCAGTATTTTCAACAATGAACCAGCCAAATACAACGTTTGGGCTGCTGTACTGCTATAGGCTAAACACAAAACATGTTCAAATCTATGAACATGAAGTCAAATGAAGAAAAACTTACAAACACAGGATTTAGGCTACAAAAGATATCAGAGATAACAGTGTTGTGTTGTAATGAAGCAGAAATACTCAGTTACTGTGCTTAAGTTTTTTTTGTTTTGTTTTGTTTTTTAAATCTGTACTTTACTATTTCTATTCCTGTAGACTTTCACTTTTACTTTACTATATTTTCCAAAGAAAATTAATACTTGTACTTCTTTACATTTTAAATAAGCATTTTAGTTACTAGTAACTAAGTAAAAAACCAGGGGCAATGACTTTTTTGTCTGTGTTGGCTGTAATGTTGGATCACAGACTGCAAAAAGATGGATCACTGGTAAATCATGTCAGGCATTTTGTTTTATGAATTGGTATTCTGTCCCTCTGTAGACCAGAGGCTACATAAATGAAGATTAAACCATTTTTAAAAGGCCAAACTTGACTGCTTTTTATATGTGCTGTTTACTTATACTTTTACTTTAAATACTTAAGTACAATAATATTCACTGTACTTTTGATGCTTAAGTACAGCAAATACCATCTACTGTAAGATTTTTACTCAAGTAATATTCTAATACGCAACTTCCACTTTCACCATTTTACACTGAGGTATCATTACTCTTACTCAAGTATGGCTTTTGGGTACTTTATAGTATAACACACCTGAGGCAGCATGTTATACTAAACACTACTGTCTCTGTTTGAATTGATGATTTTGTAAAAATCTGTTGTTCAACATCAGCATGACTGTAGGAGTAATATTGAAATGAATATGTAAAAGCAGAAGATGGGTTACTGTATTAAACTCATTTTTATATAGGCAAGGCTACAAGAGTGGTGCAATTTTTTTGCTTGCACTGCTTCCTAAAAGCCCTCTGCATGGCCCTGAATACATATTTGCTCTTTCTTTTAAAAAAAGAAAAGAAAAAAAAATTTATAGCCCAGCACCTTTAAAAGAAATCAACAGAGATTAGGATCTGCATAGAAGTTGTAATAGGGCTTTACCACCGCTGACCACCAGGTGGGGCTGTTTATCCATCTAAAGGCACAGTGAGGGCAGGAGAGCCACAGCTCAAATTTAGCTCACCCACTTTTGTGCAGGTTTACTGAAATATATGTTTACAACAAGGTAGCAGGAAAAAGTGAAGGTGACTTCAGAGAGGACTCGGTTTAGTGCTCCTTTAATGTTCGCGCAATTAGTGCAGCTACTTAATCACCACTAGTCCAGCGCTAATGACTGCACCGCTGTGGGGGCTTATGTAAAGGGCTTACACCTCCTAAGACAATAATGGTCACCTGGAGAACAAATGAGGTGGCACTAATACTCCGGATGTGTGCGATAATGCGTCAGCGAGGCGGACCAGTGAGCGTCTGTCCGAGCTCATCCGCCGGTATGGACGCAGCAGGTAACGCTGTCACACTTTGTCACCTTAATTTGAACACAATGTCAAAGCGTTTTGTAACGGCTCACGGCTGCAGGTACAACGGGAACAAGTTTGGCTTAGTTTAAAGTTGTCGTCCGGAAGTTGAATTGAAGATAATTAGTCATTTGTTTGTGCGTGGGAGCTCTGAGTCGCTGTCCGTGGTGCTGATTGATGGAAAAACACGTGAGGTTCAATGAGATATCCTGTGTTATTTCCTCAGGTTATGGGTCATAACTGTGTTAAAATTAGTCCGTTTTATTATCCCATCTGGAACTTCTGAGCGCACATTACTCATCACTGCATATTCTTCTCACAACAGACATCCATTTAATTAAATATGACCCGAGGGGAATCATGCGCCGCTGACTCCTCTGCTGACAGCAGGCAGCCTCTCAGCTCAAGCAGGTGGAAACGGGAACCACGGGCTCAGTGGAGATGGATTCAAAGAAAACTGGGCCCCAAGGATTTTACCTTCTTGTTGAATTTTAGGACACCAGGATACAGTTTCATCATGAAGCTCCACTTTTCTGTATCTTTTTTAGATGAGTAGGCCCACCTAGGTTGTTCACTCAGCTGTGTTTACTTTGAATTTTTTGCGTGTTTCTTTTCTTAAGCTCTATTTATGTTCTAGCACTTGGTTCAGTGAAGATCAGGAATGTGCTTACAGTTTTTTGAGTTGCCCGCCCCAGCGGGGACCAACTTCAGTGTTTTATCACCAACTTTGACCCAGCAGGTGTAGATAAAGTCAAATTCCCCACCACACTTGCACCCACCTCCTTCCAGCCTGACAGAGGAACCCAGACATCCTCCTGTCTGGATGACTAAGGTGGGAAGAACTGCCAAGCAGGTAGCATGGCTCGCTCCTCTCACCCCTCCGGCTGGGGGGAGATGACGAATGGAGGGGGGCACCCCCATTTCAACAATGGAGGCCAGAGTGGGGGTTCCCACAGCACCACGCGCTACATGCTGAAGAAACAGCAGCGGCACAGACGCAGGTCCTCCTCGCCAATGGGCAGGGTCATTCTCATCAATGCACCTGTTGATGGTGAGTTCACAACACAATAACAGTCCAATATATCTTTTAAAATGATGAATACTGTAATTGTTTAGTCATTTCACTGAAGATTTATGAAATAAAACTTCCATGTTTGGGTTTTGTATTGATGATTAGACACAACAAACATCTCAAGGATGCGATTAAGAACTTGTGATTGACATTTTCAACCATTTTTTTTTTATTTCTGACAAACAAAACTAGTCTTCAGCTAATCAAGAGATAATAAAAAATAATTGTTACTGGCAGCTGAAGTAGATACCACACAGTTACACATGAATATTTCAGTTACTTATGGTTGAAAACCTTAAGAAGTAAGAATATGCCTCTTAAAAGAGCAATAAATTACTGTTTCTAGGTTTTAAGGATGTGGCTTGAAGTTGGACAAACTCACAGATGTTCAATATTTGGACAAGATATTTGCTGAAAGAGTTTTTGGTGATTGTGTTTGCAGGAGGGGATGACAGTGACGACATTCACACAGTGACAGTAGATAAGAGTCCAGATGGGCGTCTGGGTTTCAGCGTCCGCGGGGGCTCCGAGCATGGACTCGGCATATTTGTCAGCAAGGTAGAGGACGACAGCTCTGCAGGTTAGGAGGAAGTGTGTGTGTGTGTGCGTGTGTGTGCGCTTACATCTGGGCGTGTGGTCCTCTGTTTATATGTGACGTATACACCTGTGTGTCACGCTGAGCTCCACCTGTGTCTGCAGTGCAGGCTGGGCTGGCTGTGGGGGATAAGCTGGTGGAGGTGAACGGGGTGAGCCTGGAGAGCATCACCATGAGCAGCGCTGTGAAGGTCCTGACGGGCAACAACCGGCTGAGGATGGTGGTGAGACGCGTGGGCAAGATCCCCGGCATCCGTTACTCCAAGGAGAAGACCACGTGGTGAGGCCAAACATCTCAGAGGTGCTGCTTGGTACAGGCTGTGTGAACAAGTCTGCCAAATATGACATCATACATGTAATAGACATTTAAAGAGTGACTAAACCTCTAAATCACCTTTTTTCAGCTGAAAATCAAATGTGTTTTTGATTGATTTAGGTCTAAATTTTGGCATTTTATTGCAAATGAACTAACTTTTCTATATTTCGCTGTAAACGTGTGAACCAACTGCCATCTACTGGTTGAAACCCGGCTCTTGCAATGCAGGTGAAACATGACGTGTCTTTTGTTCACTTTCATTACCAACCAAGCCCTGCACCCCGCCCACTTTAAAAAAAAGCAACGGCTCACTTTGGTGAGAGGAGACACACCTAGTCATTCCAACATTATTCTTTCCCACACCCTCCCACACATCACCTAGGAAACAGTACACAGACACACTCGCTCCCACCAAAAAAACAGCCATAGCTTAGTGAGATAAAAGCCAAATCCATGATCAATCTGAGTTTCCCAAAAACCTAAATCACATTACTGTACACACACGCACACACAAACACACACACACCCCAAGCAAGTAACATTAAAGCTACAACAGTAACAACAAGGAAGTAAGTGATCGACAGATTTTTGAACAAGACAGAGGCAGACTATAGTGAAGAAGATCCCACGGACGAGCCATTCTCTTACAGTTAAGTGTCGAGTTTAACTCAGATGTGTTAAAGAAATGAAGGAATAACTGACTGGAGTTTAGTTTCACTTTCCCTTCGGTAGTAGCGCATTGCTGGGGGCGGGGGGTGGGGGTGGAGAGAAGCTGGCTGCTTTTAAAATGAACTGTGGACATGTGTGACAACTAAAATATGTTCACAGTTAAATCTAACAACAGTCACTTTACTCAAACATGCAATTGTCCCGGTCTCCTAGCGCTACACAAATTAATACATTTTTCCACGTTTTAGATGCATTTTTTGAATTTCACGCAGGATGCACTTCAGTCAAAGCTCTGAGTATTTAGTTTCCCTTTAAATATTTACGCTTTATAGATTATGTACAACTTTACCAAACAGTGTCTCCATTTTATGACTGTACACAGACTACGACCTGCTGACCTTTGCGTGGCTCCTGTGTTGTGAGGTCTTGTCACTTGACTGTAGCTCACACTGGTTATCTGTCTTTTGGCATATACTGTATCTTGGTTTCATGTTGCAGCAGTGGATGGATTACCGCTGTGACCTTTATGGCTGTTTGATTAACCGATACTGACAAGCTTGGGCTCAATTAAGAAATGGAAAGAAGAGTATGTGTTTATTATAATGTGCGCATGTTTGTTCTCCATGCATGTGTGTGTGTGTGTAGGGTGGATCTGATTCACCGGCGGATGGTGGTGGAGGAGAGCGGTCGCACACCGTCAGAGGCCAGTTCGGATAGCGCCCTCTGCAGGATCGTACATCTCTTTACCACGTCAGATGACTTCTGTCTGGGCTTCAACATCAGAGGAGGCAAAGAGTTCGGACTGGGGATTTATGTTTCTAAGTATGAACGAAGTGCGATTTGACACATGTTCGGCTTTCAGCATCAGACGAAAACATTAGTCGGAGTGAAACTGTGTGTGTGTGTGTGTGTGTGTGTGTGTGCACCACAGAGCCCAGGGTCAAACCATCCTTGTTGAAATGTTCTTGAGCAAGAGAGACGAAGGTGGGATTTGCATTACATCAAAGCAACCAGGCTGTAATTAACAGGCCGAGCTGATTTCATTGCCATTAGAACAAAAGTTGTTAAGAGCTTAATGAGCTTTCACTGTGAATAAGATCAACATAATTATACACAACAAACAGACACAGAAATACATCTGATAAATGTGGAATAAACATAGAAAAGTTTTACTTGATATACGTGTTATGTATGACCTCATACTGTGTCGACCGTTTAGGAGAATCATTCAGGAAATGCTCTTTTATCCACATTGAGTAGCTGGTTTTGTCCTCTGTGTGTGTCTCTGCATGTCTGCATTTTCTCTGCAGGTTGGACCCGGGCGGTCTTGCAGAACAGCACGGCATCAAAATGGGCGATCAAATCCTCGCAGCCAACGGGGTCAGTTTTGATGACATCACTCACAGCAATGCAGTTGAGGTCCTGAAGAGTCACACCCACGTCATGTTGACCATCAGGGTGAGAGACTTAGACTACATGCTCAACGATTAGTAGGTAAACATAAGTTAGCAGGTAGTTTAGCAGCTTAAGTTTCAGCGAAGATAGTCAATTGTTAACACAAGATCCTTCACTCCACACTGTGCCAGTATTGTGAAATGGTACATACACTTCCCATCTCGTAAGTGGGCGGAGTCATGTTTCTCATAGAGACAGTTAGGAACCCCCATCTCTTTGCCTCGTCTGGAAGTGTTATAATATCGTGTGAATAGATCAAAGCAGATGGATTTTGCGTCGCATGATATTTGTTTAATCTAAGTTTAAATTTTAATTTTTGTTTTCCCTATAAGACCATTTAAATATACGTTTATATCCATTGTGAAGCAAGGCAGGAAGTTCCCAGATCTCATGAGAATACGTTCCTGAGATGGAGACAGGTCTTGACCAAAGTTCATTTTCTCCTGATTTGTGTGTCTGAAAAATGCCATTTTTGTGTCAGAATGTTCAGAAGTTATGTTTCCTGTGAAAAATGGGTCCAATATGTATCTTGGTGACGATGGGGTGAAAGAATTGGTCAGAATCTGTGATCACGTTCATTTCTCTAATAAGAATGAATGGACTCAAGACTGCTAAAGACTCCTAAAGGGGCGTGGCAAAAACCCGTGTGACACAGATACAGGAAATGGACGGTCAGTGAGACGTCTCACTTTCTATTAACTGTCTCTGGTGTCAAATATTTCCCTCAAGAGTTGGATGTTAACAAAACTGAACTAAAAGAAGAGTGAGTATTGAGCCATAAGACAAAGTAAAGTCTGCTGGATGTGTAAATAAGCATTTTTATTAAAGAAAAGGACCGTGCATATTAATGTACATTGACATGTAAATATGCCAGCTTGTAGCCATTGGCTAGTTTCCATCTGTAGTCCCTTTGCAGATTGATGTTGCACATTTATACAGAAAACCATAAAATCACATATCATGCACGTAAAATAGCAAATGAAATCAGAAACACCACGAACTGTACATATGCTAACATAGACATACATACAATAAAACAAAAAGTGGCTGTGTGATGTTGCGTAATACAAACCTGGAGTAAGTGACCTTCAGAGTTTATGTGCGACGGAGCTACAAAGGCAGGAGGTAAAGTGCCTGACAGAGTGAAGTGCTTAGTTCTGCTACACACTGCATCTCTTAATGAAGTGCAGGAGTAAAGTGCTGGTGATTGCACATCAAGCTCAAGATCAGTTCAGATCAGATCAACTTTACGAGTTGATAAAAATGCCATTGTCATG
>JAQLOL010000003.1:14854389-14871382 GCA_029783665.1 Naso thynnoides
GGCACGGTCACAGGAAAAAAAATCAGATTTTTTTTTTTTTTTTTTTTTTGACTGAACTGACATTTTCTCCCACTTATTTTATTATATTTGATTCACTGAGCGAATTGAAGGCGTATGATTCAAAAGTCTGGAACCAGGCAAAATACTGTGCAGTGTCCTGTTTTAGATTATATTTCTGGCATTTGTGGGTACCAGTCCATCACAGAGGAATTTGTTCATATCTGGGAGTTCATAAGTTTGCATCAGTTTTGACCATAAGTGTTGTTACGGAATGGGAACCTCCAAATTTCAAACAAAGATGTGAAATGTTTCAGCCTCACTGCAAGGATTTTGTGACAGTACAGTTGTAAGTCCATCAATTTGTGGTGCGAAATCTTTAGTTTTTATGATTAATTATTATTATTATTATTAATTAATTTTTTAAAATTAGGTGCCAGTTTAATATTCCTGATGCTCACTGCTCATGTATAAGGAAGGATGATCTATTACAAACATAATGTGTGGAGCAATACTTGCAGCCTGATTAAGCCAAAAGTCAAAGATCTTGATTCAAACAGTTTCATTCAAGTACTGACATTTATCTAAAAACACAGATTTACTGGTACTCTAATCAGAGGAAATAATTTGTGTGTTATCAGCTTTGAGTGGGATTAAAAATTTCTTCCATTCCATGTTTCATTTCCTAGTCATCTGTGGATTTAAAAGCTGCATTTTTAAGTTAATGTCCTTCGTTTATGGTGAGTTCTTCTGGATGGATGATTACAAAATCTTGAGTTATGATTTAAGAACATTTTAGTTTAGTTTTTCAAAACAAAATTTCTTACAGGAGACGTGAAGGGAGACACGTTCTTGTCCAGGGGTGACGATACATTGATGTATCACTGCATTGATTTATATTTCTATGATCCAACTACTTTGGTAAATAAACGGCAAATCGTCCTTCTAGTGTGACTTGTATTGATCTAAAATCGTTTTTCAAAGCAAAAATTGATTGTATCAATACTAAGAATTAATGCCTTGTATTTAGCAAATCAAATGTTGTTATGTGGATGTATTTTTGCAGTTAAAGTGGTAAGAAGTTGTAAACGTTGCTCCAGTTCATTCTCAGACGTTCTGGTCATGTGTACATGGCAGGGAAGCAGCAGGAGAACGAAAGATTATTAGCTGATGTTTGTGCTCCACACAGATTTAATAGAGGCCCTGTGCTGAATGTTTGTGTAGGTCTTGCTTTTTCAGCGTTTTATCCCCTCCACCACTACATAGAAATAGGAATTTTCTTTTTCTCTAATTTTGGCACAAAAGTAACTATATTGATTTCTAGTTATTTAATTGTATCACTCTGAATAAGCCCAAATCATTCTTGTGTCGCCAACCATGTATCATAATATGCATCATATCTTTTTTAAAACATATCGTTACACCCTTATTGTTGTCTGACAAAAGTTTTACCACTGCAACAGCATTTTTTTACATATGGACTTTAGACTTGCGTGTGCATGACAAACTAACAACACACTGTTCAAATTCTCATGGTACTGTCATGGCACATGCTCTAAAAGTACCCATTAAAGCAGATACTGTTATTTAGTGTTGCATTCATTGTGTCTTGAAATTCAACTGATTTCAAGTTAAACTAATAAAACATGTTAAATGTGTAATTTCATTTGATGTGAGAGTGACTTTGAATCATTTACAGTTTGCATTTCAGTAATAGGTCTGCATCTGCAGGTTTTTTTAGTGTCCGACTTGTTTATTTCAGTTTTTAACACCATCTCCTCAGATAAGGAGCGAGGTCGTCCCTTCCAGCTTTTGACCTCCCCAAGGGAATCCCGTGCAGGGGTCAAAGACAGCAACCCGCTGCATGACGCCCTGCAGCATGTGGAAGTCATGGCAAAGAAACTACTTATCCATGATGAGGTGGACGCTGTGATGAGACACTGTTGCCGGGTGAGTACCTGACACGACTGTCTCTAATAACTCAGTGATGCCTTCCTGTGCATTTTTTCCACCGCTGAATGAAAACCAGTCGCACTACTTATGAGCTTAAGTGTGCAGTTTTGTTCTTCGTGTTGCTGTGTGTCCTTTAGTGTTAGATGTGTCTGGCAGTGTCTGTGACAAAAGACGGATTTGGGGTGTCATTTATGATTAGGATCAAATAGCAGCCACCATTTGATCTCCTTGTCTCTCTTGGCCGAGCTCTCTCTCCAGCCAATTTCAGGGGATCAGCTCCTTTGTCAGTCCTTTACCACAACCGCAGAAGATTTGAGTCTACTTAGAGCCCTGCATGACTTCGCTAAAAATACAAGAATGAAACGCTGTAGACTGAAAACAGGGAAATAAATATTAATTGTACATGCAGCACATTAAAAAAATGTATTGTTTTGTGCAGAGACAACCTACCATAAAAAAGCCCCTTTGGACCTCGGTCCATAAGTCTTCTGAAGAAACACTTCAGTTATGATTTTAACAGCTTTGGTGAAAGGGCTACTCACACTTAAATGAAGTCAGAAGACTTAAATGGAAAATCCACTAGTTTTCATGTGGATGTCCAATCAATGTTGATGGTAATTGTTGTCAATTGAAGCAATAAATTCCTCAGTTTGTGTTAAATTGACAGAGAAAAATTAGTTTTCTGAGTTGTCCTGCTCACACAGCCATTCTTGCTGTGCCCACATGTACCAGGATGCATTGCATCACAAAAAAACAGTACTTGCTGGGTCTCCAGGGTTGTTATCCGTCGCATCGGAACATTTCTTTTATTAAATATTGTGTTGTTTTCCATAACGAGCCGTTTTTGGTTTGCTAAAGCCAGGGAATCCTCTCAAGAGGAAAGGCAAGGGGTTTACATTTTGAGATTTTAAGCTTTGTCCCACAAACAAAGTTAAAAAAGTTTTTTTAATTAAAAAAAACGTGGGTTTCACATTATATCCCTAATTCAGACAGATAGTGATAAGGTTGAAAATTGGCAGAGTTGCCCTTTAAGAGACAATTTTTTTAAAAGAATGGTTTAATTTAGTGCAGCAGAGACAGAGATTTCCAAATTATGGGTTGAACTTGAAAAGCATTGGATTCTACATTTCCCATAATGCACCTTGATAGTTAAACTTTCCACTTTCAGTCAGAAATGCTGTCTTTCAAAGGTCTCAAGAACAAACCCAGATCACTCTGATGGCATCACGGTGACATCTTCAAAGTTATTTTTTTGTGAAAATTCAAAATTTTGGAGAGTAGTACATCTTGTGATTAGTAAATAGAAAAGTGTTGGAAAAGAGTGGAGAGTGGTTGAATGCTGTTAAAAAGTTTAAAAAAAAAATTTAAAGAAAGAAAGAGTAGTCCTAGTTTGTTCCTCTCATTCTACTTGTCTGACTTGTGCACATATATGATCTTTCTCTCAGTTTTTGTGTGACAATGTGGTTGAGGATTTAGTGCGCCCCCTTTTGGCAATCTTGGACAGGCCGGAGAAACTGCTACTTCTCAGAGAAATAAGGTGAGACACATAGAGTATAATATTGTTTCTATATGTATACAAACTGCCTACGCATGCAAATAATGCTTGTAAGTAAATCTGACTGACTAACTGATCATGTCCTCTGCAGAATGCTGATACCTACGACCGAGCTGGGCCGCTTTGACAGCATGGTCATGCCCTTTGAGCTGCAGGCATACGAAGTTCTGAGGAGTCGCTCTGGTAAGAAGACGAGCATTTTCTCTTCATACAACTTGCAAAAAATATGGAACGTCCTGTTTGCATGGGAGAAACAAAAGGATAAGGAATATATGTGGAGGTTAGAAAAAGCAGGAAGATTAGAGGGCAAAGATATTTATGTAAAATCTGTGATGCATCTTTAGTTGTCTGTTTTTCCTGTCAGTGCGTTCTCCAGCTCTGTGCTCTCCGTGCAGAGGAACCCCTCGACGTCACCTCATCACCCCAATCCCAGGTACACAGGCTCTATCTCTTCCTTTCTCCTCCTCTCACCCTCTCTCTTTCAAGACCTCACCTCTTTCTTCTCACTCTCTCTCTGTCTGCTGGCCTTTCTCTAATCCCAGAGGAATATGAGAAACACGAGGGGCTTAAACCTCTCACCTTTCATCTCCGTCCCCTCCTGCTCCTACTTTTTCTCCCTTGCATCACTTCTTTCCAGCCTCATAGTCTCAAGCACACACATATATAAGGCCATGCAGAAAATATCTCAGGTTTCCTGTGCCTATGCTGAAGCAAAGGCTTGTGTTACATGTCTGTGGCCAACAGAAAGGCCTGAGACGTGCCTGGTCGGCCAGTGTGACACTTCAACAATAAAGAGACGCCTCTGGCCTTTTTCTCATTCAAGAGTTATGGAGACACAATCAATAAGGTCTCACTTTGTGTACAGCTGTCTCACTTTCTGAAGTCACAGGTTAGAGGTCATGGGGTCAGTGTTATGAAAGCAGACATGAGCTGACAGAATGCCAGTGATGTATCAGTGTTTGAAAGCAAGATGTTCACAGGAGGAATCTTTGTCCAATTGAACGCATGACTTAAATTCTGCATCATAAGCCGAAACAGGCACACTTCCACTGCCCTACTGCTTTTCAAAAAAAATTATAAATGTAGCCTCACACCAGTGCCATTTCTAAAAGCCTAGTCTAGTCTATTGATCTTTAACACTAGAAGGGCCAGAATTTCATGCCTACCAGAAAGGCCATTAGTGGTCATTTTGACCACCAAATTCCAAATTCTGTTATCTCTCTTGATAAATACCCAAAATAGAGAGTAGTACACTTATTTTGTTAGAATATCTTTTTAAAAAATTAAATAACTCGTGAAGATTCGCAGTTGATGCAAGTGAGCTCTGGTCTGCTGCACTGTCGTGCCCCACGCTGCTTTAAGGGACAAAAATTGCCTCTGTAAATGACACTCGCAGCTGCGCTCAAAGTTTTACTTTTAACCAAGACGATGATAGTTGCCAAGCTGCCGAGGCACAAAAATGTGTCAGTTTAACAAAATCTGTGCAGGCAATATGACCGTCTTTGACCGAAATAAGTAGGAATGATCACATTAATCTTTGCCTTTAGTGCACTTTGTATAAATAACATTTTAAATTAAAATACAGACAATTTTAAGAAAAAGTTAGGGAGCAGCAGCACTGTAATTTTCAAGTCATCAAATGTGAAAATGGTCAAAGTGATCATCTGTTTAATCTTAAAACTTAAGTGTTTTATTCTCTTTTCTCTAAACCAACATTTCTCTGTCCAAATACATAAATAACTTCCAATTCATAGTTTTGATTCATTCTGGCAGTGCAGTGTTAAATCATCACCCTGTTAGCCATTCGAAAGACATCCAGATTCCTGCACAAACAAGCTTGTCCTGCTGTTTACTTGCCATCAGTGTTTCATTTATGTAGTCCTTAAAGATCACAATGTTTGCTTTTTTAAAAAAAAAGAGAAATGGCCAGCTGTGGAAGTGAAACCCCATTTGCTATGTATTTTTAGTAAATTGTAGTTGTGATGACAGTGCTAGAAGGTGGCTTAGTTAACACGGAGCTTATTTTATCCTCATTATTTTACACATCAAAGCCTTATAACAGGTCATGGGGAGTACTACAGCACATGGGAAAGAACTTGTTTAAAGCTTTTATGATTCCAGAGTTTTTGAAGTTTGATGATATAAAAGAAAATAAAAGAATAAAAAAGGACAAAATCTCTGGTTTTCCTGCTTCAGGTGTCCATCGTAAGTCAGTGCAGTACTAAAATGGTGTAATCTTTCAACTCTGCTGACAAGTTGCTTTAAATAAGCTTAAAATAACTGTTTATGCAAAAGTTTCAAAGTTCCCATGAGTTCTTGCTTGTCCAGACTACAGGGGTGGCTTCTACCTCCAGCCTGTCCAGGACGCACTGCGGGAGCATCAGCTGATGGAGGAGTTGGAGAGATTACGTTTGTCTGGCCACCAGTCAGGCCATGTGCCTCCATCCCGTGCCTTCACTCCTCTGCTGGATGTACCTGTGGACAACTACATCTCCTTCTCTGCACGCTCCCGCTCCCTGAGCCCCTCACCCACCCATGGCTCCATCCTCACAGACTCACCACCCAGCACCCATCGTGGGCGCAAACCCCATCGCTCCCCAAACAGAGGAGAGAACGGGGCTTTGCGGTACGACGAGGTCTCCTTGTTGTCGGTGTCTGACCGAGGAGATGTGGCTCCTGAACGGGGGAGGTCACCTGTGAGGAACAGCCGTGAGAGAACAATGAGGGAGGCGAGTCCTGAAAGCATAAATGGCAGACTGAGCAGATTGGAGGGCTATACGGAGGTCAGCGTACGTGTTCCTTCACAGCGACGAGGGAGAACCCCTCTGGCCAACGTATTTGAGTGCCAGAGAGACAAGAGTCCCTCCACAGGCAGAGGGAGCAGTTCGCAGTTAAATGGGCATTCACAAAATGGTCATGGTGTGAAAAAAAGGGCAACTCTGCCTCTTGAGGAGTATGAAATCAACACTTTGACCATCTCCAAGGCCAAGCAGTCGCTGGGTGAGCACAATACAGAACTGAATTTATCCGGCACTCTGTTAGTTCAGTCTTTTAAAAGTATTACTCTCAATCTGTGAACATATTTTATTTGTTCAAAATGCCTGTGAGTAGAACAAAAACTACCAAATTATTGTAAAACTGCTTATTGATGTTTGACCACACACGTTCCATCACCAGTAGAGGTTAGGGCATTAATTGCTGCTAAACAAATTGGAATTTTGAAGAGTTAAATGTTTTAATTTTAGATCAAAAAGACCAAAGTGAGTGAATACACCATTAGACCAGGTAGAAAACAGGAATTAGTAACTTTCAACCAATGCCTCAGTGTGTCATTTTCTTATTATTTCCTTGTGTGTTTTCAGGTATTAGTATCTCTGGAGGAATGGAGTCCAGAGTCCAGCCCATGATAAAGATTGAGAAAATCTTCCCAGGAGGAGCAGCATCTACAAATGAGGCTCTAAAGGTGAGCCGTTACAGCAGAGACAGAAATGCCTCAACATATTACAAAAGGTTTTTTATAGAATGACAAAGGGTTAATAAATTATGAGTCTTAGCTTTGAATGAAAATCTAAGAAAATGTGGCAAACACATTCAACATAGTTATGTCTTTTCACCATAAATAACAGTAATGTATTGTGTCTATGATGGAGAGGTTGAAGGTGTGCAATGAGCAGTGGAGAGGAGATGAGTGGAGAGCCTTCTCAAGTAGCTCATTGTTCATTATTGATGAGGTACACAAGTGCTAGTCTGCTAATGTATCAGTAATATATTGACTGCACAGTTACTTAACAATCTTCAGTGATCTTGGCCTGGTCCACCTAAACACACGATACACACTCATACATACAGTCATTCACTTGAGTTAACCACAGACTACTTCTTGACAAGATTCAAAGCTATAGTGGTCAAACAGCCAAGCATTAAGATACTTGAAAACACATACGTGTGTGAATGTGTGTGTGTGTGTGTGTGTGTGTGTGTGTGTGTGTTGTGGGTTTTTGTTTTTCTACATATGTGGGGTCCTGGAAATTTCACTCCATAATGGGGTCTGACCATCTTCGTGGGAACAAACTTGTGGGTCCCACAAGTTCACAGCGGGTCCCACAAGTTTGTCATTAAATTTTAAGGTGAAGACTTAAGTTTATGGGTAAGGTATGAACTGAGGTTAGGGGCAGCGTTAGGCATAAATTACTTAAACTAACATGTGGGTGTTCAAAGTCTCAAACAGAACCAATACGAGTGATAAGTGTGCTTGTGTGGGAGAATTTGCATGTGTTTCCTGCCAGTTAGCTATCAGTTGACACCTGTAACCAGGTCTAAGGCCTGATCAGAGGAGAATCCAGAGGAGAATCCAGTATCTGCTCACCCTTTCAAATTCAAAGCATTTCTATAGACACTTGCCAGTACTCACAGTTGAAAGAAAACGACAAAAAGAAGAAGATATAAACTAAGAGAAAGCAAAGAATCAATAACAGAGCATTAAATGTGGCAAGAATGGAAAAGATAGCATGTTTCATGGGTTTAAAGATGAGCTGAACTCAAAAATGCACTTTCAAATCTTTTGGACCATATCCCTGCTCCTTTTTTAGTCAAATTTTAAAAATGTATGACAAAAAATAACAAAAAATGAATTATTTCATATTTCTAAATTAAAGTCTGCCACTTCCGTCTTTCATTTGAAACAAAACTCCTGGGCCCATGATGACAGCGTTGACTCAGGCCATTATTGGTTGAATCATTTTTTAATTCAACCAATTATATAACACCCAATCCACCTGTCATTAGAAATGTAACATCCGAACGAAGTTAGTGCAGTGCCCCCTGTCTGGACTGGGACACGAACCCAAGACCTCAGGTAACAGAGGCAAGAATGGATGCCATTGGGCTAAAGAGACCAGGTCTGCTATCTAGTGGACATGCAGCTGCTCTTAGCTGTTACATAAACCTGTAAATATTAAATAAAATGAAATTTAGCAAAGCCCTAGTAATGGTTTCCAAGGAGTAACAATACTTCCTCCAACTTATGTCCCGCACGTAAAGCCCATACATTGGTTGTTTAACTGTTTGAATAGCAAATACGTCGCAACATGGCAGTTGATCCTCTGGAAACAGGCAGTTTAGCTCATCTTTAAAAATCATATCCTGGCAGAGCAAGACAGACTGAAACAAGAGTTTCATATAGATCCCTCTGCTTTTCTTTGTGAGACTGCGTCTCCAATTTACCATACTCTGCCTCTAACTGGCTACTCTGCCTTTTCTGAACTTCGTCAGATATTCTTATCCTAAACCAAATGAATCTCACTACTGATGCCCAAAACTAACCAACCTAATCAATGACAGCAACCAATGAGAAACAGAGCAGTGTAGGTCTTGCCATGAAAAACAGTGTGATCCATCATAATGTGTACTGAGGGGAGCACACACATATGTATGGAAATTTTTTGGCAAGTCATCCAGTAGTTGTGGAGAAACTCCACTAAAAAACAAAAAATGTCAGCCTTGTGGTGGCACTAGTGGAAAAGTCAGTGGATAAAAAGTCCATATGGTTCCTCATCTAGAAGTCATCAATGTTTGTAAAAATTTCATGGCAATTCACCATTTAGATGCTGAGATACCTCACAGGATAAGTGACAAGTTTGACTTGCTGGTGGTGCCAGAGAGAAAGTCAGGGTTGCGTCAAAGTTAGGAGGATTCCTCCTCTGGTGACTGTGAATCACTGAACCAACGGACAAAGATTCATGGCCACTTGCAGGCACTCCTCAGCTATCTTTTGTCTCTGTCTCACACCTCACAAGCAGGCACCTCAGCTCACCCATATCTGCTGCCTGGCTCAGTGCTATCTCCCCTCCACTCTGCAGAGGGACATGAGACAAGGTCAGCTCAGCGTTAACATGCATCCTGTTTCCTTAGACCCACACTTGTGATAACATATAATCAGTGAAGAATGTCGTTTTGTGTGTGTCTGTGTGTGGCCATGAGTGCACATACTTTCCTGTTCGTTACACTCTGCCACCTGCTTTTAAAAGCGTAAATCTGGACATGACTGTGTCATGTGCCTGGATTTAACTGACTGCGTAAGAGGAGATTGTAAATACTGCAACATGTGACAACTGAATGGACCTGTCTATTCATTGTGTAAGCTGGTATGTAGAAACGGTTGGTTTACCAACATAATAAAAACACATTTTCCTTTGTTATGAACAGTTCTCTGTCCTGTGGACATAGTCCTATGAAGAACTTTTAACCCTATTTTATGTGAATTATCCAAAGAAACTTGGTTAATTTTTTAGCCATGTTAGCAGTGAGGCAATGTTGGATGGTTGTTCAGCGTACCACATTAAAATATCTCAACGTTTGGGTTTGTTTGAGTTGTCATGAAGTTTGGATTTGACATCCAGAGGATACGTCATTATAACTTTGGTTATCTCCTGATTTTAAATGTAGCTCTACCAGCAGGGCTTTTGTGTATTTGAGCAAAATATTGAATTGAAAATTGACAATCAATATGTTTTGTTGTAGATTTACTTATATACTTATATTTACGTATAGGTTTAGCATCTACAATGAGATGCATGCAC
The DNA here is from genome assembly GCA_029783665.1 of Naso thynnoides. Taxonomy (NCBI): domain Eukaryota; kingdom Metazoa; phylum Chordata; class Actinopteri; order Acanthuriformes; family Acanthuridae; genus Naso; species Naso thynnoides. Next base: position 14,864,473 of record JAQLOL010000003.1, read on the forward strand.
TAGTATTTTCTATAGAGAGTTTACTATAAAAAATATGCACTGAGCCAAACGTTCTCTTTTGCTGTTGAATTCATTTGCAATGGCTTGGTAAACCACATTGTCAGCGCTTCACTGATCCTTTCACGCAAGCTGTAGTAATTTTCTTTTTTTTTCTTTTTTTTTTTTTTTACAGTTTTACAGTTTTATTTTTGCATCGTCAAGTCCATTGGCAAGAGAAGAGGAAACCTCACAAATGTGCTCCATAAACGGCCGTAAAGAGGATGGGGCAGATTAATTTGTGATCTATTTAATTCAAATAAATTACTTTTAAAAATGAAAAAGCACCTTTAATCTCCTTTTTGGTTAAATGGAGCTAAATCTTTTGATGCTGTTCTCACGGAACGCTATAAGGTCACTGGTGAACACCAGGCTGTGTGATGAACAGTAAGAAAACCTGTCAGGAAAAACACACAGAGCAGCACAGATCTAATCTCCTGTAGTAGCCAAATATGTTTGACCCATGACAGATAGAACAGCCTGGTGCAGAACAGAGAGAATATGTATCTATTTGTGTCTAATGACTGGAAAGGAAAAGGGAAAGGGGAAAAGACATGATTCGTGGAGATATAACAATGGCTGGCGGCCTTGTGTGTGTGTGTATTATGTGTTGCTAACCTTCTTTGAGGTTGAGCACATGAGACAGGTGCATCCTTGGCAAACGATGATGACATCAGAGGAAGTTCCACTCCTCTGGGCTCTGAAGTTTTCACTCTCTGCTCGCATCCTGCAGGAAACAATGAGCACACGGTCCCAGCTGTGTGTGTGTGTGTGTGTGTGTGTGTGTGGTTGTCTCAGTGTATGTTCTCCTTTTAACAGCCTTGTGCTGAGAGGGAAACGTTATATATGCACTAGTGACGGCCTTCAGTGTGAATGTATTAAAGTGGCGGGAGAGCCCCAATTCTCCCTGGCATGAATCATGTTTCAGCTAAAGGGAACAATCACTGCAGGTTTATGGAAACTGTTTACGACGTTTCTCTGGAAAGAGACAGATTGCTACGGAAAAAGAGATACAAAGAGGGAAGAACATATACACATGTATAAGCACTCATAAAGAAAAATACTCAGTCTTGATTTGTATGTGCATTTAAGTTCTGCATTTCAAACTTTGCACCTTTTTACCTGTGTTTGCATTTGCAGGCTGGGTACGAGTTGCTGTCCGTGGACAGCGAGAGTCTGCAGGGAGTGACGCATCAGCACGCAGTGGATGTAATTCGCCGTGCATTCAGCAACAAGGCTAAAGACCAGATGGTTTTTGTGGTCAAGGTCCCAAAGGTCTCTAGCTCCCCCTCCAGCCCCAGGAGCCCCTGCTGACTAGCCTCTGTGTGCCTCCCAGCCAGACTGCAGCTCGGGCATGAAGGACACCAAAACCTGCAACTCACGTAGGAGTGAATAAACTACAGGTTTCACTCTGGAGGATGAAATATGGGACAGGTAGAATTTCAATCATAGTGGAGAGGAATGGATGCAAAGGATCATGTGTGCTATTAAAGGCAGTGAAATGCAGGAAACATGCAAGTTTTTAAGACCAATACAGTTGCTTATTTATCAGGATAAAGATGGTTTTAAATAATTTTTACTACAATAAACTGTGAGAAAATAAATGTAACTGTCTGACTTTTGTAACATTTTAGTGTTTTTAGAAAACATTTTATTAAGATATATTGCACATAAACTGGAAAAAATAATGGATATGTGTTTTATGATAAATTCATATGTTTTAAGAATCCTTGGTTGAAACTGTGCCACTGTCTGACACGTGGCAACTTCACTGTGACCTCTTGGTTGTGTCTGTTTGTGGAGCCAGTGGTCTGCACTTTTCAGTTGGAGCATCTCTGTCCAGCAGCCCTGCCAGAGGGAGATTTACCCCAGGCTGTGTTATGAGATTTATAGATTTATACCCAGATTAAAGCCCTGTATTATGTCAAAACTGATAGTTTGGGTTTAGTGGATGTCTGGGGGGATTATTACAAATTGCTGCTCTGTATTTTTGTGCTGTATTTTTCTGGCAGGAGTGCTTGTACTCTGGAGCAATCCGCTAGTTTAGAGGCTTAATTACACCATGCTGTGGACTGAGCTTATGCAGACATGTGGAGGAGTTGGAAAAACATGTCAATGAGAAATGCAGGACATGAAGGCCAGTGGCACAGTTTAAATCAAAGCAGGGTAGAGGAGATATGGGCAGCAAGGTAACAGAAACATAGTGTGCATAGTGCCTTACATCTGCAGACAGCCAGCGGGGAAAACACTGCTAAATGTTGCATAATATCGGTTTTAATAAGCACTAGAAAATCTCAAGGTGAAATGTTTCAGTACAGACATGCAATTAAATTTGTAGATGAAATTGAGTGTCTGTGCCTTTGAGTTATTTCCGAACACCTCAGATATTTGACTTTGATGCAGTAAATGCTCAGTCAGTACACTCTGCTTACTGTCGATGAATCTGCGGGAAGAAAAAGAAGTTGAATCGACAGTCATTTTCAGGTGTGACAACTTGTTCTTTAATTAAAAACACAGTCATTTGTACAAGAAATATACACATAAAAATATACACAGACAACTACAGACTTTATGAAGTACTGAAGACAAAACGTAAGTAAACATTAAAAAAAAATGCAGACAAAAGGATGAGAAAAATGCCACAAAAAAAAAAGTGTTACGTTGCTTTGGTCTAGTCACAGTGGCTACATTTGAAATAGATATTTTGTCTAAATAAAAGACAATGTCACTCTGTTATACTATTTAGTGTTTTACATATTTACACAGAGAACGGTTATGCAATGATGAAGAGAGCTGAGATATGAGGAAAACACGGATGTCCGATGCACACAGTACTTTTTTAGTGAGGGAGTTAAATTGCTGCTGATCTGTAGCTTTGCTGCATCTGCGGTGAGGAGGTAACAGTCTTGGTTTAACAAACCCAACTTGTTCCATTCAAAGTCACTTCTTGTGGTTTTATATAACAATCTTTTAATAAAAACCTCTCAAACCACAGTGGATGTGTTGCCGTCATGCGAAAAATACAGATTATTCAAATATACTGATCAAATTTACTGAAAGGGATTCCAGTGAATTTCCAAGTTTAGGAAACATAACACTGTCTTGGTTTGCATCATCTCCGACCTCGACTTGATGAAGAAGTCCCTCATGCATTTATAAAGAATGACGTGCACAAAACCCAACGATGAGGACATGAACTGCTGTGATTATGATACTGACGATCAAATGAAAGATCAATCCAAATGGAGAGACGACAGGTCAAAACTGAGCCCGTGATTAAAGCTCCCAACGGTTTAGTCAGCTGCAAAGTTTGGTCATCAGAGTGTATGTTTGTGTCACACAGATTATATAATGTAAACATATTTTCATGCATTACAGTATTAGGTGCACTCCTTCTATGCTGCCAACTCCATTTAGAACTGATCCATCATTTGAAATATTTGTATGTGATAGATATATTTATATATATAAGTCTTTATGCTTTGTATCTTAAACCCACACTTATACCAGTACTACAACAAAATATCTTCAGGTGCTATATATAAAAAAATATACAACTTCTCCTCCATTATATAGATTTCCTTTTCACTATTATTCCTTGATATAGACTCTTTGTAAAATAAAAGTTCTCAGCCCACAACTTTTTTCTTGTAGAGACCTGCCATGCTCAGGGTTGCTTGCATATTCTGGGAGAAAACAGAGCAACCAACAGCTACAAATGTTAACATGCTCCTCATCCGTTTATATTTAGGGCTGCGACGGCTGACCCGCCTTGAGGACATTCAGTGCTGGAGCGTCTGCATCTGCAACATCTCATCTTGGCACGATCTGAGCAGGCGTCCTCTGAAATCTGATTTTACAGAGACATGCAGGCATGCCAGTCTCGTTACCTGTGTAGCAGTCAGTGAAGATTATAGTCTACGGGAGACTAGGAAGACTTTTAAAGAGTGTTATTTGGCTTTGGCTGCCAAGAGCTAAATAAAGAGCTCTAATGGGAATGAAGGAGAATAAACGGAAACTCTGAATAAGCATGCCTACAGTTCAAACACCAGCTTAAATCTATCAGTGAGGGCACGGCCACACTGAAACAATATGCTCTATTTTTAACTTCCTGATACAGACTGCTGAGGTGCTTTTCGCTGTTCGTGTAAAGTAGTAAAGTAGATGGAAAGAGAGAGCAGACAAAGATGGAAAGAGATGGAAAGAGAGAGCAGACAAAGAGACAAGGCAGGAAAAGACAAAGAGAAGAATCCGCGGCTCATCTCCCATGCTGCTCCCTGCTTCCTGGTGCTACATAATTGTAAAATGTAAATGTTTATGTCAGAGCTCACAGCATTGTCTAAATGAGTTGAAACACTGATCAAGCGCACCAGCGTGACTGCTGGTGGTCGAGCAAACGCCAGCAGCGTTCAAATAAAGCCTTTCCTTTGAACGTTTGGTTTCTGTGTCCTCGGCGGTTTGGGAAATGATAGAATAGGATGTCCACATGTAAGCAAACCGAGAAACAGTCGTCAGTGGTTTGTTTAGGTTTGGTGATTTGCTTTACAAGAGAACAAAGAATAGCAGGAAAGTTGTGCAAAATGATAACATGTTTCCCTTGGTGAGCAGACTGACCACTTGTACTGCATTTCTCTGGAGTTGTTACAGTCACTATGCATTCTTTTTCAAACACACACTGCTGAGGAAACACATTTTATCCTTTTATCATTTGTAAATTGAAATGAACTGCTGATCCTCAAAATACTCTCCCTTTAGCAGTTACTTGGAGGATGCATGCGACCGTTGTTCATGTCACCGATTAGCACAGTTTTGACGGGTGATGAGGTCATTAATGGCCAGTAGAGGTGGGGCTGATGGGACTGTTGTCATGATGCATCCATAGAAAGTACGATAAGAGGACAGAGCTTCCGGTCTATTTCTGCCTTCATATGGAACTCCTGAAGTCATGAAGTCGTGTTGTGAAGTTGTACAGGAAAGTCTTTTGTTTTCAAGAGGTGACCACACAAGATCAGCGTTGTGCCAAAAGGGCGCTTGTTCTCCTCTTGGCTTTCTATGTGGAAATGTTACATTATTACTTTCTGTTTAAATGCCACACGGAGGAACAAGACATGAGACAATAAAGGTGACGATTTATATCTAAATTAAGAACTTGTCTACACATACTTTTGGTGCTGTATGGGCCAATAAGGGCTCCGCCATTTCTGAAAAAGTCAGTAAACTCGTCACAGCTCATGAACTCTGAGCTTTCTGATAAATTCAACTTTTGACATCATGAATACGACGAGATGGGGGGCATTCATGTGGTCCCTTTCATGAACACGGTAAACACGACCCCATTTGAAGGCACCATAAAAAATAAAGCCAATGCAAAAAAGCATTTTATCTGCATTCTTTCTAATGGCCAGCAGGGGGCAACTCCACAATTTTCCAAACAAAGGCCGATTTGTATGTAAGCTTACAAAAAACAACCCCTCTAACTTGATTTATTACCTCAGTAAACAGTCTCATATTGAGTTTATGGACTCAAATGTTACTTTGAAGTCTTTTTAAATACAGCATGATGTTTATTTTATAAATTATGCTCCAATTTAGAGTAAAATCGGCAATGAAACGGGTATGAAGATCAAATCCAATCAGAACAGCGGTGAAGCATTGCGTATCCTCTCCAACTCCACCCCCTTATCCAAACGTGGCCACTTCTGGCTCCAAACTCAAGACTTCAAAACATTTGTACTCAAACCAATAGTGACGTCTAATGGTTCTGTCCGCTACTTACGTAAGTCTATGGATGCGTCATTACACACATGCTGGTGGCCAGTTGTTCAACCTTGTGTGCTATCTAAAGAGTGTGACTGTTGTGCATGTAGTAACGTTTTTTTTGCTTCGAGTTCACGTTGATTTTCAATACCCTGATTTGCACTTGGTCTAAGACAAAGACAACTTTTTCACTGCTTTTGCTCCCACAGAAGGAAAGAAGTCTTTTTGCTGGCTTTGTAGTGGAATAAAACCCATTAAAAGCGCCGGGAAAGGACACCTTATAAGGATTTATTGGATTACATGTCTGTTAGCAGAGAGTAAGAATGCACCTTTGGGAGTTCTCCCTTATGACAGTGACAAGTGGTGAGTGGTCCAGGCAAAGCTGTATTCAAGATAGTGCAGTATTTGGCCTGGAGCCTCAAAGTCTGTCGTGAGTTGTGTCTCCTTGTTCCCGTGCGCATATAACTGAGGGTGTGTGTGAGAAGGTGTGTGTGTTTTTAGATCTCAGTGGCGGTGATTTCCTCAAAGTGGATGTCGTGGCTGCCACTGTGGACCTCATAGTCCTCCATGTCTCTGTTCTCTAGCTCCAGACTCAGCTCCCTCATCACTCGCTCGAGATCCCGGTTACGTCGGTACATCTGGATGTAGTTCTGCTGCAGCTGCTTCTGGTAGCGGATTACCTGTGTGGAGAGAAGTACAGCAAGCAGGAAGGATGGGAGTATGCTGATTGTTAAACATCCTTAGAATGAAAATGACAAAGATTATTTAACAAGAAATTTGGCAAAAATGTACCTTTTCTTTCTCCTCCTGCCACACCCTCCTCTCATCCTCAAACCGCGAAAGATGCTCCTCACTCGTCCTCCTCTCGTACATGAGTTCAGCCTTCAGTCTGTCCACCTGAGAAAAAGAGGCAGAGGAAGTCTCAGACACCTCATATATTAGCACCTTTACTTAAAAAAGGTAAAGCAGCTTTATTGTCATCATGCAATGAATTGTAGTGGAGGGTCAGTCCTGAGTCGATGTGACTGAGTGCGTCGCCACATTGGGCCAACCTAATGTGCCTAAAATTGCCTGATTGCCTAAGAGCAAGACCACAACATAAAATTCTCCATTACTA
>JAQLOL010000003.1:14871482-14885274 GCA_029783665.1 Naso thynnoides
ATTGTAGTGGAGGGTCAGTCCTGAGTCGATGTGACTGAGTGTGTCGCCACATTGGGCCAACCTAATCTAATGTGCCTAAAATGGCCTGATTGCCTAAGAGCAAGACCACAACATAAAATTCTCCATTACTAGTAAAAGTGCAGTATTATCAGCAAAATGTACTTTTGAGTTTCAAATCTTAAGGTGCTAAATATGAAAAAAAAAAAGTCAGTAGAAACGGTTTTATCATTATGTATAGCAATCTCATCTTGACTACTTCATCCTATCTTACACAGTAATCACAGTTTTGCTTGTAAAATTTAAACATACAAAGTAATAATTTTGTGAGAAATAAAAAGTAAAGTATTTTTGGTAACAGTTTTAAAGGATCCATCTAAAATGCATTATGAACATATTTATTATTCATTATAATGTGCCTATAGTGCTGTATAATCATATAATCATGTAAGCAAGATTAGGGGTAACCCTAACCACATCTAATGTATCATAAGTGTGTTTATAATGTGTTATAATGCATTATAGAGACAGGCTTAATAGAATGTGTTACCGTACTTTTCTCTGAAATACAATGTAGTTAAAGAATTATAACTTGGACACACTCAAGTACTAGCCAAGGCCAAGTCCAGAGACTCCGCCCACTCCACTGAGTGAACTTGATTCTCATGGGCTTTGAAACTGTGGTTATCCCAGTTTAAAAGGTGATTATCCAATGAGCGCTGGGAAGTGGAGTCACTGGTCGGACTAAGCTGTCTGTTGAGAAATATCCAACATTTCAACCAACAAAGCCACATTACAGGACCAAAGAAAATAATGTGGTTGTATATGATGTGATGGTGGTGATAAAGCCAAATTTATTTGTGGAAAAGTAGTTGCAACATGTCTGTTTAAACCGACGCTCCTTCATGCAGCTCCTGCCCAGGAGAGACATCGTCTGTCCCAGTGTGTGTCGTTGGCAGAGAGAGGCAGGAAGTACCGCTGTACGTCCTGCTGTCCACTCACAGAGATAATGTGATGTGATTTAAAGTGAAAAATGTTTGTCTCTTTCCACGATGCATGGTGGGTCAGAATCTCAATTACAACACGATATAACAACATTTATGTGATTATTTAACAGCTTGTGGAGACATTTTTTGGGTTGCGGTTGTCTCGTTTTGCCAGACTTCTCTCCACACGCGCTCCACAGTAGGCGAAGCACCTCCTGGCAATGTAACGACCGCTGCGTGGATTAAGGCTGAAAAGGCAATGACCAGTGAGGAAGGGCTGGGGAAAATGTAATCCCCTCCCTCTAACAATTTCTCAAAGTGGCAGACCACGAGAATCAAGTCCACTCAGTGGAATGGGCGGAGTCTCTGCTAAAGTAAAGTACCTAAAACCTATGATGCCTGGAAAAGAAGAAAATATGTACCTGCTGTCTGAGTCCCAGCAATGTTTCTGCGTTCTGCCTCTGAGCCTTGGCTTCATCACTCTCTCCTCCCCACACCAGATGATTCTCCTCTCCATCGCGGTACACACAGGGGCTGGGGCCACCTCTCCCTACCACGCCTCTGCCCTGTTGGAGGCTCATGCATTGCCCCTTCATGGTTGCATTCCCAGGCAGAGAGAGTGCACTGTGATTGGCCAGAGTGTCACGGAGGCGCGCCGACTCCTCTTCCAAACGGCCCAGTTTCTCCCGCAGCAGCTCGGCTTCGCTCTTGCGCCTCTGCAGCTCGTTCTCGCAGACCTCTAGCTCCAGAGATCGCGTCCGCAGGGCTGCCTGTGCCTCCTGAGACCGAGCCTGGTTGGCTTGCAGTTCAGATCGAGCTTCTCGCAGCTGGGCCTTCAGAACCACAATGTCTCCGGCCTTCTGGCTGAGCTCCGACTGGATCTCCTTCAGCTGCTGCTTCAGGAGGGAGATCTCTCCTGACTTCTGACACACCTGAAGGGACAAGAGAAAGCCAGTTAGAGCGGGAGGTAGAAAAGCTGATAACATGCATGTAGAACAGACTGACTCTTATGCTAAAATAAAAACTACCAATTTGGATTTGGCTGCTTTTTAAAGTAAGCCCAAAATTCTCGTAAGCTTTTAAGCTTATGAGGTTAATTTAAGCCTTCTAGCTGTCATTTCCAGCTTAACACCTTTCTTCTTCTGGCCATTTTATGCTTTTATAAGTGAGTGAGTGGTAAAGAGAGAGGTGGGGGACGATGTGCAGACAAAAGACTCAAACAGAGAAACTGCACTTCACATTTGGCACATTCCACTGTCTAGGCTCTTCGAACCATTACGACAGCTTTGTTATGTTCACTGTAACAACAGCAAAGCCAGTGCAAAGAAGGATCTCCATTGAGAAAGTTTGCAGGATCTCTGATTCTCACTCACCTCCCATTTTGTCTCCTCCAGACGTGGTCCGAGCTGGGTCTGCTCCCTCTGGATGGTGGCACACCTCCTTTCCAGTGTCTCTCTGTCCTGCAGCAGAGAGGCAAAGTCCTCCTGCAGCTTCTTTTTCTCCTGCTGTAGCTGAAACACCTGATGACACAAAAAGATCCATATTTTCCTGATGCCTTACACACTTAAAAAGAAATGTTGATCTAGACTGAGACAAACTCTTGAAGAAAGAACCTCCAGACTCACAACTAAAGCACGCAACAAGCAGAGTAATAATAGGAACATAAAGATCTGTGGCTCAGTAGAGGTTCATTTCAAAGATAATATGATAGGACATCGACTCTGCTGCAGTACTTTTTGACCGGAAATTAAGTCAGGAAATGCTTTTCTTCCAAACAGATGAGCCAGTGTTTGTGTAAGTGTTCTGGATAATTTTAAATGTTTAGTGTACCTGTAACTGTAGCACCTGCTGTGCCCTCTGGGCCTTCTGAGAAGCCTGCTTCATCTTTGTAGCACAGCTCTGTCTCAGCTCCTCCATCTCTCTTTCACAGCGACGCTGCTTCTCCTCATACACCTTTCAGAGAAACCACATAAGTGAGAGGTCAGAGGTCAGAGGTTCATCTGTACTAACATCACATCAAGTCATTTATTTGGTCCTTTAACAGGAGGTTTGGCCAGTCTGGTGAGGACTGTCTTTTTGTCTCACCTGACAAATAGCAGCTTCATTCTCATCCAGATTTTCCCGCAGCTGCTGGAGCTCCAGGTCTCGTTCTCTCAGCTTCTCCTCGAGCTCCCTCACCACAGCTTCATAGCCCTCCACAGGCGGCGTCGAGTGACCACAGGAGCCACTGTCTGACAGGGGCTGCCCACGCCCACTTAGCGACCCCGAGCCTGTGCTCTTGCTGGATGAGGAACGTCCGCTGTCTGAGTTAGTATGACCATGACTCCCACTTCCACCTGAAGTGTTTCGGCCAAGGCCTGACACGGGCTCCAGCTGCCCCCCAGAGGCAGACCCAGAGCTGGAGCCCTCGCTGGGGGCCAGACTGTAGCCTGTGCTGCTGTGAGTAGGGAGGCTGGAGAGGGAGTTCCTCCCTGAATCTGACATGGAGCACGACTGGCTGCTACGAGCATTGCGGCCCCCACTGTAGGAGTTGCGCTTCCCTTCAGAGCTGGAACTGCTGCTTGCTCCGACCCCAGTCGTCCCACTGGCGCTGCTGGATCCAGCGAGGGGCAGCAGGAGGTTGAGACTGGCCTGGCTCTCTGACAGACTGCTGCCCCCAGGCCGTGGTGACAGGTACTGCACAGAGTGGCGATTCTTTGGAACAACAGGCTTGAACGCAGTAGGACGGATCAGCACTTTCTCCATGTTCTGAAAGTACAAAATTATATAAAAAATAACAGCATTAGTGAGCGATAAAAACTAAGCTGTGCTAATTAGCAACGGCTGAATAAAACTCATTAGAGAGGGGTGAGTGATATGCTGGCAGGTCACCCCTCCAGGCTCTGATAAGTTTAATTTGGTTTAATTGATATTCATGGGTTCATTAAGCAAATTTCTTAATGATTTTTCCAACATCTAAGATGGAGAGACAGGAAGGAGAGGGAGACAGTGAATGAGGAGAGGACATTGGAAATCTGATTAAAGGGCAGAGAAACAAAGAGGAGGGAGGAGAGCGAGGGAAGAGATGAGGAGGTGAAAGCTCCTCACATGTTCCGTAAGCATTTTTCTTAACGATCTTCCTCAGGGTTCACTAAATATGTCACTGAATGTAAGTGAGCTCTGACATTGATCATGATGTGTCTGCAAGCTAAGAGCTGTCAAACGATCCATCTGAGCCTGTCAGGCCAGTGATTTAACTTCCCTTTGGATCGATTGAAATAAATAGCCAATTAGACAGCTCAGGCAATGTGCTGTAAAATGTGCCGGCAGATGCAGCAGGCACATTGTATATTCCAGGTATATTCCATGATACTTAATGTCTAAGCCTGTGACATTAAGTAATAAAGACATTTCCCTATAGGTCTAAATATCTTCAGATCACGGTAATTTACACAGCTGTGTTTATGGGGCTGATAGGGATTCAGTCCCAGACATTTCCAGTATGATCGTGTTTCTGCTACTTTGTTCTACTTTTTTGCTCAGAAGACTGTGATGTGGTTAAAAGCTTCATGAAAAGCTTGTAAGTGGACTTTGAGTTTTAAAAAAAAAATTAGTTAAAAGACAATTTCTCAGGTAAAAAAAAAAAACTTTTGTGCATAACCATGAACACATCTTCGGCATTTTTTCACTGTAAATTTTGCTATGGAAAAAAATACTGGTCATGTTAGTCGGGGTCTTCATTTTTTCATTTTAAGATTTTTTAACTAAAAGTAGCCTTTAAAACACAAATGCATAACATTTTATTTTTGACAGAAAAATCAACCCGTCAGTGCCCTCTGGTGGACGAATTTTTTAAGGAGGACACTATTTCTTAATTGTCTTGAATGTTCATTAACATTTCTGCACCACAAGTTCTTATTAGTTTTCTGTCACTTCAACACTGATATGAAAAAACCTGCAATACAGTTGATATATCGGCACTGTCAACTTTTCCATCTTGCTTACCTTCTCTAACTGTCCGGACACTGGGATGAGTTTAGGAGGAGGCCCTCCAATGTTTCCGTTCAGCATCCTGTTGTCCCTTTGGTCCTCAGAGTCACTGCAGGGGCTGGTAGCTGCTGCTTGTGGCACCAAGTTGTCGTTCCAGTCTCCAGCCACCACCTCATCGCTCACATACCCAAGGTTTCCATTAGTGCTGCCGCCAGCTGCTCCGGCAACCGTCCCACCACTTGCCCCAGCAGAGTTGCCAGGCCGGGGTTGCTTCTTTGTGGGCAGTGGTGGAGGCAGAACCTGTGCCTGGGGATGCGCTTGGTTGCTTATAACCAGCAGCTGCTCCAAAGAGCTGCCACTGCGGAGGGTGTTATCCTGAAGTCGGAAGCAGCTGGTAGCCGGTGTGGAGCGGCGTGACTTGGTGTTGAACTCGCTGGCGGCTCGGCAGTGTTTCTCTTGGTACGTCCGGCCTGATATGAGACTGCTGACAGAACCCATGGCTGTCCCGGAGCTACAGGGCCCACAGGGGCCAGGGCAGGGGCCCGAGGGGGAGTGGGATGATAGCGGCCGGCACTGTTGGACGTCGAGACCTGGATTTGGGTGGTCAGTCACGGTCACGGGTAGTGCCTGAACCAAAGCCATGGCACCCCGATGGCGTCAGACACACCACACACTCTGGTGAGAGAGGAAAAAAAGAACAACATTGTTAAAAGAAACTCCACATACAACAATTTAATAAAGTTCCCCTAAATAATTTATTCAGCTTCATCTGACTGATTTAAAATGCAAAATGTGACAGTAACTCTGTCAATGTCAGTGAATGCAGCATGCTAACACACTAAACCAAGATGGTGAGCATGTTAAATTATGCCTGCTAAACATCTGCATGTTAGCATTGCCCTTGCAAGCATGTTAGCATTCTGGCATTAGCATTTAGCTAAAAGCAGCACTGTGCCTGCACACTAACCTGCCTTCTGTAATTAATAATTGCTAATGATACATTTTACCAACAAACATTACTATTAATCAATAATAACATTTTTCTTTGCCTTATGTAGAATCAATTCAGATGAATTGCTGAACCTTAATTTCATATATTTTGTTTTTCCTTGCAATTTTAGTAGAAATAAAGAGAAACGGCAAAAATTTGGACTGTTTACCCTAGGAAAAGGACGGATGTCGCCGATAACTTTACCATTGTCTCCTTCTATTTAAGTGTCCCAATAAGCCACAATGAGCCAGAATGCAGAAAGCAAGTACTCTAAAACTAAAGCAGCTAAATTTATATCAGTCACTGGTAACAGTTGCTACTAATGTTACTTGCGTTTCGCATCTCATCCTTGTGTTAAAAAGATGTGACTCAGACTCATTATGTGGTAAGTAGATTTACTGTCAGCTTTGAATGAGGCCTGAGCGATACAGTTGAAATCTTTTTACGATAGTAAAGCTTCATATCAGTCAATATCGATAATTATTGACCATGTAGATTGTGACTGACGACTTGTTGTGCATTCTAAAGGGTGGGAGTGCCTAAGACGATAAAAGGAGTAAATATCTAAATATTTTTGACCAAATACCTCGATACTAAGACAGTAATGTCAGGATGACTACTGGTGATTTTTGCAAAATATGAACCAAATCACATTTTTTGATAAATAATCATGAGTAATGTGGGTAAGTGGGTAAAGGGTCAATAAAAGAACAATGAGAACAGTCTGTAGATTCAGAAAATCACATCACTTTACGGTAATGAAGGCTTTTCAACCTGAAAAATACAATACTTATGCAATATCACGATACAATGACATCCAAAATCTGTAATGATGTCTTGTCTCATATCACGATATGAAACAATATCGGTACATTGCCCAGCCCTACTTTGAATTATAGGACAAATCATCCTCTCATTAACATTTAATAGTTCACATTAAAATTACTGAACACATAATCTTTATTATTTGCATTATTTGAACGTGGCAGATTTACTTTAGATACAAACTTATTATAATTTAAACCAATCTTCTTTGCAACAATGAAGCATGTTGCCACTCCAAAACTCATTAGCTAAATGCCTTACAGCGGTTTATTTGAAACATCCCATACACTTTATATCTCTGGAGACTCAACTGCTAATTGTCCATATCACTGGCAAAGCAGAAGGAGGAAAAAAGAATGGATTTAGCAAAGAAAGAGGATGAAACAGACAGAGCGAGACATGTGAGTCACGGCCATCACAGTCTGCGGCTGCTCTGTGAACCTGGTGGTCAGTCATCTATGTATTATCGCTAAAGGGGTTTGAAAACGACTCACATCACTGTTTCATAATCACACACCCTCAAAAAAAATCTGAAGAAATGAATAGAAGCCTCGCTTTGTCTTTGCACTATTTTTAGGATGAGAAACATGGATACACATTAATACCAAAATAAGTGGCAGCAGATTAAGTCTTCCATTTGCAGATAGTATTATCAGTGCAAGTTGCCTGGGGGGACAGAGAGGGGACATATATCCTCAGCCTGTCGTGCCAAGCCCAAATCCGTCTGGCCGAGTGGAATAATCCATGCCAGCTATGGCTGCACACAGTCTGCCAGGACTAACACAGTCAAACAGACTGACACTCAAACACACACACACAAAAAAGGAAGCGTCAACAGCGCATCATTCAAGTCAGTCCTGAATACAAAACAGTCTGATGACATTAAGTTTTGGAAAAAATGCCAATAAAGGCAGTGGAGTGTCAGAGAGAGAAGTAGATGAGCAAAAGGAAAATTTCTTTTGCCCATGGGAGCAAAATTTAACCAAACAATAAGATCAGATTGAAGTTTATTGCCAGATTCCCCTAAAGTATGTGTGCGGCAGACTCTTTCACATTCACAAACAAACAAAAAACATTAAAGTGGAGCACATTATTGCAAAACAACAGCTCATATTCTGGCAGCCTTGGGGCCTCAGTACGTTCAGTATGCTCCACATGAAGTGGCTGTCGGACCTTCAAACAGTGTCTGAAACGCTCCCCGGGGTTTGCTTCAATCAAGCTAGTTTGCACAGAGTGTCATCCAACTAAATGTGGCAAAAGTGTTTATACCCGTTCCAAATGGCCTCACTGGAGGACGGGCTGATCATACCAATGGGGATAATTCGTAACTTTGAGATAGTCTCTCCTCAAAGACAAATAATGGCAGTGAAGTTTAAACTCTGCTTTATTTTCTCACCTCTACACACTTGGCTAATCACTGAGCATGGTTGTTTTATTGTCTGTGGGGGAAAAATGGAGAGACTAAAGATGCCAGCATGCTCAAAATGTTGCTTTAAAACAACTGAAGGTCTACCAAAGTGAGCACACTTTTCAGATTCTCAAGTGTTTTTGTGGAATTGATCAGGTGCAGCCTTCCAGTTCCAAAACCAGACAGTTGTGGGAAGAAGGGTTTCCAAAATCATCTGGCAAACTTAGTCTAAAATTTTTGTAACTTTCCCAAACAAACAATCCAATTATCACACCCAAGCAACAGGGGTTAGGGTTGAATAGCACTATTTCCTGACTCGTCTTGGTTTGAACTTGGCCTCCCTGTGTCCTGCTTCCTCCCACAGTCCTGAGACATGCAGATGAGGTTAAATGGTGGTTCAGGTAATGGATGGATCATGAGTTGCAACTAGCCAGGTATGCAGCGGTGACAAAATATGCAGGATTTGGACCTCAGTGCATGACAACATTATGAGTCTCTCAGAGGATGCACTGTCTGTGAACAATTTGGAAATCAAAATGGATAAAATTCCATGCGAAATGTCTGTTTCAATTCTAGTAAAGCCTTAAGGCATATGTGATGTATGGACAAAAATAAAAAAATGCATAAATTAAAAACAAGCAGAAGACTTTGGAGGGTTGAGGAGGCGAAGATGCTAGCAAGTATGATGGTCCAGTCTAAAAACCAAGAATCTCCAATTCATGTGTCATTAATCAGGACAAATAAATCAAGGCAAGCAAGCTAGAGAAACCAAATATTTGCAGCCCAGCAGGTGACATGTGGATGTGTTTAGTTTTTTTTCCATGTGCACATTTTATAAATTGCAAGCGTGCGTTATTCCTATTTCGAGTGCCCGTTTTACTAAAACAGGTGTGCATTTTATGAAACATGCACACAAAATACAAGACACGTGTGCATTAAAAATAAATAAATAAACATAAACACATCCATGTCACAGTCTGCGCTCTATACAAATATCATGCAGTGATGTATTTAAAATATACAGTACATGTCATTACATTTATTAAACTAACTGTAGTGATTTATGGTGATTTAGGTCATGTGAACTGAGGAAAAAGCTTATGCGGTTGGTTTAATTATTAGTTAGAGCAATAACCACACAGCAGGTGGTTCATTTACTTAATAAATTGTGAGCAGGTCTGAGAGGGAGCGAAATGGAGCGAAGGGGGGTTTTTAAAGAAAGGAGACAAACTCCATGAGTACACACAATGTCAAGGAGATAAAGATATGTGTGGTATGTGATCACTTCCCATGCTAAAATAATCACGCCTCACAACCTCCTTTCACCTTTTATCCTGCCGTCTCCTCCTCTTCTTCACTCCCAGCCCTGAAGAGGACCTCTCAGGCAGAGATAATAGAATTAACAACCCTTAACTGTGACCCCCCCAGCTCTAACCCTATGACCTCCTGATGAGATGAGGGGAGCTGGTCTGATTCTATCCTCCCACCTCTGTGACCTCCCAGGGTCTGGTTTTGTTCTGGCTACTCAGGCAACAAATCCTAAAAGCTAATTTCGCCCTCTGATGTTGCTTGCTAGTTGTTTCTTAAAGTTATTGAGCCCTCCTCTCCTCTCCTCTCCTCTCCTTCTACACTGCATTCCTCTGACAAAGTGAAAATACTTTTTCGCCCTCACTGCTTCCTCCGCCTTCCTCATTACATGCATCCTCCTCTGCTGTCAGCAGCACAAGACAAGGCAGAGAAAAAACAGTCCTCACTATAAATAGAAAACATCTCAAGTGCCTCAAATCGTTCTGATAGTCTTTCATGAGGCGTTTCTCTCTGCAAGGCATTTGATTCGATGTGCAAAAATAAACTCCAATAGTGTTGCAGCCAGCTATTACAGGGTCAACCTGAGGCCACTTTACAACGCAGCCTGACACTCTAAAACTATTAAATGATGCTGAATGGCTTAAAGGCAGCCTCACAGCTTCTGACAGGGACTGTAAATACACCAGGTGGTTGTGAGAGTTCAGCCTCCACATGCCGCCCAACAGCCCCAGATGAGCGAGAGCAGGACTGACAGAAGAAAGAGGTTCCCAGGTAGCTTTCTAACAAGATCCAGAAATGGGGTCTGTGACAGGGAAATAATCCCGTTATGATAAGTCTGTTAATAACGCCAGTACTACCCCGGAGAGGAAGCCCATTATTCCGCAGCAGCAGATCACCCCTTGCAATCACACGCAACCTCCAAGCTGTTCCGGAGACTCTGCTGGGCTCAGGACAGACTTAGAAGAGCGAAAATAAGGCAGAAGAAAAAAGAAGTGGGTTCAGAGGCGAGCACACAAAGCAGGCCGAGTGGGGGTGATGGTCGGGGGTTTAGGGGAATTCCAGTGCCAGGTAGTCCAAACAGAGGCTCCAAAAGAGGCCTGGGCTCTTGGGAACACTGGGTGTCTATAATCCTGTTTGGTCATTATTTGGCCTGCAGACAGACACCGAGGTCTGAACACTTTAAGATCTCCTAGCATGAAAATCGAATCTGAAGGCAGACATAATTTTCTATCCAAACCACATCCTTGACTGCTGAGCACTGAACACATTACTTGTGTCAGTTTTCCCTCTTTTATCATCTTCCTCCCACATTGCTGCCTCTCTGAGATGTTGCAACAATACGAGATGAACAGCAAAAACTGACAGCTGAAATCTACACTCTGGCCTTTTGGCTTAGGCCGTATTTGCAGGAGTTTCAGCTGATGTGAGCTCTCATAATGAGAACAAACCAAGGTGAAGCATCATTAGTCTTGTAAAATCAAAGAGATTATGCGTGCATGTCATCACTTTTTGCAGCAGTTAGATGTGTACTCTAGAGCAAATGTAGCAGAATGGTTTTGGATAGTTTTTGTGACTTAACTGTGTGTGTCTGCAGACTGGTCCTGAGCAGGAGTGGATTCAATTTAAGAACTTCTTTGTTGAAAAATGATGCCTGCCACTTGTAAAAAAGATGGAAGCAACATGCAATATAACCAAAGTAAAGAGTTGAAATATGCTAAAATGTGCATTACAGCTAAGAAGAACTGTTATGTGATGCGGGTTCATCACCACAAACAATGCCTTTCTACCTTAAAATTGCAGAAGATAACTTCTGCCAACGTTAGCTTTAGCATTAAACTCGGTGCAGCTGTTTGCACCGGCTCGCGCTTTATTTCATCTATTGTCGCTCTCTCTTTTAAGTCCAGTTTGAACTGAGACAAAACTGTTGAAGGGAAAGCTGCAGCGGAGTAAACTGGTCCATCTCAGCTCGAGCTCGAGCTCGAGCTCGAACAGAAAGACAGTGTGGCTTGCAGACACTCATAGTGTGTTTGCACACGCTGTTGCTGGCAGAGACGAGTCAGCGCGTAAGGCACCAACAGCTAATCAGCTTGTACCAACGTCATCTATTGCTAAGAAGTGCAGCGTAGACGGGCGAATTAGGGCAGAGCGTACAGAAAGCATCACTGATTTTTCATTTTGCTGTGAAACCCTCGTCTCAGTCGCAAAGAAATATCACGGTAAAAACGGGACTTATTGGAGACCAATTTAGCAGCAAATGGTGTCATTTTTCAATCATGATTACACTCTTAAATCAGGTTACACATCATAATGACAAAATAAAGCCAAAAAAGTTGTCAGTTTCACTTTAAAATGATTTGTTTCAAACATGAAAATATTGATTAGTGTAGCTTTAATCATTGGTAAAGGTAACATTTCCTGACAGACGGCCATGTTTTTACAGTCTTCCACCTCCTTCCTCCACTTTCATCTCTCTTTCCCCTTCCTGACTATTTCCACCCACATCCCTTTCCTCTCTTCCTTGCTTGCTGTGCTGAATTATTGCTCCGCGGCTCTTGTGTCACCCTTCCCTTTTCCATCCCCCTTTCCTGCGACCCCCTGCTCAATGGTCTACACAGCTAGATTTTCATCTGCTCCTTCTTAAACAGCAACACCACAGCGTGACTAACCACAGCCAAAGCCAGAGTGAAGACGGGAGCAACAGGTGGAAAGTATAAGACTGTTAGATCAGAGCAGGGGCTGTGTGAGGGGGGGCAAAAGTAGACATGTCTAAAACATGACCCATTCATAAAAAATGCCTTTGCATAGCATGATTCTACCTAGTAGAGTTTCACTGATCATAAAAATAATAGTCAGTGGTACCAAAACACTTAAGAGTTACCAAAATAAAGCAGGATATTGAAAGAGCTTGTTTGGACCGGCAGAAATATTCCACTTGGCTATACAGAGCCTGGGTGGCCTTGTTTAATCCTGAGAACAGCGATCCCAGTGGATGGAGATTGTGAGAAAGACAGATCTCTACCTCAGAGAAACTAAGGTAGAGAGAAAATCAACTGGCTAGGTGAATCACAATAATCCTCGACGGCTGCTGACAAAAGAAAATCCACAAGTACGGGCAAGGCAGCAGCACGCTGACACACAAAATACCTCACACACATCTAATCCACTCTCCCATTTATTTGTCACGCAGCTACTCGCTGAAACTCCACAATAAAACTTCAAACAGACAAGAAAATGGTATTGGAATGAAGTCGGCCGACTTTGCTGTAAAATGAGAGAAGTCTTTTAATGTTTTGCCAGAAGACCTGAGGTTATAATATGCCTCCATTCCAACACAATGACTGTCTGTCTGAGTGGTCGCTCACTGTCACCTACCCCCACACGTTTGGCTTTAAAGTCTCTCAGTGTGATTGAGAGTGCTGAATGCATGCAAACCTACTCAGTCCTCATTAACCCATCGCCTCGGTGCCAAGTCTCTTTTCACTCAAAACCGCAGAGATATTGTCCTCTATGGCAAAGTAACATGGTTGACATTGTAGCTTCACAAAAGTTGAGTTCTTGCGCTCAGGCTGCTGTGGAGCTCTGACTTTATTAAAGCGGGTTTTCTGTGGTGGCACAAAAGGAGAAATAAGGTTTCTAAAAAGTGAGTTTGTGCAGGATAATTGGCAACAGGTCCTCCCACAGTCCAGTTTTTTCTTCTTCTCTTTTACAACCAGCTTGTTGCCGTTGCAGACTTTAGCTTTCCTCTCTGTTTGGAAGTGTTGCAATGGCAACGGAGGCCCACATTTTTTCTTGCACAGAGCGAGATGAGATAGAGAGAGAGGGGAGAGGGAAAAGGAGGGATGAAAGCGACAGAGGGAGTGAATTGGGGAAAGAGTGAGTGAGTTTTGTGTGTGTCTGACAGTCTGACAGTGGACAGGTTGAGTCGTTAGCATGTCAAAGCATCTGGCCTCAATTCAGACGTGAGAGGCCACCGGATGGAGAGCGGGCTGACCGGAGCTTAGAGTTTTTCTCTTTTTCTATTTGACATACACAAATATAACTGCAGAGAAACTCCCCGTGGGAGTTGACAGAGAGAGCAGCCAGCATCTATTGAAATGGCATGATTTGAAATAAGCAATAGGCCACAGCTCTGTGAAGGCACTATGGTCATGTGGGGACACAAACTACCAGCTACATGCTTATTTAGGGGTCCAGGGTGCTACTTTTACAATGTGCGGTTTTGTTTATGAGTTGTTCTGTTAGTTCCTCTACAGAGAGCACTGGCTGGCCAAATAAAAGTAGAAAAAGTTGTATGCATATTTTGTGAAG
>JAQLOL010000003.1:14885374-14906232 GCA_029783665.1 Naso thynnoides
GATTCAGCCCACGTCAATGCTTTGTATGCTATATGTACTAAATTTATATATAATAAATCTAAAGCTGTCATCTCTTCTAAGAAGAAAGTTTAAAGTGCTTTTCTACAAAATACTAAAATAACACTGCTTTCTTACAAAAGACAGGTAAGAAGACTGACACCACTCTCATGTTTAAGCAATAAATAGGAAGCTATAGCCAGCAGTCAGTTAGCTTAGCTTAGCTTAGCATAATGAGTGGAAATAGTAGGAAGCAACTAGCCTGACTCAGTCTAATGATTATAAAATCCATCTGCCAGCACCTTAAAGGCATATTAATTATTATGTTATATTCTGTTTGTTTGCTAATCTTTACAAAGAGATGTTAAAGTGTAAAAATGAGTTGTGATTTTTATCGGGGTAATGTGCTTGGACTAATGGTGCATTCAACTTACCTTTGAAGTCAGATTTTAAAGTGAGGAGATGACCACATTCCAGTTATGATGGACCATTGTTTGCAGTTGTCACTGTTTGCACTGTTGGCTGATACCAGCCAAAAACAACACACTACATGATAGTTTGCATGCGAAAGCAACATTTAACATGTCCACAGGTGGAAGTTGAACA
Source organism: Naso thynnoides (assembly GCA_029783665.1). Classification (NCBI taxonomy): domain Eukaryota; kingdom Metazoa; phylum Chordata; class Actinopteri; order Acanthuriformes; family Acanthuridae; genus Naso; species Naso thynnoides. The sequence goes on from JAQLOL010000003.1 coordinate 14,885,978, forward strand.
ATTCTGACTGATAATCAGTCATACTGACAGATAAAACTGTTTTAATGACACAAAAACAAGACTTCTTGGCAAATAAACAGTGTAATTTACAGCTCTTTTTACTGTCGATGCACGAAGCAGCCATCTTGGATTTCGAGCCTGATGTTACCAAAGTTTCTCTGAGTTTCCGATTTGGAGTTCGAACCTCCGAGGGCTTGCCTGATGACGTATCCGACTGGAAACTTAGAAATTCTGACCTCCGAGATCAGCTGGAATGCCCTATAATACTTGAGTGGGAGCAGTGACAACACTATTCACAGAAAAACTACACTACAAAAACCAAAATCATGAACTGCCTGGTATAAGATCGTGAATTTGATCAGGTATTTGATGCTAGCTTTAAGTTGACAGTTTTACTAGTTGCTATGGACACACTCCCATAGCAGTTTGCAAGTACTGAGCTCCATACCCAGCCCTTATTAACAATAGAGCTCAAGAGTCCTGCTTAACAGTCAGCTGGCATTGGAGGAAATTGAGGTAACAGCATGTGAAAAAGGGAAAGATCTGGCTGACATTCCTGGTCCATTCCAAATGTTGGATTTTCCAGGAGATTTTCCAGCCACTGACAGTTATCCGGCAGCGGTCAGTGGTCAGGCCCGCAGACACTGGAAATACCAAGAATGCCGGTGGTAGAGACACAGGGATTAGTCTGGCCAGTGGACTACTGTTTATCAGGATCAATGACCAGCTTAGCTTAAGTCTTTGACTTGGACTTAATGCAATAATTGTAGGTAGCTATAATTTCTTATCAGTGCAGGGGCAGGTAATTTTGTCTTTAGCACGGTGTTTACCGGAGTATATGCTTGAAAATCCAGGTTCTCGGGATATTTTGACCTCTTATTGTCCCAGATGAGGAGAGGAGACTAAAGTTTTCCCTCCTAAATGTCCCTTCCTTCCCCCCTGCAGCTTTGGCTCTATGAACAGTGGTGAGGCCATTGTTTCAGTTTAACAGAGGGCAGAGAGCAGGGAGAGGGGACCTGTTATCTCACACTGAAAACATTTGACTGACAATGTGGCCCAAAATGTGAGGGAGGATGAGGAGGGGGCAGTGACGGGAGAGCGGCTTCCCTTCGACCGGGCTTCAGTGATGAAAACTAGGCCACAATAGTTGAAATAGCTCAGCAAAGATATCACAGCTTTAGTGTGAAATCACTGATCATAGTTAAAGCAGATTCAAACACACTTGCACACACACTCAGTGCTACTAAATACAGCCAGGCAAATGAGTTCCACAGCAGCTGTTACATAAGCAGCGACGCCTCAGTTTTACTGTGCCAGCCTCGATGTATAATTCACTTCCACTCATCTGAGAAAATATCTGACATGGCAAAGAAGCACATGTGCAGACGAATTCAGACACGTACAGTCCGTGCTGCTGTAAACTCAAGAAAGATGGAGGGGGGACAGGACTGGTGTGGAAAACACTCATTCAGCAAACTGTAGCGAAGCCAGGCCGACTTCTAATCTCTCGCTGTCTCTCGGTCTTCCTGTGTTCCTGTCTCCTCCTTCAGTGTTCCACCGTGCTTCTCAGCTCGAGGCTTTGCATAAATACCTGGCATGACACTTAGCCTGACGGGACCGCTGGAAAATAACGGAGGTGAGGGCTAGTCCAATGAATCTGGATCCAGTTTTGAGTCCTTTAACAAATCTTTGTTTAAGGACGTCTACATGAAGAACTATGTACTGTTTTTATCTCTCAGCATCATAAACCACAGATGTTATGAAAATTCTCTTCTGACACAGCCCTTTCTCCTCACTGTGAAGAAGTAGAAGCAACACAGTTGAAATCAATCATTCGGCAAATATAAAGTCATAAACTGGAAATTTTCTGCATGGAGGATTCACTTGAGTAACCTGATTTGTCAGAGTGCGGTATAACACCGGCACCTTCATCCTTCTTAAGTTATCAGATGCTCCAAGTTATTGCTTTAACATGATGGACAGTGGACAAATATTTAAGGATGGTACTTGTCTCTCCTTAGCCTCCCACAATGTTGCATTTCACAGTTTTTTGGTGGAGCATCACCAGTTTATTCTTTTCTGTGCCAGAAAAGACGCAGAACAAAAGATCTACAGTGAATGACGGATTTTTTGGATGTGGAATTGAAACAATCTGAGTTTATAAAGGAGCCCTATACAAAATCTATTTACCGCTTGTGGTCGCAGTTCGGGACCATCTTTACACCAAAACAAACCTGCATGTCAGCCGCCTGCATCCCCGTTATCCTGACACTCCACCCACTCCACCCCACCCCACCCCACCCCGTTCTGAGCAACTCTGCTCAGTGCTCAATGGCAGCACCATGTTTGCCTTGAGAGGATAATGTGATTTATTTTCATGCAAAAAACAATTAATTGTCTCTTTCCATGATGCACGGCCGGTGAGAATCTCAATTAAAACACAATATAACAACATTTATGCGACTAAACTGGTGAACAACTGGTGACGTTAGCTGAGCCACTCGTCTTGTCTGTAGGCTACCAATGCTGAGGCCACTGTCGCCAGGAAGCAAGAGACCAGACCTGCTGTTAGCGTTTAGCTGGGGCCTGTAGCTGCATCTACTTGGTGATAATATGATGTTATTTCATGCAAAAAACATCTAATTGTCTCTTTCCACGATGCATGGGGGGTCAGAATCTAAGTCACATCACAACATAACAGCATTTATGTGATCATAGAACACCATATGACTTTAGCCTTCACACTTGTCTGTCTGTAATGCTAGCCAGGCATGGATTTAATTTAAAAATATGCTTGCTGCTCCCCACTTGCTGCGGCATTTTAGAAAAGGGGTGGGGTCAACAATTCCCAAGCGGGGGGGTTCACATGGACAAATCCTGCCTTCAAATAGAACTCGTAAAGTCTAAAGTCTTGTCGTGAATTTGTGTACCACTTAGGCTTGGCGTTCAAGTAGTAACAGCACAAGAAAAGCGTTGTTAGGAAATGGTTATATGGACGCCAAAATATCTCTTGTTCTCCTCCTGGCTTTCTATGTGAAAATGTACGTTTTTACTTTGTGTTGAAACGCCACGTGGAGGAAGAAGAGACGAGACAACGTTATGTTATGTCTAGATCAATAACTTGTGCACACTTATTTCTGATTCTGTACGGGCCAACACGAGCTCTGCCATTTCTGAAAATGTCAGCAAACGTCACAACTTGTGAACGATGTCGTGAATATGACTAGAGGGGGGCGTTCATATGGTCTCTTCTCATGAACATGGTAAACACGGCGCCATTTGAAGGCACCATCTCATGAACGCGCAGCCCTCGCAGCTACCAAAACAAAGAAACTTAGAAGCTCAGTAACAACACAGAGAGAGGGCGTGTGACGTCACTCCCCATTCTAGACGTCAACATGCCAATAGTTCTTTACATGGTAAAATATATTTTTCCTGAAATCTAATACGGCTGAATTTTGTATGTAGCTCCTTTAATAACATGGAGCTGGATCCAAAATGGAGCCAACTATCAAAACCTAACCCTAAAAGGAAGAGGGCGAGAAGAGAGGAAAAACCAAAGGAGAAAAAGAGTTTCATCCTCTTTCTTTCCTGTTACTACTCTACAACATATTCACACCTTACACACATGTTCACACAAGTAGCATGAGTCAACACGGCCAGAAATGTTACGTGTAATTGGCCACACGTGACACACATTTGCCTCATTTGTTTTGTTCGGAGCAGATGAGGTAACCCAGTTTCTGTCCCCTCTCTCACTCCCCTCCACTTCAACCCTCCAGTTACACTTTACGTCAGCGTTTGCATCTCGACACCTGCCCGTTTACAGCCGCCGTGTTTATGGAGCGAGACGTCACTCCTCCTAACTCTGCCAAAAACCCAGTCTGGGTAATTACAGGCTCCTCTCCAGTGTGCTCTCACATGAAACCTCAACACGACACGGTCAAACTGACAGCTACAACAAAGAGTTGAGTGAATGACTGCTCTGACTGTAAACATATCTGCTGACACATCACTCGTGGGCCATAACAAAGTTGATGAGGAACTACAATATGTGGCCCGAGGCGCAGGAGGAGTCTTGTAATTACACGAAGACAGAAAAGAAACAACAGCAGCCTCTGTCTCCTGAAGTGCTTCATCATCAAAAGAAATACAAAGATTCCTTTGAGTCTTCTGGAGAAACACGATTTATACGGGTCACACTTCTGAGATGCGGCCTAATTGTCTGGTAGAAATACACAACCAATGCTGCCTCATCATCTTCAATGTGAGCGTGTGTGCAGACAGATTGAATAACCCCTTCCTCCTCCTCTTTTATCGTCTTCCTCCTCCTCCAGTCCTACTGTCCAGAGAGTGGGACAGCTTCTCTAAAGGCTGAAGTTTCAAATCAATACCTGAGCCGTCTGTAATGAGCAGATTACCCACAGTCACACTCACGCTGCAAAAAACTCACAATTTCTCCACGACAAAATCCGGCTACCAAGCCTGTTTGTATCTGCATGTGCAGGCCAAAAGTGTCCAGGGTCACTGAGAGCAGATGGTCGCAAAACTTAGGAGAACTAGGAAAACTGACTTAACTTTCCAATGCAAGTCAGTTGATTCTGAATCATCCAGCTGCCTTCAATCTCAGGCAAAATGACTAAAAAGGTTTAACAGAAATTCTCTATCACAATCTGCCTATTTAGATTTCAGTTAAAATGGACTTCAGAGGTTTTCATCAACTTCTTGGCTTTCACTTGCATCCCTCAAAAGTTTCCAGTCCTGTTAAAATCAGTGTCTCCGTGTGAATGGGCCTGCCGAGCAACTTTTGTTTCAAAATCTTTCCGTTACACACCTTCCATCGCTGCCATTTCCGCAACTGACACCCTCTTGAGTGGCTTCACACTGACTCAAGGCTCTCATGAATACAAAGTTTCCACAAGCAAATTTGTCTTGATGTAAACGAAGCTGAACTGAGATACAGAGCAGGGTGAAGAGAGCCTGAGTTTGGAGAATATAAGACAAACACACAAATATTATGCAGACATATGCACAAAAAAATCTCTCCTTCCATACTCACCCCAGTGAGAGCCCTGCATCGCTGCTTCCACTTGTCTCTGTCTCTCTTGGAAAAAAAAAGTAAAAAATCACTCCAGTCTGTTGGCTCAGATTCTCTCCGTCTCTCCTCTTCTTCTTCTTCTTCTTTCTACCTCTTTTCCGCGACACTCCAGTTTTCTCCTGGTGCGTGCGCCGTGCACCACGACCTCATATCCCGACACGAGGACTTTCAAATGGAAGTCCACTTATTTTCTTGTCCTCTCCTCCTCTCTCTTCTCACTTCACTCTACTGTTCCCCTTCTCAGCTTTCCTTCCCTGCTGTCTGCCTTAGCACCGCCTCCCCCTCCTCCTCCCTCTCATTCCTCCCTCCCCTCTCTCACTTTTGTCTGCCAGCCCCCTGCCTTTAGTTTCCCTCTTTTAACACACAGACACACACACTACTCTCCTCCCCCCTTCTCTTTTTAGCCTGAGCTCCATCCATCCCCTCCTCTTTCACACATATTCTCTGCATCGACTCGATCCTGCGTCACACTGAACATCTTTACGAAATGTTATCCACTGTTTCTGTTTTGGTTAATGTTGAAAGCAGAGCGGCCCAGGGGCATCTGGGGAACCTCTCGCCCCCAATTTTTAGCATCTATGCTTTTGGTAAATATCAGTGCAGTGGCAACCAGTTTTGCAATTATCGAACAACACTGATCACATCGAGAGCTGCAGCCGCTGCACAGAGATAGGGGGCGGGTCAGTTTACTCAGATGGGGCAAATTACATAACATATTTCTGCTCATCTTTGTGCTTGCGCACCCCACATGGTTTCTTGTGCACATGGTGGTGTAGAAAGGACAGAAAGCAGGGACTGAATGAGTGTAAATAAATGAGATCTGGTCATCGTCATCATCACCAGTTTGTTTGGGTGCAAGTTTACTGAAGCTAAATTAAAGCTACGAACACATGATTACATTACATACTGTTTACCCGGTTACAGTGGTTCCTGACCTTTTTGGTGCTCAGATGAAACCACGTCTTCTTGTGATCTATTGTCACAATTTGTGGCCTCAGTGTGCACACGAGCTGTCAGGAGTTTGAACAAAGAGATCTTTCCTGCTCAGGATGTTTCTCTTAAAATAACTTTGCAGTTTGAGGAGGTGAAAATATCAAGTATTGTCTAGTAATGTTCTGCCAGACAAACAGTCTAAAACAGACGGACATTACATCTAAAAATATAAAGAACAAAGAAAAGTAGCAAATCTGCGTATTTGCTACTTTCGCTGATAGCATGGGCCTATAAAGGACAATGTCAGGCTGTGGTCAGTCCACAACTTTGAAAGTTTAATTCCTTAAAATCTCAACAACTATAAGTTAGATTTCCATGTTACTTTGTAAAGATATCAGTGGTCTCCATGGGATGAATCCTAATGACTAATGGTAATTCCCTGACTTTTCCTCAAGCGCCACCATGATGTTGACATCATAACTTTCTAATTTAAAGCAGCAGTCGGTAACTTTGGGGTAAACATCAATAACTTTTTTGTGTTTTATTTGGAAAAAAAGTCATAATACCCACAGACAGCTGTTAGTAGGTGACGTGGTCTGAGAGTATTGGGAGATCTCAGTGTTTTCTCATGCCTCTGTATTCAGGATTGATAAAAATCCTATTGCTCTCGTTCTATTTGATCAGTTAATGACGCTCTCTGTGCGCTCTGTCCTGATTGGTCTACACTGCACTTTTTAACTACAGGTGACGAGCAGATAAGCTGTTCCTAACTTACACTCTGCTTCACCACTGCCGACAACAGTGTGTGTCTGCAAGCGACATCGTCAGTCGGCTCAAGCTCAAGCTGAGACGGACCAGTTTACTCTGCTGCAACTTTCCCTGCAACTGTTTGGTCTTGGTTCAAACTGGACTTGAAAGACAGAGTGACCGCAAGTGAAAAATTAAATGGGAGCTGGAGCTAAAACAGGGAGGGGAGGCTGCAGTGGAGTTGCTTCCCAACAAGTGTCATGCTGCAGCTAACGTTAGCTTGTTAGCTCATTAGCAAAAGTTACTAACTGAGGCTTTAATTGCACAACACTATATCAACCTGAACTGCACTCTGTGTTTATTGGCAAACTAGAAAGCTAACAGCTGCTAAACTAAGGTGGTTACCAGTGTCAACCCACCTATGATGGGCTACATCTGCATGTTAGCATTGTCATTGGGAGCATGTAAGCTGCCTGATGTTAGCATTTAGCTTAAAGCCCTGCCACGGCCTCATCAAGCTGCTAGCATGGCTGTGAACAATTACTTGATTATCAGAACAGTTAAACTGTTTTATTATGTATTCTGCATTTCATCTTTTGATTAATTCACCAATTGCTTCAGCACTAAGCTATTTATAAATCAACCACAAGCTGCTTTGTTGTGCGGTTCATTGTAACCACTTTAGGTTTATTGTTGTGTGCTTCCATGGAAAACTGGTAGGAGGGCTGAGTAATGCTGAAGGAGTACTGTTTGTGTGTGTGTGTGTGTGTGTGTGTGTGTGTGTGTCTTTTCTGTCTTTACTGGAACTTCCTTGCACCTCCCTCTGAGTCCCACAGTGGTATAACAAGTGAGAAGAGAGTTCACTTCTGCTCTCTGACTTTGCACTTTACTGCCATTAACACAGCTGCCCTCTCCATGCTGAAAATACAACACCAAAAAGCTTTTGAGTCCTTTATGTGTGTGTATAACACTGAGCATGTTTGTTTGTGTGTGTGTGAGTCAGCAAGAGTTTCTGTTTCAGCCTTAGAATAGGTAATGTACGAACGGAGTGTTTAGTGCGATGAATGAAACAGGGCTGAACGTGACCCTTAAGAAAACTTAAACTTGTTTATTGGGTAGACTTTTAGAGGGATGAGAATAGCACACACACATTGGAGTCTACCTCTTTTCTTGTTGTATCGTCACTCACATCACATGTTTTTCTTATGTTTCTTACAAGGTGCCGAATAACCTGAACAAGTCATTGATAAGGGTAAACAAATTTCTGTCTTTAGCCACTTGGGGGCAGTGCAACAAGCAGTGCACTGACATGATATCATTTGAAAGTTACTGTGGCCAAAGTGTTAGCAAACAATTAAATATTTATACATTCAGCGGATATGGGCACCATTATAATTCATTTGGAGTTGTGTTTCTAATGGGTCCCATTCGATTCTTGTTTATATGTATTATATATTTACACCTTTTTTCTTATATAATCTTTCATTGCTAAAGGAGAAGTTTGGTTTTTTTTACACATTAAGCCTTATAGTAAGGATATTCACAATCATATGCTATGTTCTACAGCATTATTATGATGACCAGTCCTGAGAGCTGGAGCTCCTTTCTGATGTCACCGCTGGAAACAACACAGGTGCATCGGCACTCAGTTAACCGTCAACCATCAAAGAACACAATGAACGCTCATTTTAAAATGATGTTTAGTTGGGTCCTCCCGTGTAGCGACACTAAAACACAAAGTTAAACAACGGCATATGACCGGGAAACAGCTGTTTGTTTGTTTTTTTAAGTGGCTGAAGGAGCCGTTTCTGGCTTGTGTGCTGTTTTTTAACTTTGTGTTTTAGTGTCGGCACATGATGGGACACCACTTAACATTCGGTGAGTTTCACGTCTTTTAAAACGAGTGTTTGTTGCGTTATCCGATGGATTAGCCGAGTGCAAATGCACCTCTGTTGTTTTCTGCTAGCTGTTTTGAGCTCCAGACTGCCATTTGATGTTCTGAGCTTTAAGAAATTTAAGCAAGTGGTATGAGCCAAAGTCGAAGCAAGACTTTTGACTTCAGTTTAGCACAGCCATCAGTACTGGCTTGAAGTTAAAGTGCAAAACCCAAAAATGAAAGAAACAAAATGTCTATAAAGGGTCAATATGTCCACCAGCTAGTTAATAATTCTGCTGTTTAATGCCAGACAGGTTGCATACAGCATCTCTGAGTTTATTGGAGCTGCTAAGAACAGCTGTCTGCTGCCCGAGACCGAACCAAAACAGTAAATTTGCAGCACTTAAAACCAAAACAAAGAGCCGGATGAGAGGAAACGCATTATCGGGTGATAATTGTTCCTGCAATCATTAACAAGTGACTCCTTTCACACTCCTTATAGTCATTTTAATGCACTGTTAACATATAAATGCTGATTAGTGTACCTTTAAATTGAAAAACGAAAAACTAGTGGGAATTCTACGGAGTCCTTTGTGTTTTGAAAGTGACCTTGCCGGAGCAGGCGGTGGGTTTGGTTGTGGGGCAGCTAGTGAAGGAAGGGGACAGCTGGGCTGGGACAGGCTGAGCTGGACCAAAGGAGAGCAGACAGCAGATCTGTAATGGAGACGGTGGAAAGAGGAGAGGAAGACAGCTGCTGCTGTGTGGACCACGCATTTTTATCACCCCACATATCTTACAAACACCCCTTTTACTGCGAAGCCTTGAGCTGATAGAAATGATGAGTGGCTAATGTCAGGAGTGTGTGTTGCTGAACAGCGAAACAAAAGGATGTTAACATTTTATATTGAGTTCTGTGAAAGAGGAGTGTTGAAGGAATTAGATTTGTGTCTCAAGTAAACAAACACAGTGTCCCTGACACCTGGCTGCCGTATGGAACAACACGGGCTCAGATTCCTGACCCCTTAACCCCTCATCTTCTTCCCCTCCTCCTCCTCCTCCTCCCACTGTGTCACACACTCCAACTGCCATCCATTTCCAAAACCAAATCCCTAACCAGACACTTCAAAGGCAAAGGCCGCGACCCCCATTTCCATTAATGTGTGTGTGTGTGTGTTCGTGTGACAAAGTGACCACAGAGGGTCACTCCAAACAGAGCCCATACGGTGAAATCAGAGCACTGATCAATGTCCCCAACTCCCCGAAACACAGGACGGAAAAAAGAACCACACAGAGAGGGCGGGAGAGAAAGAGAGAAAGAACAAGAGAGGTAGGAGGAGTGAGGGATGCTTGAGTCAGCACATATTGAAGGTCAGAGTCGTCAGAGAAGGATTTGTCTGCAGAGGGCGTTTCGTATTTTCGTGTGGGTCTTTACCTCAGAGCGTCGCCCAGCGAACTCCTCCTGGAGGTCTGGGGGGGAGAGGGAAGCAGCAGAGAGTTCTCATCCCAGGACGTCACTCCTCTCTCAGCCTCCTTTTCGCTCTCTGGCCTGAGGGAAAACACAAAATGTTAATATTAAGCTGTTGACTCATAATTACATCAACGCTTGTAGCATTTGTATTTAACTTGCAATTAATGCTGTTTTTAGCAACTTGGGAGCAGCACAAACCATAGTTAATACTGTAAACTTGTTGGCAAAAAGTTGCTTATTTACGGAAGAGTTACAGAGCATCATTATCATTTATTTGGAGTCATGTTTCTGGCCACCTGACAAATACTGAGGGAAATATCTGACTCTTGTTTAACACTGGGCAGGTACTGCTATTAAACAATGCCACAAGAGCAGTGAAAATGAATCAAAACAGTAAAGTTGTAGCCGATCGATATCAAATATCAACAGCGTTGCAGCTTGATCAATGTTAATTTTTCACAAAGAGACATTTAAAGGCGGGGCTTAAGTTATTTCAAAAACAACTTCACAATCCAAACATTTTTAACACCTGTCCTCATCTCTCTTTCACCTTCATTTCCTGTCATATCTCTTCTGCACGCTGCCAAATAAAGGCACAAATTGGCCCTACACCCACTCTAAAAGGCTGACTTATTTTAAGCTTTACATGGTAACATTGGCAACAGAGAAAGAGAAAGAGGTTTGAGAGACCAAAGTAACCTGTTAGAAAAATACAGCAGTGAGGCGGTCATCAGTTGCAGGAGAGCTTGCTGATATATTGAATTTGGTTCTAATGTGATTTTCTTATTAGCTTAAAATTTCTTTTCCTGGTTTAACCGGCTGCATACATGTTCAAACAAATCTCTGACTTCAGATAAGTGATGTATATCATCAGTGATTCAATTCCAAATATAATCTTTTTTCTGCTGTTTATGCACTCGTTTTTTTTATCTTCTTTTTCCAAAGATGCTAATTCAGCCTTTCTTTTTAATTTGTGGGATTATATCATCTGATCTCGCGCCTTCCTCCTCTCTGCTTCCTCCCCAGCACCTCTCCGCTCTCTATACAAGCAACCGATGAGGTAATCAGTCAGCTTGTTACACTCTGATAAGTGATACAATACAACTATTGATTCTGGCCCGTGTGTGCCAGTGCAGGGGTCAGTGCTACCAAATCGCCCGGCTGCCGGGCCGAGTCTCAGGGCTGCTTTCAAGGAACCACAATCAGATGCTGACTGGGCTCTTTCACAGCTATTGTCACAGACGGACTGGAGGAAAATGGATGGTCAGGCTGACAGACTTTCCTTCGTACACCAAGTGTTGTCATGACAAATTTTATCATCCAGGGTTTAATGTTTTGTTTAGTCTGCACAAAGCATCAGCTATTCGGGTCAAACTTTAATCAAAAATGGATGAAAATATCATTTGGTTCCCACAGGAGCAGCAGATATATCTGTCGCAATGTTAATGACATTACTCCAGATTATAAGGCAGAAAAACTTACAGTGCAAACAACAGAGGCTCCAGTACCGTTATCTATCTACAGAGATGCTAGAAAAATGCTAATATCATTTGGAAAACAGGAGACATAATCTTTTAAGCTAAATCCAATATATTTCATGTAATGCTGACGAATGATCTCATAAAACATGATAATTGATTAGTCTCCAGTTTTCCTTAGAGCTCCGATGCTGCTGAAGCTCAAATAGCTTAATATCATGAAATGAAATCATGTGTTGGTCCGTGTCCGTCACCAGAAAATCTCACAAACTCATGATTAGATTTTAATGAAATATGGAGGTCTGTCAGGCTTTTGGCCAAGCAACCACTGACCAAAGTGGCAATCAGGTCCTGTTTTTTTTTTCTTCTCCCATTAGATGATTATTGTTTCAGAATTTGAAATATGATTTGATGGCTATGTGCCTTGCAGTGTTTCTGCAAATACCAGGGAGACAGGGACTATTCATATAGAGGTGAGCATCACTTGGTCCCAACCAGACGTCCACAGGAGGACAGATGGACAGGGTCATCCCGAGGGAACATAAGGGAGGGTATTGGATGAAATTGGTAAGATTACAGGGTGAGGGTTAGTTACTTTAATGCCATGAACCCCTTTAAGAATTCAGAAGATTATAAGAGATAGTATAATTTGTGTTGTTGCAAAACAAGTGTATAAGATTTCATAGTCATCCATCCAATAGCTGTTGAGATTTGTCAGCCTGGGTCACATGACTGATAGGGTGTCCATTTCCATAGCACCCAAAAGATAGACAGTTTACAGGCTTCATTGAAGTCAGGATAATCACGAAACGCAAGACTGTAGTGCATTCCCCACTAAAATAAGAGTGATTATAAGATACTTGTACTACGATTATAAGGTACTGTTGCTGAGCAACAAAAACAATTAACATGTTCCTGCACAATAGCTTACTTTATAAGCTACAAAAAGGGCTCACTACTTCACTTTTGTGTCTGCTTCCGTCCTTCTCTTCATCCTTCTCCGAGGACTATCTGGAAAAATGTCTTTCTTTTCTGTAGTTTGTTACAAAGTAGCCTAGCAACTGACAGTGGGTAATTAAAACATCTGTTTAGCAGAGTAATACCAGAGACGGTTAATAAGACCTCCCACTGACCGTTCACTTCCTGTTTTAGTATCACATGGGTTTTGCCATGGCCCCGCCCCTTTAGGACACTAGAGGCAGTACTGTGTCCATTTATTCTTGTGGGAGAAATGAACATGATCACAGATTTTGACCAATCCTTTCGCCCCATTGTCACCAAGACACATATTGGACCCTTTTTCACAAGTAACGCAAGTAACGTATCTTGCAAACTATCTGATACAAACACACATTTCAGACAGACCTGTCACTGTCACAGTAGCACATTCTTGCAAGATCTGGGAGCAGGTGCTTCCTGCTTTGCTTCACAACGCACATAAATGGACATTTAAATGGTCTTATAGGTGAAACCATGAATTAAAAATCGAAACTTACATCAAACAAATATCATGGAATGCGAAATCCATCTGCTGTAATCCACTCACACGACGTTATAACACTTCCAGACAAGGCGAAGGGATGGTGGTTCCTAACTCTCGTTATGGGAGACTTGGCTCTACCCACTTAGGGAACAAGAAAGTGTATACCATTTCACACCGTTGGCACAGCGTAGAGCTGGTGATCTTGGGTTAATAATTGACTATCTTTGGTAATACATAAAGTTAAAAGTCCCAGTGCTGTTATACTCCATATCAGCACTCATGGAACGCCCCTTGTCCAATCAAATTGCTTGGTAGGAACTAACTGTTGTATAATGTACTACATGCTCACTCTATCTCTCCCTCTCTCTCTCTCTCTCACACACACACACACACACACACACACACACACGTACGTGCTCACATAAATCCATAGATCTGACCCCGGCCTGATTATGGTCAGCTTTACATTTTTCAATTTTCATAAATCCCACTTCAGGGCCACAAGAAATGACCTGTGATCTCTGCAACTCATCTCACACAGCAGCAAACACACACACACACACACACACACACACACACACACACACACACACACACACACACACACACACACACACACACACACTCCTTTCAATGCACTTTCTCTAATCAGGAGATGACATCTCACCCTGTATGACAGGCTGATATGAACCCATGGGTGCAGATTAGACAGAGATTATTAATCCTTTAGATCACTGGAGGATAGATTACAGCACTATGGCAGCATATGTCCTCACCGCAGGGAGCACATTTACTGTGAGTACAATGACACTATGATTTAGGGTCGCACTCCCATAGGGTGCGGCGGTGTTAACTTCGGCTCAAGCTCTTATGAAGGTTATGCAGCCTGTGTGCCTCAGGTTCACTTTTGTTAATCCAAACATTAGAGTTAGTGGTTTACGTCAGGTCTCTGCTGTGGTTCAGCGCTGTGCTGATGAGGGAGGAGTAACTGAGGGCGGAGGAGAAAGTAGCTGCTGTCACACAGAAGGTGTGGCTAAATCTGAGCTAAGGTGACTCTTGCAGAATCAAACGAGAGAGAGAAATGTCCAGCTAAGGCCTGAAGCACTGACGAACACATGGATACACATACATTACACATAAGGTGATAGAGGTCAAAGTAACATGCATGAAATTGGCCAATAGAAAAATAAATCAGGCTACAGAAGTAAGCATCCTTCCTCCGTTGATTGTAGTTAGAGGACAGAATGACACTGGTTCCCAAAGTGGAGATTCGACCTCTTTTTCTCTTTAGCCAGAGTTTTCCCGAGGCAGATGTGCACACAACTTCATTCATGGTGACTCGCTCACCTGTATCACTGGGGGTAACCCCAAAAAACTCAAACAGCGGTGGAGGCTTTTCCCTTTTTTACTCGTCCTACGACATCATCCTCACCACTCACAGCTGCCATCTTTTTTTCAGCTGAGGTGCCTGTTCTACCAGTTGAGACTGACCTCTGTTGGCTCATGCTTTGCACTACGGCAGTGTTTTTGAAAGTGGAGGTCCTGAGGCCCCCGCTGGGGTCACCAGGGGGTGCTTTGGGTGTCGTGGAAACTTGGAGAAGGGTGGTGGTGGTGGTGGAGGAGTTAAATAAAATAAAAATCAACATTCAACATTATGTGATGATAAAATTTCAATATATGTTTTTTCCAGATGTATATTAAAATAGCTACATGTGTTCTTTTTAATGTAAATCTTTCAATCAAAAAAAACAACACACACCACTCAGGCCAATCATAACTGAGCAGCTGCCATTAGTGACACTGATATATCAGAAAGTTGCTGTGCCCGTGAAAACTAGTGACCTACCTCCTCTTAAAAATGGAAAAATTTCCTTAAAAAGACAAAGACCACCAGACCACAAGACCGAAGATGACTCAGCTGCAAAAGAGGCACAACCACAAGTTACGAAATTTTGAAAAAGGGGGGTCCCCACCAGAGGCTAATGCTATATGGGGTATATACAGAACATATATACACAGTACCTTAAAACATCTTGCCCCAAAACATCTCTGTACTCATTTTAAAAGAAAGGCTGTATTATTGACCTTAGTGAAAATTATACCTACTGCATTTCTTAATGCCCCGTTATACTGCAATACCTTAATACCATTGAAGCATACTAGGGATGCAATGGAACTTTATTACTGCCAACTCTTTACTTGATAAATCCACTCATTGTTTTAGTGTTTTGTTTATTGAGTATTAAATATTCAATACATATTCAAGAATATTGAATATTTTGTCTATTAAATACCAGAAAATACTGAAAAATGTCCTTTGCAGTTTTCCAAGGTGACATCCTCTGATTTCTCGTGTTCTCAGACCAACAGTCCAAAACCCACAGATATTAAATGCATAACCATGGATTTGTAAATGTTTGTTCACAAAAACTGACACAATTATTCGACTTTTATCCTTTGAAAACGGAAAAGGGTATACTGATTATTTAAATAGTCAAATAGATTATCAATTTATTTGGTATTAACTGACATTTTTCTCTAAAAATAAGCATACAGAAAAAATCGTTTTTGGCTCTTCCAGTGATTTACATACTCATGTTGGTGTAAACCTTTATAATACCATTAATCAATCAATTGAGTGAGAGAAAATCACTTTAAGTCATTTTTCAAGCAAAAATGCCCTAAAATCTTTGGACACCGCTTCTCAAATGTGTTCAGCATGTGTCACTTTTTTGTGCAAACAGGAAATCTGAAGAAGTCATGTGGCTTTAAGGAAAGTGGGATTGGATTTTTCCAATTCGGGACAAAACCATATTATATATTAAATATATGTAAATATATGATATTCAAGAAAAGAATCACTAGACAAATATTGACAATAGATAGTTCCATTCCCAGCCACACCGGAGATATTTAAACAGGAAATGCTGAATAAGCTGAGAGCATTTCGCAGGAGATATTGTCATACTGCTCTTTGTTCAATATTGGAGCTGAGAAGTTGACAACATAGATTCTACATCAGAGCACAGTGGATGGGAACAGTAAAACACTTCCCAGGATTGCAGCAGTCAGGTAATGGCATTCCTCAGTATGACTCTCCATTTCAGCTGTCATTAAATGAACACTCATATTGTACTCTGTGCCCGACACTTTGCCGGCTGCCGTTTTTCCAAGAAAGTGGAAAGCTGCTTTGTTGCTATAATATGCCCTGTGTGATGCTTGTCCCACTTTCCAGCCTGCTTTCATTGTGTAAGCACACATACATAAAACATGATTTGCTGCTTCAATTTCTGACTTTTATTCAGCAGGGATTTGGTGGCAGACAACATCAGAGCCATGAAAAGCAGAGCAGAACAGCGGCGAAATGCAACTCTCCCTCTGATCCTCCGAGCGAGGGAGGCAAAGACAGAAAGAGAGAGAGTTGGCTATGTTACAGAGAACAAGGTTTAATCACTGACCTCTACACTTACAACTGAAGACAAATGGCCATGATTAATGAGGCCCATTCATCTTATGGTTAAGAGAAAAAAAACAATGGGAACTTCATTTGCCCATGGTGCTCTGATAGATCTGTCTGCTGTATATATTAAAGTCCACTCCTGTTAGTTTGCACTTTACCTCTGATCAAGGAGCTCAGGTCAGGCTCAGTGCAGATCCACCGTTGTGCACTAGAGGGCAGCATGTCGAAGTCTGGCAGCTATAATGTGGGCTGCTCTCAGTTCAAACTGATCTGATTTACAGGGAAACACTTTTGTTCTAGTAAATAAGAAAAGAAATAAATGATTGAAATATGAACTTTAGGGCATTTTTCAGGAATACCTGAACTGTTACCGTGAAACTGATACAGAATTTGGCTCTGGAAGGACGGAAGATTTTTCCAGGTGTGTATCAGACATTACTGAATTCCTCCCCAAACCCAAATATCTGGACTCGGTCAAAATGGGAATTAGACCTGCAACAGAGTACAGTAATATCTGTAGGGACTCCACAGTTTTATCTAAATCCTCCACAGCGCATATCACTCCATCCAGGCATAAAAGAATGGACTCGACCTCTGATCTCTGTCGGATGATTGTGGACAAGTGTGGGATTCATATGCTGTGGCGCTGTCCTGTAGTCAAAGGCCTTTTGGAAAGATGTTTTTAACCTAATTTCAGTTAAAATGCATATAGATCTTTCACCCTGTGTGCTTGTTGTTGTACTCGTACACAGAACGGCACAACTAATGTCAAAAAGAGATTTTTAAAAAGTAGGTCTTGTCATTTTGGCAGCAAAAAAAATTATTCTGTTAAACTGAGAGAATTGCAAACCAAGCTGTTTTTCAATGGAAACAAGGTTAACTGAATTTAATAATATGGAATCTATAACAGAAATGATAAGAGACTGTGACCACAATTCAACAAAGAATTGGTAACAAGAAGGAAATGTGTTTTTACAACAGTCTAGACATGAATTTGTTACCTTGATTACACTGCATGTTAATATGGTTATTTACTCTTCTTTCTTTTCTATCTTTTCCCGCTAAACTGTTTTTGTTGTTTTTTCATGTCAATAACAATGAAGTTCCTAAAGCTTAATACCACCATGACATTGTGAAGAGGACATGAATTATTGCCCAGTCATGCTTTCTGCTTTCTATTTTCTGTGATGGAGGATCATGTACTGCCCTGCACCCCCCATGCACCCTTCCCTCTGTTAAATTAAAAAAAGAGTGGAAAAAATAAAATATGAACTTTAGAAATCTGGGTTCTTTCTTTTAACTGTATCCATCAATGTTTTATGAGCTGAGGCCTGAAGAAAACCTGGAAAAGACACTAAGATCCTTTACTTAAAGGGCATCTCCAGTCATAATCAATGTTTGCCTCATAACCTATGATGTTGTTCATATCCTGGTAGTCGCCTCAGCGGACATGAATTATCTTGCGACGACTACCCAGATAAAAACAACGCGGATGCCGGTAATTTTGATTTTGGTTGAATTATCTTTTTAAAACGAATTTTAAAATTGAAGCAGTGGTCAAAATGAGGAAACGTGCAACCACAGTCCGCTGCTCATACGTGCACTCTTACTCAGCACTGTATTCTTGAACAAAACTGAATATAATTGTCCACACGCTGCAGTTGGGTGTGTGGATGGTGTGAAATGAACTGATCATAGGTGATTTGATTTATGAGGCAGACATTGATTATGACTGGAGATGCCCTTTAAGTGAAAGTACTCTCAGTAAAATTTATTTAAATTATCAACAGTAAAAGTGACACTTTTGCAGGACACATATATTATTTCTAAATTAGATTCTTAATACTGACGTTAGCAAGTTGAGTCTAGAGGTTCTCAACCTTGGAGTCAGGTCACTCAAAAAGGGCCTCAAGATATTTTGGGGGGTCATGAGTAATTCATTTAAGAAAACAAATCTATATGGGGGGGGGCTTTGCTTAGATATAATATATGGTGAAATATCAGATAAGTTTTTGTCCTTGAGCTTTTAACAGTTAAATATATGAAGCTATCTGAGAACTGCAGAGGGGAAATCCCTCTATCACATCTGAAATCAGACAGGAGACCCTGACTACACTGCTTTTTGTAAAGGATGTAAACTTTTGCCTGATATTTAATAACGTCTTAGCCAGTGGCGTGCACAGACATTTGGAAGGGCCGGGGTGAAAATTAAAAGGGCACCTACTGCAAAAAATTAAAAGGGCACATACTGCACACCAGTGGGGCAGGGGCAGGGCCCCACCGGTACGCTTAGGGCAGGCATGTCCAAAGTGCGGTGCAGGGCCAAAGGCGGTCCAGCCCAGGGACGGAATTTTAATGGCCTGTCTCTCAAAATATAGTCTATGTGGACCTCCACACAATGTTGTTCAATTAAGAAGTTCACTTTGCGTTTTGCAGCAATGTCCGTCACCTTTCAAAGTGCTGTGTCCTTGAAGATACGAAAGAAAGGTTTGCCATGTTATTGATCACTGATATCCGAAAGAATTACTGATTCTTTCAGTTCTAATGTTATGTCACTGAAAATAAAATTGTAACTCTACTGTAGGTCAATGTGATTTGATTTGATTTTTTTCCCCGATGCAAGAAGCAGCTAGCCCCCACATATTTTTACATGATCCAATCTGGCCTCGAGAGGGTAATTTAGTGCACAGTGTTTTTGTCCATCAGGGCACCCCCCACCCCACCCCACCCCTGTGCACGCCGCTGGTCTTAGCCCATGATACTGCACGTTTTTTTTTTTTAAGGAAAAATAATCGAAACTGGAGCTGTCAGATAAATACAGTGGAGAAAAATTACAATATTAGCTTTTACAATTTAGGGGAGTAGAAATATAATTAAGTATGACATGGAAACATTAAAAATATTTCAATTTTGTATTATATAATATAGTACTTCAGGAAATGTACTTCCACCACAGCCAGTGAAGTGACCTCATCATGTCAGTACTCAATCCTGAACAGAAACAACTAATCGATACACACACACACACACACGCGCGCGCACACACACAACCTCCTTCAGCTCTCCTCTGTAATGTTCCTGTAAGATTTCAGATCTGCAGTCGTTCTCTTGGAGGCTAGATTAGATCAGATGACATGAAATGGTGGTGGTGTGTGTGTGTGTGTGCCTGTGTGCGTGTGTGCGTGTTTGCGTGAGGGGGAGGGGGGTCAGATCTATCTCTGTAACCAATCTGAAGAGCAGCAGCTGATGTTCAGCCACAGCTGCACACAATCAACCTCTCACCTACTATGAAATTTCTTTCTGAAAAAACGGATGATCTTGCACGTTCACGGACAGCTGATGACTAATGACGTCTTCTGTGGGGAAACTGTGGGACACGAGCAGGAGCAGCAAAAAGTCGACTGCGCACAGGAAATGAAAAAAGCAAGGGGGAAATTAACAAATGAGACCAAAAAAAAAGAAGAAAGTTTGCTTTTGGTTTGTCAGAGTTTCAACCTCAACCAAAGGAAAAAGCTTTGTCTCAATGAGTTCGCTGCTGCTGTAGTAACAATTTGTCTGTCTGGAGGATCTGAATCATCTCCTTTCATTCACTTTGTCCCTCCTCGCATCTTTCTCCCTTCCTTGAGCTTTTCTTTCTTTGTGCTGAAAACAATTCTGTGCACAGATTCTGTCTTTCTCGGCTCGAAGCAGAGGGAACATAATGTGCCGGGGG
>JAQLOL010000003.1:14948241-14977992 GCA_029783665.1 Naso thynnoides
ATCGAAATGCTGGCCAACATTTGATAGTTATTTTAAAGCCAATATCAGCCGATACCAATAACATGCCCATAATATCGTCCATCCCTGCAACATTCATTTAAATTTCAGGTAAAACATCTGCCCTTGTGTTCACCTCACGTCTTAAACTTTGAAAACAAGTCAAAGTGCTTTAATGAAGACTTCTGATGCACAAAGCGTGCGGCCACGTCCTTCTCTTTTCATGTCTTTGATCAGCGCCACTGACTGGACCTCAGCCCCTCAAGCCGACCAAAGCAGCACGTACAGCATCTCACGCCCTGACATCAGCCTCATTAGATTCAATCAAACAAGCGGTTACGTCAGGATCACCTATGGATGTGTGCAATTTTCTCATCCATCCTTGCATTTATGCAAAGAGTGTATACTTGGCTGCTTCTTCTTCTTCTTTTTTTTAAAATCAGAAATAAAACGTAACGCCCTTGCCTCAAACTGACGACATGAAAATATAATTGGGAGCTTGACAGTGTCTCACACTGTCGATCTCTGGGGAGGTCTCCAACTCTTCTTCTGCAGTAAGGTCAGACTTGTCAGCAGACGAGTGTTTACATACTGCTGCCCTCTGACAGGAGAACAACAGCAAGAGGACGCTGATAAGGAAAATAAACAGTGTGATACTGAATGATAAACACCAAATTAGTGTAAAGATAAAGTGGTGTGAAATATTGTCTGTTTACTCTTCTTAATCATAAAAAATGCAAAAGAGAGGGGAAGCCTGAGTGTCAAGCATGAAGCGCCTCTGTCATGCACTTTCAAAACGCAAGTTTTAGTGTTTGTTTGGATGTCTTTCATGGTTTGGCTCCTCTTACAGATGAAACATGCTGTTGGACCGTTAATTTGTCTGAAAGGAGAGTTTTTCTGTGAATCTGACTGTAGCAGATGTTTTCATTTGAGCGTCTCAAAACTTTTCCACAAATTATAAACGACCCAGCAGTCAGATCGAACAGCTGTTAGCGTGCAAACGGACTTAAATCCATTAAACTGTGAGAGAACGTGCTGCTCCCAGTGTGTGTCTCCAGTCTTTAAAAAAAACTGGTGCAGAGGCCATACACTCTACCTCTATATGATCTATTCCTTTAAGTGCTTGTTTGGCAAAGCGCCTGTGCTGGAGAAGTGTTTGTAACATAGGAAAATGTCTTACCTTGGACGCTTTGGGCGAACGGTGTGATTCACAGTCTGTCATTCTGTTTTTAAGTCTCATGCAGAGTGTCACTCAGCGGTGGATTCGGGTTCAGCTGAGACACAGTCAGTGTTTTCCTTCTAATCCACCGGAGTCAAACAAGGTCCGGCGGACACAGCTGTGGCCTTCACATGCAGCTCTTCATACTGAGAAACGGCCAATCAAAAAACTCCTGCCTGCTGCTTCTGAGCAGGTGCATCCAAGTTCGAAAGTGTTTTCAACTTGTATATAAAGTGCATTAAAATCCATAATACTGTCAAATTTCCTTCAAATTGTCTATTAACACTTGGTGAAATAACCACTATTTAATATTTACTACATCATGTAAAGATTAAATAACATTATTCCTTTACTTATTCTTAACTATTTGGTGCTTTTTATAGATTATGTGAACTTTACTGATGTTCATGTAAATGTAAACTTATGGCAAACATAAGGCTTCACCAAAACAAGGCAAGTTTTAACCATGTATGATGTATTTTGAGCCTCAGCTGCAAACTGCACAGAACTGTACATTTGTTCATTTTGTTTGTTTGATCGTCAAAGATTATTGATTTAATTTCTACCAAACATATAAATGATTACTGTAGTTATTAACATTCACATTAACTAAAAATTGTATAAGGTATATTATGCAGTTAATAATTTAGCAAATAATCTGTAATTAAGTAATCATCAACTACTTAATTCCATACTATGGTTAACAGTAATATCAAATAATGATTAGTTCACCATTTCATCATTTTGTGTTGATTTGCCACTGGTTAAGACGGTATTAAAAATCAAAACAATGCACGCCAAAATCCCTCACTCGCCACGTCCATCTCCCTCAGTGTTTATCGTTTGTGAATGTGGTGTTTTAAAAATGCATAGGCCATCTGTGCACTTGTCAGTGCAAACAAACTTTGGCTAGCTGCCCTCCAGTTGAAATCCAGCCAAATATGGCCGCTACACAGCAGAAGTCTTCACATATATTTATATTCCCATGAGGCTTTGCTCATGCTGGAGTCTGTGTGTGTCCTGCTTTGTGCTTTGTGGATTAGAGATCGTTCAGTGGCTGAGGTCTCAGCCCCGATACTCTGATCAGATTGCAGCGTGCCTGCAAGTGTCCTTCTGGGAAGCATTGAGGTGAGGTAGAATACATGGTCCGTCCTTCATCAGGCATTTTTCATTTTCACTTGTTAAATGTTGGGGAATTTTTTGAATTGAAGTGTACAAACAGCTTGGAGGTTCAAAAAGCAGGAATGTTTCAATGTGGCAAAAATCTAAAGTAAAGAACGTAGATAAGATTCTATCATTGCTTTAGGCCTGAACAACAATGAGTCACATGGCAGGCACTTCAGCACCAGGTAAGAACACAGCAGTCCTCCCACCACAGGGGGAGCTATATCTCTCTACACAGAGCTCTCATCTGGCCTGGGCAGCAGCTGAGTGAGTTTCCTCTTCTCTAAGATCCTGTTTAGCTCCTCAGAAAAGGAGTAGAGCGGTGATGTGTTTTCAGAGTCGCTCTGCCTCAGCAGCACGTAGCTGTTGCCGTTCATCCTCCTCAGGACAGAGGGCAGCGTTGCAGACAGCCCGTTGGGGAATTCGCACTCCGGGGAGGGAAGCTGCGGAGTTGGTGGAAGAGGAGGGGCCGGGGGAGGAGGTTCCTTATTAGGCGATGTGTGTCCCTCACCGGGGACGATCTGGAGGAACCCTCCGTCCTGGATGCCACCGTTATGCTGCTTTGGAATTCCATTACAAACGCTGTGGCCATTACAGTGGCTTGAGATCGTCTTAAGCTCCATGTGGGAAGAGTTCCTGTGCTGTTTTTTGTTCTTGTTGTTCCTTTTACTGTTCGGGTAGGCAGCAGCTGCGGCACGTAGTGAGTACTTCCCTCTGTGGCCCACTCGCAGACAGAAGCCCACATAGACGAGGACCACGGTGAGGACCACACACAGGCCTCCGAGGATGGTGATGAGGGACAGGTACATAGCCTGCATGTTCTTAGGGGAGAGTAGTTCTGAGTGGGGGAGGAGGGGGGCCGGGGGCGGTGGCAGGGGCCCCTCAGAGGAGGGACCCTCGGTGGGTGCCAGGAGAGTGGCAAGTAGATTGTTGTGATCTTCAGTGGGCTCAACAGGTGGAGGAGGAGGCAGGTCCAGGCGGATGGTGATGTTGTAGGTGACAATGCCGACCTTAATGTTGTTCTCAACAGCGTAGCAGGTGTACAGGCCGCTCTGGTCCTGCCGGGCCTCGATGATCAGCAGGCCGTCTGTGCCGGTTCTGAAGCCAGAGTTGAGTCCGTAGCCCTGCAGCTCGCTGCCATCCAAAGTCCAGAGAGGCATCGCCAGGTTGGAGCTGAGCTCACATTGCAGCAGCACGTCATCACCCACCCGCACTGTGCGGCTCCGCAGGACAACATCTGAAACACACATAGTGGCAGAGTGAGAAAGTCTCATTTAAACTCTTAACTCAGCCTCTGACTAATTGTTTGGCACCTAAAATTGAATAAAATCTGTCCAGACTTATCGAGGCGTAAACTCTGATTGCATTATCTTTTAATTCCTGCCATCACGTTACCTTGTACAGAGTGTGAACAACATGAGGGGAGAAGATGCTACATTTTATCAGATTGAAACTGTGAAGTGAGAGAAGGCATTCGCCTGCCTTGAATATCAAACAGATATCTCTCCAGAGATGGCAAAAATGTGATTAAAGAAGAGAGGAGAGGATTTTGCCAATGCAGTATGCATAATCAACTTTCAAAGAGGCCTTCATGCCATCAGATGACAACTATGCGTCTTTCAAGTCCTTCCTAACATTATCTATTTTCAATATTCCTTTCATCAGACACTAGATGAGAATTCTGCATACCATCTTGTGTGTTCTCACATCCCCTGTTGCCATGCTGAATGTCCTGGATTAAAGTGGATCTGTGAAGAGGGTGAAAAGAATCACATCAGTGCAAAGACAAACAGTTGCTGTGACCTAAAATAATCCAGAAATGTTGGTCCATGTACTGAAATTTTTAAGCCTTCCTATTTCTTTTTAAAGAAAAAGGTTCGGTTTTTTGCACATTAAGCCTTACGCTAAGGATATTTACGATCATATGCAATGTTCTATAGCATTATTATAATGAATGCTGCAGTCACGAGAGCTGAAGCTCCTTGCTGTGATCACCACTAGCTGAAAACGGCTGAACACAATGGAGGCAAAGGGGCACATCAAGTGCTTTAACACGCCATCGAAAAACACTTGATTTAAAAGATAGGACAATAGTTGAATTTTTCGTGGTGTCTTTTCAGGTTCTGACACTTAAATCGGAAGTTGAACAGCAGCTTTTATCCCGAAAACAACTTATTTCAGCTACTTCACAAAACAAGCAAGCAGCAGTTTCAGGCTAATTAGCCTTTGCTTAACTTTGTGTTTTAGAATCGTGAGAGGACACCACTAAACATTCTGTGATTGTCTTGTCTTTTAAAACATGTATGTTGACAGACTGTCGAAGAACTTCACCTCCATTATTTTCAGCCATTTTCAGCTGGCCTCAGCAATGACCTTCAGCTTTCGTGACAGCACCTTTCATCATAATAATGCTGTAGATTATTGTATATGGTCGTAAATATCCATATTACAAGGCTTAATGTGCAAAAAAAATGAACTTCACCTTACATGCTATGTTCTGCTCTTCTATCAGTTAATGCCTCCTCACACAGCTTTCCACTGTGTAAGCAAATCTGTCCAGATTGATCAGTGCACTTTAAGCACACAGCTGCACACTATGTTTACTATCAGAGCCAGCATCAAGTTTCTGCCAGTGTTGTGATTACGAAACAGTTCAGGGAGCTGACACTGTGACAGGGTGCTGTGAATTTAGTCAAATCAAACACAAAAGGGCACCTGCAGCCCTTTAATCACCTGATCCAATCACAAACACACACACACATACACACACACTTCAGCACCCACCTGTCTGCCTGTGCCATTACGTCCACACACTGGGCCCCGTTCCAGGCGCAGTGAGGGTCCCTGGCAAAGATGCAGTCGTAGCAGGAAGTGTACCTGTGACAGTTGGAGAGGGGAAGCTGTACCACACCTGATGGAGAGCCCACGTACACACTCATCTGGGGCGAGGAGAGAGGATTTAAAAATTTATATTCTGCAGGATGGAGATCACTCCTTAAAGGTGTATGTGAAGGTCAGACACACTACCTGTTTATCAGATATCAACACGTTGTTTACAGGCTGTTGTTCCTCAAAGGCTTGAAGCTCCTCGATAATGTGCAGCTGACCCTCGACTTCTACAGCTTTATGTAACCAGCCTTCATCTGAGTGAGGCATTCAGAGAAGAGAAACATTTAAATAGCTACACGAACTTCTGTCAGTTTCAAGAACACACCATTGTGTCACACTGACTTCCTAGCTTTCAAGCAGCCGTCTACTTTAATTAATGTTTTGCAAAATAAATTAACTTGCAAACACTTAAAACTAATTTGAAGTAGATAATCCACTTTGCATTTATTTCTTGTTATAGCCAAGCTGCTGTGAGAGTGCAACAGCAGCCACAGTTTGGGCCTTCGAGAAGGTTCAGACATGAGTTCTCTCGCAAACAAAATTGTTTTCCATCCTGTCCACGTCGTTTTCGTATTTTACACAATAAAAATTCGGTAATGTTTTTTTGTTGTTGTCATAAATATTCCCTAATATTATTCAAGCTTAAATAACAGTTACTGTATATTCTGAATAGTATATCGTAAGTAGAGTATGCAAAGATTCTGCTTTTTTCAAATTATTATTTTAAAAATTTATTCTGTCCTTAAGAGCTAGAACAGAAACAAGATTGTCTTGTTTCATAACAAGTAAAAGTGTTGGAATGCAGTTTTTAGTTCATATTTGTAAAAAACATTTAGGAGTGGGAATAGTGAAATGCAAAGAAGTCTGCAAAACTTTCGATTAAAACAAGATATTAACCATGTAAAAATATGTAATAATGTGCAACAATGTGGAGGTAGTGTCATGTAAGTGTAACAGACCTGGCAGTGATTTTAATTTGGATGAGAATCACCCTCTATGTCGGATATCTTCAAAAAAATCCTTCTTTGTTCATGCTTGGCATCAATAAAAACAAGTGTCTCCCTAATGAATTCACAGAGTTTTGAATAAACAATAATAAACAGAGTTCTGTTTGTGATTTTCAAGGCATTGTAGAGCAATGGAAAGCAGGAGGTGCCGAGAAGGTAAGAAATGTGTCCTAAGGTATTTGCAATGTAGCCGGCCTGGCCCCAGTGACAACGAGACTCCAAGCAGTCACGGCACTTAGCCAGGAAATAGTCCAGGGCAAAACTCCTCATAAAACCACGATGGATTTTGGCAGATTTTATTTCTGTTTCCAGACTTTATATTAAGCTAAATGAGTCTCCAGTCTTCACTGTATTTTCATATTTAGCACACAGACCAGAGTGGTATCAATCTTCTTATTTAAAACTCTGCATGAAAGCAAATTTCCCAACATATTGAACTATTTAGTAATACCTGACATGCATACATACATACCTGTGCCCATGTATAACACGTGATATGTTTGTCCATCTAAGTCTTGGATCTTCTGTGCGGCCATGTGTGTGTAGTCGGTGGTCCTCCGGAATAAAAGGGGGCGTCTGTCTGAGGGTTGGACCTGCTGGGACATCAGAGGATGCCTCCTGACAAAGTTGAGCACGTCGTCAGGCAGGGAGGTGGACACGTTTATGCCCCTGGCCCTCAGAGGGTCCGTTATACACTGCAGCAAAAGAGCCAAAGAGAGCCATGAGAAGAGGGTGAACGAGCGAGTGACACGGCACCGTGTGGACTGCAGAGGAAATTTCTGCTCATTTGTAATAAACTTCTCTGTAAACAGAGACGGATAGTGGAAGGCAGAGAGGATGCCACAAAGCTTAGAGAGATGGTCTGCAGGGAAAATGAAAGGACGCGGAAGAAAACGCACTAGGAAAATGCAACTTCTCACTTGGATGACAATGAGCCAGTGTGAGTTCAGCAACCAGCTTGTGCTGACATGCAGGCGACTCAGCTCTCTCTGCACCTCACGAAGGAAACGACTTCCTTTCTCTCTTTGTCCTTTTCAAATGACTTGAGCCAGCTACTCTAAGAGGCTTTCATGCTCCTAAGTTAAAACCCCTGACCGTTCCTCCATTTCGTTTAATAGCGATGTTAAAATTAAGTCCTATAAAGTGTTGAAGTGACACTGCAGTGGATAATGACTGCTCCTACTGATGAAGGCTCGGCCCTGGCTGCCACACTAAGCCATTGTAGCCAAAGCTACAGCCTGGAGTTAATCACCATGGAAATAGGTTTCACTGACATAGGCTGGTTGTGTTTTGAGCCCCGTCCTTGAAGATGCCACTCATGCTCTCTATCGTCGTCGCCCATCTTCTCCTCTGGTTTCTCTATTAATGCATTTTTACTTTGGATCAGTTTTTATTGTGAGTCCTTGCAGGCTAAAGAGGAAGTAGACTTTTTCTTGAGCTTCATCTTGTGCTTAAGAGACTCAGAGGGCAGCAATGCGTGTGTTACGTGCTTGTGTGTTTACCGTTCCAGGTCGTGGGTCAGGGATCTTTCCAGTGTATTCGTTCCACTTAGAGCCGGAGTCCTGGTTCTCCATGTACGGTCCTTGAAAAGCCTCTTGGATGTCAGAGAGAGTGTACCGACACACTGCAGATGCCTTCACGTTTTTCCTAAAGACAGCAGCACACACAGAGTGAGAAAAAGACCAGAGCACAGGCCACAAACAATAACAGCAGTACACCCTGCGTTGCCATAGGGACAGCAGCAGAACTACAATAGATCAGTGGCTCACCTAGTTGAAAAGATGGAGAGAGAGAAATGGGAGATTGATGAAAAGTACGAAGCTGATTAGAGGTCATACATCTCTGAGAGGAACAGGAAACAAGGAGTGGAGAGCTACAAAATGATTTCAGAGAGGTGTAGTAGGAGCAGAGGAAAGAGAGGGGAGATGGCAGTGCCACAACAAAACAGAAATACTGAAGATAATTATTGTTTATGTTTACGTATTCCAAAACAAAACATTTTCTTTTCAGCCAGGGAAGGAATCACACTGAAATGTAATTCTACAAAGGGCTGTTTGAGATTTTTTCTTAAATAAAATCCCTTTTTCTATACCTTTATTATAGTATTTTTCATTGTCATTTGGTGTATTACATACAGTAAGTATTTTTCTGTGCACTCACAGTAAATGCCAATTCTGGCTGGATTTTGAAAGCCAACCTCGGCGCCAAAGATGCATGCAATCCAGTGGAGTTAAAACTCACTGTCAGCCGCCTCACATTGTCTGTTTGCTCGCGTTAAATCATTTCAGAGCTGTTTTTAGTGACTGTTACTGCAAAAACCATCATTTCCTACTTCTGCAGCTTTGTATTGTACGCTCACAGTATGTCATTTCTGCAACCAATTAAAACAATGAAAACAAAAGATGTACTTTGATGACTACAGTAAGTAACTTTGATTTTGATTGCTCTGTGTTGGAACATTTGTGATATTGATAATACACTACTTAAATTATGTAAAGTAGGTCTGGTCTTTTTTTAAAACATTTTAATGTACGAATCTTTTATATTATATGTTTAAAAGCTCACATAATGAGCCATGGGGTAACTTTTACTGTGAAGTAGTCACACTAAATGTCTTCTTCTCTACCTTAGCTTACTGCCGTTGTTCATCAAAACTGTACCTACAAAACAAAAGTCCTTGTTGGCATTTCTTCACAATAATTTCCCCAAATCATTTTTAAATCTCGCAAGGCAACAGCGAAACAAGGAGAAAAAGGCACAGTGAGGAGTTAATGATGACAAGCTGTACACTTCTATTTTCTCAACAAGGTTTTCAACTTTACTGTGCAATGCTGCTGTGTGGGAATATTTACTAATACTACCACTGCAGTTATGTTTAACTGACTTCTTTATTGAAAAAATTGGAGGTTTGTTGCCCTTGTTTCATAAATCTCTGGCAAAATAGCTGCTCAGTAATCATTTGCTTGATTATTGAACCACCCTCCCAGTTTCTGAAATTAACTAGCAACAGGTGTTGCCAAATTAAGAGGACTGAAATCTTTTTTTTAACTTTCCTTTCATTAAAATTTGCATTTTAAATAAATATTCTCTCGCAAAACGCACCGTTTGGATAAAAAAGTTTTCTGGGCTTTGTCTCGCCCTTCTCTTTCATCTCGTCCCTTCCTGTCTTCTTCGACTGACTCAATGTATCGATTGCTGCCTTTCATCTTTGCCTTACTCATTTGCATTTGCATCCTCAAAGTCTCTGTCAGCCGTTGATCTTGACAGCAGACACTCACCACTCTAAGCCAAAGATGCCGTAGAAGAGTGTGTCCTGTGGCCTGTGGCCAGGCATGACAAACACGCTGCGCAGCATGTTGAAGTGGAAGTCGTACTCGGGCAGAGAACATGTCAGCCTGGCCTTGAGGAAGGACGTCCACCGTTTCTGGAGAGTCAGACGGCCTCCCCGGTCCCCCTGAGAGAAGGAAGACGGAGGAGAAAAGGGGAGACAGAGCAGTAGGAGGGTTATATGAGGCAATGCCTGGATGAATGACAAAACAGATTGAACGCTTGGCTCAAGGTGGCACACAAGGGGAAGTGAACCTCCTAAAGAGTGCAACAGATGGCAAGGGAAAGCAATGACGACACATTCAATAAGGTTATGGCTCCCTGTAAGTCCATGTGTGCTCTGACTGTATCCTTCAGCAGACTGCAGCACACCTAAAGGTTGAAAATGTCTTGACTGGTTCCCAGTGGAAAGTGACTTAACGCCACAATTCTTTCGGAAATCCTGCAAAATGTATCACCTTTTTTCTGTGCTTTTAACTTTTAAATGTAGTCAGCCATTGGCTAATGGCAAATGTCACACACGCCGCTGCAGGCATTTCTATTAAGAAGAAAAACAAATATGCTGCCGAGCTTTCAAGGATGGAACTTGTGAGCTGTCTTCATTTTAAGGTGCCACAGGAGAGAACAGCAAGGTTACAACACTGTACAATTGGCTCTCATTACTCTTAACTCTTCCCTGGGATTTGGAAAAAGTCTGACTCTTCCCTGCAGTCATCCATCCCTCTCACTGTGCAGCCCATTCACCAGATCCACCGCCTGCTCCTCTAACCACACCGGGGCCCTGTTACAAATGCAATCCCCATTCTGCCCCTCATTCTTTACAGCAGCCTCTCCGATCATCAACCAACACTTAACTCAGGCTGGTCTGATGCAAGGCTTCACTCTCAGTTGCAAATTATCTGATTTATCTTTTTCCAAGCTGCACTTACTTTACAAACCCGAGCCACTCGTGCCACCCTGCTGTGACTGTACGTTGTTGTCTGCTCCTGGCTCCTCTCGGTGAAGAAGAAGTAGATCTTGTCATCATCACCGGTGCTGCTGTCCAGGCTCTCCCTCACCAGTGTAGAGCCCACAAACTCTGCCTCTGCATGGGGAAGAAGAAGATGCACTGACTCATAATGTGTTTTTTTTTCTTCTTCTACATACTGAATCAGCAGAAGTCTTATTTAGCATCTTCTGCCAAGGTCAGACTACACAACATCAGTCCAACGTTAGCTGACCGTGAAGACGCAGGGCGTCGGGTAGGCTCATACACAATCAATCAGCATCTGGCGTGACAATCAATCGTTTCATCTTGCAAAGCATGTCATAATGGACGACAACTGATGCTGCGCCAAGGATGCCTCACGACCTCACAACAGAATGACAAGCATGTTTGATTTTTTGTTTACCTCCCACGACAGCTTGTCAGAAGTAGTAGCAGTCAGTAGCAGTGACGTCACACATGTCATGCACTGCAAACGATGACTGATCGGAGAACAATGTGTAAACTGTTATGTCTCTCAGACAGGACACGGCAAGAATTTATGACTCTTGAATCTCCTAATCTGGCACAGTGAACACTTTAATAGCCAAAAATATCTTGTAATGTGAGCCTGGCACCGCATGAGACTCTGATACTGAGAAACTGAGTGCAGCGAACAAAACAGTTAACATGATATTAAACAACGTAAAACAGAAAACAGAAAAAAGTTGTTGTAGATAAAGAAAACTGGCTCTCACTGAGTAGCTGACTTCATTAGTGTTGTTGGAAACTGGTCTTAAACCAAAGAACTGAACTAACTGAGATTTTATTCAAATGATTATGTTCATCAAAGTTATTGAAATTCTTCTTGTAGTGGGTGTGATTGTGTGAAACAAATATACTAACAATCCTTTTAAAGAGACATTTCACCAAAAACCACAAATGTAAGTTAACTGCAAAATTAGAGGAATAACCAGGGGAGTCATTGTGATATATTTTTTGGGATATGAATGCTTGTACAAAATTTCATGAAAACCACGCAGTAGTTATTCAAAGAGAGATTTTTCACTCTTCTGTCGGACTGACAGTCTGAGAATTAAAACACAAAATTGTAAATGCATGTAAAACAAAGTTGTAATGCTTAAAATTAGTGGAGCAGTCAGCATCTGATGTAAGTAAAGTAAAATAATGCATTATTGATCCACTGATGCTTTAAAGACTCAGTGTCTAATTGCTACTTAAGCAAATTAGATGGTTGCACATACGGAGGTTTAAAACCTTTGTCTTGTTTGAGCTACGAGCGTTTGAACGACTCAGCGCTCTACAGTAAACACACTCAGGAGCTTTTATCATTCCAAGGGATGAACTCACCGTTCAGCCAGCGTGTGGGGGCATCTTCTGTCTTCAGTGTGGGAGACGGAGCGTTGCGGCGGATATCTGGAAAGCTCCTAAACTCATATTGGGAAGCTGTGTACATTTGCTGGTCTGAAGAAAAAACAATTAATTAGCCTCTGCAGTCTTTTAGTAAAACTCTTGACGTGACTGACGGCTGTCGAAGGGCTTACCGATGATGAGGGCGGTGTAGCCCGTTGTCGGGCCATAGGGACATTTATCTCTGCCCTCTTCAAGCTGAGATGACATCACAAACCTCTTCTCATCCTATACAAGACAAAACACAGAGGGAGACATCTGGTTTTTGCTTGAAACCACGTGAGGAGACACATTTCACTGCTACGTTCACATCTATAGATGAGCACATTTAATCAGTGAATGCATCATGCAAACACATTGTGGTTTCGCTAGTATAGCTGGAAATTAATATCAGACTTAATTAACAGCAGTGGAAAGGCTGTATTGTTATCTGCGATGACATACTATGTATGCACAGAGTGGACTGAAGGCATGAGTCCCACACATGTAGAGATGAGTCGAGTTGAACCTCTGGAGGAAGCGGATGTGGTTAAAACACTCTGTCTGGAAGAGGAAGAAAAGCAGAAAAATAATTATAATAAGGGAACGAATAACAATACATAGGAGAGAACTGAATACAGAGAGATAAAGAGAAAGGATAAAGGAAGAGAAAAAAAATGACTAAATGCCAACCTTATTGTCTTTTCCCTTGAGCAGACACTGCTGTTTGTGTTCGGGGGAGGCCTCCCACTCGATCTGACACCACACAACAAAACATACAGAAAGACACAGAGATAGAGAGAGATGGTTTAATATCGCTGACTTGCATGAAATTTAGCAAAATGCCAGATGTGTCAGCAGACAGATGGAGAGTAATATTTCTTAGAAATTTTGCCACGAAAACCACCGAAGTTGTTGTGTAGTTGAACAGCAGCATGTTTTAACTGCTCGGTGGCAAAGAATGTTAACTTGACACATTTAAATTTACAGCAGGAAACGGAGGAGTGATTGCAGGGGAGTGTTACGCACGAACACACACCAGCAATTACACCTTATGACAGACGCCGCCGCCGTATTAACATAATTAGCATAACAGCTTAACGTCAGGTTGTCACCAGGTAACAAACACAGCAGCATGACAGGTGAAAGATGGTTTTCTGTGAAGGTATTATTGGAGCAAATTTACTGTGACAGAGGAATGTTTTAGTTGTAGAAAACAGTCACACGTTTCCATCAGTAAATTTGAAGTCATGCAGAAAAAAGCTGTTGCAGTTGCACACATGGTATTATAGAACTGCAAAAATTTTTCACCCATCCATTATCTATGACTGCTTTTCTTTTTTTTAGGTTTGCAAGGGGCTGGAGTTGATCCCAGCTGGGAAACTGGACAGGCTGGCAGTTCATCACACAGCTGACACAGAGTATTCACTCTCAAATTCACACCTGAGGGAAATTATGTGTGCGCTCCGTTCCATACTCGAGCATGGCGCACAGCAAACAATGTCCGCATAGAAAGCAGGGGAAAAATCTGCAACTGTCATGTAGATCGCGGGAATCAGAGAACAATTTTAAAAAGTTATTAAAAGATTTTAAAAAATTGCAGGTAAAAATATGGGTCGTGCTCTGTAGATCAGGTAACTCAAGCGTGCTCAGGCGCAGGTAGACTGGAGCAATGTGAGTGCAGGCCAGTAGGGGAGAGCGGGGGGGGGCATTCGTGCTTCAGCACGGTATGGGACAACTGGTGAGTGCGCCCTTAGTGTCACCAATTAATCCAACCTGCATGTTTTTGGACTGTGTGAAAAAGCAGAAGTACCCAGCAGGAACCCACACAGACACTGTTAGAAAAAACTAAGAATAAACTCCACACTGAAATTGTAAACTGATGTATTCTTTAAAAATAACAGATATTTGTCTGCAATATTAATTGGAATCTGAATAGATTTCTTTAACCTCACAGACTTGTTGTTGGGACTGTGGGATTGGAAACAAACATAAACTATTGTCCAATCTTCAAACTGTATATTGGATTTTTTGCCAATATCAAATATGCCGATATTTAACGACTCATTTGGCTGATAATCCATACCGATACATCTGTATCTTTTTTCCACACCTAATTGCATAGATCACCAAGAATTTACAGACAGTATTATTTTGCATACATTAACAGTGTTGGTCCACCTGCAAATGCAGGCATAAAATACAAGGCTGAGAATAATGTAATATTTATTCCCTGTGCAAAAGAAGAAAAATACTTGAACTTACGTTATGTAAAACACATCGCCTTCATTTAAACAAAACAAGTACGATATTTTCTACTTAAAACTGAATGATACTCTCCTTGAGACAATCATAACAATACTCA
Source organism: Naso thynnoides (assembly GCA_029783665.1). Taxonomy (NCBI): domain Eukaryota; kingdom Metazoa; phylum Chordata; class Actinopteri; order Acanthuriformes; family Acanthuridae; genus Naso; species Naso thynnoides. Next base: position 14,962,584 of record JAQLOL010000003.1, read on the forward strand.
CAACCAGGGCAAATTTGGCCTGTTTCACAAGTGACAAAGTAAGTAACCATTACGTCTGTCTACAGGGAACATGGGAAACATGGCGTTGACTCGGGCATCTCATCGAGGAAACAGCAGCCTGTTCACATATTGGTTATTTTATCGGCGGCTATCGGCACACTGGCCAATATCCAATATTTAGTTCTAAAATAGCGATAACATGTTGATAGTATCGTGCATCCCTACTTAATGTAAGTATAAATTACATCAGGGTTTCCGAACATACTGCAGAAGTCAGCTGGAGCACAGATAAATGACACCAAATGACAAATGAGACATTTTGAATTTTAAATTTAGCAGTCTGTAAGTTTTAACATGAAAAGTTGAGAAAATACTGGCAACATTAGGTAGAGGTGGATAGTGTGCAAATTCCTGCATTAATTAGGAACTATTTCTGTCTCAACGTGCTCCAATATGAGGATGATTTACATGAATTCTGTATATATTTAGAGTAAGACTGAGAAGATACAGTACATAGTTTTTTCTCATGAATATGCAGTAAGATGCATCCGTGGTGTAACTGTAAGTTATTGTGACTTGACACACACACAAAACACGCAAAGGTTGAGGGATGAATAAATACTTTTGCTTCAGAATGAAATACTGTTGCCTAAAAAAAAGTTCCTGTGCTGCCACATGCAAATGATGCAGAGTTAAAGATAATCTCACAGCCGAGGCGCACAACAAGCAGCAACACGGGAACAAGCAAAACTCACGGTGAGAGCAGAGCTGGCTGAGATGTCAGAGGCATTGAGAGCGAAGACAGCCCCCCGGGCCCCGATGTAGAGACGCCCACTGTCAGCCTCCAGCAACATGGTGCTGTAGTTGACTGCAGAGGACTGGAAACGCCTGCAGCCCTGGAGACCTGAGGAAGACAGAAGGATTGCTTTTAATGAAGGTGACCTTTTGGAACCTGACTGCCTCTGCTTCTCCTGTTTGGCAAATGAGCTCTTAATGTTCTTCAGGAAATACATCACAGACATCTATTCGCCACACTTGCTCTTCTGTGGCTAAATCAGAGACATGATAGTCAGTATGATTGGCATTTAAACGGAGGATGGTGAAATCAAAACATGACACTCAAAACTAGTGACAACAACACAGTTTAACCTTCTTTTGTTGCTGTACTTCCTCAGAAACAGCCTGATTCATTTGCATGGCTACTCACATTATGCGACTGCTCGTGGTTATAGCTCTGTCTCTATGGGAACAAGTGAAGGTTAAAAAATAACAAAAGCAACCCCCATTCACATTCATATTTTCTTAGAGACTCCAAGAATTGACTCATTTATCATCCGTAGTACCACTGGACTGATGAATGTATTTTCTCCATCCACACATACACGTACAGACTCTGCTGTCAACAGGACTTTTATGTGATAATCCAAGCAGAAAATAATGAAAAAAATCAAAATGGCGAATATTCGTACGCTAATGTCTCTCCCTGAAGGCCTTCAGAAAGCCCACAGATGTGCATACAGTCATTGCCTTCAATGTGGGGCATGTTAAAAGCACAAGAGTGAGCGCTTTTTCAATCAAGCCTGACAGCAGCAGAAAAAAGGGAGAAATAGAAATCTCTTCATCTTCTGTGATGGATTTCTCGCCGTATGATTGTGAACTGCGAACTGCAAAGAGGTAAGAGCGCTGTGCTCTTTAATTCTGAGGGACTCAGAAATCTAAGATCCGTTTTTAGACTGATAGAGAAATTTCCTCGTGTTAAACTCCACTGTTCTGTAGTTGCACTGAGAATCTCTCTTCACGTGTCTTTACAGTTTCTTGTGTTTTATTCTGTAAAAAAGCACATTAACTATCAAAATGGGAAAAGCTTGATGCTTTATAAAGTGTTAGTGTTTTAGTACAGATTTCCTTTAAGACTATTTGACTAGTGACTTTCCCTTGGTCATTTTTTTACTTAAATGATTATTCAGTCATTGATTAGCTGATAGACTACTATAAAGAATATTGATGATCAACTTATAAAGTGATTTATCAAGGAAAAAATACCTTAAGATCTGCTATTTATATCTTATCAAATGTTAAGATTTTTTTGTGTGTATGTTTGAACTCTGCCTGCAAGTAATGATTCTTTTATAGCAAGCAAAACTAAAATAATTCAAGAATTGTTTTTTGCAAGATGATGGCACAAGATAAAAAGTCTGAATTATTGAAGTTGCGAGGGGAACACAGCATGTCTTCATTTAATCAGGTAGTCCCAGTGTGATCAAGATCTTTTTGAGGACATGTGTAGTAAAAAAAACAAAGAAAACTGGCTAAAATACAAAGAACAACCAGGGCTGGGCGATAAATCGATTTTAATGAACACAAATTTGTGGTTTAGGAAGTTGTTTTTTTTTTCACATAATAACTGTTTTTCTCTTTCTGTGCTCATGTTTGGTTCCAGGAGTGTCAAGACTACTGGTTTTTAGTTATTCTGCAGGCTTCAGTGCAAATGTAAGCGACTTCCCCTCCCCGAAACTACATCGAGCACTTTGAAGACAAATTTGCAGCTTGCACTTTAACCCTAGGAGGGGAATTCAGTTCACATTTGTTAATTTTTATTCTTAAAATAAAAGCAAAGAGGTTTGTCATTTGTAGTTTGCTTTTAAGAAGGACAAAAATTTATTACGATTGTAAACTGAGTTTGGTGTGAAAAAACTTCAGACTTTATTTTCAGGGGCCATGTCACCTAAACCTGAGAACACCATAGAAAAGATTAACTAAAGCGCACACATCATCTGTGAACATCAACATTTTCATGACAATTTACCCAAACGTTGCGCAGACATTTCACTTAAAACCACAGATATTCACCTGTTGGAGGTGCGAGAGAAAATTCAGGATAATCCAAGTCAAAAGCAAAGTCTTAATGCTGAAAAGTATAAGTGGACGTACCAAAAACCCATTGAACATAAAGCCCCGCTGCTACTGAACAGCCACACTTTCTACTTTTCTCAGTTTTATATATAGTTACAAACAGCACTGTCCAAAATCAAACTGAAACTCCATGGACTACACGAACCGAGGGATTAAGCTTATCCTACACAGCCCCGCGGAGGAGGAAGATCAAGAGAAGAGGTGCAACACAACATCAGATTCTAAAGATTCACTTCAACTTCATGTGTTTTTTACGGTTTAAGACTTCTTTGCTTCGTGTACATCCGTCCAGTTTTCCAGACTATATTGGGATGCATCTGTTTGACAGGACAAGATACTAATGAGATTTCTCCGTACAAACACTCAGCGAAGGGATACACACACACACATACACACACACTTATAAAACATGTCATGACGACACTTGCTGCAGTCATGAGATGCCTGAGGGTTATGTAAGGTCCAAACATACAATCTATCTGGACTCCACTTAGCTTGGGTAAACATGACACCACTGTCAACACACACTTACACACACAGCTAAATGCACACACACACACACGTCACTGAAACAAAGAACCTCTAGCAGGGTTGGGTGATTAGACTAATATGTCGACCATCGACTATTAACTTACTAAATTAATAGTCCGCCTCCTTAAAAATGTCACTCAATAAATAAATAACCTGTAAGTACCAAAAATAGGAACAGGCAGAGTCTGTGGTTTTCTAACTGTGATTAGAAAGGAGAGGAGGAGGAGCAGGACTGACCAGCGCAAAGAAATTAATGTTTAATTCAGCGTGTTTGATATTATTGTTTTTTCAACCAGGTTGCACAGTAACATATGGCTCACCTATCGAAATAAAAGCTTTCATTCACCTGCAGACCGCCTGTGGAGCAGCTCTGTGCGCAAGCTGAGAGAAGTGCAGCTTTGCAACTTGCTCTGAGGTGTTGAGCTTAATAATTAATATACATCATAATTAAATATAAATAATTACGTGAGTCCAGAAACTGACATAACGTGACACGCAGCATTTAGCATCCGTATTTTTCAGGCTCTAATCCATCCATTCTTCCCTGCATGCTCCTCAGCCCGGGCATGAAGCGCTAAAAATAATAACGATATCCAAAATCTGTCAAGATATTCTGTCTCATATGACGATACGATACCATACCGTCATATTGCCCAGCCCGAGCTGGCGCACACCTCGCAAATATATCGGCAAACCTTCGATGGATGAGCTGATGGTGGCCAGATGGAAAATTTTAACATATCACCTGATGCTAACCTCTATTCATCTATTCATGTTATACCCACAACAATATCTCCACAAGATTACTGTGACACGTGCAAACCGTGCTGTCCCTTACGGAAAAAAATACAGCTAATGTCTAATTAAAATATCTGACTTGAGAAATGCTGAGCAGGTTTTCGTGTCAGCTGTTTTGACAGCATTTAAGTCACCTTTCATGCCCATTAAGGAGAACAGTAGCCCGTCACGGCCAAACAGAAGAGTGTCAGACTTCCTGCATCCTCAGCCAACCCACTTCCTCCTGCATGAAGACTGCATGGTTATCAAGTAAGCTGTCGTTAAGATTCTTATCAGCTGCTGTAAAAGACAATCCTCTCTGCTCACTTCAGCAGCTGCAACGCCAGCCACTCCACACCCCCGACTGCTCTGGGTGATCAAGTGTCTACTTTTCAACCCTCATCCTCAGCAGGAGGAAGACGAGTCTTACCTGCACAGGATTTGGGGAATAATAACTTTTCCTTTGTGATATGTGTCCTATTGTGAGTAAAGACAATGCAACACAGCAGAGACCAAGCCTAAGTTTTGTCAGTGTAATCCGAGCATTTGGACACACAATGCCTGACGGTTGGAACCAGGTAACTCAAACAGCCTAGCTGAGGCTGTGACGCAGCTGGGGAAGATTTATTCTTTGACATTCTATTTATACGACAGCACATTTTAGCCTTAGCTTACAAGATCATGTGAGAAAGTCACATACGATTAATTCAATGGGGAAAGAAATAGAGGGAGGCAGCAAGAGAAGTCCAGATGATATTATTTACTGAGCAAACACTCAGGGACCTCTGCTGATCAGCACAGTACACAGTGTTCAGGGACACACACACACACACACACACGTACACACACTCGCTGAACCTCTAGGCGTTGGACTGTGACGTGACAGCCTTGCATAAAAATTCACACTCGTGTTTACGGTTCAGGGTATTCTGACGTGCAAACGGGCCTGACAGGCGGTACTGAATAAACAAAGCCACTCCAAGTCTGATAACAAACTGTAGCCAATTCCCAAAATGCTTGACAGGCTCAAATCAGTGTGCATGATGAACGCTTTCATTTGCTGTGGAGTAATGTGAACCTCTTGGTCCTTCCTGAGTTTATAAAGAGATGAGAGAGTGACCTCACACATACAGCACATACGTTGTTTGCTTGCATTCACCTGCAACCGTCAAACTTCAGCTACCTAAAACATGTTCCACTTGATGTTTGAGTAGCTGGTGCTGGCAGGATTGCAGGCGAGTTAATAATTACATAACATGGATTCAGGTCCCTGAGCAGATCAAAGAAATAGCTCCTCAGCAAGCTGGATATGTTACTGATGCTACAAAAAGACTCAACAGTCCAACCAACAAATCAAAAGCCAATATGTACATACACACACTTGCTTGCCTTGTCACTTGATGATGTACAGAAATGGGTAACTTTACTGTGTACTTTATTTCATTTAGAGTTGTTCCGATACGATACCAGTATTGGAAAATGCCTCTAATGCCGCCGAAAATGTTGGTATCGGTATCAGCGAGTACACCAGTCTGTGCACCAATCAGCTATCATGTAATCTATTAGCCGCAAAACGGTACCCAGCTACTTTACAATTAGCTCAGTACGTTTTGTTACATACCTGAAATCTTTTTTTTTTTTTGTCGCTCTAAAGCAGTACTCAGGAAGCTGCGCTGTGCTGCCACTGGAAGTTGCTATTTTTGAGAGCGAAAAAGAAGAGAGAGCTGAATGAGCTGGTCGAAATGCCTACGTGCTGCAATTTGTTACACTGGAAAAGAGAAATTATTTTTTTATACACTAGTATCGGATTGGTACTTGGTATCTGAACATATGCAAGTATGGGTAACAGAATTGGTTGTGGGAAGGTAAAAAATAGCATTGGAGCATCTCTAATTTCATTGGGAACGCAGGGGCAGCTTCCTCTGTTTTTTACAACATCTTACTGATAACAACAAAAGCGGGGGGGTAGATGTGGTCGATGCATCCCTTTGCCAGTGCTTTTGTGGGACATCTATCCATCCATCCATCGTCTTCCACTTATCCGGTCGGATCACAGTGGCAGCAAGCTCAGTTGGGCGCTCCAGACATCCTTCACCCCGACAACACTCACCAGCTCCTCCTGGAGGATCCCGAGTCATCCCCAGGCCAGATGAGATATATAATCCTTCCAGCGAGTTCTGGGTCTGCCCCAGGGTTTCCTCCCAGTTAGATATGCCGGAAAAACCTCCAAAGGGAGGCATCCTAACAAGATGCCTGAACTACCTCAGCTGGCTCCTTTCGACACCAAGGAGCAGCGGCTTTACTCCAAGCTCCTTCTGGATGTCCAAGCTCCTCACCCTATCTCTAGGGCTGAGCCCAGCCACCCTAAGGAGAAAACTCATTTTAGCCACTTGTATCTGTGATCTCATCCTTTTGGTCACTGATATCACCAAGGGTGGGGGGGAGATGTGGCCAATGCACCCAATTGGCAGTGCTCTTGTGGGACATCCAGTGACTAAATGTTTTATACTTAGAACCTTCAGCAACCTCCTCTGTGTTTTGCCACATTAATCCATTCAGCTTCTTATAGCTGAGCACTGGAATTTGTCAAATTAATAACCCTAATGACCTTCCTCCCACAATTTGTTCCCGTACTTAATGGGAAAAAAAAGGGACGTCGCAATGATGAGTGAGTGTGTGTGCGTGTGTGTGTGCTTGTCGGTGTGGGTTTCACTGTGCTCCTGTGCATGCTTCTGTAATTTAACTACCCCACACAGGTTTGGAGGTTTTACCTTTAGGTTGCTAAGAAACACAGAGATTAAAGGGATTAGTGTTAAGTTTGCATACCCAATTCTACTCATCAGGAAACAGGAAGCAAAAGAAACAATGGCCCAAGGCAATGGCAGGGTAAAGGACTTAAAAGATAGCAGTGAAACCATGAAAAGTACAAAGTAATGAAGGTAAAAAAAGAGAAAAAGAGAGAGCTGAAGTGCAGAGGTAGAGAGATGGATGGCAGAGGAGGGGGGGGGGGTGGATGAGAGAGAGACGGGGCAGCAGATGAGATGTTGAGTCGTGTAGGAGGACCTGTGGGCTGGCTCAGGCACTAACCGATGATTTACAGAAACAGATAAGGTATCAACACAGGTTCATAGCGAGTGGAGTAACGGTAAAAACACACGTGGATAACGAGTTTAAGTAGGTGATGTATTGTGAGACAGACAACTGTTTGGAAGAGGAGAAGAGGAGGAGGAGGAGGAGGAACACTGTCCTACAAGTACATCTTGTAAAGCAAATTTGGCTGCAAGTCGAAGTGGAGACGTGAGAAAATTTCTTTCACACGATTGTGCATCAACAACTAAAGTCCAGGATCAGATAGCAGCGAAGAGACACACACACACACACACACACACACACACTTGCCCACACATGCACAAAAGAAAAAATACTGTATACAGCAGTCTTGCGCCATACTACAACAGTTGTCATGGTTACAGGGCTTCTCAACTACCTACAGTGGTGTCAGTCTCCCTGGATGCTCCGCAGGGAACCAAGAGCAAGCACTTCACTCATCTGCCTCTGCAGCACCTCAGGCTACATGCCATCACTCATACAAGGTACATGAATAATAATCACATTTTGATACAAATAATGAAAGAAGTCATGATTTACTGAGGAGGGAGTAACAATTACCAAAAGTAAGCAGGTGTGTGCAAGTTGAGACTGAGAAAAGAGCTGTGTCAGGAGAGAGCAGAGAGGAGGAATATAAAGAAAACGGCATAAAATAGAAGGAGAAAAAAAGGCCGACTTTCTTTCCAAATGGAGGTTTTTTTATATTAAAACCTTGCATAAAACAACTGTTGGTCTGCATGTAAAGTGCTGAGGCTCAAATGATTCAGATTTTTTTTAATTCCAAAAGGAAAGTGATGCACAAAATACCAATATGGGCACAAATAAGCCACTCTGTGCTTGCGTCGCTGCTTACCGCTGCTCGACACTGTGATGCGTGGAGTCACGTCCAGGTCCAGGGGCGTCCTGAATGGATAACCGGCTGCTGCACACACGCAGCAGCTCAGCAGCAGGAGCCGCACCGCAGACGATGGAGCACCCTGCATCTCCGCCGGGCGTCTCATGGGATACACGCTCTCCGACCAGGACGCACACGCATGCAGAGGCACTCACACAATCATATTCACCCTAGGACTTGCATACACCCCTGTGCACACACACACACACACACTCAGACAAACACTGACAAGGCGAGCAGGCAGCCTCTTTTACTGTGCTGAGGAAGACACCTGAAAATAAAACACATACACAGAAGCAACAGTGTCAGAACCGAAACATAAAATGCCGTGCATGTCAAAGCTGTGACTGAAGATGTCACCTCAAAAAGTCAGAAAACTTGAAAAACTGGAGAAGTTGAGTGGCACGGTTCAAACATGTTAAATACGCCGATGTGGAGGATTTCACAAGAATGACAACAGAGGTGCGAAAGAGACACAATGTGCATTAGCTCAATAAAATATTGGAGGCTTTTGCAGCTCAATGGCGCTCTGTGAGACCCGGCCGGCGAGCGTGTTGCAAAGTCTTGCAGTCTGTCTTTCTCTGAGCAGCAGCTGCCGAGTCTAAACACACGGCTGAAAAATATCACTGGCCAAACAATGACTGTCAAACAGAGCTAGGTGCTGATATCACAGGCAAACACTCTGGGATTAAGCGGCAATGTGGAGCAATCTGCGCCGATAAGGAGCGAAACGGGTTCAAACAGCAGACGTACCTGAGAGGAGCCAAATCCACGAGAAGGGAGATAGTCAAATATGATCATCTCTGAGACGTGTGTGTGTGTGTGTGTGTGTGTGTGACATTTTGATAAAGAGGCAGAGTCGCATTAGGAGACTGTTACCAGTCTTTTTGTAATTGTAATCTTGTAAAATATAAAACTACAGTTGTCAGCTTAGCAGTGCGACACAACACTAGAAACAGGGGAGAAACAGCCTCTGTCCAAAGGTAACAAAGTCAACTCGACATTTTATTAATGTTTATTCTGCATGTGTCTGGCACAAGTTCTAAATGGGCCCATAAGTCCTATAAAGCAAAGCTTGTTTCCTAATTTCTGATGGGAACCACAGACTTTTGCTTCCTCCTCCTTATGTCTTGTGTCTGCATCCTACTTCCACGTATACTTTACTGTGATTATGGTTAGAATTTAACTGTAATGGTGTAACTCTGTTCAGATACACTAGCCATAGGGAGTGAAAGTGTTCAGGATACCATCACCAATCTTCTTTGCTAACATTGACTTCTTCAGGAACAAGCTGGTAGAAGCTGTAAGTACGACCATGGCCACAGATTATTTTTTCATCGTGACTAATTTAGTTTATACCACAGCTTTAAGGGAGTGGTAACACCTTAAAGGCTGCAATAAAAGTATAAGAGGGGAAAATATGGCTTCATAAATCTTATGTTTGACCTGATTAGGTTGGTAAAACCTCTGACACTTGATGTCTTCTCAGGTTGGATTTAACCCGTTGAGAATTTTGAGAAAGAGGAATAAAGCACTGAGGAAGATCCGTAAAATGTTGAAGAAGGGAGAACTTCAGTGGACATCGGTAGGTACTGACTTTGACAACAATACATTGTCTATGGCAACACTTTCACAATGCCATATAAGTCGCATTTGTGCACTGTCATTGCTTTCTTTCCATGTTTTGGTTTCACTATGACAGTATAAATAATAAACAATAAAACGTTAACATTTCAATCACTTGAACACGTTTACTGAGCAAATTAGTTTAGCAGATTATGCATGCATAAGGACCTCCATTACTTCAGCTTCTGGGGCTACAAAATGTATTTAAAAAAAAAAAACAGACTGGGCTGGATTATTTTATTATTTATTTTATAAGGGTAAAAAACCCAAATCAAATCACTCTTACCACTTAATACAGATTAAGGCTTCATTCACTTCTTGTTTGGGTTTTCTCTCAAGAAGTTGTTTTTAAAAACAAAAAGGACTGTCACTTATAAAACTAAACTAATGCTGACAAGTGCATTACACTGACTAGGTTAACAACCTGTCCAGTGCAATACAATACAGCACCCCCCCCCCCCCCACCCAGGTCTTCAGTGTCCCGAAGACTGTCATGCTTGCTGGACATTAGAGTGAGGTGGCTCAGTTTTTCTAGTTGCATAGTTGACCACAGTCTGTTTTTTAACAAATGAAGTTTAAAGAGAGATTGCTATCCACTTACACTAGGAAACATAGTCTGCAATTTTCTTTACCACGAGAGTTTGAGCAGTTCTAATGAACAACATGTGTTCCAACTCCAAATTCAGTCATTTCTGCGTGAAAGTCCTCTTCCAAGTTCTTATGATAATACTGTCGGAGAATCAATTTTGGTTATATTGCCCATTGAGACTACATAACCAAAAATATGTAAGATATCTCTTCTGTAGTTGATACTGTTATTCAGAGGCAAAGAGGAGTTTTTATTCTAGCGGTCACAAAACTAAGCACTATATGAATCCCAAACATCATATTTCTTGACCATTCAGACGGTGAGACTGGCTTGACAATCTTGCCTAAACTGGCATCAACTGTCCAAACTATAGTTCTGCATGATGTACTTGTGTTTTCATCAGACTTGATATTATTTTGTCTTTCATCCAGGAAAAACTTGACTGTGCTGCTCTGCCTAAACCACAGAAAAGTGAGAAAATTAACATTTTTTTTACCTTTACAGAAAGGCTTCCTGAATGTGTCATCTGGGCCCATCGAAGAGTCAGAGGATGAAACCAACATGGAGGATCTGGACCATCCCACTAACTTCAAGGACCTCCCTGTGCAGATCGACTGGAATGCCGAGCTTCCCGCCAACATCATAGTCCCCAGAGTGGACATCCACAGTCTGATCCTGGACTTTGCTGCCGTCTCCTTCCTGGACATCTCGGCTCTGAAGGGACTCAAAATAGTGAGTTTTCACAGCAGCAGCGGAAGCAATTATTTTACTAGTGTTGTTTTTTACTTCATTTTCTCTAAATTATCATTAACATTTTACAGATGCTGAGAGAGCTGATCCGGACTGAAGTTGAGGTCTATATCGTGGCTTGTGATCGTAAGTATAAACCTACAGTATTTATGTCCTGAGTCAATAGCACTGACTAGTTTATCACTGGCTGTGACACAAAAGCTTCTAATGGCTCTACTGGATTTGCTAATAATGCTGGTTTCATGGCAGCTTTATTCGTCACGTGATTTTTTTTCCAATATGTCTGTTAAACAATGAAACAAACGCATCCCTTGATTCCACACTACTTCATAACATCGTCAAATCATTTCAAACCTCCCACCACTGAATAAAGTCCTTTCAACTAATTCATTCTCCTTACCTGTAGCTTACATACTGCAGAAGCTGCATGACTGTGTCTTCTTCGATGATGAAGTTAAGCCATCAATGTTCTTTCTGACACTGCATGATGCCATGCTCGACATCCTTGAGAAGCATCCGGAGCCTGCAGATAGGAAACCAGACTATGACAAGGTAAAGGAGCCAGACTTCTCTGATTAAAGATATCTGAATAAAAAACTCATATACATGCTGCGTATATGAACAAAATACTAAAATCTTTGTGTTGTTCTGCAGATTGTAACAAAAGTCACAATTCACAACCATGGAGTCAATTCAAGGAGCAGAGATAGATATGTATGTATCCACTTTCATATGTGTCAACTGTGTGTGATACGCTTTTCATCTGCTTTGTTTTTGGTTCTGTTCTACACTTAAAGCTGAGATGGGCAGTTTATTTTTTGTGTCATTGGACAAAGATTGTATGATAACCTTTCAGCATATTGTAATTCAGGTGGTCTGACAGAACACTAGACTTCTGCACCTCTCTTTGGCTCTCTATTCAGGCTTTAGAATATTAAGACAGTGGCAGGAAGATTTTGGCCAGTCACAGGTAATTAGAGAGAGCACGTGTTCCTATTGGCTGCTGTACATTCATTCATTAGCAACAGGTGATGTTGCTATGAACTTACTGTTTTTTGAAAAAAGAGGTGTGCCTTATGTCCTAAAACTGGCTTCTGGCAACTTGACAAGCTGAGTTACAGACGACATCGTCAGCTGGCTTGAGTCGAGCTGAGACAAACCAGCATGCGCCGCTGCAACTTTCCCTGCAACCGTTTTGTCTAATCATGAAACTTTCGTGTAAACAGACCTTAAGAGAGAGAGTCACAACAAAAGATAAAAATCATGAGTCCCAGCAAAAAATGGGAAGAGAGGGTGCAGCAGAGTTGCTTTCTTGAGTCTCATGCTACAGCTAGCTTGATTTCCAGTAGTTGCCTAACCCAGCTTTAATAATATTTGTTTCATTCATTAACTGACCGATTTTTCAAAGCCCTCTGATCAACAGACAAAAACTAAAAAGTGCCCCAGACTTTACCAGCCATCTTTACTTCAAAAATCATTCTTTTAATATCATAACTTAAACAAATACGAAAGCTAGCATCATAAGAACAGCTCCATAATAAGCATTTCCATTTTGTAAAAGCACATTTTTAACAGATGAGACAGACTGAAACACAATTCCTTTTCCTGCCACAGGTTCCAGGTTCTGAGACCAGGTTTTAACTTGTGAATGCGAAGAAGATGATTTCGGAGAGAAACAACAAAAAAAAAATGAAGAAGAAAACAACCAAAGCAGAGTAAATGCTCTACAGATCATGCTTTGCAATACACTGATGGAATCAGTAATGAACACTGTTTTTGACCTAATGCATCTGACAATGTAAGTTTACTTATACAGAATGTACTTTAATGTAAAAAAAGCCAATTTTATGCTATTGTTTTATACTGTATATAGTGCTTTTGTAGAAATTTTAGGTGCAATATATTTTAAAAGTTGTATAGTTAATGTTATTCTCATGAAAATGAACTTTTTGACACAAAATAATGTTTACTGTATGGAACCAAAACAATGTGAAAAAGAATGAGTGTGTGGTTGCTGAAATGCTGAATAAATATTTGATCACTCCTAATATTTGGCGCTTCGTGGGTTTTCTGTTTTGTTTTGTTTTTTGTTTTCTGATTTTTTGTTGTTGTTTTTGGTTTTGGGGGTTTTTTTTGATGCAGTGCTCAAGCAAAATTAAACAAATTTGCTTAATCTTTGTTCTGGGTGCTACCCTCATACTATTAAAAGGCCATCACACTTACTGGATATCCAAGCTTAATTATTAACAACAATAGTCATGTGCTTTATGAACTGTCAGCTGTAAAATTGTCAACACATTGTATTCAGTAGTTGTTTTGACAAGTAACCAGTTCATCAAAGGGCTGACATATGTGGACACAAACAGCCATTCACACCTAAAGACAATTCAGAGACACTCAATCAACCAAATCTGGAGTCTGAGGGGACCCATGCAGATACGGGGAGAACATGCAAACTCCACACAGATACGTCGTACGCCTGCTGGGTATTGAGCTCAGGTCCTTCCTGCTGTGAGACAATAGTGCTAACCACTAAGCCATGTTGCCCTATTTAACTGTCAATCAATTTCTGCATACTAGAAAACTAGGAATTTAAGGAACTGTACCCAGATGCAAATGTACAGAGATATAAGCTAGTCAAAGTGGCTGTTGAAGGCTGTTGAGAAAAAAAAACAAATCTGACAAGGGTAGAAGCAAAAACAACAACAACAGTTTAATAAATAACAGTCCAGGAAACAAAGAGAAAAAGTAGGGCAAAAAGAAAACAACTTAAGCCCTTAAGACTTCAGGACTTAAGTTGGGGGAAGGAAGTACTAGAAGGAAGTACTAACAACTGTAGCAATTGAGAGAGGGCAAATAAAAAATTAGAACATCACAAATGAATAAAACTGAGATTGCAATTAAAGACTATCAACATATAGCAGGAAATAACAGATCCAGAGGGCAAACAGACATTTAGTCTTGAATATAAAAGATTTCAAACCAGCTTTTAATGTAATTTTAATGTGAGTAATTCTAGTCTAAGCTTTTTTTTCCTCATCCGCCCTTTCTTGATTCTTAGTCAATTAGCCTGTAGATAATTTCAGTCCTAAAATCACAAATGTTACTGATTCCATTGCCAGTGGTGGAAAGTAACAAAGTAAATTTACTTAGGTAGTGTACTTAAGCACATTTTTTGAGTATCTGTACTCGAGTGTTTGCTTTTTTGGATACGTATTACTTTCACTTGACTACATTTCAAAGACAAATATTTTACTTTTAACTCCACGACACTACTTCTTTCTGAAATGCAGTTGGCCACACACAGAGGGAAGTCGATCACTGAAGGGATTTCCATCACTTTCCACAGACAAGGAAAAATACAGGGCAAATGTGCGCTATGTGTTATGTTCCTGTGTAGACAGTCAAGTGGTTCAACAACGGCAACTTCTTGAAAGCAGAGATGTAATTTGTTAGTGGTTAAAGACTGTAAAGTGAAACCCTGCTTCCCTCAGTGAGGAGGGAGAAGAAAAGACTTGCTGATTTGTGATGGTTGGGGCCATGGAGTGTTTAAATAAAAAAAATGAAAATGACAATGGCTGTCCTTTTTGTTTGTCGATTTGTTTGCATTTCTATGTTTTTTAAGTGTTTCTATAGGCTTTGTATAGCTTAGTGGTTCTACAAGCAAGTCAGTGCATGCTAGGTGGTTTCAGAGTGTTACAAGGTTCTATGAATGCATTGTGAAAACATTACTGCAATGCATTGATATGAAAAATAAAATGTACTTTTAGATACCAGGAGTATCTATACTGTGACTCAAGTACTGGGGTTGTTATGGTTACGTTTTGTTCGCTTTGTTTTATTTTGTTTTAACATTCTCTCTCCTCCTCAGAGCGGTGCAGAAAGGCGGGGCCGAGCTGCTCGAGAGCAGGTCCTAATCACCACCAACTGAATGAGATCAGCAATCAGCCGGCTTCTTAAACCGGCTCCAAACATTTCTCTGTGCCAGATGATTTCCTTAGTACTCCAGCCTCATACGTGTTTCCCTGCTCTCGAGTTGATCGTGCCATCTCTTGCTTTGTTTCGAGAATTTTGTTAATTGTGAATTTTGTGCATTTCTTCTAGTGAGCTTTATTCTCCTAGACACTTTTGGTTTGCCCCTCATGGCATTTTTGTGTTAGTTTTTTCTTAGAGAGTTTTCCCCTCAGAGGTGATTTTGAGTTTGGTGTTTTTTCTCATAT
>JAQLOL010000003.1:14988965-15000703 GCA_029783665.1 Naso thynnoides
AGCAACACTATGTAACTTTGACTGCAACCCGTGGCTTAGAAAAACAAAATTAACAATGCATGTTAATCCGAAACACCAATTTTATTAAAATCAGGTCATATTTTATGGAGAAAATGTCCTCTGGTTTTCCCTCTGATGTCCCTGCCCCAACTTTGTGATTTGCAGAGATTCCTGAAAGCAACATGTAGGCTGCCTGCAGACTGAAGCTGCAGCTGCAGCACTGCGTAGTTGTTGGGGACAGCTCTGCTAAATAAAAGGCTGCAGACAGAGCAGTCGCAGGACATCAGAAGGAAAACCAGAAGACATTTTGTTTTTAAGACATTTTTAAAATATGACCCGGTTTTACTAAATTGCTGTTTGGTGCGACATATTAACGTGCATCTTTCAGTTTTGTTTTTCAAAGCCACAGGTCTCGTTCAAAGTTACATAGTGTTGCTTTAAATTTCAGTGATTCATGACTCACCCCGAGGAGGTTGCGAGGGATGTAACCCTCAGTCTCACCCATGCGCGCCCACCACCATTCGATTTCGTCCTCGTCTTCTCTGCGGACGATGGTCATGCAGTCTCCCTCACGGAAAGACAGCTCGTCAGGGTTTTCACCACTGTAGTCCCACAGACCATAAACCACACCCCTGTTCATGATGCCCATCTTCTCTTGGACACCTGCGAGAGGACACATTTAAAACAAGGCAAAATAAATAATCAGGACGAAAAGAATAAAACTCAAGTGAGGTTGTCTAGACAGAAATACAGACATAGGAGACAAAGCATGCGTAATACATGGCAAAAACAAAGAAATCAATAATATTAAATAATTTCACTGACCATAGAGGAACTGAGAGCACTGGGTATAGCCTTCCTCCATCTCTTCACATTTATCAGCAGCCGTTTGCATGTCACTGTAAGTCATAGCAAACACTGCTGCGCCAGACTCCACCAGGAACTTGCACACTTGCACATTGTTGCAGGATGCAGCGCAATGAAGAGGCGTCCTGTTTAAGTGGAGGTAAGATATGAAAAGGAGGCAAGAACAGAGGAGAAGGGAGAGAGAAATGATAAGTGCAAAGGGAGTACAAGTAGAGGCGCGATAGCTCACAAAATAAAAAACATGAACAAGTTAAAACAGTTTTATCTGAGGCTCAGATGCAAGAATACGGCATGAACTCTGTTTGTTGAACTTACCAGCCGTCACTGTCAGCTGCATTCACATTGACACCAAACTGGACCAGAAACTTAACGATCTCTGTATGTCCGGCACACACAGCATTATGCAGAGCAGTGATGCCTTCATCGTTGGGCTGGCTGGGATCCTCCACCTGAGATTGAGAAATTACAAGAGTATTTTAAGGATACAATGGTAGCTATCCACCAAAAATATATTTAGCAAATGTTATAACACCTAGCAAAAGTTTCTAGTGAAGAAAAAGTCTTACTTCATAGATGATTCTCTGGACCAGGTCGAACTCTCCCTCCAGAGACGAGTCCAGCAGCAAAGCCAGTGGGTTAAACTTTACTCTCATACTGTGATCGATGCGTTCAGAGCCAGGTTTGCGCAAGTTAGTCCTCTTTCCCTAAAGACACAATGGTAGTCGTGTATCACACAAACGGTCCTAAAACGGCCATTACAACACAGAAAAGAGAAATGCAAATCTAAGATGCGACGCGGCGGCGTCTCGTTCTGAAGTGTTCTGCTGAGGTGGAACGTCCACACTCTGCTGCGTTCAGTCTGTACTGAGAACAGAGGAGGGGCTCGATTAACGGGTCGAGGTCCAATGCTAATCCAGTTAATCAACACAAGCCATGAGAAACACAATCATTTCTCTGAAACCATGATTATGCAACCAAATAGTTCTTAAACGCATGGAACAAAAGGAGGGAACCTGAGGGGGAAAATGGGTCATGAAACAGATTTGTCATTGGTTTGCCCTTTTGGGATAAAACCCACTTAGAGGTTTTCACTAAGAGCTTAACAACAAGAACATGTAAACAGGTGTTTATTTTCAACACAGAATGCGTTTAGCTGCTTAGTGTAAGCAGAATAAGGCCTATTTTCTCCAGAAACAATAGAAGTGCTTGATAGGGATTAACTAATTATATAACAGACCTGGTCAGTGCTGGTCATTAAAAAGCAGACTGTGCTGTGACTGTATCTCATGACCTGACCAACAAATGTGGGGGCTTTAAAAACAACAAGGGAAATCTATACTGATGACTGCAGTGACCCTTCAGATCTCTAAAATATCTGATCTATACAGCCACAAAAACCATCAACAACACAACTGAAAGTCACGTGTGATTTGAGAAGATGTTGTCGATTCATACCGGTGGCAGAGTGACCTGACCCGTGACCTCAGGTGCCTTCATGTTAGTGGTGTCCTCTCCCAAGCTGTCTTGCTCTGCTCCGCTGGGGTATGGGGGTGGTGGGTATGGAGGGAACTCTTCCAGGAAGCCTTCTGGAGGTGGAGGGGGCAGGTTGGGCATTACATCCTCCAAGCCAGCAGGGGGTGGCGGTGGGAAAAGAGCATCGTCTGGTTTGGGGGCTGGGTGGGATGGCGGAGGAGGGGGGATAATAAGCTCGCTCTCTGGGATGGCTGAAGGTGGTCTGGTCAGCTCAACGGGGGCAGGAACTGGAACATTAGCACCTGGGACGTGAGATGGGAATTGACCTCCCTCCAGAGTCTGTTCCATCTCTGATGGGTAGTACTCTGCGCCAGTCATAGAGCTTGGAACATGTGGACC
The DNA here is from genome assembly GCA_029783665.1 of Naso thynnoides. Classification (NCBI taxonomy): domain Eukaryota; kingdom Metazoa; phylum Chordata; class Actinopteri; order Acanthuriformes; family Acanthuridae; genus Naso; species Naso thynnoides. The sequence continues at coordinate 14,991,705 of JAQLOL010000003.1, forward strand.
AACAGATCCCTCCGCCGCCTTTTCTGCTTCACCGGAGTAGGTGGGAGTGGTTGGTGTAGTCACAGTGGTCTCCATAGCTGCCAGTGTGGTCTTCTGGTAGAGAAGTTTCTGAATGTTGGGCCCTGCAGGGCCCTCGGGCTCAGTGATGGAGCTGCGTTTCTTCAGGGGCCTCGGGGCGTTGTAGAGCTTCTTCCTCAGGGCTTCCAGGTCACCATCACTCTGATGCCTGTAAGGGTTGGAAATGAAGGGAAGCAGCTTGGTGGGGCTGAGGGGCCGAGGGATGCGCTCCGTTTCTGGTTGGGAGCCCTCAGATGGGCTAGGACCCACGTTGCTGGCACCATTGTGGTCTACCTCAGTTTCTGGTGCAGGGGAGCGTCGATCGATGTAAGGGTTCTCTGGATGCAAGGAGCCTCCACTGGGAATCACTGGTTTCCCGTACACTACAGACAGACAGGAAACAAGCTTTTTAAGACAGTAATATGAGAGGAGATAATTTCATTATCACATTAATTCTCCATCACTTACTGCAAAGAAATACTTTCTTGACCTGATTTAAACTATCAACAACAAATTCTTACTGACATTACACAAAGCAAAGTGTTACAGCAATATAACTACACTATGGAGCCAACTCAACCACAGCCTTAAACTTATGATAACCAATTGAAAATCACTATGATAATTAACAGGTAAATACCGTATTGAACCCTCCCACCTGCACTCGCCATACCGATTACTAAAAATGATAGCACTCAAAAATTTGACCATACTTTCTCATTCAAGTAAATGTAAAAGTGAATCCAAAGCTTTATGGAGTATTGTAGATTTGGACCTATTATACTTATAAATTTTTCCGTGTGTTAAATACATTGAAAATCAACAGAACTGTTTCAGAGCACGACAAACATCCGCTCCATTTAATTTCCTCACTTTCAGTCGGAAGCAGCAGGTATGTCAGACTGTAATTGTGATTCTAACGAGAAGAGGTAACAGATGGCTCAGCCCGTTTAGCTGCTCCTCTGATCAGTGGTGTGCAAATATTCTCTTGTTGAATATGCTGAGGAGAACCGCAGCATGGCAGATTTACCTTGCAGTGAATATATCTCCCGTGACACGACACTTCTACCACTTTTCTTTACTTTTGTTTACTTTTAATCCTTTACATTTAGCTTTACTATACTTTGTTTTTTTACTCCTGTGTGAGTTTTCAGCATTTACGTTCACTCCATCAAGGGACACTTGCCTTGAAGACTGACACGCAGCCTAAACCTGAGGATCAGCTTGTGTACAGATACTCTTTGATTTTGTGTGTTATAGTGGATTTGTGTTTAAATGTGTGATTTGTGTTTTTCTACATGAAATGCATCTAAATAAACTGTGTAACCAAAGCTATTCTTAGAAAGGATCCTCTCAGAACCAAGTTAGATTAAGCAGTAAGTGTAAAGACATGACAGGACAATCTACTACTGTTGAGTCTAATATCCAGGAATCAAAAGCAGAATGGCCACATTCACCTACATCACCTAAACAACACTGTTCAGGCACTAAACTACGAATTTGCAACTGAATATTCTTACCACTGACAAATCCATTGGTGCGGCTCTGGGACCTGTTGAGAGCGCCCTGCACACCAGGCTGGAACGGCTTCGCTGAGCCAGGCTGCTGCGTGTACATGGAGTAAATGGAGCTGGCCGCTAAAGTCTGGGGCTTACTCAGGCTGGAGTCTTTGGAGGAGGGCAGCTCTGGGGTGAATGGCCGCACAGTGGCTGCAGGTGGAGTGTCCTGCTTTGAGGGTAGGGGGAGTGTCTGGCTCTGTGACGGTGGGAGAGGGCTGCGGCCCTGGGCGGCCTGGGGCTGCTGGCTGTGGGGCTTGGCTTTAGGGAAGGTGCCTGTGTTGAGGCCTGGTTTGCCGTAGGGGATGATGTTAGGGCCTTTTGGTTTGGTGGGGACAGGAGGAGGCACCTTGACCGGAGCCTTGGGAGCAGACTGGTGAGATAAGAGGAGAGAGAGACAGATAGCAAATCAGGTGGGTGTTGTATTCCTGCTGTTAAAAAAACAAATCCAATGAGGATGAGAGGAGTATTTTTTTTTTCCCTTCTCACCTGAGCATCTCTGACCAGATCATCACTGCTCTGGTTTTTGCGGAGGGAGGTGGTGGGAGCCTCCGTGGGCTCAAACATGGAAAACGGACGCACCTTTCTGTCCCTCTTCTGTTCCGTCTCATCTATCCACAGACCACAGGCAGTCATCATATCATCTCATGTTCAGTTTATGTGACTCATAAAAACAAAACAAAAGCTCCACTTGAAGCTTATCAAAAATTACTATTTGCATAGGGCAGGCACGAGAAGAGATTGCAGGGCAGTTTCTGTGGAAATGCTGCACGTGCATGTGTGTACGGCTCTTACCTTGTTCTATGTTAGAGTTGGAGTGAGAGGTCATTCGTGGCAGCGTTGAAGCTGGACCGTGACCATTTGTGTTGGCTTCCGGACCTGAAGAGCCCCAGTCTGCCAGCTTGGATGGCTGAAGGCCTGGGGGACCCACAGGAAAGAGAGGAGAGACGGGAGAAGAGAGAAAAGGGAGAGGCAGGGATGGTTTAAATGTTAGCTTGTACTACAGGATTTTATTTGGAAATGAAGGTACAACAAAGCACCAACACGTTGTGTAAACTAAAGCCAGCCATTATTTATCCAGGACAAAAAGATTCACTGTGCTGTGTGTCAGGTCTTATGATTTATAAGTCACAGAGCAAACAATTATGGATTTCAGAAAAAAACAACAGTGGATTTTGCTGCACTTTGCCTTCCTCATTACTCATCATTTGTTGTTTTTTGGTTGACTGACTAAGACCCAGCCAGTGGCCATGCATGTCCACAGACATCCACAGTCAGTTAAGCCACACAGCATGAGGCTCTTGCAACGAGCAAAATTAGCATCACATTAAACATAGTAAAACATGATGATTTCTATGACTTCTAGACTGTAATGAAATGCTCCCTCCCAAGAGGTGTTACACCAAAAAATACACACAGGTTTTGCGAAGGAGATCTGATTGAGTTGGTCAGAATCCGCACAGAATGTCAGTTCAACTGAAGGTTATGTGTTTGTTCCAACTGACCCATTTACAGCAGCAGAAGAATGACTGAGAAAAAAGCTCAACAAACACACTTTATCAAACAGCTGCAAAACAAGCAAACAGGACCAAAGAGCTACAAAGTAATGAAAATATGTGATCTTTTCGTCACTGTCTGTGAGAATCACTCTCATGAAAACCAAACACACTGAAACAAAGCTGCTGACAAACGCACACACACACAAAAAAACACAACGGTGTACCTTTTCTCTTAGCCCGCAGCTCTTTCAGAGGCTTAAGCAAAAACATGGCTTCTGAGGAAGATGCATTCAAAAAGACAAGAGAAATAAAACAGCCTTAGAGCTTCAGATCTCCCTTTGCTCTGGACAAGCTGTTGGCTGGGCCCAGGCAGGGACCCCCCTGAGGGGCCACTCAGAGACCAGCAGAACCCCCGGGAGCCTGCCTGATACACTGCGGAGCGTCCCTGCTAGAGAGGAAGTGGGAATGGGAGTATACTAAGAGCAGATTCCTCTTCATCCCCGCCCATCTCTATCTATCTTCCTCCCATACTGCAAAGAAACTCAGCATGCAGAAATAATTGCGTGCAACATCGTGACAGAATGGAAAAAGCCTGTTACTTTCTACTTTCTGTATGTGGAATTGCTCTAAATAGGAAAAGTGAGGTGATGAGTTGAGAGAGGGAATGGGGGGGGAGGATTCCCATCTGCTGTTGTTTTGTAATGACTAATTTTGGTGTCGGATCATTCATTTTTAATAACATAAAGCGCACTCCTGGCCCACGATCCACTGGGGGACCGATTTAGGGCGAAGAGAGCGAGTCTACAGATGCAGCCTGTGAGAAAGAATTACTGTGAAGAGGACGGCACAAAGATCTTTAAATGGGATGTGCTGCTCTGGTCCATTATTGGTCTCACCAAACTTTATAGAGTAGAGATGACTTCATTTGAAACATCTGTTAATTTGCTTGCATATGAATATCAGCCTACACACATCCAAGACTGTAATGTGAGCTAAAACTACGTGACACAAAGAGACACACGTAGTGGCAATGAAAACAATGATTCACTCACTGCAAAACATATCAAAGGTTGTTAAGAAAATGTCAGCAGGAAAAAGATTGTGAAGTTCAGGCTCAACAAGAGGTCACAACACACCATCCAGCAGGTAGCTGGCTACCTTCTGAGCTCAGAGTGACATCACAACATGTAGGTGTCCCAGACTCCTCTGCTCCTGCTGGAGGCAGGACAGTCTTGTCACATTTCAATTAAAAAAAAAACACACCAACCTCTGAGATGAGATACACACAAAAAAGCAAAGACACTAAGGACTCCAAGTAAATGACTTCTTCATACATTTGTGATCTGACAATTCATTTTTTAAAATTCTGCTGCTGAGTGAGCTGTTGCAGGCTCAGCAATTGCCAAATTTAGCTGACTAACTTACATCTAAAATGACAGAAGCAAGTGAAGGCCTGCTGGCAGCCCCAGCAGAGAGCTACGTCACGGTCAGAAAGGTTTGAATTAAGAAGCGAGAAGCTGCAGATGGTGTTTTGTCTCTGGCTGCTCACCTGTGCTGGCCTTGCTCTGTGGGTCGTGGGTTGGAAGGGTGGCGGTGCCGTCTGGGTAGGCTGGCTTAACAAGCAGGTCGTGCCTCACTGGGCCCCGGGGCATGGTGGATGATTGGATGTATGGGCCGACCGCTGCCACTCGAGATGGACCTGACGGCTGTCCAGCTTGGCCATCAGAGGGCAGCTGTACGGTGACAGGGAAGCAGAAAGGAAAAAGAGGTGGCCGTTAGGGCAGCAAAAGTCAGTGAGAGTAATTAAAAAAATATCTTGTACTACAGCAGATAGCAGAGAGAGAGAAACATGGTGGCCAAAACTATTTGATGTTTGTGTACAGATAAAAAAAAAACCTGTTGAGATTGAAATGAGTATCATAGAAAGCATGCTGAAATGATAATGTGATACTGAGGCACCAATCAACAACACTATTACATCTCTGAGGCTGTTAAGTTCATTACATAACATAAAACAAAAATGTGTGGTGGATGAAAAATAAAAAGTCGACTTTAGTTTTTGGATCTTTGTCACCAGGAACGCAAATATGTAAACTCTGGCCTGAGGGTGGCACCAGAGCAGGCTGTGTTGTTACTTAAATTAAAAGGATTTCTCCTGTTTAGCATGAAACGTGTTTAAATGCCTCGAAGGAAGTCTGCTTCACTTTCTGTGGGTGGTACCAGCACAGTTGTCATTTCAGTGAGACTCTCACTGAGGTGCATCGTCATAACGCGAAGCGTACAACAAGTGCAAGTTTAGACCTGCTGGTCCGGGGCTTGATGGCAGGTCACAGGGTGAAACCAGCTGAGATTCATTTTCTAGAGATCATGAATGTCTACACATACAACTTCATGCATGGATCTGAGAAAATGCTTGGATCACAGTTGCTTGTTCAATATTTTTTAAATATTCCAACCCTCTCAGTTTAATAGTGGAACAACACCTCATACAGTTTTAATGTACAGTTATTTTAAAGAAGCAAGGATACACATGAGCTTAATTATAGAAAACCTGATAACATTTACTCTTGCCATAAACATGTACATTTTCAAAGAAATTTTCAAAGTGATGCTTTCTAAACCCAGCAAATAGAGCAACTGAACTTTCACGGGAAACCTATGCTAACTATCTGAACTATCCTTCAAAATAAAGCTCAACCACTGGACAAACAACTTGCACAGCTGTTGGCATGATGACAAGCACTTCCTTTAAAATAAGTCGAACATGGCTCTTTGCCTGACAGATCTGAACAAAAAAAAAAACCCCAAAAACAACAGAACTAATGGAAACTGGTGGGCCAAGTCCCACTCGAGAGATCAGATCAGAAAGAAAAGAAACAAATATTTTAAACTCCGATTCTAGTTTAGTTACCTGCAGATGAGTGTCTTTTGATGCCCTCTCTTTACCAGGATAGCCATTCTTGAAAAAACAAAAGCACAAACATGCAACAGCAGTTCAAAAAACCGAATAATCCCCTTTTTTCCTCAGCCACCATCAGCGTTTTCATAAGAGTTTCCTGAACTATGTAACTAAGACGGTGCGGGATGACTCCGGGTTGGCAGTCCTTAGACCACCTCTCTTCAGCCAGTATGGTTATACATGCTTATTGGGTGATGTCAGACAGACACCGGCTGTTTGGTTGGAGGAGAGAGCAGCTTGGATGGAGTGTGTCTTTGTGCTGGTGTGAAAAAGACCTACTCATTATGATTCTGGGCAGGGTGTGGGTAAATCACCTCCTCACTTGGGCCTATTCAGGCCTTCACTTCCAAAACACACCCACATACATATGCACAAACACACATGCACGCACCACTCTGTTCCTACTTTATCATGCATGTCAATGGGACATGAAAAAAGAAGTTGGGCTTCTTTAAAGTTAGATTAGGATAGTTGCTCATTTATCTAAAAAGCTTCCAGCAGAGATTCAGGAGGATGTTAAATCTCCATTTCAACATTTATTATTTATGTTCTAACTTACAGACCAATTTAAATCATGTACACTGCATTTGCTTAGTAAACACTGCACGCTGCATACGAAGGAAAACGTATTTGCTTATATAACACAGAAGACAAGAACTGCTTTGATGGCGCTAAGTACAAAGTTAGGAACAAAAGTTAAAAAAAAGAAAGAAAAACATCTTCGTAGTTAATTGGTTGAATGTTAATTTGGTTTAAAGACAGAAAGTTAATGAAGGTTAATGAAACACCCTTATTATATCTGAGAGGAAACAATCTGATCAGGAAAACATGATTACAGAAATGATTGCATGGAGGACAGAGTTAAACAGCTCATGTTATTTAAGGAGGTGAAACGATTAATTTGTCTTCAAGCAGTGAGCATGTACATTTTCCTAACTTGAAGTCTGTTTTCATAGACGTGTATGCTGACTCTTATTTACAGTCCCATGGTAACCTTTGTTCAAAACAACTCCTGGAGACGAGAGAGGAGCAGGAAGACACCAGGAAGCGAGCGCAGAGCCAAAACCTAACACCCGTTACAACTCGTACAAAGATGGCTTTATTCAGCATGCTAATTTCTGATGTGTTGAATCCTGTCGTGTAATGTCATATAAAACATGCTCTGAAAAGCCACTGTCTCAGTAGGACGGTTTTTTTGCCTTAAATGAACTGGCTTGTCTCCTTTTCTGGTTTCTGTCAAGGGTGCAGTGAGGAAAGATATCATCTCCCCTGACATTCCTGCCTGTCAGCCTGCGCTTATCACTCCTCTCTCGACTCGTCGTGTTGTTTCCACCAAAAGGGACTGAAAACACAGCTGAGCCAAGAAATGGGAGCGCAAACTTGAATGCAGCTCTGTGACATGATCAAAACAATGGTCAATCCCCAACAACTATTTCAGACAGAGAGATCAAATGATGGAAAAAAGGCAGATAGGAGTGGACTCCTTCAAGTGAGGGAGTCACTTGGATTAGATAAGATAGTGAGGTTTAGGGGCCTTACGGTGCTATGGGTGAGCTCTGAATGCCAGGGACTCTGAGGCTTCCGGAGGTAGAGAGAGATACAATCAGCCTTTGATTTAAGGCCGGTAGGCGAAACTCTGATCAAAACCATTTTATCTCTTATTAGCAGGTTTGGATAACAGCAGCCTGATAAAATGCGACAAAGTCACAATAATAATTACAGCTAAAGCCTCGTTTCCACTGAGCGGTACAGCTTGGTTTGGTATGGCACGGTACACTTTGAAACGGCACCCCTAGATCTGGTTTGCGTTTCAGCTGCGTGTCCACTTCCTACCCTTATTTGGTGGACAGTGCTGTGCTGCCGTATTGTGCTACGCACACTAAGTGTGCTCTGTTACTAAAGCATTAGCCATCATGAAAGAAAGGCAAAAGCAGAAATATGTTTGTGACAAATAAATCCTCCAAGGTGGGCTGATTAATTCCTGTTGTAACTCACGCATTGAACAACATGTAGGAAAAACATCCCACCTTAAAAGGTGCATCTGAGTGGCTCAGCGAATGAAATGATCTTTTTTTAACCAATAATATTAAACTTATGGCAAAGAATCAGCATGGAAGGGCAGCAAAGTGTCCTTTCGTGTTTGTTTCATGTTTTATGCTACGGAAACATTATGGCTGGCATTCATCACTGGTCATCAGGTATTTTTTCTCCCAGGAGTGACAGCTTTACGAGCAGGCAGCTGCAGCGAGCGGACTGGCAGGTCTCACCCCAAGCTGCAGCTCCTTGCAAATCCAAAAACTGACATGCAAACAAGCGTTATTCGGATAAACTGACTACATACGTAAAATCTACATGGTAACATTCTTATCTAAGAAGTTTCTAAAACTCACTGAAGTGATATATTAACAGCTCTACAACAACACTTAAAAACAGCTTTTTGCCTGCTTACAGTCAACATACTGCAGGGTGTGTAGCTCCGCCCTTTTGGGACTCTTTGGGACACTTGGTACCCCAACGAAAGGGTGACTAAAATAGGTAGAAAAAGGTAAAAAATGTGCACCGTACTGAACCAAACTGTACCGCTCAGTGGAAATGGGGTTTAAGTGAGCAGCTTTTAAAAAGTATAAAAAGGTCGGGGGGTTCTGTGTCGTTTTTCAGTGAATGTTATGTTTACATACTGTGAGTGACAGTACTTACAGGCAAGTTCTCTTTCTGCTGCAGCGCGGCCTTCTTCTTCCACAGCCGATCTCGGAGCTCACTGATCCGTTTGTCCATGGAAGCTACCTCCAGGTTGCGCTTGTTCAGGCTCTCTCTCTGCTGCTGCAGCTTGGCATTTTGATCCTGGTTGAGCTTGTTCCTCAGCTGTTTGCCAAGACGGACAAGACATGAGGACAAAGAGAGGAAATGTTTCAACAGTTGTGTTTATTT